>CM032882.1:31178938-31776438 GCA_019176425.1 Megalops atlanticus
TGTTTTTTTTTTTGTCTATTTTCATTTTGGAGGTTACTATATTATCAATGTTCTGTTTTCATTTTAAATGTCTTGATCCAATACAACACTTTCTTCAAATGAAAACAATCAAACAAGCTTAATGCAGAGTGAATTCCTCTCTTTTGTTCAGATACGGGTTACGTACGATACGTATGGTTTCATTTATCGTTGCACCTGGGGAAATTGTTGCTTGAATGAGGAGTAAAATCAGCACCACAATGCACGAGTGCGAAGGCTGATAAACTGCAGGAATGGCAGACCAACTTTGCTGGGTGGATGCTGAGAGATCTATTCTGGACTGTGTAAATGCTGAAGGCTCTCAGGGACGGGTGGAGAGAGAGGTGCGCATTTCAGCGTGCTGGGATAAGCATGGGCAGAGGAAGCAGAGCAGCCTGGTTGAGGACGGCTCAAGCAGGTGCATCATCCTCTCAAGCAATCACAAGAGCCTCTTCGGGCCTATTACCAAGCTGAAAGCGCCGTCAAAGCTGGGTTGGGCCCCGATTACACTTTCTGGTGTTGAGGTGTCGCTATAAATACCTGCCCTTCCCCCCTCCAATCCTGTCCATGGAGAAACGGTCTTCTCTGTCGTCACATGGCCAGCGCTGCAGAAGGACCACAAATCATTCACAGTGTTCACACTGTGAATGACCTGACAATAGACCTCCCATCCACTGTAACTTACAGACCACTCGACCAGGTGACAGACAAACACACACCTAGCTGCATCAGTCAAGCGCAAGGTGACAAAGAGCTGTGAAAAGCGCGCTGCTTCAGTTTGGCTGCTTGCTTGTTCTGCAGTCATAACATTTAGAGCATGCCTGGGGTATGGCTAACACTAAGGTACTGTCAACAGTCCACTAGACAGCAGATAGTGTTTAGTGTTGGGGAATCATCCACTGCCAGCAAGTACATCAGTTAAGTAGTAGGTTGTAGTAAGCTATACTAAATTGGGTTTATTTTTTGCCAGTCAGTGAAACCCTGCACAGGCCGTGTGAAAGGGAAGGCAGTTAGGTGTGGAATGGTAGCCCGTCCCCGGTGCGGATCATAAGTAATGGTCAGGGATTGCTCCCTGGGGCTGGGTTACACCACTCCCTCCCTGAACCCTGAACCACCCTGGGTCCCAGCCAGAGAGAGAGAGAGGGATTAAAAGATTAACGGACGCTCCTCTTAATCGTTCAGCCACGTGGGGTGAGGGGGCTGATGTCACCCGGGGCAGCGGGCCAAAATTAACCCCGCGGTCCCCGCATCGCATACTTTTCTCACGCCTGGGGTGGGGGAAGCCGACCTGCACACTGCTCGCATTGTCTGCCCGCACGGTGCAAGCTGAAATGGGGGTGAGCACTGGGCCACATCAGGCAACAACCAGGGAAGAGAATATTAACTGAGAAATATACACACCATTTGATATCCCATCATGTAATTTCAAATTAAGTCAAACCTATATGTTTCCTTTTTAGCATGCAGATATGCATGTACACACACACAATTAAATGTCGGAGAAGGATAGGTTTGTCTGTTGCTCATTTACCTTGAATGGATACACTTATGTTCTATAATGCTGGAAGTCACTCTGGATAAGTGCGTCTGTTAAATGCATGTAATGTAATGTCTCCTGTATCTTTAATCATAAGTTAATCATATGCAACTACTGAGAGGCTATCCTTCCTGCAGCATACACGTTATACATTGAAGGTAAAGGTTGACCTTAACGGGGTAATCAAAAACCAGGCCAGTATAAGAGTGGAGCACAAAAAGGTTACTTTGGGTACACTTTCTAAGAGCATGACCACTTTTCAAATGGAGAGGGGAAAAAAAAAAAACAAACAGCTTTCGACTATCCAGTCATAATAACCCCATCTGGTGTTACGAGTGGAGAACATGGCTGTAATATTTTTGTCCTTTACCCCAGTGAGATTGGGAAGTGGTACGGCGCAGTGGCACACACTGCGGTCTTTCAGCCAAGGACAAACAGAGGGCTGGCTGCAGAACTCATAAATCCTGGAGCTGGCGTCTGTTCCACGCTACCTGCTGCTGACGAACAAGGCACAGAGGAGCTGCAGGGGCCTGAGATCCGCAAAAAGGGGGAAAAAAAAAAAACCTCTCGAACCTCAGGCCAGTGGCTCACGCATTAAAAACCACTCAGAGAGCGCGTCCGCAAAGCTGAGAGACAAAAGAGCTGATTTATGCTTCACGCTCCCAAGGCAGGTTACTGTGCCTCATTAAGGAGTTTGGATGTTAGGGGGCCCTTGACTCCTCTCTAATTCCTGTTTGTGCTGCGCGTTTGCTCGCACGGGACCAGAGATTAAAGATGATGTCCATAAACAGTTAGTGCGCTGCACCAGTCTGCAACTCCTGTCTGCAACTCCTGTCTGCCTCCTTTTGCCCTTGTTCACACAGAGGGGAAAGCCAGTCCAGTCACCGGGATAGACGCTGCAGGTTAATGAAGTTCTTCTTGTTGTTTGATTGAACTGAAACTGTCAAGGGATTTAATCCGGGATCTTCTCTAATTCGCTGCCTTAATCTTGTCAGCTAAAGGGAGTTAGAGCGTCTTGGTTGGAGTCACTGTCACAAAAACTGAGTCTGTTTGAGGACACAAATAAAGAATAACAACTGAATGTAACTTACATTAGCTCCAGGGCTAACAGCACAGAACAGAAAACTGTATCCAGGAACTTTCGTTTATGCAAGAGAGGCCATATATTCCCAAATCTGCATGAATTCCCAAACCCCTGGCTAAGGCTAATGTTAAAACATGAGTAGATCTAAGGATAAACTGCAATGTTGCCTGACAGTCTCAGTGACATCAGTGTTACTTTTAACACTGTTTCTCACATAATTTCTCTGAGATAAAAGTGACTCACTCACTCACGGTAGACCTTACAGTGATGCAAAATAACTCACTGCAAAGCATGATGGGAAAAACTTTAAAGTTACATGTACATTGTACATTTCCACCATTACAAACAAAGCGTACAGCTGTACTGCATGCACTGCATGTTCTGCACGTCTGTGTGCCATGATAAATGCTGGGTGTGTGACCTCTGTCACAACAGCAAACAAATATTGGAAATTATAATACAGTGCATGACCCATATTTCCTAGCAACCAAGAAATACAGTTTGCACTTAACAGCTACTGCCGAAGCTGTGTCACTGATAAGGCTCATGTTATTATTAAAGTAGAAGGATAACTACATCCTGCAATAAGATGAATGCTAATATACTGTAGTTTTGATGGTATATCAATATATAACAATAGACAAAACACACACACACAGACCTGAGGCTTCTACAGTTTTGCGGACACACTGCGGACATAATTTGCATGGACAGATGCATAGATGCACAATTACGGTGAAGAGCTGGAGGCTGAGGTTGTACACAAATATATTGAGAAACGGTGGCTCAACATGTAAACTAAATCAGGTTAACTTGAGATCAGCAAACAGAAGCATCTTTTTTATCACAACTAACTGATACATTCGAAGGCAGTCAGAAAGAATTTGAATGCCTTGTAAAAGCTCAGTTCATTGTTACTGTTTGCATTCTCTGGATTCTAAAATGGTGGTTAAACCTTGATACCCTAAAACACGGACCAACGCATAAACACAGCAGACGGGCACTTCTACACAAACCAACAGGGTCATTAATCACAACACAGTCTGTTGCTTTGTGTTTCAGACTTTTAGTGCATCTAAAGGAGTGTTACCTACAAGCCACAACCTGCAGTACAACCCCCTCAAAGTTTAAATGGACACATTTCTGTTTCAAAACCATGGTTATCACACATCTCATTTGAGCTGTTCAGTAACATGAGATGTTAATACTTCACCAGCTAGATCTACAGCCAGCAATGAAAAGAACAAAGAAATCCCATTACGGTAACATGTGTATTTGTGTGAATCCTGGATTGACACCACTCTTTGTTTCAATACAGCAAAACAATCTTCTTACAGATGACAAAGAACGGATCCCTGGATATGTGTACAGTATTCATCATCATACTGAAAAACTTTAGACTTCAAACCATTCTAAGAAACTGGGAAATGACAGCAATGTGTTCCAAAGGTGAGGTCTACAGAATACTATCATAATGTTTTTGCATTCATTCATGACAGCAGGATTATGAAATGTTTGAGAATATTTACATATGACAGACATGTCCAGGCATTACAACTATGGGCATTACATCCAAAATGTTTCAGCATTTTCAAAATCTTATAGTCAGTATTCAAATAATTTTCGAACCACCAGAATAATCAGGGCAGTGAAAATGTATTGGACAAAGCAGTGAAAAATTAATTTATGGAAGAATTAGAAGCACAGATATAGAATTATGGCTTCAGAGGACAACTCCAATGTCTTGTGTGCATTTCATTCTAAGTATGATTGATCAAATGCTAGCAAATGTAAACCAGAGTTTACATTCAAAGTCATAATTTCAAACTTGTAAATACTGTTAATCACAACAGATGTAGAAATCAAAATGAGATACAGTACATGCTGTCTTGGGCATCATCCACATAGAAAATCCAGTCCCAAAATGGATGTAAATTTAGATGTCTGCGGGATTGGGGACAGAGGAATAAATTCACTCCACTACAGTAGGACAAAGACAGAGAACACACAGGCACCATCATGAAGGTGGACTTTGCTTTCAAAAGCTCAGCAGTGCAGGACTGGGGGCTCAGTGTGGGCTCCATATAATTTACAGTCCGTATCTGGGTTCTGTGTGAACGGGACCTTTTCAACTTGGGCAGCATGATTTGATTTGGCAAGGCCGCTCAGGAGGATCTGAGGAATGCACACAAGACACAAAGAGACACACACTGTGTCTCTGGCACCCAGGGCTGGGAAAACATCTCCATGTTACCTTAGAGTTCCTCCCGGGGGGTAAAACAAGCATTCGATGGAGAAATCGCCCGGCGCTTCTCGGGGTCACTCTTTGACCTCTCCTCACGCTCTCTCTGCCAGGTTGTCCGGTTTGAGCCGGTCTTTCATTGTGTTTGCAGGATTGATGTCCTCTCGCGCATTTCCCACCAGCTGGTAGCTGTGCCCTCTTTGCCCGCCGTAGGGTGGGTCAGGGTCGGCACTGGCTCCGTTGACCGCATCGCTGTTCTCCTTCTCCATGGACACACGGATGGATGGAGAGGGAGATATTTCATCTGGCTGATGGGAACAGGGGTACTTTGGGGGCAAGTACAATGACTTACATCAACTCGACCTGACACACAGAAATGATGGTGCCCATTGAATGCACTTTGCTGTCCCATGAGAGCTTTTCCAAAAACAAAAGTCAGTGCTCCTGTCTGACAGGTTGACTTTTAAGATATTGGCTTGATAAGATGTTATTCTGGCCAAGGAGTGGGTATGAATCATGTTGAGGTCAGCTTGGGAGGAAAGAGTTGGGGTGAAATTGTATTCTGGTTGCACAGAGAAGAATGGAGGATGGAGCTATGCACACAGCTGCATTGAGGCACCTTGAGGATGAGAACTTAAAGAAGAACTGAAAACTCCAACTATAAATAAACACTAAGGCTTAAGGAAGGGACAGACGCCAACAAGTAGGTCTAATGTTCCCTGTGTCTCTCTGTCTTACTCTGCACAGTAATTAAAACAACATGAGCACACCCATTACTGGAAAACTCACCAAAACGCTTTATTATCAGACTTACGAATATCGTCTACCTTTTCCAAGTTCCTCTCTGCCTGAATCATCTTAGAACTGGCCTGAATTAAAGGGAGAAATAAGATCCTAACGAAGGACTGGAAAAGAGAGATGGAAGAAAAATCAAATCTGATCTGATATCCTCTGTAAGGCGACCTTGTCTGGCAGCGGGAATGTTGTTTTCAAACCAAATCAGATAAAAAAGGAAAAACATTAAGGTTTATTTGGAATATCACACAGAACGTCCCACATGGAATATAGCATTCCACCCACTTGTTTCCTTTAGCTGTCTGAGTTTTTCAATACACTGTGGTCTCCTTTGTTTACAGACCTTTTCAAAGTTTTGATTGGCATCTTCTTTGTTCACTCTTTATCATATTGGGTTACATTAAAAACACAATCACACAATTTGCTTAAACCATTTCAAGCACCTAGTAACCAAGGGAACCAAGTAATATAGCAGACTGTAATTCCAAATATGGTGACAGATATACCAGGTTTCTAATGCTTTTTTCTATTAATAAAGGTACTGTCTGACTATCAATAACCTTCTCTGAGATAAGATATGATTGCATAGCGCACACAGAAAAGCCTAATACATATAATAGTAGGTTTATTATGGTGCTGGCTTTTATTAATGCCTCAGTGCTAATGGGGTCTATTTTGGTGTTAAAGAGGGAATATTTATTTTGAGTCTCTGCCAGCTTCTTATTCAAGGATTTCACTTCAGCTGCTAATTTGACCCTTAGCCAGAATGCCGTTTATTGGGTCTTTACTAATCTGTGATCTGTGTCAGTCAAATTGCCACAAGACAGACCCAAACCGTGACACCCAAACCCATCCTAAAACATTGACAAACTAATGTGCAAACACAAATTACTGCTGAGATGAGCCTCAATTAATGAAAAGAAAGAAGAAATTCACAGTACAGTTTGTCCTTCAGAGAATCACTGTCTTCTTCTATACACAGGCAGTGAAAGATACTGTCCTCACAGATACATGTGCCAAATCTTCGGGCCAAGCACAATAGCCGAACAACAACACCACACGTCAGAAAACGAACACAGACAGAGGCCTGGGTAATTCATTCAAATCAATTCAAACACTGTGCGGACTTGTTCTTCATTCAGACGCCATCATTACTTTGCAAGACTAATCGACATTCATTCAGTCTGCTCTCTCTGGCCGCTGCTCAGCCTGACGGGGGCATGGGGGGAGACAGCTTCTTCATTCATACAAACACAAAAAAAAAAATCTATTTCCAGCTTCCTTGGCGGCCTTGACGTGTGACTCAGACGCAGGCGTTTTCTGTGAGGCGGACATTCCGGGATGATTCACTGACAGGAGTCAATGCATACAGATAAAGAGTACATCCAACGTTCATTTCCGGCAATGCAGCATCCATACATAAACAGGTAGCTTCACAAGGTCAATGCAATGTGCATATTTTACCATGTTATTTTAAGACTCACTTGGAAAGAAAAAAAGGTCAACTGCACTTTGTCAATGCAGATGCTTTAGTGGGTTATTAATTCCCTGCTTCACAGCAATGCCACAGTGTCTTACTGTGCTGTGCAGATATAGGATGGATAACTTGGTTCATTATTACACAAATCTCTTATCTTTTGCAGCAGTTCTTGTGTTTACATTTTGCAAAAACCACTATAAACCTTTCACACATTTTTTGCTACTGATGCCGCTGTAAAAGGACCGTGTATCTGTAATTCGTCCAAATGTGAAGGGAACTGAACAGATCTGACATATCCATTTCAAACCAATCAAAAAATTATTTTTTTAAGATCATAAAGCCAGAATATCATCCCGGCCATTAAACTCGTTATGTACTTACGGCTGGTGTACAGCTACTAAAATTAGCCACAGTATGCTTGGCACATTTAAGTAAGGACAGCATAAAGTATGCTTCAGAATATGATTACACTGAAAAGGAGAATGCACATTCAAATGAATGGAGTGCAAGCATGTGGAAGATATTCATTTGAAAACAATGAATGTCACGCACTTATTCCCTGCAGTATCATCAGTCTTTCATTAGTGTGTCCTAATGTAGGTCCAGTAGCGCCTCAACATCTATGAAAGACTTCAAATACTGTGGAGGTCACCAATATGCCACTTTCCTTTCATCTGGAATAAGATAATGCCAAAAAAACTAATAAAACCTAACCCAAAAATCCCTATCTTATGTCATAGTCTCGGATTATAAAAACATTGCACCTAGTTATAATGCTGTACATTCAAAACGTGCCACACATTTCACACGCAGAAATACATATTAAATCCATGATACATTAGCAGTGGTCATATTTATTCACTCATTAACTTGATGTAAGCAACAAATGCTAGCTTTTCACAGAGAGTGAAAACGTGGCAAGACAATTCGATCAAAACATGCTCATATCCACAGCGACTCCATCTATACTGTGGCAATTCGGGCCCAAGTCGACAAAAGCGGTATCGAATCGAACCGGCAACTTTTGGGTCACGAGCCCTGCTCTTTACACCACAACAGGATGCCGTATCTTGTTTTAGCTGACGTATGTTTCCATGGCATATGTCAGCGCTTCAGACAACACCTAATTATACAGGTGACTATTGTACAGAATTATTTATTTTGCAAAAGCACACAACGAAAGTGCCCATGTTTTAACCAGCAAGCTTCAGGTCACTGGTCACATTCCTTACGCAGTCCTCCTGTTGAGCTGTTCAACGCGCCAGCCGCGTATGTAGCCTATCGTATGTTCTTCTAGGAGCTGTCCCACATTAAAACAAAGCAAAGCTATCAACTAAATATGTGTAAACGGTCATGCCAACCGACCAAACAACATCTCGAGTAATAGTTTAACTACAGCAGATAATGAACATCCATTATTGGGGGGGACCCCCTCATAAGACTATGTGCGTCATGTCTGACGTCTCTGCTATGTATTATTCATGAGGACAAGGTTTAGGAAAAATTCTTAGATTCCTACATGTGAATGTGTGAGCTCAGCGTTTGCTTTGGTGCATGTCCTTGTGGACCAGTGCTCATGGTTTTGTTCGGTTTGCTCAGGCTTTTTCTACACGTGCATGAATATTTTTGATATGTGTAAATTTTAACATAAATAATGGCGTTCATCTGGTTCAGCTAGGCAGTATGAGAAAATAAAATATTCTAATAGTACGCTATGATTGTAGCTGCGGTTCTGGCGGGTTTCACATGAAGCGCTCTCGTCCTGCCTCTGAAATGCGTTCAAAGACATAAATTGCCTAGAGGCATAACAACCCATACCGCAAATGTACTGCAAAACACTTACAGCCACATTCACATACACTTAAATATGCCCAGTGGTTAGATTAGTTGATTATTAAAAAGACTGCAATGGGCAGACATTTATTTAACGATCCGTCTCTGATCAACACATGATCAGGTTGTATGCGATACTGCGTAACAAAAGCGAGCATCAAGGGCGACAAAATGGGTGGGCGTTGAAGCTGCCAGTATAAGACGGACAACCAAGCGAGCGCCACCTCTGCGAATCGGGCGCTCTGATAAGCACAGGGTCGGCGTTAAGAAAAAATGGCAGACTAGTAATAACCAAAGGAAATCTCAAAGGATCAAATGCCTTTCAACCACTACCAGTCAAGGAAAGCTGGCGTCGTGATGCGCACTTAACACGGAGACGGGTGTGCTTTCCAATACTCCAAATAGAAGGCAAATACAGGTGCAGACAAAAAACGAAATGCCCTTGGAAAGGCTTCCTTGACATAAAATCGATTTGCTTTTCTTTGTTGCTATTTGCTATTTACCGTTTGATCACTTGGGGGATGGTATACAAAATAAGAAACGTCGATAAAGACTGTGGCCAATGAAAATGGTTTCACTTTTCACTTTCGAATAGTGGTTTACGTCATTGTAAAGGGGGTCCCAGCACCCGCTGGACCATGGGACGGATAACATTCAATAGAGGAGGGACATCTCCCGTGAACACAATGATTTAATTGCAGGAATTTCCAATAAATGAGGGGAAAATCCGACTATTTTTGAAGATATAATTATTTCACTTAATACAACTAGCAGAGCCCTTTGTTCGACCACCTGAATCTAAGATGTTTGTATACCTCCTTGCCTGAATGAATCAGTCCAGGAGAGCGCAATTCTGCAACGGGCCTGACGTCACACTCCAAGGTCTGAAGTCTTTTGCGCGGTACCTCGCGTCTGTCACGAGTCATGAATTTCTTACCTTGACCCAGCTCGTGAACGACGCAAGCTGATCATATAGAGGGGGCAAAGTACCAAAATCGCATGGATAGAGACAAGCCAAATAGCAGTACATTTTGTTCATAAAGTGACATCACCACAGGCAAGTCTTCTGGGGGGAAGTGCGGATAATTTACATCCATTTCATTGTCTTTGTAGACGCTCACCTAAACAAACTGACTTACAGGAGAGGAACCTACCTCCACCGTTCTTGTAGCAAAGGTAAGGGAAGCGCCACACGTTGCCCAGCCCCACGGCGAACCCCACGCAGGACATGATAAAATCCATCTGCCTGGTCCAGGTCTCTCGCTCGGGGTACCCCGCCTTGTCCACCGGGGCCATCGCTCCCGGTGCCACTCCTGCTCCGCCAGCCCCGGCACCTGCGACGAGGTTCCCATTCACTCCCTGGTGTCCGTTTCCATTGGGGATGAGGTGACCCTTCTTCTCCTCACCGAGGACCACATTCACAGCGCAGCAGTCACTGTTCAGAGCCGACTTCTCCATCCCAGCTTTGCACTTGTAAACAAAACACCCTCGCCCTCCTTTACAACTCTGGGATGCCAGTGAAGAGATCAGTCAATGGTAACAATAATAAAAGATTCGGAACAATCCCAGATAGTAGAGTCCTCTTTACCTATTTTGCTCAGTTCAGTTTCACCCCAAGAAACGACACCAGAATGTCCTTTTGTTCTTCGGGCGGCGACCCCAAAATGTACTCAGACTCTGAGTCTTGCTTTTATTTTCGGAATGGGGGGTTATTTATTAGTCAACGAAATAATTTGTATCAGTTTCTCAATTTATTGTCTGATATTGTTTAGAAACGTCAACTGGTCAGCGGTGAAGAGGCTGACAAAAGGTTGCTGCGAAACGGGTTAGGGAAAGGGTTACTGGAATTTAAAAAATCTGTTCTTAAATTAAGGAAACTAAAACCAAAAATAAATGAGACACGCTCACAAAAAGAAAAACACCTAGCTAGACAGCACCTTCAAAAACAATCCACGAAACACTTAAATGTGAGTCTGAAGAATCGCATGGGAACGTATCTCTCAAAGAGGAGACGGGAACGGAGACGAAAACTAAGCGAGCCTCGGAGCTCTCTCGTATCTGAATGTACTGTTACCACATTCGCTGATTTCTCCTCAGTGATCCTTGTCTAGACCATCTTGCAGTTTGCTTTATTGTCCCCTTTGCTCCGTTTCTCCAGAAGCCCTACCGATATGTGTCTGCGCAGTGTACCGCCTGGCACTGTCTATCTCGCCCGTGCTAGCTGGCCGATCACTGGAAGTAAATGAGGTCGCTTCGCAGCTTTAAAAGGGTAGCTGTCGAATAGGACGTCACTTGGATTTCATTCCTGCCCCGCCCTCCTTAAGGACACACACTCATTCGCTCACACACACGTAGCCGTGCGAGATCCCAGTCATTCACTCGCGCTCTCTCCACCCCCTCCCTTTCTGTCAATGCGCAATACATGTACCGTTAGCGATGCCAGTTTCAAGATCGACGAATCATGTATGAATATGTATAAATATATACATATAATCCATATCCATTATCCCAACGGGGTTTGTAGCTGAATATATAAACCACCTTATTTATTAATTGCGAATGCAGCTGCAATCCTGCACAGTACATATTTTATGTAGTCGATTTCATTTAAACAAATTTAATTGATCGGAATATAGGTGTCTTACGGTGATTCCTGTGTGCGTCAGAAACCTGTAAACGTTACAGGCACTCGAAGAGGCTTGAAAAAAAAAAGAAAAGAAAAAAAAAAACTTAACACGTCCGGATATTGGACTGCGGCTTGAGATGGCATTTAAACCGTCGCATTTTAAGCTTCAGTGATTTGCTCGTCGTTACAAAATCTTTCGTTAACGCTGTTCGAAAATTCTTGATACATATGGGCAATTACATGAAGCATTTCAATATGAGACAGTAGGGTGTAAATCAACACTCGATAAAAGCTGAACACTCGCTCCTTAGTCACTACCTCTAGACCACAATGTGTTCCTCAAAATCGTTGTTATAAGCATATTTTAAACTTGTTTTATACTTGTGATTCATACGTTTTTTTTTAACTTTATTAAACGGTAATCAATAGAAGCATACTTTCTGAATGAGAATCGACATACAGGGGAATGTTTTCACACATTACACACACACACACACACACACACACGCACACGCACACACACAAACACACAGCAGCAGCAGCAGCATATGACAGGTGGCTGTTAGTTGAAACCAGTGCACAACACATTTCTTAAGTGACGAAGTGACATTTTATAACCACTTTAGAATTTTGTTGTTGTTCATTAAAAAAGGGTTCGGGGTAAAGGACTGCACCTAACGTGAGAGGTATGTTTAATACGTAACAAGCCTGTTTTATTTACCTTCAACCAAACCCTACTGTTTACTGTTCGTTACCTTTTCTTCTACGGAGCTAGGCAGGCTCTTGACACATGCCAAAACTCCTGGCAAGTGCAACACCATCCCCTCCAGTGAAAACCGGAGGGTATTATTGCACAGGGTATTGTGTATCAGTCCAACCTATAAAAATAGCACCCCATTGCCAAGTTATATCACTATTTGACAGAATGTTGCTTTACCATACTTAGGCAACAGTGGCAAAATGTTACAATGGCTGCAGTATCTATACCTCAGCGGGGATCTTCCCTGAAACTTAATACATTCATTCAAGCCTACGGGCACTGATGGACATTTTACAATTAAGCAATCCATTCTTCCATCTTTACTCTCCAACCCTAAGAAGAAAATGTGTACTTCCAAAATTAGAATGAATTAAAATGGGAGGCAACTACCTTTTCACTCTTCAAAACAAAATGTCTTAATTTTGATCCACAGTCTTGATACAGTCTTAACACAGAAGCATTTTTCAATCCATGTATTTAGATATCTTTAATACTTTAGTGCAGGTTCATTTCAAGGCGATAGCAAAGTTAGATGTATATTTATCCTTTCCTCCAGGGTTTTGCTAGGCTAGGCATGTCTGTCTGCCTCTCTTTCTTTCCCTTTAAAGGCACACAGACACAACAGCACGGTATTGTCAAAGGGGCCAGGGGCTGCAACCTGTGATTCGTTTTTGTTGTTTGCAATTGGATTCTGACGATTCATTTCTTTTGCCTTTCCCTCGAATACAGCTGTTTGTCGCCCTCTGTCGGTGGAACCTGCCCAAACACATGCAGAGGTCCAGAGGGACTCGACACCAAGCCTACTCACCTAGTGGCCCGTGAGCCAAATACAGTCTGCCATGCACTTTCTGCTGACCCTTCTAATTGAGCTGACTATAGATGTAGATAAAAAAATGTCAGAAAAGAAAACCACAGAGCACACAGAGTTAACTTAGCAGAGAACAAATGGATACATGGACAATGGGAACTTAGCCAGCAAATTTGAACATTGTGTTCCAGAAGAAAGTAGTATTAAGTTGCACACTGCAAGAGCATCTTCATGATATCCAGATCGACATGTTACCTTGTAAAGACAGCTAGGCAACTGTAAAAATGATGATTCACATGGCATTGTAGTGTGACATCAAAACAAATCCTATGCACCAGACAGTTTGGGCATGACAACAACAGTTGTCCCAAGACTACCAAGGTCCCAAAAGCACACAACATTTACATTTATTCATTTGGCAGACGCTTTCATCCAAAGCGATGTACAAAAGTGCAAATAGTGGGCAAACAACAGGCACAAGAGCAAGATGTGTACAGGTCATACAATGCAAATAGTGCTGAAGCTGAGCGCAAGGTCAGTATCACGAGCCAACTAATCTGAACTAGGAAATTACATATCAAATACAATTGCAGGAACAATAAAGTACCGCTATACTACCTAGGTAAGTGAGCAACAAGTACAAGAGAGGAGTCAGATTTACAACGTCAAAGTTACAGGGTCAAAGTAGCAGAGGTATCAGTCCAGGTAGAGTCTGAAGAGGTGTGTCTTCAGCGCACGTCTGAAGGGTTGGGGTAAAGGAGTTGTTCTCAACATGGTAAAGGGTAAATGGTCAACAGCTGGTCTGAAATTACCAACACAAGTGCTTACAACAGCATGTTTGCTTAGGTTTTAGTTGTAAAAGTAGAAACCCCAAAGGTGGTATAATGGGATCCTTACTTGTCTGTAATGAAGAGGCATTGGAGAATTCATGAGGATGGCAGGCATGCCATCCAGCCAGGTTATGTGTTAGCAGGTGTAACACTACCACACCTATGTAGCCCTTGGGGTTTTCGTACAGAAATATTCACAGTGACCCTGAGGTCCTTTGTTGTGGTTTGGATAACATAAACGCTTGTTTAAAATTCTGATGTAACTTCAGAAATCCACACAATAAATGCCAAAACCTAGGCAAATTCGCATTTTTCTTTTCCCTATCTTCTTTTTCTTCTCCATCTTTCCTGCCAATGTCCTCACACATAATACATCAAACTAAAATGGGTTTAAAAAAACACTAAGTACTCATGTTCAAATAATGTATTATCCACAAGTACATACACATTTTGGAGAATAGGTAGATGCTCACATATTCTTTTAAGAGGGTAAAATAGGAAATTATAGGGCCATGTTACATGAAAGAGCTGAGGAAACACTGCATAGAATTCATTTGGAACAACATATTTTGGCCTGATTACATCACACAGACTAAAGAGGAAAGTTTGTGCGTTAATGTTGTGAAAATTTGAAGCTGGTGTCATAAGAATGTCAACACTGTGACATACAGTATTTTTCCAAATGTAGATGTACTGGTTTAAAGAAAATACATGATTTGTCATTTTCAGTAACTTATGTTTTTGGAGAGAGTTAATCTAGTGTACAATTTTAAAATGTTAGAAAAGCACATTTTTTGGTGAAAATTTTAGATTGAACAGAGCACAGTTCTCAAACAACACAATCAATTATTCCACAGTGCAATATTACATGTAAGACTGTTTTACATACAAAGTTATTAGTTAAACACTGTGGTATGCGGTAATAAAAGAGCATCTCAAATGTGAGGGATTTTGCAGTTGAATCATAAAAAAAGCAAAAATGAGAAATTAAGCTGTGATTTAAAATAAACATTTACTGGAGCAAATCCAGAACAGACAGTAACCCAGGACAGACCAATAGGTAACACAGATAGGCTGGCATCTGCATGATAACACTCACACATTTTGACTCCCACAAATTTTTTAACACGTTCTCCATTTTGGTCCCACATCCTGCCTCTATGAACACCTGGATGTGTCACTTTGTAACAGGCTTTCACTGTGGTAATGGAATCATGCCAAAATTCATCGCAGGAACAGAAGGTGCCGCCTTATTTGGTTATAAGGGTCTGACGCCCACCCAGTCACATACCTTAAGGATGGAGTGAGCAAAGATAAGAGGAAAACAAACCTGACAGACTGAATCTTGCTTCAGCGGTGGGTAGGATTTTCCGATGTGTTTTGGCGCAAACTTCCACAGTCTGGCAGGAGCTGGTTGCAACCTGCTGACTGACACGGCATCATGAGAATCAATGAGCGCTGCGACAGAATCATTCCTATCCTAACTCTGTTGAGAAGCTCAGCCTGTGAGAAGGAAGCAATCTGCTTATAAGAATCAATCTGGGCTCAGCTTTGGGGCTCAAATAATACAGGACTCAATGACATGCAGTGGCACATAATTAATAATAAAAAAGAAAAATGCAAACATTAACATTTCAAAACAGTCTAGTTATGCAGTTTAGCTAAGTGTCTGGATGCCAGCTGACATGGCAACAGTTTGATGTAGTAGTAAGGAGCAGAGTTTGTAACCGAAAGGTTGCTGGGTCAATTCCTGGTTGGGGCAGTGCTGCTGTACCCTTGGGCAAGATTCTTAACCCACAATTATCTCATTAAATGTCCAGCTGTATAAATGGGTAAAACTGTAACCAATGTGAGTCATGTTTGTAGTCTATAGAAATACTGATCGTATTGTGTTTTATGTTTGAAGAATTGAACTAAGGACATTTCTCAATTAGAGAAGTGATTATTAATAAAGAGAAGTGGATTATTTAAAACATGCATGGCCATTTCCCCTCTTCATTTGTAACTTTGCTTTTAAGAATCAACTGCTTATTGGAGTCAGACCATCCTAGACAGATGCGATTCTTATGAGTGGAATGTACTGTGTCTGAAAACGAGCCTTTTCTTCTATCATATCCATAATTCACATCAATATTTTGATCTTCAATCCATTAATACAGAAATTAAAATTTGACATTAACAATGCCCTGCACTATATAGGATAAATTTCTCTAGTTTAGCAGAATCCAGCTGTAACCAATCTCACACTCATCAAAGTATTTGGGTTATCCCCATACCAAATCAGAAAAGCATCATACCAAGTCCAGCTGTAGCTTGTAGATGTCACATTCTGAAAACAACAAAAACAGCAGAAATGAAAGAACAAGGAAAACCACACTATATACACTCAATTTTTTAATTATGCCAATTCATTCCCCTTTTCCATTTCTCTGATTGAACTGTGTCCAGGCAAAGATCAATAGCAAGCTTCTCATTCAGTGTCCTTAGTAAGGGAAGCTCTAAACTGGTGGGAAAGTGGATAGATGCATACATATGAATATGTGATAGGGAACTGCATGGTATTTGTTTTGATGATTAACCCAGTTTAGCAAATCATGCATAGTGTTTACTGGTGCCCCCTGCTGCACAGATGGAATGGATGACTTGATTCTAGTTTTGAGAAACAGATGATCTTCAAAGACCACTGTAAGATTTTGGTCCAAATCCCTAAATCAGCTCACTCAATGCAGCATAAGAGAGCACAAATCCTCACACTTAAGGTATGCAAAATACCGGTACATGTACTCTCACTCTCAAATTGATGGTTATTTAATTATTGTCTATCCTGATCAAAGCTCTGTATCAGTATAAAGAATGCCTTCACTGAGTGCTCGGAGTTCAGATTGACTCTGCTGAACCCAGAATGCGTTTCACGTATTTCTGACAACTGCCGTTCCTGTAAATAAAGAAGTCTTTTCCATGAAGATTGGAATTGCGCCCCTTTTTTTCCTTACACCACATTGACTTTTTTCCTTTTGACAAGAGCATGGAATGGCTCATAAATCACAACTGATTATTAATTGGCATTTAGCAGATGCTCCTATCCAGAGCGACTTACATAGGTAACAATTTTTCACATTACCCATTT
This sequence comes from Megalops atlanticus, assembly GCA_019176425.1. Classification (NCBI taxonomy): domain Eukaryota; kingdom Metazoa; phylum Chordata; class Actinopteri; order Elopiformes; family Megalopidae; genus Megalops; species Megalops atlanticus. Next base: position 31,196,079 of record CM032882.1, read on the forward strand.
ATACAGCTGGATATTTACTGAGGCAATTGTGGGTTAAGTACCTTGCCCAAGGTTACAACAGCAGTGGTCCAGCAGAGAATTGAACTGGCAACCTTTCAGTTACAAGTCCTGCTCCTTACCACTATGCTACACTGCCAACTATTGCGCAGTGACTTTGCTCAAGAAAACCTTGTTGCAGTAATGCTATCCCTTAACAAGTACAGGTTGTTCTCTGTCAACCCCTGTCTTAAAAACATCCTCCTGAAGGGCAGAAGCCAGAGGACACACGGGTGGGTATGACTAACTGCCACAGGAGTTATCTGTACAGCTTCAAAACAAGGCTGCCATTCAAAGATGGCATGACATTTTAGGGCACACGTAAGGAATTACAAGTACAGTTTCACTTCACCCAGTAATATACTGTAACTTTCAGTTTTTACTTTATGATGGAATGTACAATGCCAAAGCGCACGTATACCATTCTAGTTCCAGCCATTCCAACTCATTGAGCGGTCGAAACAAACACTGCACTATCTCAGGCTTTTATCTTTTATTGAAGCCTGTTAAATAATTTAGACAAAAGCCTTCATGGTGACATTTATGACTAAGTGAATACTTATAAGCCTTCTGGTTTGACACCTCGCCAAGAGTTCCCAACAACATTTTTCGCTTTAACTGAACCTGTGATATGGAAATTCCCATTTCAGCATTTCCCATTGCATGTTGCCATGAGGCCATTTCATTACACACAAGACTTAGAATGTGTACCTTATATTCTTAAAGGAGAGACGTTACAATGTGTGGTATTGGTGGTGGTTGGTGGTTGTTGGAGTTTTTATGCAAAATCAAACACACCTACACATGAAACAGCTGAACTGGACAATTTGACTAATTTTATTTGCGTATATTCTTTTATACACACTGATGATAAATGTGGCACGTCCACATTCCATATCTATGCATTTACTGATTTATGAGGCCACAGATTGAGAAAACAGTTATCATAACAATCATTTATTACCTCAATCAGTCATTGCGCATCTGTTTGACTATTAATATGACTCATATTTAAATCAACTTGTTCACCACTTCTGAGAGCCCCAGGTCAAAATGAACACCCGCTGCACATTTTCCAAGTTAAATGAGGGATCATTATTATCACCCATGTCATGGGTATGACAAGCCGCAATGCCTGTCCTGACTGTCCATGCGGATAACTTCATTCACACACACTGTATGTGATGATACACGACAGCTGTTATTTGGACAATGCCTGGTTGGTCTGCGGGTGTATTTGTGGAGGGACAGGGTGCTGGCTATCACCAGATACACGATGCCAGAAGATTCCACCAATCTCTTGTTTATGGGTAGGGGTTATGCAACGCTGCGTGTTACATGTTTCTCGTCACAGACACATTTCTGTTTTTTTTCTTCATTTTTTTTTTTTTTTTTTTTTTTTACACGTTGTCAACGAGATTGAACTTTGCACTTACTTTATGAATGAAATTGCGTGGACTTAGGAATGAGGTGAAAAAGTCCTGCTCTCAGTTGCAGTTGGCCTCTTTATTTATATATTTATTTATTTTGTCCCAGCTCTAAGCGATGCTTCTTATTCATTCAGAAACATCTGACTTGTGCCTGATTGTGATGTCGGGGTGGGATTGTGTATCGGGACGCTCATGGGAACGCAGGCGTTCTTGCTCTTTTGACGCGGGGAACGCGTGGACGGTCTGGCAGTCCACCCCGGCGAGGTGGGGCCGCCGCCTCCGCTACGGACGCGCTTGCACGTTTCCTCGCGGTAAGTTTAGCGCGCAGCGGACCTCGTGACTGAACAGCAGCTGTCTTGGAAAGGTTGCAGCCTTTTTTATAGCTCCGTGGAAATAGCCACCATTGCGTCACGGCTTGCGCTCAACTTTACAAAACCGTGCCTCGATTGAATAACACATAGGTGGTCCGCATCCGACGCGCAAACAATTCCCAAACGGCCCGTTTTAAATTGTCGGAAGCCGTTTTAACCTTTCGCGTGCGACGGGTTAACAGGCAATGTCTGGTTTAAACGTACTGCAAGGTCTGCTTTGACGGGGAATTTCCGAAGCAACATGCGTAGACTTCTATATACCCAGTGTAGGAGCGACTATTATTTTGGTAATGTAAATGAGACGTATATATAAACGAAATCTGGCAGGACCGAGACTTCTGCACTCCAGATTGCACTCAACAGTCATTACAGACCGCAGATTAATGAGCCTTCCTTCAGTCCTACTTGTCCACAGGCAGAGTGCCATCAGTCCCTTACATTAATCAGAATCCCACTGGCATTTATTAACATAGCCTACAGGTTGTTCCTGTATTACTTGAATATGATCAGGGGTGGGTTTTCATGCAATGGATGGTTTTGTGTTATGGTACTGTGATTTCCAAGCCATTCAACCTTAGGTAAAATAAATAAATACATAAATATTATATATATTTTACTGCTCATATATGGTCATGTACCAGCAGTGTTTTCAAGCATACAGCACACTGCAACAGACATCTTGGCTTGAATGTTGTGTAACATTACAGCCAATCCTTTCTGCAAATCCTTACTAATATTAAAAATAATAACTGCTTGCTGTTTTTGACATATTACTGTAGTAGGAGGAGCCTTAAAAGTGATCATGTGCTGTATAAGTCCATGAAAACATTTAAGTTTGCTGTCAATAAATGTCCACTGTGGTCCTGTTCCCTCGTGAAAAGGAAAACGACATTTTCTGACTGTTCATATGAGAGCGCATGTCAGGTTAACTGGTTCTGTTAATTTAGTGCTTGTCTCATCCGTTGGCTCTTGTGTGATTACAGTAGGCTTGACTTCATGCGGCAATGGCCACTAATGTTACTCAGTGAGCTTACACTACAGAGAAGCCTGGGAATTTACTTACAGTAAAACCATCCTGACATATACTACTGGGCCTCCTTTCAGGTCTTGACTCAAAAATGACATCTTTCTCTCACTGCAGATACTGTAACGCTTTTAGTGGCCTGACTTCACTTCAAATTCTTATTCACTTTAAACTCAGGCCTCCTTTGATAAATGACTTGCAGAGTGCACTGTGTTAATCATGTTGGATCTCAAAGATCCACAGGACACTGGCGTGTGATGATAAACTGTTCGATATGAAGTGCATTCACAGGGAACGTCATTACAAATGCATTATCACACTGAAAGACAGTGGGGCCTGGATTCAATCACCGCACGTCCTGAACTTTGACTCACAAATAAGTGCAACTGCAAAAAAACCACACACACGCTCTCTCTCTCTCTCTCTCTCTCTCTCTCTCTCTCTCTCTCTCTCTCTCAATAATTAATTTATGTGAGTAATTTTCGCTGCATTTCCCGAGCTTGTGTTATCGAAGGAAAAACCACTCGTGTGTACTTGTGCGCCAAAGTTATGGATAAACGCTATTTGAATTCCACTGATTTGGCTGTTAAAACTGCCAGCCTCATTCACATTGTATTGTACTGATATTAATAGAAGGAATGGCAGACATTCCTATTTTAGCCAATCTCCCATCGTCTGCTTATAACATGTACTGTTCTCATGTAGACACAAATTGCCTTGCTATTTTCATCGGGGTTATGTGAGAGGTCTCCGGCTCATTTGGTCATAGCCTCCGTGGTCAGGACTGTGCAGAGGATTGACTGTGCTCTGCCTCTTCTGCAGACTACTTTGGAAATTTGGAAGGCAAACAGAGATCATGCCCTGTAGCCACTTGGGTCACAAGTTCAGTGTGTCAGCTTGGTGGTGCTGGACTGATAAAGCTCAGTGCACTAATTTAACCTCATGTGGACACTATAACCAGCAGGGACAGGCCACAGCTTGTGCTCGGTCTTGTTTTAATGGGAAACCTGACTTCAAAAAGATTGCAGGGGAAGAGGAGGGGGAGGAGGGTGTTCATTCAAACATTTGAACAAACGTTTATTCCTAAGCAATAAAGTTATTGATTTGTTTGATATCCCACTGAAGGTATGAGAATTGGTGCTATTGCAACTTGTAGCTGGATTAAAATCACAGGGACATTGCTGAAATGCTGTATGGCCACAATCAAAAGAGAAAATGTCAAAACAGAACTCAGAAACAAATGCTATCTTTGAAAACAATGTCATGACTGTGTAAGTATAATATTAAAAACAGATTAATAGATAAGAATTAGATGGCACTCCTGATTTGTAATATTTAATGGGGGTGCTACACATGCTGTGAGAGAATTGAACTGTGAGCTGTGGTGAGGGCTCTGTCTACAACAGAATCTACATCTAAGATAGACAAACTGAAAGGCTTTCCAGGGAATCCATTTGTCCAGGACTGAAGGGAGACAAGGCGGGGCCTTGCATGTCTGCTAGATCCCAGTTCTGGAACACCCACCCATCTTACACAAGGACAACTGCCCTGTGACGCAGGGCAAGCTGTGTCCATGACAGTAATGCTGGTGACAGCTGGCCCCAGCCAGGGGGTCACAGCCTGTGCTGATGTAGTCAGGGTTCAGGTGGCATGGCCTTTAGGGGGAGGGGGCATGGGGAGGGCGGGGTCAGGAGCTCACAGGAGACATTTTACAAGTGGCAGGGGAGCTTATCTACTGCTGTAAATGATTTATATTTTCTTTTACGAGGTCCAAACGCATCTCCAAAATTGCTGAGGGCTCAACACCCTGAGCCAGAGCTTGGATGTGTTTTTCAGCGAATCGCTCAGAAGGGGTGTCAGGTTCTTCTTGGGGGCCAGCCTGACTCCTTTTAACATTTCCAGTAGCTGGTGGGTGGTGTCTTAGTATTTACATTACACTACATTACTGTCATTTAGCAGACGCTCTTCTCCAGAGTGACTTACATAGGTTTTGTCCATTTATAGAGTTGAATATGTACTGAAGCAATTGTGGGTTAAGTACCTTGCCCAAGGGTACAACAACTGATCAAACCTGCAACATTTCGGTCACGAGCTCTGCTCCTTGCCACCACGCCACACTGTGCTGCCTGCATCTGTATGTGTCTGTCACTGTCCTGCTCTCTTTCGCTGATTCCTGGAGCTCTGGCTGTCTCTCAGCTGCTTGGGAGTGTCTGCTTAGGACCTGTGGGTCTAAAACATGGAGCATGAACTTGAATGTACGGAGAGACAATAACCCAATTTCCCATCTGAATGCAGGCCTGGCATAAAATTGCCTAAAATATTTGTGGGCAGCAGTGTGGTATGGGTAAAAGGAGTAGGCCTTACAACCAAAAGGTTGCTGGTTTGATTCCCCACTAGGGCACTGATGTTGTACCCTTGGTATCTAACCTACAGCTGCCTCAAAACATCCAGCTGTATGAATATATAAAATTGTAAGTCGCGCTGGATAAGAGTATCTGCTAAATGACAGTAATGTAATGCAATTAGCTGCAAAATGACAGTACTGATAACCTCACTCCTCAATGACAACATGTGAGAGCCCTGACTTACTTGGATGAACCCCGCTGATGCTTTCTGCAGGCTGCAAACACGCTGTCTAAAACTGTCCTGCAGCTGGAAGGTCAGAGAGCTTGGATTGCAATGCTAATACCAACCACAATATTTATGCTCCTCCTAGCTTTCATAACTACCATATCAGTTCTCAGACTCGGACACTTGAACGCTCACATGTGTGTAAATTTGGAATCAGTGATAAATGGCGCACACTCAGATTATGTGTAAAATGATTTGCTAAGTAGAGTAGGTTTAGTTTATTGTTTATACTGCTGAGGGCAGCAGAGTTCTTAGGATGACAGCATGAAAAGGTATCAGAAAGCTGTGTGTGGCTTGGCCCTCTCTACTCTGGGTCTGGAGTAGCTCAGAGATCTTCCACTCATGCTGAATTTTCTTAAAAGTCTCTCAAACCTGGCTGAAGCCGGAATATTGAGCAGAGGTTGGCACAGTCTTGCTCAGAGTCTTCATTTGCAAGCTTCCTAGACTTCAATTCTGATTATTTCATTCACCATCTTCCACCTTCTTGACATGGAAACACTCACGGTCTTGATAGACCCAGGAGAAGGAGCAAAAACCTGCAAATCTCTCAAATCTCTCCAAAACTCTCCCAGAGATGTCCTGTGAAGGTTGTAAGGTAATACCAGCAGAGATCAGATGTCACCCAATCAACAGACTTCACACCTCGGAAAGTGAGACGTGTGAGGGAGAGTTCTAGTTTTATGACCCTTTGTTTGAGCACACACGGAAAATGAAGGGAAAATTCCTCTCTGATGTGGTGCACAGAGGGAAATGGTAAAGCTCAGACAAAGACATGTCAATGTCTCTACAGATTTATGGTCATTATTACTCATGATGATAATAATATAAGAGTGGATGATAATACTACTACTACTACTGCTACTACTACTATGTTAACATACATACAACAAAAACATATCATGGGCATACAGTAACAGAGAGGGGTCCTGGGGTTGGCACACGCTTGACATTATCACAGTGTGGCCCCAGCATGGCCATGACATAGGAGGACAAGGGCAATCTGAGAGATTGGCATTTATGGGCCTATTACACAACAAAGGTCAACCGAGTGTATGGGGCCATTTGGGTAATGTACAGGACACATTGTAGGCCAGCCTCGAATCCCCTCATGATGTTTATTAATATGCTGATATGCTTATTATAGCTCCCTGTAGCGTAACTGGTGCTCATGTGCCCTGCCCTGCACCTGGTTAAGTTTCAGAGCAGTTCAGCACTTGAATACCACTATTGTGACCGGGTCATGTGACTTAGTGAGGTCACATACATGGCATGTAGGATTGATGAGGCTGTCCCCATATTTGTCAGATTTTGTTGAAAATTAAGTGCTAAATAATGGGGTGAGGAGCTGGAACGATGATGTATATATGTATACACATACATATAATATGACGATCATGTACCCAGAAGCCCTACCCATGGTAACTCTGAAAATGTGAAGAGAATATGACCCCTTGTGGTCATAATGGCACATTGTAGCAGTGCAATTATCTTCAACCTCTGTTGATTGAAAACAGCTGTATGACTGATAAAGTTGGATTTTCAACTGATTTTCAGCTGATGATGCATTTATTCTGATTCAGTATGCATTTGGAAAAACCTGTGGGTTTGTCTGCCATTTCTGACCTTTGCGTTGTGTGCCTCGTTGGCAACGTTTATCAGTGATTACAGTATTACACTGTCATCCCTATCAGATATACACTGCATACTGTTACAAGAGTTTTTGTTAACTGCTTCCTCATACGCAGGTCACCAAGTAAATAGCATGCGCCAATAGAATAAACCAAATGTTCAAGATCGAATGAATTCTGAGACAGCACTATTTTTTCCTACTTTTTTGTTGGACTCACAAACAATGCAATAGTTGATGTAGCACGAATAGTTTTGCTGTGCACTGCACATTTGGATCAACAGACTGATTAATGTCAAACAATCTATGTTTTCTTAAATAAAGTATTGATCAAGTGTTTGACTAATAACAATACCAACTTAGAACAAAGCAGTACCCATTTGGTAACAGTACTGAAACTTGGCAATGTTACTTTGCTCTTGCCTGAATGCTGCCCAAAGTATAATGCTTTTATACAAAGAAAAGGGAGCATTAACATTAACACTAAAATTTGTTTCAGAGCTGTGTGGAACGAAGCCCTGTTACGAAAACATTAATCACTGATTTGATTTTTGGGATGGTCCAGAGAGGTATGACTGGTTACCGTAGGATCTATGGTGAACACATTTGCAGAAGTTCTAGAACAATTCATGTTTTCATAACCGTTGCTACGGAGGGAAGCGGCAGACCAAACAGTTCGTAAGCTCACGAGGGCGTCTGCTCAACTGGAGCAGTTGGTTGTTTGAATTCTTAATGCCACAGAGGGGCCGGATGAACGCCTGCTTATGGCGGATTTCCCTGCAGTCTGACAGGGTGGGCAGAGGTATGCACGCAGACACTTTACAGAGGACAGACCTCTCAGCATAAACACCACTTCAGGCATCTGGTGCTCCCCAGCGATTCTGCTCTCCAATCCTGGATCGGACGGCGTGACACACAAAAGGGGGGGGTGGGGGTGGGGGTAGAGAAGTAATAAAGTCACTCTTACAGGCTGCAGTTTTAATGGAGAAATCCTAACTTTCTCAGCATTGTACTACCCTGTTACATATCAGTGTTTGGGTGTATCGTAAAACACTCCATGCAACTTTCAGTGCATTTTTGCTCATGCTATTCACACCCAAGATAAACCCAAACCGTGATCTGGTAATTTCGCATGAATCCCAACAGATCATGGCCATTCTAGAAAGTGACACATATTTGACCTGGAGACCCTGAAAAAATTATAGCAAAAATGCATCTGGGCCAACTGAATAGGAAGGCTGTGCAGGATGGTATGTTTTATCATGCTATGCTACTGTCATGTAGCAGTATATTGACATCAACCTCGTCTCCATCTGTCTTCTTATTTTGTAAGACTAGTATCACAGGCTACTGTATGATGCTGCATGATACTGTAATGTGTGGAATGGATACACAATGCTTTTGGGATTAAGTCACAGCTCACAGCCATTTTGAGGAACGGCTATGGTCTTGATGCTGGTGCAATGAGTCAGACAGTTTCCATGCCTCTCTTGTCTCTTTCCCTCCCTCTCCCTCTGTCTCTTTAAAAAGTCAGCTTGCTTCTTGTATGTGTGTGGGTGGGCAAGGTCGCCTCTGAAAAAGAATGTGATTTTCAATTAAAGAACAGAGATGTTTTTTTTGGAGGGGTGGGGGCATTGAGTGAAGTGCGTGTGTGTGTATGCTTGTGTGTGCATGAGTGTGGGGTGGGGGTGTCGTGGAGGAGAAGCCAAGGATAACTGTAACAGCAGGCAGAGAAAGCGTGCACAGTCTTCTCCACTGCGACAATCAACAGGTAAACATCTTTTCTTTTGATGAAATTAATGTTTTAATAACACAAATGTGTTATTAATACAGGGCGTAGCCACCAGTGTGCACTCTGTGTCAGTGCATTGAGCTCTGATGCAATTGCTGTTATGGGAGTGTATTAATAGTTTAATTACATTTGAGTATGGTTACCAATGGCAATATACCATTTATGTGTTTTGAATGTTAAAATGTTGCAGTGTAGTGTTCCTTTTGAGATCCTCGGCAGAATTCTACAGACAGACAGCAGACAGAATGCTTCATGAATTCAGTCAGAGATTACACGAATTTTACTCACTGAATCATAGCTGATTTTTTGCATGGGCTGGTGTGATTTTTTTTTTAGGTTGTTTCTTGTGAGAAGTCTCTCAGTGATACACCGGAAGTGAAGCTGTGTTTTTGCAAACTGTCCCAAACTTAGCTGTACTGTCTGAGAACCAGACAGTTAAAAAAGCATTTAACATATCTGAGGTGCTGAATAAATGCAAGTGGTAACCATTCAGCTTGGATATGGTTGCCATATTGGCAGTACTGCATTGTATGTTACACTGTCAATTGTGAAATTGGATGCCTTCAGCAGGATTGAAAAAAAAAGATGTGTCGCCTGGAGACAAACAGGCAGACATTACACAGGGCTACAGTAAGATATTGCAAGTTGATTACAGTTCTGGGACTATGAACAGAACATGTTAACACTGCACTGAAGCGGGAACATCACTGGATTTAGATAATCCATTAGCTTGACAACGGTCTTGACGCATCCTGTGTGTGGTCAGGGCAACCAAAACTTCTCAGCATTAAACTTATGGTCCTTCACTGATAACCAAAACATGTTGAAGGTAAACAAATCTTCTGCTTGCATGTAACACATCCCACATGTAGGTGTATGTTAGTACAGCACACTTTCCGCTGTAAAACTCAGCTTCATGCAGTTCAGAGATTGTTATTTAACAGTTCCATTTGTCAAAGTCTGTGCCTTTTTCCTTTTCCTAATTGTTCTATTATAAACATCACAAGGCTTGCACAGAGCTTCTCCTATTAAAGTTACCTTAATTGAATAAGCAAATATAGCACAAGTGGGCATTATGAAACAAAGTGAATGAAGTTAAATAATTTGAAAAAAATCACATAACTTACAGGGAATTGTTACTTTTGATCTTTAACCATTCAAAAGGATACTCATCTACACAAGCACACCCAGAAAGCAAGCACAGGGAGACCTGAGGAAACTCAGAGGATGGTTCTAAAGGAGCAGTTAAGCATGTGTGTGTGTGTGTGTGTGTGTGTGTGTGTGTGTGTGTGTGTGTGTGTGTGTGTGTGTGTGTGTGTGTGTGTGTGTGTGTGTTTAGGTTTCTTGCAGGTAGAAGATGCCTCTCATTAAAGAGCCCAGGAAGAAGGCTGAGGACATTTCAGTGGTGTACGAGTTAAAGGAAAAACTTGGGGAGTGAGTGTCTATACTTATATAATTTATTTATAAGCCTTAGCCCCATAGGGTGCAACACCATGATTAATTCTCAGGGTTTGTTGATTGCTGTGGTCATTTTGCACAGTGCAGAACACCCTGTGTGTTTTACATGATCTATGATGTTACTGTTGGCTGTGTTTTGACTATGTATAGGGTCCTCATAACCAGTAAAGAGTTTTTGTGTCAGAATCTTATTGCACAGAAGTCAGAAGGAAATTAGGAGTGCGAAGGAGTCAGAAGGAGTGTGTTTCCATGAGGATTTGCTGGTCACCCCAATGGCTGATCACTTATTGATGTGACTACTTCAGGTCCATTAAACATCAGAGAATTTCTTGGCCAATAATCAAAGCTTATGGTGGCAATAGTACTAATGGTAGCATTCTAAGATGCCACAACTAAAATTTTCTTGAAAAATGAAATTGTTTACAACTTGTGTTTAAGATAAGATGCATTAACATTAAGAATAATGATAAAAATGAAGTGAAGCCCCTAGTGAAATCATCTGATCAGTTCCCTGACATGAATGATATATTTCTGGACAAATTTGCATAACTTCCTGTTGGACACTAGAGATTTTCAGAGGTCGGCCTGCTAAAACAGCTTCGATTTGTCTCAAAGATGCAGTGCTATTCTCAGCAACAATAAGCTTGTGTATTTTTCTTTGAGTGCTCCTCTTCATTTATCAGAATTATGTTATAAAATATATATAGCGAAATATATTATGGCGAGTGGAACTTGTTGCTATTCTTCAACCATTGAACCAACCATCCACACATTTATGTATTTACATGAAGAGAATATGATGTTGTAATAAGATTAAACTAATGCCGTTGTGTCTGCAGTGGCTCAATGATATGACTTGTTTCAGAGGCTCCTTCTCGGAGGTGCGAGTCGCTCAGCACCGCCGCACTCAGAGGCTTGTTGCTGTCAAGTGTATCCACAAGAGGGCGCTGAAGGGCAAGGAGTCTCTGCTAGAGAATGAAATCGCCGTGCTGCGCAAGTCAGTCTCTAGCCTTATTCACTCCATATGTATTTAATTTGCTAATAACTCGCATGCATCTGTATTCATTATCCTTTATAAATGTAAATACAAGAATATAAAGTTGTCAAGGTACTATGTAAGGTTTGAATATTTGCAGCGATTGCAACTTTTTTTCAAACGCAAAGACACAAAAATAGATTAATTCTATTCAAGAGGTTCATGGATTAATACCAGCTCCACCACTTTCAGGTTGTTTAATTGGATTTGACCAGTCTAATGTATCTTAACAGCTTTTTCACTTTCCCGCAGAATCGACCATACAAACATAGTGTCACTGGAGGAAACCTTTGAGACACCTACAAAGCTCTATTTGGTGATGACTCTGTATGTGAAATCTGAGGACGAACAGCTAACAAGCTTGACATATAGAAAATAAAATAAAAACACAAGCATAAAATGTCTAAAAGAATGCTAAGTGGATAGGGCTGGATAGATTTGCAGACAAACTGAAAAATAAGGGAAGAAAATTTCCATTTAATTATCATAATTTACTATGAATATACCATTTATATAATTTTATTTCTATGCATAATTGAAACCCTCCTACTGAGTATTTCAAGGGTACAAAGAATTTTGTTATCTCAGATTGAGGAACTCTGTTTCATTGAATCCACCATAGAAACATGTTCCCTTGGTTTAATTGTCTAACAATGTACTTGCAAGTATTCTGGAGAACTTCATTTCAGATAACAACTATACACATAAGTAAATGTAGTAGCAATGCAAAATATTCATACTTTCATCAGTGGAACATTCTTGTATGTTTGAATTCCCTGGAGCAAAGTAAACTTTGAACAGCCAGGGATTTGATGGATTAATCCCTTTTGGTGGCAAATATTTACCCTCCCATGTATTTACCCTGCTGCTGTGGTAGGGTGACAGGCGGGGAACTCCTGGATCGCATCCTGGAGAGAGGAAACTACACAGAGAAGGATGCCAGCCGCGTGATTCATCAGGTCCTGGAGGCGGTCAAATACCTCCACCAACTGGGCATTGTGCACAGGGATCTGAAGGTACGGAGGGATTAATGTCACAACAGCGCCGAGTCAGATCAACAGGAACGGAGTCTGCCTCGGCCAATCACAGCCACAAAGAGAAAAATCAAAGGCGGAGTTAATTCTGAACTCTGTAGCACAACATTTCTTCCACGCCAACAATAAAGCTTTGCAGGTTTGCAACCATACAGTGAGATTTCACTGTAGTAAACGGTGACCCTTACAATTCCACAGATGTTGCCACACAACCTTTTTTAGCTCAGGATTTCAGTTCTGTTGATTGGTGAATTCCACCCTTCTCAGATTAGAATCCTCTCAGCAGCCTCTTGGACCCCATTGACCCACACTAGAACTGTATGACATTAATCTGGTATGGAAGCAAAACACAGCAAAGGTGGCTTAAATGAATTATGTGCGGCAGTAGAGGTACATAGATGAATTCTGGAGAGGCTGGCTGGAGAGTCATCCCACCAATCTGCTTCTTGGCTCCTCCCCTTGATTGGTAAGGGACAAGGCTGTGTTTACTGCAGGAGAAAAGATGACTGTCTGGAGAGTTTGTGACATGAAGTGCCTACTGTCATGGGACTCAAGGGACAGAGTACTTCAAATAATTTGGCAAAGACATGCAGTCTTAAGACTTATTCCCCAGGAACTGAAACACATATTACTGAGTGCTTGTGTTTGCCTTCTCTGCCCAGCCTGAGAACTTGCTGTACGAAAGTCCATTAGAGGACTCGAAGATAGTCATCAGTGACTTTGGCCTCTCCAAAATGGAGGAACAGGGGGCATTGTCCACGGCCTGTGGGACACCTGCTTATGTAGGTGAGGAGAGCTCAGATATCCTTCTCTCCTAGACTTCACCAAACACAGCCCTTAATGTGCTGAAGCTCATTTTAACCCCTTCAGTGACTCTATCTCCTGTTTTTTTTTTGTAGCACCAGAGCTCTTGCAGCAGAAAACGTATGGTAAAGAGGTTGACCTCTGGGCTGTAGGGGTCATCTCCTACATACTGTAAGTGTCCACCCAGTGTCTACTCACTTCTTCTGGCGCTTAAGACTCCCATTGCAATGTGGGTTTTACAGATTTTACATTACATTATTGTCATTTAGCAGATTCACTCATCCAGTGCAAATTACATAGGTTACAATTTTTACATATTGTCCAGCTGGATATTTTCTGAGACAATTCTGCAGTGGCCCAGAAAGGAATTGAACCAGCAACCTGCTGATTACGAGTCCTGCTCTCAAGCACTATACTACACTGCCGATTATTGTACAGTGACTTCGCTCAAGAAAAGCTTGTTGCAGTAATGCTATCCCTTAACAAGTACAGGTTGTTCTCTGTCAGCCCCTGCCTTAAAGACATCCCCATGAGGACGCAAGGACAGAGGCTTTACAAGGCCATGTAGTTCTGAATGTTTAAAGTGCTTCCTACCTCTCTGTGAGGTGTCTTTCAGCAGATCTTTGCGCTTCTCTCTCCAGACTGTGTGGGTACCCTCCGTTCTACGACGAGAACGATACAAAGCTCTACAAGCAGATTATAAAGGCGGAATTCGAGTTTGACTCACCGTACTGGGACGCCATCTCTGACTCAGGTGCTCCAGATCTCTGATCTTACAGCACTGTGGAAAACAAAGTCAGTGATTTCATGTGCAATAATCAGAATGGTGGCACCCTCTCAAAGAGCTTAACAGTGTGTGGCTGGGAGGTTTAATCGCTTTCCCTGTGCACCATCAATGTGTAACACCCACCTGGGTGGGGCACAGATGCCATATTAAATCAGCAAGCCCACTCAGCAACAGCTGTAGTAGCAAAACAAGGATTTATTCAGCCAGTTCAAACAGAGACATTCAGTCTGACAGAACCTGATTGGAAATTTGGCAGGAGAACACTCTTGCTCTGTGCAACAAGTGGTATGGGACCTTTAATTACCACAGTGAGTCAGTCTCAGTTTTAATGACCGGTCTAAAAGACGGAACCACTTACAGAAATGGCACAGTATTGCCATCAGTACACTGGGGCATTGATTTATGCTTCCAGAATGAACAGCACACCCTGCTGGTATGCTGGTCAATAAACACTACCCCAGTATTATTCTAGATTTCCTGGGTAGTCTCCCACTGAACTACCCTGCCCAACTCCACCAGTTTGCCAAGAGAAGGCTGTACATATTCCAGTCATAGAAATGTGAATCATGCATTCAAAATGAGGTTAATCTAATTTAACAGATTGTGTGTCCCTGTGTTGGATTCTTCCTGTTTCACTCTTCTGATTACCCCTTCTTTGTTTCCTGTTCAGCCAAAGACTTCATATCTCACTTACTGCAGAAAGATCCAGAAAAGAGGTACAACTGTGAGCAGGCTCTCAAGCATCCCTGGTAAGTTTTACTTCTTCTTTATTGCTCTCTATCCTCTATTCCACATCTCTGATACCTGGACTCTCCTAACCTTCAGAAAGATTTTAATTCCAATTAAAATGGATCAGGGGACATAGGAAAGAACAAATATTTTTAAATGGTAGGTAATCAACAGTTGAGTAGACAACAAGCAACTGGGGCATGAGATGTCCATTATATTTTTGGTGCAACTATTTTGAACAAAATATTATGTATATTTTTAGTTGTGATAAAGAGGATTAAAACAGCATTGGATAATATGCACAAAACATGTTTACAGACTAAACAAAAATAGCATTTTCTGAAGCATCAAATTTCTTATGATATCTACTGATATTAAAATTAGTATCAAGTCTTTTTATGTATTTAAAATATCTCTGAAACAAATAGTGGGGAAATATAATAACATATAATAAATGATTATTCCATAAATATCACTTTTATATAATGCTTTCCTTTTAATTATCGTATTTATTTCTATGCATAATTGAAGCCATACTGCCAGGTTATTCAAGTACACAAAGTATTTTGTTATCTTACATTGAAGGACTATGTTTCATTTGATCCACCATACACACACTTTCCCTTGGTTTAATTCTCAAACAATGTACTTGTATGTATTCTAGAGAACATAATTTCAGATTACAATTATACATGTAGGGAAATGTAAGTAGTGCAAAATTTTTATACTTGCATCAGTGAAACATTCTTGAATGTTTGAATTCCTTGGAGCAAAAAAACCCAACTTTGAGCAGCCAGGGTTTTGATGGATTAATCCTCTTCAGTGGCATTTATTTACCCTCCCATATATTTACCCTGTCACTGGGGTAGGTGATCAAGAGATGAGTAGACAGAAAGCAACTTTTGAAGTTTTAGTATTATTTTGCTGAAGAAGAGGCATATTTTCACTCATTTTTGTGGTGATAGTAATTACACCCATCTACCATAAGATGTCAGGCCTAAAAAAGGTAGTCAACAATCAAGGCTTCAATTTTAACTAGATAATTGTCATGGTTAGTGCAGGTCATGGGAAACTGGTAATGTCAATGTATCTCCTCAATAAGAAATATACACACTTAATGCAAATATTATGACAAATAACTTACAAAGCAAATTCTACTTGTGACCTAAGTATGTTATAGAGTAAAATTGTCTTTATGAACAGCTCTATATTTCCCCTGTCTTCAGACTGCATGTTGCTGTAAAAGTACTCAGTGATGCCTGTCAACTGTTAAGCATCAAGACATTTTCAGAATAAAAAGCTAAAGAATCTCTCTCAGTCCATGCTGTTCACAGAAAAACACTTGAATGTTGTAACAACCAGACTCTCTCAAAACACAGGATGGACTCCGGCACATTTAGTGATCGGACGGTGTAGATGTTCGGGCTCATTCAAAAATCCTATATTCTCAAAAAAAACTGTACACAGGTTAATAAAACCAAATTCGGATCCAATCTTATTGGTGGTAATTTTATTGCTATGCTAATGAAGGCCTTCATTAGCCCACAGGCTGTCTCTGAAAAGCTTTATGCCAAACAACTTACTGATGTGAAGCACTTTCACAATGTTTGCTGCAACTCTCTTTTTGTTATTATCAACAGGGACATTTCATGCTGTACATAATATCAGTCCACTTGATGAACTGCGCTCTTTATGTTTTTTTCCACACTAGATCTCCTGGCAGGAGTTTAATAAGCACTTTGCTCTGCCCAGGCGCTGCCATATTTTGTTTTAGCTCAATCTACAATATACCGTACATTAAAAAAGGGGAATAGCACATAACTCTCCAGGGAGCGCGTACAGAGCAGTAACAGAGAATTAAAACAGATACAAACTGAAATATGATGAAGAAAGCTCTGTAGTGGTTTTACTTCTACTGTAGTTTACGTCTACCGTAGACTTATTACAGCTCTTCTCTTTCATTTTTTATTTGATTCCTTGTATACTATGACAGGCGCCAATGTCAGATGGCATCATTTTTGGGGAAAAAAAAAAATCAAATCATATTTTCCAATTGATCCTTTACAGCATAATTTTAATATTATAAATTCTGATTCCAACAAGCAGTGAATGGCTGAAGGAAGTGTATCTGAAAATGTGTGCTTTTGACTAAGGATTCTAACATTGTAGTTGCCACTATCGGACACTATTAATTATAAATAAATTATAAATTCATGAATGTTTTAAAAATGAATGTTTGTTGAATGTCTTAAGTGATAATTCATTGTTTATGCACACAGTCATATTCCTCAGATGTCCTCTTTTGTGAGAGTTAGAGTGACCATTTGTAATTCTCCCTTAGAGCACACAGTTAAATTGGAAAGCAGCATGATTAAACGCTACTGGATTGCAGTTGGAAGATAATTTTCAGAAAAGAGCTACTGTACACCTAATTAAAGAAAGGGGCCAATAAATGAAATCGCTTGTCATCATTATATGACATCAATCAAAGATTGCAAATCCAAATCTTATCAAAAATGATCTTGAGGTTCTGCAGAAAGTAATTACCTCTATATAAGCCACCATATAGTATTACATATTTCATTATTACTTCCTGGAATTAGACACATTTGAAGACACAGAATGGATTGAAATGACACACACACCATACACACTAGCTTCATCTACTTAACTTACACAAAGATCCTGCACTGAATTAAAGGAACACACATTCAACTGCTCATTGCCATAGTAAATTGCCCATCTAGGACAATGTATAGTTTTTATGATTTTACACTTTCAATCCATAACACCCTTATGCAGTTCAATTTTCACTGACACTATGTAAGCAGATGTCCAAAGAGAATAGAAGTAGTATCGCCATTACAGGACAGCATGTGACCTAAATTGTTAGAGGCGTGGATTGGTGGCTGAAAACATAGGCAGAAAAATCATTGTTTGCAACAATTTTTCCACCCGGGACTGCAACCCATAGTGTTCGGGGTCCGGTGTTCCAGCCAATCACATTCCACATTTTGCTCGTAGTGCTGGTTGTCTTCTATTACACTTTGTCATGATACAGCTCCTGAGTCGCTCAGCTGGAAAAGCTGCTTTCTCTGGATGCATGTGTAGCCCCGGATCAAACAAATGTTTGGTTCAGTCATTAACTGACCATGACCAGGAGTTTGCTGACGTGGAACACGGTTAGTTATGTCCAGGCAGGGTAGGCTGGAGTCAACCAGGACTCCTTAGGTACATTAGTGCCACCTAGTGGATGGCCAGGTGCACACCAAGCCCTGGTTGTCATTGCTGAGAGATGGCACTGCTCCTCCAATCAGAGCTAGGTCTGCTTTAGTGCACTGTGTGACTTGTAGTTTGAAAATCAGCCAGTGGTGTCGCAGATGTGTGCACAAGGGAAATGCACATAGATTGCTTGTTCCTCCCTATGTATGAGTGATGAGTCAAGTGTGGCATGCCTAAAAATAATATTATCACAACAGTTTATTTAGATACTTTAGCACGTCTTTATCAACACCACAATGCTGTACAAGATAAACAGCTACTCTTAGAGTTGGGGAAAGAAATAACAATGTTTATGTTGACAGAAATAATGATTCTGACAGAGAATATTAATCAAATGAGGACAATCAAGCAACTAAGTGTAACAAAGGCCACCACATACATAACTAGGAAAACTGCAAAGGCCATGTTCTCAATCTTCTTATTGTTTAAACCTCCACCAATACCACTGGTTAGATGTTCAAGGGAGCTTGCAAGTTGTTTACAGTGGGTGTAGGGTATTTTCAGTAGTCAGCAATAGAACATTTATTACTGTATAGTACTGTTTAGTACTATAACTGACCAGGGAAATTTCCGCACCCACATTGATCCAGTCTAGTGTGCTGTAGGTGACCCTGGTGTCATTCCATCATAACAGGAGTGTTCCAGAGACTGCTAGGGACAGTTACAGACACACACACAGGCACACACGCACACACACACACACACACACACACACACACACACACACACACACACACACACACACACACACACACACACACAATTCCTGCTTTTTGGCTATTTTTGCTATTCCTGCTATTTTACGAGTCACACTGGGGTGAGAAGTAACCACTGCTCTTATTTGGTCACAAATGCTACAGTATACCTGGAAGATGCAGTGTGATTGGCAGGTGACAGAGGCACAGTGGCCATCTCTGTAAATATTACAGGGGGGTACATTTGTCCCTCTGTACCATAAATGCTTATCAGCTGAGTCAGATTTAATTTACAGAGAACACATTTCTGCCAGTCGTGCACACGCAGTGTAGCAAACTGGACTACTGCATGTTATTTTTCTGACAAAAAGCATCAGTGGGGTTTTTCATCCTCATGTGGGCGTTCTGTTTCCTGGCAGGATATCGGGCGGGGCAGCACTGGAGAAGAACATCCACGACTCTGTCAGCGAGCAGATTCAGAAGAACTTCGCCAAGAGCCAGTGGAAGGTGAGACGATTCTGTTGTGACAGGGAATGGGGGGCGGGGAGACAGTCATGTACAAAGCACCAATGACCAATCTCACAGCACACATGGTGACGTATTACATACGCCTCACAACACACACTGTAATGTATTACATCACTATCACTATTGCGGCTTCTGCACACGATCTCACCTGGTCCCTACTGCATGCTAGGCCAGGCTGGGCATCTCTCTGGGCTGACAGTGCATGTGTTTCCCTGACAGGGGAGGTAAAGGAGGGTTTGTGCTGTGTTTCAGAGGGCCTTCAACGCCACTGTGGTGGTGCGTCACCTCAGTAAGAGGAGCCTGGCAGTGGAGGACGAGGGGGAGATGCAGGACTCTGCAGCTGGGGGAGGTGAGGCACCTCTCACAGCACAGTGTCCCCAAGAGTTCCCCATTTGCATCGTGGAGCCACCACCTCCACGAGAGGAACAAGGGGCTGAACCTGATTTTGTCTCATTTTTCTTTTTCAGCAGACAGCCTCTAAAACGTCCACTGACAGAGGACAGAGCAGCAATCCCCCTGGCCTGGGGGGTGATCTGCAGTTGTGTTGCATGTGAGGTCATTGTCTCTATCAAATGGATGTTGTGTAGTGGAGATGCTCATTGAATCATTTAAACAAGAGATGTGAGACATGCTCTTCACTAGACTGGTAAATACAGTCTGTTGATAAATTTGAAAAATACACTCCACTTTGTGCAACAGGAAAAAAATATATTAAGAACTGTATTGTTGCCCTCTTTGCATGACTTGATGTATTTCTCTAACCAGTAATCTTACTGATGCTTGCTCTTCTTGCTCTCCAGTAAACGTAGCTTGTGAGGTCTCATGATAAGTAATTCTCTGAGCATCGACTTCCAGCTTTAAGTGTGATGAATGACTGATTTCTGCAAGAGCAGTTTCACTTTTATGAAGGAAATAATAATCAAAAAATATGACGGCTCAATACTCATCATCTTCGATCAAGTCATGACAGATTATTACTGTGGAAAAGACGTAGAAAGACGTAGACTGTAGAAATTTATGTATAAAGAAATTTTAATTATGATATTATACTGATGATACTTGGACATCCTAATTTTCAGTATCTGTTACATGTGCACTGTCACATAGACATATATAATATATACATATGTATGTAGATATACACTATATACGTACATATATTTAATTCTTCGGGTCAAGTCCTTTTCAATTCAGACCTTTCAGGGAATGAACTAAAATTCAGTTTATGAATTGGAAAATCTCCCATCATTGCCAGTGAAGATTTTTCAGTTAATTAATTGAATTTCAATTCATGTCTTCAAATTGACTGAACTGAAATTGGATTCATGCCAACTCTGCTTGACGCATCTTAGCAGCTTAGCATCTTAGAAGACCCTCATAGCCAAGCTTGGATGTGCTTGATAACGCTCTTTTGTTGAATGCAGTTACACGTTACACAGTCAAACTGACTAATTTCAAAGCCTGCATATTACTCTCCAGCTCTAAGCTGAGTGCTGAGCATTGTGTAAAATGTTCTTTGTTTCAGACTCTGTCATTAATCACATTATTAATGTTAATGTAGTAATACAAGAGTAATTTTCCAAACCAATGTTTTCAGCCTACTGTCCAATGCGTCCTAGCGAATAAACTGGTGCCAGAATGTTCACATCTGCCTATGTGTGTGTGTAACAACACTTCAACACTTCCCCAAGTGTTGATGGAAAACAGTTCCGTAGGTATACATGACTCACCCTTACTACGTTTAACACGCATGCAAGCACACATCTTGAAGGAATTAAATATATTGGAGATCCCTGTCATTTTCCACCCTGGCAGTCTGACCAGAGCAATGTAACGGCCAATTTGTGGGGACAGAATTAATGCCTGTGTTTTATTAGAGAGAAAATAATTGCACTGCGCTGAAGTACACACAGCCGCTTGAAGGCCTTTCATTGGTCTGTGGGGACAGCAGGGAAACACATGTCAGCTGGGAGTTTTCTGCAACTTTTCTGTGAGGAGGACAAACAGCTATTGGACACATCTTCTTAAAATCAGCCTATAATTATGACATAACTGTCATGGAGTCATGTCATGTCAAAGTGTCATGGAGGTTTTGCCATTCTCCTGAGGGGGTGTGTTGGATGATTCACTGGGGGAGTGCCTCTGTACACTACGGCCACCCCCTACGCCCTATGTGTGCTGTGACTCCAGAAAATGGTGGATCCCCACACTGGCAACACGCTTTAACATGTGTGGAGTGCCCCCAACACACTGTCCCCCGCACTGGTTTACCTAACACTTCTTCCAAGTCTGTATAAGAGCAGAAACATCCCTGGCACTTCAGGCCTGCCTTTGCTGTGTTTGGTAACACTACTGAACACCCATGAAATGAAACAGTTCTTATTTGTCACCAGCAGAGGGCACAATACACCACCATTAGACATCAGATGCTTCCAATGCTACTAGGCTTGTGTATGAAATTCATTGCTATGACCTCTTTACCTTTTCACCTGACATGCATTTATTTACTGTTGTTGCATTTACAGTGCCTGTTCTCTGCTTATTGAACAGCAATAATAACCATGGTCACTGACATATCAGTGTGTCTGAATGTTTCATCCAGATCCTTGAAAAAAACCCCACTAACTCTGGCCTCTATCTCCATATTCTCTGAAAATTTGTGAACATTAGATGATTAGCCAGACATTATGAACAATGACTTTATTTCTTGGAAATATTTCTTATGTTCTTTAGAAATGTTGATAATGTAAGTGTCCGTTTCAATAACATGCAGTCAAATAAAATGCCCATACACAGTGACAGTGGGCTTGAGTCAGAACAAATATTAATGACTTGTGAAAATGAAGACAGTAAGTAAGATGGAAAAAGTAACAGAAGGCACATGTCCATTTTGGCAGTGAAACTTCTTAGCCTTACCTTAAACCAGGTAGACAGGTTCCTGAAAGCTTTGAGGTGTCTCTTCCCCCTGACCCTAGCCATTTCAATTTGCGCCGAAATGCAGAGTGTATTTCTGATGTGCAGGCAGATTTGCTTTTCCTCAACAGGATGGTACCTGGAAAACACAACGCCAACTGTTAAAAGCACTCATCGCTGTTTTCAAGTGATTTTCCAGCAGAGCCATCAATGGGCATTAAGAAATAAAACCATTCTCACCACTCCATCCCCCTGTAAAGCCCTGCTAAGGGTGTACTCATGTGGAAGCTATTTAGCGAGAAAAAAAAAACGCAATTATATATTTAACAATTTTATATTAAAAACAAGGGGACTGCAAAGGGCACTTAACTGTGTTGTCAAGATGTTCTAAGGCAGGGAAAGGGAGGCAGAGCCCTGATTGGGCGACGCGGAGGGCCGGGTGACCAATGACGGAGTAACCGTCGGAAAGATTATTTGAAATGTGCACACGCTTCCTTTGGAGGGGCCACGGCTAATGCAGGGAATAAATAACTAATGCGGGCAAGGTTTTTAATCACCCAACAAGGGATTGATGTGGATCCACGATGGCAGCTCTCAAGGAAAGAAGTGTGACCTGGTTTATGGCTAACAGCGCAGGTCCTGTGCGGTCTAGCAGCACCTCGGCACGGTCGTTCATGTGTGAGATCGTGACCGTGCGCCTGTCTGTGCATGCGTGCACGCATGCTAGTTATTGTATACTCTCCGCCACCAGCACAACTGTGTTTATTGCTAAATTGGCTCCTTTCCACAATGCAATCTGCTTCCCATCTGGTGTAACTCGTTTTAATTAAGCTGGTGATTATTAAGGAAAAAAACAGAGGTGGAATCATTGAAATCTCCCAACTTTAGCTACTTGATGGGCAGCGGCTTTGGCCCGCTGCAGTTACGCTGGGCTGAGTTTCCTAACACCTGTCAATGGCCGTGCCGCTCTAGTTTCAGCAGAGTGAATGAAGGAAGCTCCGGCTACGCCAGCAGCCTGCTCAGACATGCAGCACTCTCCCTGTCCCCAACGCCTGACTGCACAATGCAGGGGCCAGATGCTCGGGACATGGCAGAAGGTAGGGAGCAAACCATTAACGCTCTTTACAGCGACAAAACATAACTCAGGCTGCATTTAGTTGTCTCTGCGATGCGGCCGGTCCCATGTGTTCCCCCCCGCCTGGGGCGTCACGGATCTCCTGCCTGGTGTGTCGCATCTCTGTGCTGGTACATGGCAAGCTGTTTCGTCAGGCCTCGGATGTGACAGGAAAGCATGGCTTGTTACTTTCTGAGCAGCGATGGGTAAACGCATTAGACTAAGGTGAAATGTATGGTAATGTTATTTTTTTTTCATGTCACCTGTCAGACTTGACACAGTTCTTGTGAGTGTTGTTCTCCAGCAGAATGTTGTCAGGAGCCTCTGAAATGCTCTGCTGAGAGCATTTCAGTAGAGCATGGGTGCTCTGAAACTAGTCCATGAATTAACTACATATGGGACGAAGGAAAAAAGAAAAAGTTCATGAACCTCAAAAAGAGGGTTCTGCACCTCTTAGTACATGTCGCCTGCAGGTTTTTTAAGTTACTGTTAATCACCGAGCAGTGAAAGGCAAGGGTTATTTGACCTGCAAGCTGTGTTTGACCATTAACACTTATAATGAAAACCAGAGCCTCCCCGCGGGCATCTGAGTGGACGTGCTCCTGACCCGAGCTAGGGTACACCGACTGTGGAAAACAGCATCCAAACAAAAAGCTCCAAAAGAACATCTTGACATCGCAGAGATGTATTAGCGTCTCTTTTTGGACCACTCATGGTTTTAATATGACGTACGCAGTAGCATTCACGAAAGCAAAAACAACAACTAACAATAAAAGGGCCTCTGTTTTCTGGATGGGTTTGAGCACGATGAACATGTGGCCAGCATCCACTCGTTACCACGGTTCCACTTTCAGCCTCTTCCTCTACCAGTCAACAAGCAGAAAATCTATTTCAGGCAGAGAGGAATATTAGTCATCTTTATGTTTTTTTATATTCTTGCTGTAGCCCATTAACACTATCTCTCTAAAAGCTCTTGATTTTTGAGAGATCATTTAGCTCATTGGCATCTCATTGTAAAGGAACCAATTTCTTTCCTAATGAAGTATAACATGGAGATTAAGACAAAGTAGCTGACAAGTGACACCATCAGCCCGGCAAACAAAACCACAAGGTTTGCCAGAGCACAAACCAATATATCTGATTCACTCAGTAATAGAACTAAAAGCACAGAGTGATCTTATGGTACAACAAATGTATGGGTTTCTGATAGCAGTCCAGCAGTAAAAGATACACAGATACAGACTTACACATGTAAACATGCAGAAAGACACACAGGCTACAGCCATATAGTTTATGAACAATAGTTCTTTTTGAATTATTTTTTGAAAATGAGCATTGATTTTCCATCCTGTAGGATTTGGCTCTTCCAACTCACTTACCCTGACAAGCATTTTTTTCAACTTTATTGTATTTTTTGTGATTGAATAAAGTGAAGCACTTGGTGCAGTCGATGCAGATTGCAGGGTGACAGGCTGTAGTTGGCCTTGGTCATATTGTGATCTACATAAAGCACAGGCTATAGCTCTCTCTAATCATCTTTAATAATCACCTATATTTGTTTATTTGTTAGGTATTCTTACATAGTGGAATATATTATATTTGTATCACACAAGCAACAAGGAACAAAAATATGCACAGAGAACAGCCAGTAACACAGTGATGGACTGTCAAGCTGAAAAAATGCTAAAATATGGCATAGAGCATGAATTATTTCATCATATACATAATCTCTTGTCACACCAATGTTCTGTAAGCATCATACTCTGCATTTATATTACCATACAATGTTCTGTGACAGCATTACATTATATTGCATTATATCAGATACACTGTATGTAGCACTAGGTGTTGTACATTCAGGTTGTAGAGAGCAAGGTGTCGTTGAAATAGATCTGCATTGGGAGATGGTGAGTGATTCTGTGGTTCTGACAGTTGCAGGTAGCTTATTATACCACTTAGAGGCCAGTGAGGAAAGAAAGCAAGTCTGGGCTGTGCAGAGCTGCCAGATAACCAGAGCTTGCCAGGTGGAGAGTTTCTGCAGGGTTGTATGGTGATATAATGCACTGAAGGCAGAAAGGAGGCTACCACCAGGAACTTAAATTTCATGCAAGCTATAATCCAAAGCCGGCAATGGAAGACAAGGAAAGGTGGTGCTTGATCATACTTTGAGAGGTGGAAGACCAGCCAAGAAGAATATACTCAATGAACAGAACATCAACATCATTCTTTTCAACATCAAGGTTATTTGTGATCTGGGAGTGAAATCCTATAGGATCATCCAGGAAGGTATGGAAGGTGCTGGAGAGGTGAGGGCTAAGCTGGTTGATTGAAAAGGCCTATTGTGGAGAAGCTGCCTTTGAGAAATGATTCCACATGTAGGCAGGGACCTTTGAAAGGTCTGGGATTATATAGGTCGAGGCCTGTGAGTCAGAGAGGGGAAAAAAAGGAAAGAAAGACATGAGGGTCATCAGCGTAACAGTCTTAGGAAAGAAACATGGCAGAAGTATTTCATTTAAAGCGAGAAAAGAAGGAGACCAATTGTTGGTCCCTAGGGAACTCCTGTTGAGACAACTTAGAATGGTTTAAGTGGCAGGAAGAAAACCAATTCAGGGCAGTCAGTGGCTAAAATTCTCATCCTCACCAAGATACATAGGATTAGGTGGTCTGCGGTATACGCTACACTATCATTAAAATGACAATTGACTTCATATGTGATAATATGATATGATAATAGAACAGAATGATTAATCTATAACAATAGCAAGGTTCTGAATGATCACAGTAGAAGAAAGAGAGGCTGCACTTGCAGAATGGGGGCCTCAGTTACTGATAAAAAATTCACTGTGTAGTGTCCAGCCCTGAAACCCTGAAGGAAAACTGGACATTTGAACAGCCAGTTCAAATATTTAAGAGAGAAAGGGGAGACGGAGCAATTGTTTTGAGCAACAGAAGTACCAAGCTTGGCTTTTTCTGAAGATTTTCAAACTGTCAATAATATTCTTTTGAAGGAAAAGGACTGGGTGAGTTAATCTTTTTGCTGTTATACTTATTACCACGGAAACAGGCCATGCTTTCTTCCCTCCCTACAGTACAAAAAAACTGTTAATCTCACCTCAAAAGAGCTGCAGCTTGAAATGCCATATTTGTTAACATGATCCAGCTTTCCAGTAGCATAGCCTATAATAAAAATAATAATAACATACTAATATATCATAATAATTAACGGAATACAGGAATATAGTTTCCTACCAATGAGTACCGTTGAGCAGACAAAGCAGGGTAATTAGTGTGTTAAAATATTCTTCTGCAGAGAGCAGGCAACTGTCACAATTTTTTGACCAATTACTTGAATTTCTGCTGTTTCATTCATTCAGCTCATACTGCTCTGATTAATGAGATGAACAAATCATGAAATTATCCTTTGAGATGCATCTACTCAAATGAATCAATTCAATAAAATAAATTGGACAGACCTGTCATAAGCATGCACAACATGCACGCACACACAATCACTGAGAATACTGAGAATTACAATTCTTGCTGCGTTTCCAAGATGATTTTCAAGGTTTGCTGAAATGTGTCCCCGTCCAGAGTGATATTTCAGGAAAAAATTATCAATTGCCAATATATAATCAGGACTGTCTTACTTGGCCATTCACCACCTCCCCCAACCCCCCCTCACCCTGCTGTTCCAGCTCTGCCAAACCTCTCCTCTCTCCTTATCAGCAGAAAACAGCACCCTCTGTCTGGCAAATCTGTGGCGGTTCAAATTGGGGGTAATGTCTTCCTTTTTGTGTGTGAGGCAGATCAAATCACATGGATAAAGTGATTATGGAAATCCTACGGTGGTGTAAAAATCAGCTTTTAGGGACTTGGGGTGGGGGGTTTTGGAAAGGGGGGGGCTTCGACATTGAGTCAGGAGGGGGTTATAAGGTATTGTGTTGGTAAGACTGGGTTGGTCTCTAATGATAAAGAGCTTTGTGTACGGAGAGCGTTTTTCCTATGGAAACAATCAAGCCCTGTATTCTGATATCCCCGGGGGAGCAGCAGTGGAAATGAATCTGATCTTTTCCTGCCAATAGCGGTTATGTTTGTCTGCATTTTGAACCCACATCCATCAGCAGTAACAGTGCACTTACTCATCGTAATCAATGACAGTCACAATAAGGGCTGGAAAATCCTCTATATCATCATAAGGTAGACTCAGGAATATAATATGACCAATATGTCAAATATAATCATTTGAAAATATCAAGTTGAGAAACAAACAAATAACTGAATAAATAAATATATATATAAAAATAAAGTCTATTTTGAAAAGAGCAGATATTTATATATTTTTTTGCAGCTGCCTATTTTGCACCCTTGGCAATTCCTCCCGGGGAAGTTGGTGCTCTGAAGAATTATTCTACAGCTCAGAATGCATTGTTCAGGGATGACAGATGTGGAAAAGAGAGCTCTTAAATACGGCGCATACATTTCCGAAGTGTGAGCGATAGCCCTGGCAGGGATATGCACCGCAGTGTACAGTATACAGATGAGGCTCGAGCTAAGCCAGTCAATGCTTCAAATGTGCCACATAACTGCAAGCGTGAGCGAATCAGTGAAGCTTCGCTGATCATTAATACTCTGAGCTTTGGATATTTCCTCAGATTGCACTCCGATTGCCTACTGTGAGAGGAAGCCAATAAACAAATAGGAAAAAAAGCAACTTCACTGGTGTGCTAGTTAGTATGGGCGATGATTGGTGTGGAAGCTGGCATTATTGGCAAAACAGACTAATGTTTTTGTTCTCACGGAATGAGAAATTTTGCTGAAAAAGAAATTTACAATGTCGTATAAATACGAAATAAATGACAAAGCAAAACTAACACAAAATGACAAAAAGGCAAAACAAACAAAAGAAAAAAACACCTGCCTGCGCATCGATTTGCACAAAATGCAGTCAGTAAGAGACCTAATAATGAATATTACACTGAAACACACGTGTTCTTCTTTTCAGACAACAGCAGAGAGTATTAACGTGTTTGAGGAAAAGAGATTAATTGAACGGCAGTCTGAAGCCGCGTCTGCATGAAACAGTGGAAAATGGGGGAGAGGAGCGCGTGTACGCATGCTGGGGAAAATGAACAGCACTCGCACGAAGCGCGACCTATTCAGAGGAATAATTTGCGAAGATCTGTCACGTCTTGATGGGAGCGCTAAGCACATTAATTTAAGACCCCCTCATTTTTCTCCCCGTATGGTTTAAAAAGAGAGAGGGAGAGGGAGAGAGAGAGAAAGAGAGAAGGAAAGAGAGAGAGAGAGGCGAACAGGGGATTTGCCATAGCCAGGGATTAGATGAAGGGAAGCCTTTGATGGTTTCAATTATTACTGAGAGTTTATGAACGAAAAGAAGGAGGGGGGGCATCAAAGAGCGCAGGCGATTAACTCTCTCCCAAATTTGCGGCGGGCGCGGGCTAATCTTTAAGGTGACACCAAACATCTTGCTGGCACATGAATCCAGATCCAGGCTTGTCAGGGCTGAGCTGGCGGGTTAATTAACCAGGATACCTTCAATCCCGTCTGCTGGGATCAGGAATAAAGGGGTCTGGAGCACAATCCGCACTCGTACCTTTCTCCAGCGCGTAAGAGCGCGTAGTCTCCGGATTGAACAAGCAAGGATGTTACGCAATTCAGCGACGCGTCTGTGCGTGATACAAATGTCTACTCAAAGTGGCTGGAACAGTGACGCAAAATTTCTTATTTTTCCCATTTTCGTCCTTAAGAAAGAGCTTTAAGATGAGGTGTAAGATAACTCACAGACCTCTCAGACACAAACACACATACATATATTTACATGCAGAACATACAATGCAACAGGACAAAACAATATATGCTTTAGATAATTTTCAAGCTCAATTTTTTTGAAAGTGCTTAATAGAATCATATAGAACAAAGCAATGTTGTTCACAAACAATTAATTTTATTCTAGAGAAAACAAGGCTCACGTTTATTCACACCTTTAACTAATCTTCCGAACAAAATCCAATAAAAGCACATCTACACCAGCATTCTGCTTTCTGGGAGTTCAGCTGTACATAATGGATTTTTCTCTAGCTCTAGAATAAGGCATTAATTGACAAATGAGTACTATCTTCCTCGCACTCGCGCGGTTTATGAAACTGAGTTTATTAGAGCATAAAGAAGGCTCAGTATAATTTATCATTTTGTATCAAAAACAGTTCGATAATTTGTGAAATGGTTTTGAAAAATGCGTTCTTGAAATAAAACTTTTCAAAATAATTCAAACAAAGCATCATAAAATAATAAGTGTGCCAAATTTGGTATCCACATGTTGTGGGGGAAAAACAAACACACACACACACACACACACACACACACACACACACACACACACATATATATATATATATATATATATATATATATATATATATATACAGTACAAGAACAAAACAAATTGCATGCCTTGAAAAATCAGGTTTAAACAAGGCGGAACAGTGTTTGTTATTCGTTCTTTCAGCATAATTATAAATCAAATGACTAATCAGACTAAAAGCGTATAAGCAGTGAAATTCCTGTAGTAACAGGGCTCGGCCCTAAAGAACTCTGACCTTTTGCAACATTCAGAATGCAGTAATATCAAAATTTGCAATTGGGTTCTGTTTTTCAATTTGCTTTACATTTCTGTTATTAACATACAAAGTCTCCAGTCAACTAGTTCTCAGGGTTAATACATTTTTCTGTCCAGATATAATGCACATTCAGGCTAAAAAAGAAAAAAAAATCTCCTTCCTAATTCTGGATGTATAGTTTTCTCTCAATTGAGCAAAATGGGGATATTTATTGCAATCATAATCATTGGTTCTTAATGGGTGCCAACCTCCCTTGAGTTATAATATGACATTGCACACCTCAGAAGCAATCTCAGCAGTTATTTACCAGATGCCTTTATCAAGGAGAAATTGCACTGCATGAAGCAATAATAAAAATTATACATATAGCTGCAGGAAGTGACTACATAGGGGCAATGCACTGGCACAGGCACCAGTCCCTAATAAATCAACATTGTAATCACATTCTGGATTGTTTTCTTCGGGGGTCAAGCACCACTGGTGCACAGGCGTTGTATTGTTTTTTTTGTAGATGTTGTTAGAATGTTATCAAGATTTACATTTGCATTTAGTCATTTAGCAGATGCTCTTATCCAGAGCGACTCAGAAAATAAGAGTACAAGATGGGAGCATTTGGTTAAATAGCTTCTTGGAAAAGTGATTACGATATGATTATAAACGATTAATTCTAACGCTAATTAAAATGAGGGTAAAATGTGATTAGAATGTGGTTGCAGTGTCAGTATAATGTGACTAGAATGACAACGAGGCCAGGATAAAATGCCACAGCCGGGAAAGGGATGATGTCACAATATAATATCAATGTTGCCACAGAATGTTAATGATGCCGTAATGGAACATTGACAGTCATAATGACAACAACATTTACTAATAAAAGCATTTGCATGTTTAGATTGAGAAGCTAATGTCAGCTAGCAGACTAGCACACATCCCAGCCAATATTTACCAGCTGTAGCTAACTGTTATTTACATCATTACTATCTGATAATGGTTAATAAATGGCAAGAGTGTGAGTGTGTTTTGCCCACAGTTGTGTGTAGTGTGCTATTAAGTTTATAAAAACTATAAATATTAAAGCTTTATACCAGCTAAGGCTTGTATCATTTGTGTGGCTCAAACTGAGAAAAATGTTATTATTTTACTGGAGGAGAGCATGGATATTTCCTTCTGTCAACAGAAACTGATGGTAAGGGAACACTGGTGTCTATGCATTTATGAAAGCTAATGCTACAAAATGGCTGGAGAGTATCTAATGACATCATCTCCACGCATCTGGCAAGCTGGCCGGGTGCGTGGCACTGCCAACCAGCAGAGAAAGCACGGATTTCTTATCTGTCATGACAGGAAATAACGTCAGGAAGAATAAAGTCCTAAACGGTGACAGGCCCATGTCTGCTTTTCAGTGACATTAGACCACTCTGCTGTATTGCAGTTATCATCCCAATGTGCACTCCACCAGCACTATCTACTTCCTATGATTTATACAGTCGATTAGTGGGCTCGCAGTGTCCGCGAGACATGCAAAAAACACAACACGGCGCTTCATATTAATGACACATTATTCCAGTTTTTTTTTCCCATTACAGATAACCCGTAATCTGTCTTTAGAAATGTTCTAATCCATTACTTTCCAGCTTTGTAATATTGAGCGACCTTGTTTTTCGATGCCTCGCTCCTCGCTCCTGGGAGACATATCTTAGCAGACAGACAGAGCCAGGAAGTCAAGCTTGTGCCCTGCTGACGGCGAAACGTGAAAACGCAAGCCAAGACCGGATAGACCGCACGTCCTTCTCTGTCACAGTTTCACTGAATACTTTGCGCCATGTGAGAAAACGGTGGCATTTTGTGGCCTTGGAGAGCAGACTTGCATAAGCAGTTTGGTGTGATCCGAGCAGGGACCTGACCCCCTTGACCTTCAAAACCAGACAGTTCCCACAATTCCCTGCACGATTAGCACGTCGCACAAAAGACCCGGGTCTCAACTCAAGGGAGTCTCACGCTCCCAAGTGGACTCGCGCACTGCACAAACCCGGCTCTGCTGCGGACCTGAACAGCAGTGACAGTAAGAAGAGTGAAAAATAGAACCCAGTCACAACTCTTCACATCACTGGCTGAACGCTGTGAGACCAGCTTGGGAAAAACGCTGGAGAAACCCAGCGTGACCCCACCCGGGTGAGGGATGACTGGACATCGATATTGGCAAAAGAGGAGTCTGAAGCCATCGGCCTGACACTGACAAACGGGCAAGAACACGCGGATATTAACGCCGCTCTTTGGAAGGACGCTTACACCAGCACTCGCTGCAATTTGGGAAATCAAGCCATTCGCTGCTTCTCTACATAATGGGAGTGCGGAATAATTAGCCCAGCGAGCGGGAGTGGCAGGCCATTTTTCAGCCGTGAGGCATTCGACAAGTTTCTGAATTTTTCACAACGTTTAAAATAATGAGTCCGCCACTGTCATGGTCATATGTCATATGATACATATGTGGCTCAATTGGTACTAGCACTTTTAGCCTCCCTTATTATATGTTACACAGAAAGTCAGTAAAAGCATCTGATGTTGAAGCGCAAGGTTGAGCCCTATGGACCGGGTTTGCTCCTGGCTGTGTCATCAGCCGATGATGACTGGGAGTCCATAGCAGCAGAACAAAAACTGACTTTGTTGCCCCAGGAATATTGGAGAGGGTAGGCTGGCCAGGGACTTGTCCATCCCTTAGCTCATTAGCGACCCCACTGGTTGGTCAGGTAACTGCAGTCTGTCTGCATGAAGCTGCGTATGAATATATACATGTCATGCTTCAGCTCACGTTTGCACAAGTTAGGATGGGGTCTGCGGTGTGTAAGGAAGCAGTGGCTGACATTACATGTTTCAGTGGAGAGCATGTGTTCGTCTCACCCTCCCAGAGGGGGTTGCAGCTATGGGACGACTTCAATGTATATATAACTTCAATATATATATATATATATATATATATATATATATATATATATATATATATATATATATATATATATATATATATAAAACATGACTTATGTGTGTAGAATAGCTGAATAAATATGTTTTAAGTGGCTATTATCTACATACAAGAAGCAAGAAAACTTGTCTGGACAGACAGTACTCAGCAACCTAAGAAAATGTCCTACAGTGTTTGTATTCTGGTGGTTGTGTAGTTGGGATGTCATCAAAGTACCTAGTACTGTTTTTTACCCAATCAAGACAAAAATTAAGAAAAAACTAGACTTCCCTTCAGCACATCAGCTCTTCTCAGCAACACACAGCTCAATCCATCCTTATCTGAGCCTCCCTCAAGCAGCACTAATGAATTTGTGGAGTCTTTTTCTTCCTTTTTTTGCAATGATGAGACTGACGACATTAGAAACCAAATTTAAAACATGGCACTCTCAGGTTTCCACAGAAGGGAACAAAAGTATTTATTTGGAGTTTTGTGCACCAACATCACAGTTATATTCACACATACCACTCTAGGTGATCATTAATAATTTATGACGGGAAACCTCTAATTTGAGGTGGAGGGAGGTTTGCTCGAACCTTGAGCAGTACCCGCGGCAGCAGTTCCGCTCAGATCCAGTGGCACATGAGAGGGAACTTTTGACAATTCATCTCTTCCTGATGCAATTCGTTCGCTTTGCCAACCTGGAGCTCTGAGGGTGACGGGAGCTTGCATTAGCCAGCAGTCCTCTTTATGCACGAGGCCTGTGAAACTCATGCCTTAATCTGAGTGCAAGCAAGGGGAGAGCTCCCCATAGGAGGCCTTCCTGGCCAAGACTGCGCTGCTCTCGGCAAAGCGATCTTTGTCGACTCCAATCCGTTCATTTCAACTGTGATCTGAAATCCCACTGTCCTATCCTCTCTTTATATATATATATATATATATATATGACAAATTATAGTCATTTTACATCATGTGTTCAGTCCCTGAATTTGAGTAGTTACATTCTGGAAATAGTCTGTTAAAATGTCACATTCTCATTATGAATTTTTACATCTTTTCTGTTACTTTCCTACATATTAACTCTGTGGCATGGCACTGTTTTACAAACATTGCGTTTTCTTTGCTAGTTTAGTTATTTATAAAATATATTCTTCTGTTCTCTAAGGATGGATGCTAATTACTGTTATACATACATCACACACACAAAGCTGCCAGTGCAATGGCTCGTCTCACTCTGTGTAGGTAGCCTGTCTTGAAACACAGGACATCTCCTCTGTATTGTTTGATTCGGACAATGCCTGTGACCTAATTCAGAGATTCCATTTCATTAGTGCTTGCAGTTAATAGTAATTGTATTTTGTATTGATCATCTACTTTCTTTTGGCTGTGATTGCCTAGAGAAAGTTGGGTCCCTTACTCACTGTGTGGGCTCCCGCAGTAACAATGCTGTACCACTAGAGGGCACAATAAAGCAACTGCAGATATCAAACCGAGCAGTTCTCCTTTAGTTATAATTAGCAATAGTACATTTGAATATCTGCCAACTCACTGCTGTTAGCTCAGTGAGCTGCCTGGCATGCTTCAACTCTCAATCCAACCATGCTGTTGATGGGCATAGAAAGACTGCAAAACTGCCAACATTGTCACTCCACAACTTCAGTCTGAATTTTAAGAATTCCCATTACAACTTAGATTCTTTTTTACTTACACTTCAAGCATTACCCAGCTTGTCCCGTATTATATGGAAGTTACAGTAGACACAATCATACATTTTAATGGGACTAGCTTAGCCCCTGGGGTCCACGCCTTAGCTAGACACTTCAAAAGGGGTGAGCAAAACATTTCTAACTTGCGAGTGCCGTATATATTTTTCCCTACATGGAATTAACCACTGTGCCTTTCACTAAAAATAAACAGGGGAAACTATATGCCACATATTATTAACTTTTGTTACTCACAATTTTCCAAGGGTCTGTCACAGTTTGTCTAAACAGTTACCAAGTTGAAGAGGCAGCCCACCAGCGCTTGAATCACATGCAAAAAGGGTTAATACGCTGAGGTGTACTACTAAATCCCCCCAGTCCCACACTACCCAAACCTCTGCACTGCTTTACTTCATGGGACACTGGAAGGAAGTGTTCCTGGATATCTGCCCATCTCTTCCCTTCTTCTCTAAGCTACTGCCTTTGCGCCACTGCTTTTTGCCATTCTGCGGCTGCCATCCTCCAGAGCAGGCCTTTCCTCCGGGCCTCACAGCGGCTCCCAGCCTCCCGCTGGAGATCTTCGGCTGCGTCCCGCTGCTTATCCCGTCCCTGATCTCCTCGCCGCTCTGTTCGGAGTGACAAATCTTCCGCCCCTCCGACTCTCTCCGTGCTGCGCGCTGGCGCTTTGATCCGGCAGAGGGGGGGAGATCGGCTGGAGATTGCAGCGTGGTAAAAGCTTCGCTCACTCTCACTCGCAGGCCGACTCTCTCTCTATCGTCTGCAGGGGAGCCCTTAATGGACATATCAGCCGGAGTCGTCGTGAGCGGCACTCTGGAGTCACCTCTCTCCCCCGCTGTAATCCTGCTGACTACGCCAGAAAACTGCACCGAGGAGATAAGCACCCAAGCTGTATGGTGCCAGCCTCAAAACACTGCAAAAGGAAGGTGTTTGCAAAGCCAGATACTGTGCAAAGCACCTCATCAGGGTCTCATATGCACTTCTCAGATTTCTTCTCGTGATTCATTTTAAGTGGTTACATCATAATATCCTAACACTTGCTAAAAAGTTGCTACAAATGCAACTTGGTGTGTTCTAGGACAGCTTTGATCAGTCTTTCCTCCGCATCCTCCTAATTAGCTAGTTAATTAACAAAAATTACCAAGGTAGCTGGTCAGATAATTAGCTAACCACAGTGTTGTTTTGTGTCTTAAGCAGGTTTGATTGATGTTACACAGAACACCCCCATAAAAACATGACCCCAATGTAATACGGAACAAACATGACCCTTTGCTTTGACTGACACTTGGGTTTGAAAGCACATTCCTAGATTGCTCTCTCACAGATCTGAGACTTCCCCGGTCTCTGTTCACCTCACCCTCATAAGGTCACTCCCATCAGTGAGGGTTAGGGAAAGTTCATACAGGAGTGCACCTCTCCCTTCTCCTCGTGTTAGATCACATGTCTGCTCCTTCACTCTCACCTCTTATCGTCATTCCACCCCTCTTGTATTTGTCAGCAGAATGCAGTTCAGAATGGATAAAAATACAGCTATTTGTTTTTTTTTGGAGAATATGCCTGGGTAAACTCACCAGCTTGGGTGTATAACAAGGAAAAAGGTCTACCATCCTGCAATAGTAAAAAGCAGGCAGCACCAAAACCAATATGAGATTAGCACTATTGTGACAGATGCAGCTCATCTGTCTATCAAGAGAAGTCAGACTGAAGATGGAGTGAGAAGTCCTCAGCCAGGCCAGAGGGAGGAAGCCTGATAAGCAGCCGCTATCAGCAGAAGCTGTGGCAGGGCCTTGTACACACTGTACTCCTGCACGGTGAAGGACTGGATGATACACTGGCAGGGAGGACATTTCTACTTCTAAACGTCTTATTTTACTTACAAAGGGGACCGGCTTGCTCTAGAATGTTACAGAATTACACTGGTTTCCTGTGAGGCCTCCATTCTGAGGAGAACGTACAGGTTGGTTAACTGTGGCTAAATGGCTGTAATTTGGTGTGGCCTCTCGGGGTGCCATAATGTTGGGGTGGAAGAGGAGAGGGCGCCTGTCTGGTGCACATCGATCCCCCCTGCCATCTGCCACCAGCACACACCCCTCCCCCAAATCACCACAGCCCACAGAGGCTACATACATACAGTGGCAATTACATCACACAATTGGATTCTGTGATCTAGTGCCTGGGATGTATGGCAGTATACTTGGCTTCCCTTGTCTAGTCAGGTTGGACAGGCAAACTTGTGGCAAGGCCTGCATGGTGTTGTGCTCACACTCACTGGTCTGGGAGTGTTGTTAGCCTAGTCTGACAGTGTTGTTTATTCAACTTGAATGGATACACTTGTGTTCTCTTGTGCTGGAAGTCGCTCTGGATAAGAGTCTGTTAAATAAATGTAATGTACATCATCATGCTACATTTCAGTATAATCGAGTGGACCCCTTCACAGTGACACAGAGTGAGAAGCACCAGGGATCCTATTGCTTTGAACATTAGTACTGTAGGTCCAAGCTTGGCTAAATAACCGTGCTTGTGTACTCAGTCACAATTTCAAAGGGTGGTGCACTTGAATAATGTCAGACTGATTGATTGATTTTGTTTAGATGAAACCTAAAGTACACTTATGCTGAAGAAGCAATCACCTTAGTGGTTACAACTTTATCATAGTGAAACAGATGAGTATGGGATGGTGTTAATGCATGTCAGTTTTTCCACTCTACGTGAGCGAAGTCCTTGGTCTCATTGCTGGCTGTATGCCATTGATAAGGCGTGGTCAGACTTGATCAGAATATCAACAGACATGAGAAAATAGACAGGGGGAATGAAAGAATCCAACTGAATCAACGAAATGCAAATTATTTTAAGTTACCTGGAAGCAGTGCACTGATTGGGCGGTGAAGAGGACCATTGGGGGGTGCGGCAGGAGGCAGAGTCAGGGACAGGAGGGGACGGAGAGGGGGACCCAGACAGCTTTTAATTTCGCAGAGTGGTTCTAAAGCAGCATCCCGCGCTCGTGGATTGGGATTAAATTAGGCCCCTCGGTGACAGAAAGATGCATTCCGAGTCCCTGAGCCCCATCCATCCCGCACCGGCCTGACAGCCGGGGACGGCCTGAAGACCGGGCGTGGATAAGCGAGGCCGACACCGCGAGCGGAGGGCCATTTTTCATCGCTCCGTGGCGGATGTCCCGTAGAGGGTGTGCGGCATGCGGCGTCCGTGACCTCCCACCGGCGGCCGCCTGAAGCCCGATTTGTATAACACAACGATATTTACGGCAGTGTAGCATAGTGGTAAGGAGCAGGGCTCGTAACCAAAAGGTTGCTGGGGCACTGCTGTTCTACCCTTGGGCAAGGTACTTAACCCAGAATTGCCTCAGTAAATATCCAGTAAATTCTAACCTAATATATATTAACATGGCTCTTGATGCTGTCACCCTGCACACAAAGCCTCTTGACACAGAGATACTGGTTCAGTCTGTCCTTGTCCTGCGGGCATTTTAAGGAGGGTAGGCCGCAGGCCCCATGTTTGAGAAAAAGGCCAAAGGTTTGACATCGTTGAGCCAATTATCGCAGAGCCTGTGCATGAGCTTTACGCTGGAAACACCCCACAGATGTGAACTATGTAACCGCTCTCATCATTTCTCTTCAAATTTGAGCGCAATTGGTCCGTTCATGAATAATTCACGCTCATAAATAAATGATTCTATTATTTGAGATCACAATTCCGGCTCTGATGCTGAGGAATGAGCAGGCTGGCGCAGCGGACTGTCTCTGGCTTGCGTTTGCCGCGTGTCCTCGGGAACACGTGGGGGGATGTGGGTGCGTTGTGTGCGTGCATTTTCGGGGCGCGCTAACCCCTTTGAACCCCTTCGGTTAGCGAGTCCTGCGTCTCTCGCGCTAATGGAGCCGCTCTTTGGGATGAGTGGTTACGCTCTGTCTTTGAAGGGCGCTTCATTAGCAGGGTTTATTTAAAAACCTATATGTATGAACCCCTGGAGGGCTCTGCTGTTCTCCTGTTTGTTTGGGGCCGCCTGGGACCGCACCGTTCGTGCAGCCTGACCGCAATGTGTGGGAGGCGCTCTGAGAAAGCATTTCTGATCGTGGCCGGAGTGTCTGGATGTGAGATCAAATATATTAATATATTATTACTGACGAATGAGGCTGAAATGGAGTCTGCACTTTTTAAGTAAATCCAGATCCAGAAAATGGCTTCCATGTGCATATTAGTATCTGACAAGGGCTTGCGAGTGTGAAATTTCCAATCTAATAGGAACTTGGCAATTGATTTGATGTATTATACTTGCGAAGAAAAATGTGCACTCTTTGCAAGTGTCAGAGTTTTGGTCATTGCTTTGTGCCTACCACACCCCTCAGAGACCCCCCCTCCTCCTCGGCTTTGCAACAGGTCAGGAGGGATACTCCGCTCTCGGCCTGTAGGTGGAACCACCGCGTCTTTATCTGAGGGGAGTGGGTTCCTGCAAATGGGAAATGACAAGAACAGCACAAGTAGTTCCAGTTTTTTGGGTGAAACCCAGTAGCATTCAAAAAGTAAAGAGACCATTATTCCTGGCATAATCCAATCAGTGCTCCAGCTTCAGCAACTGCTGTTTGCTGTTATCAGGTGCCAAAAAATGCAGAGTCTTCTGTGCTGGAGTAGGGAAATGACATTCTTTCAAGCTGAGCCTGTACAGCTTTGAAAGTTAAATTAAAGGCTTGCTGTGCCGTGACTGAATGAAAGTTGCATTTACAATGGCAGAGTGCACTACCAGCGGATGCCAGAAAAGGAACGGTCGCTAAGGCACTTTTCTTCCCCTTCTGAAGACTCACCTGTGCAGACTGTACCTGGGGTTGCACTGATCCTCTCCCTCTGTTGTCCTCCAGCTTTCCTTCATAGCAGTAATATAAAGGGAGGAATGTGCTGTATCAGTTCAATGCCTGTAGTCACAGGTGAGTGCGGAGTCACACACACAAAGGTGACAGCATCTTGTTAGTTGTCAGCTGTCTGATGCTAGGTGTGTGTGTGTCTCTTTTGACTGTATGTTTGAACATTTTGCTTACACTGGGTGGCTGTGTGTTCTGAGTGTGTGTGTGTGAGCGTGCGCGTGTGTGTGTTTGCGCTGGTGTGTGCAGTTATTTTGCCGCCACAGATTTCTTTTTCCCCCCAGAATTGAGAGTGCTCTGCTAATGAGCGCCCCCCAGCACGCATGACTTATTTATAGGGCCCCCACAGCCCTGGAGGCTGCCTGCTTTTCCCTGCCTGTTTTCCCTCTTTTTCTCAAATCCTTCCCTTTTGTCTGGAGGAGCAGCTCTTCCGCTCTCTCCTTCTCCTTCGCCTTTTTTCTCTCCCTCTCTCCCATCAGAGGCCGCTCCTCTCGCCCACATAAATATTCATGGCCCCCTTTATTTTTGCCATAAATACCATCCAGTGGAAGTGGGGAAAAAGGGCAGGCATTGATTTCAGCGCCCGGTCGAAGCGTGGGGTGTGTGTGTGTGTGTGTGTGTGTGTGTGTGTGTGTGTGTGTGTGTGGTGTGCGTGGGGGGGTTCGGTGCTCTGAAGCCACCCTCTCTGGCCTCCTCTGGACCAGAGGCAGCCTGAGGGTCTTCTTCCCAGCGCTGCGGTACCGGGAGGCGGCTCGCGCAGACGCTCAGACCCTCTTACAGACCCAAAGCGCCATTCTAACGCTGCCTTTAATCTCTCTTTTGCAGCCTGCTGTCTCGTTTAAATGCTCACACTGTGCCACGCATGCTCCCGCACAGGAACATGGCCATAACAGGGAGTGGTCATGGGTATACCACAAAACGCAAGCCATGTCTTTGCACTGCTCCCCAAATACTTTCATGCAAACTATCATTAGCTCCTTTCTGACAATGCTGCCATGTCAGAAGTGTGGAAATCTATTGTTATT
Organism: Megalops atlanticus; assembly: GCA_019176425.1. NCBI lineage: Eukaryota > Metazoa > Chordata > Actinopteri > Elopiformes > Megalopidae > Megalops > Megalops atlanticus. The sequence goes on from CM032882.1 coordinate 31,236,581, forward strand.
GATATTACTACTCCCTCCCTTCTACCTGTTTCAGGGGGGCACGCCTAGCCCTTTCCTGTCACATATCCTAAAGTTACGAAGCCTTATCCAATCCCTCCATAAGTACATATACACAGGGAAGCCAGATGTTGGGGTATCACCTCCGAGTCCTGTTTACTCCCTGTGTTGTGTAGAAACAGCACTGCTGACTGCTGGCCTTTGACCCTCAGACCCCTGGCTGTCTAATGGCTCTGGAGAGAGACAGTACAGTTTCTCATGAGCCTGCAGTCACCCTCACACAGCTGGGACTTTCCTGCCAGCAGAAAATGGAGGAATTGCATTAGGAATGATAAACAGCTGATTCTGATTAAACCATTTCGAGCTGTCACATTTGCAGTGGAAAAATTCTCGAATTAGGCCGCTAGCGGTACTCAATACTCCCCCACACCGACTCCCCCCTGCCCCCACCCCAACCTGATTTTTCAACATCTACACCTCATTTGGCTTAAGTTCTGGTGATTTCTTTGGAGCTTTCATGTTCACCATTCTGCACTCTGTCTGTGTGTGTGTGTGTGTGTGTGTGTGTGTGGGGCAGTGGTGGTGGTGGTGGTGGTGGCCATAAAGAACAGGGAAGTGTAAACAGCCACCATGAACTACTTAACCATTTACTGAATTATGCATCAAGTTAAGCCAGCACATACTTCTTTGAATGACTGACTCATGCAAACTAATATGATCACACTTAAGTGTAGAGAGGGCAGTCATGATTGGTTAAATCTTCACCATCATTACCAATGCATGAGCTCAATCGAGATTTTCATGAAGCTTCACTTGCCCATCACTATTATTGACATCAGAGGTTATGACCCTTTACTCTACTTATGAAACCTCAACAATGGTATGTAGTGCACCCCTGACACATGGTAGCCATGTTGAATGCAATGCAACTCTGAATCGGTATATGGACACCATAACAAGGCCCAAATGAGCCCACACGGTCTGTCTGTCAGAAAATATTTTCACATTTTTGTCTTTGGCTTTTCTGGTCGCATCTGCTATCTTTCCACTATCAAATGACCTTCAAAATTATACAGACACACTTCCTCATTTGCAACAACGAGCAAACATTTACTGCACTATGTGATGCTATTCTTCATTCTGGCTGCACATTGTGTTTTTTTTTTTTTCTTTCTGAAACTGACAGTAAGGGCTGGGAAGGAGAACTGATCATGGGATGGAGACGTGACTGCAGTGAGATATGTGTTTTGGCAGAGGTGCAGGCGAGGTCAGGCCCATGCAAGTTATTTTCCATGACAACCTCTCATGATGTAACGAACACACCCTTCAAAGATGCACCTTCATCCCAGCATGTCTGCACCACACCTCTTGGGCAGTCTGTAAGAGACCCTGCCCAAGCCCTGAGCCATCACAGACGCATTGCTAAGACTACCTCCTCGTCAAGCGCGGCGAGGTTCTGTAATTACTCTCCCTTTTGTTACTTTCTTTTGTACTATGTAGAGCGCATCTGGCGAGGAGACTTCACTTGTGTTTTTTTTTCGGAGATGGAACTTTCCAGAGTTCATTTCAGCTGTCTGCTAAGCCGTTGTAACTGTCAGCATAAACATCTGCTTCTATAAATTCCAAAGTTTACTGTTTAAGCACTGCTGACATGTTGAAGGAGGTAATTTTGCACTGAAGCAAACCAGCACCGTCGAAAGAGCCTGCTAAAAGCAATTTAATGTAGGAAGCAATGGGGGCTATTTGGATGGAAAATGTTGGGCTATTACCAGAACAACATCAGAAGAGATGTTCAGTGCAGTCTAAACATTGGGGTGCAACTATATAACAGAGCAGGAGAGGGGGGGAAAAAAAGAAAAGAATGACTCTTTCAGTCTCAGACTGTCTTGTCACTATCCATAAAGTAGGAACACTTGAAGCTAAATCAATTACCGAGAAGGACAGCCGATTTTACATAGTTTTAGGATGAATGATTATGACATTGTGATTCAGTATCAGAGACCTTCAGCTGAATTTGTTCCCTCATTTATTAAGAGAGTATTTCAGTCCTGAACAGAGACAGTCTGGGATCCTCCACTTGTCTCCTCTCTGCTGCTCTACACATTGTTCCTGACTGAACCAACTGCCTGGAACATCAGTGGGCCCAAGCCCACACCCTTTTCCTGCAGTTGAGATGACACAAATGGGAGGGTACCCCGGTCTCCATGGCAACAAATGACATCTGCAATGTATCAATAATCTGGGATTTCCATTTGTCTTCCATGGGTTTTTTTTTTTCTAAGTATCTGCCATTAAGATATCTGTTAATCTACTCAATATGAATGTAGGCAATATGCTCATCTTACAGAAAAGAAATGAAACCATTAGCAGTGACTCCTGGATGTACTGGATGCTCTGCTGCAGCAGACATCTTCAAATTTGAGCAGCTTTAACGAGGCGCATGAGCCTGAGGTGTTTAATCACCAGAACCCTGCGATTTCCCAGCAATTCACAACGCAGCGCTTGACCTTTCACAAAAAAAAAAAAAAAAAAAAACTTTTCTGTAGGCTGAGGTCTGAACCCCTCGGTAATTCATTTGGAAGCGTTGTTGAACCACGCTGATTAGAGTTTCACCACCCCACGCTTTTCGCCGAGTACGATCCCTCTCCTGTTTCCAATCCTGATACAATCCGCCTATGCAGCCCGGTCACATGTTAATCCAGAGGTGTCTGCAGTGGTCCCAAATGAACACCTCTCGCTTTTGATCAAGGCTCCACCCCTTTACCCCCCACCTTCGCCTCGTTCTCAGGCAGAGGCAGGGGTGGCAGGAGAAGGCCTCGTGAAGTAGTCTAGTGTCATAAAACTTCAAAGCACTGCTGAATTAGAGCTAATGGGCAAGCACTAAGCAGACGGCTTTCGGTCGGATGCCCATGTAGGGTAGAGGGGGTGTGTGTGGGGACGGAGACATTCATAAAACACGCACGGCATTGGCATACCCAATGAGATGGAAATACTTTGATTCAATTAACATCCCTGAACAAAGATTCAAATATTTTTTTTAAATCTGACATTTCTAGGCAAATGTTTACCTCATCCCTTGTTTGTATGCTGGTTATGCAACTCCTTTGCTCCTTACAATGCAGGTTTGACAGAATGGTGTTGCACGGTATGGTCCACAGTCTACGGTTCTTCTGTTCTGCTGGTGAGTTTCTTTGTGAAAAATCATGCAAATACTGCTTCTTGTGAGCCAAGAATTCGAGGCAAATTTTCACTTTGTCTGGTTCGTATGCTGATTTTCTTGGCCCCTTCTAGCACATTCTCTGCGTAACAGCCTAGTAATCTCCTCTGGGTCTGCTCATGCAGAGTACATCTTTCTCTGCTGTTAGCACAGTTAACTTTTTTTACTGGGTCAAAAAAAAGTATGTTATGCAGAACTCTTTACCACAAACACATACACACAGCCACACAGCCACACACACACACAAAAACAAATACGGCTAATGCCCTTTAAAATAAATACAGGTGGTAAAACGGATCAGCTAATATTGCAGTAGACGGCAAACAACAGCTAAGCATCCTGGAGTGTGCGTGTGTTTGATAGGACAGACCACACAGGAAATTCAGGGGATTGTGTAGTTCTGACAGGAGGAGGGCAGGTACAGGACGATTTCTACTGGCCTGCAAGCTTCGATGGAACCCATCACAAAGTTAAGGCAGCCAAGGTCGTTGCGATGTTTATGTACATTAATGTAATGAGTCAGGAAGCCTGCAGCCTTCACGATAATATAAGGTTTTCTGGGTCATACTTGGGGCTGCAGGTTAAAAATGTCCAAGGAGGCAGGTTTTCAGGCCTCCATGGAGGAAGTGCTGTCTGCAATCCTCATTTCCCTTCAAAAACAAACTTTCAGCTTCGCAATTTCTGCCAAAAAAAACTTACATTCGTGGATGCCGAGCCTGTGTTACTGAACACTTGAATATTTATAGCGTGCTGGTTTGTCATTTTTATTCATTCATTCCGTTTGATTCAGGGATACTGGGAGATTTATTTACCTGTGTAATGACCTGTTTCCGAGGTTTGTCTCGCTCTTGCTTACAATCCAGTCTGATGTTTTGCATCTTTGATCTGATGCTCCAATTAATAAAGTGAAATTTGGGGAAACTTCTGAAAACTCTTGTCTGCCGTCACTTCTTTTGATGTGAGATAAACTGCTGGAGGTTGTTATGGAATCCACTGGCCTGTTTTTAAGGCACTGAGGCGAGGGAGAAAGAGCACTCAATCTGTTTCATGACTGTAATTGCCTGCTTGGCGCAAAGATATTAGGTTTGCAGTCGGTGGTATGTCAAGGTTCTCGTACAGTAGATACTGAATTTACTGTATGCCTTTTTACTTACATAAACGCACAGGGTGTATGTAAATTTATGTTTATTTGATTTTTCCATTTGCTCTCTGTTGCTCTCGTGGTCCACTTTTCCATTTTAACAACTTCAGTGTTTTGGATAATTATAATCAAGTACTTGATACCGATAGGTTTGTATGAAATGAATTCATGACACAGATGCCTGTCTCTACTCGATTAAAGGCTATACGCTATACTCGGTGGTTCTGGGAAATGAATCCCTGCAGAAAGAGGAAACAAACCATTTAGCACATACAGCATCATCCACATAGTTTTAATTAGCAAAACAAAAACACCATGCTTGTCATTTGAACATTAAGTTATAATCCCATCTTTTGAAAACCTCTCAGACTCAGTCAAAAAAGTGCAAATATATACAAAACACTTCATTGCAGCCAGCGTTTCAAAGGATTAATTACTACAACTCCTTCAAACAAACATACAGACAAACGGAACAGAGAAAACAATAATTTAAAAAGAAACCATTTTTAACAAATAATTATACAAAATATATTTATATATTTATATATAATTAAGAACTAGGCAGAGCAGTCATCCATCCGTCTAGCAGTCACGCATAAAGCCACTTCCACTCCTGACACATTGTTAATATAACTCCATATATCTTTGAAATTGTAAACAAGTTTGTTACGTTTAAAATGGATTCCAACATTTGGGATAAACAAACAAAAACTGACGAATAAATTAAAAAAAAAAAAAAACTCATTTATTTGAGACGTTTTTTTTTTTTTTTCCTTTTTTTTTTTTTTAAAGTAGAACACTGACTGAAATGCAGTTATGGACCTAAAACTGACAAATATCTTCTACAGTATCTACTGAGAAACACCACGACTTTGCACCTGGCCCCCTCTCTCTCCTCACAACAGCAGGTGCCTATTTTTATTTTGCTGTATATACCACATTACAATAAAAGATCATAGCGTATGCTGTGGCTCTGAGTTCTGTAGCCCCCTCGTTCGGACCTTCACGGACTCGCTTGATGTATGGCTGTCGGCCTCTACTGCGTTCTGGGTATTAATTTCACTCTGAAACCCGGCTGCTGGTTTCACTTTGCACTCGTGCGGCTCTCCTCACAGACGCAACTGTAACCCGACTCCAGCCCTGTGCAACGGTACCACCCGAACAGCGCTAAATCAAAGAAAATTCATCGCTTGATTTTCCTTTAGGCCCCTTTTTTAAGATTTATTATTATTTCTAATTTTATAAAGTGGCTTAAGCGGAGCTTTGATATTTGTAATACACCTGCATTGCTGACTGGGCAGCTTTAGCCAGCCGGCAGTAATTCGGACTGGGTTGCTTTCCCTCTCACTAGCTGATAAAATCCACCACAGAGGCTGATGCAAATGCAGTGACCCCATTTCCCTCACCAAAATTAACACACACGCAAGAAAAAAAAAACTTTGAAAAAGATTATTCCTTTATAATTATCCCTGCTGCTTTTTAAATATTAATTAGTTCCACCATCTATTTGCAAACATCTTGTCCCCAGAAGCTGTGGTAAAGCCAGTCCAGGTTCAAAGACTCGACTGTGTGTATGTACATACAGCGCGTTTTATTCTGGAAACGTGAAAAGATGGCTTTGTGCTAATTTAATGAGTTCTGAAGTGTAACGTGTGTTACATGGTGGGGTGAGAGGTCCCCAGTCTCTCTGGGTGAAATTCGATATGCACGCCCTACAGGTTTTCACCAGATGAGGGACGTTTTACTTTGACAGACAACAGTTGTATCTGTGGTTAAAACAAGTAATTAAACCACAGTACTATTTGACATACCATCAGCATAGATTTTAGCTACTGCTCAGTCTATTTGTAGAGAATATTGGCATTTGGGAATTTTCTACAATATTGATTAGCGGTTTCCACATTCACAGAAAAGGCTGCACTGGTAAAGATGTTTTATATCGATAAAATCTTCCTGAACAGACCCAAGGCAAATTAATCTAAGGATTCTCACTCCCTATTATCAAATGATGAACATCAGCTGTAATAAATCTATAACTACATGGTGTAGTCACTGCAAACTGCACATAAATACATGTTACTACAATCAGATGGTTTTACTTTGGGGCACTGGTGGAGTAACGTTACACAGTGCATTTAATTAACTGTGTATATTAAAGTACGGTAACGCGACAGACTTCTCGGCTGATATTAACGACGCAGTAAAGTAAATAAATAGTGGGATTTCATTTCCGCATCTCGCTTGCCTACTACTCTTTGTGGTGGAGTGCAATTAAGGCACAGTGCCAGTCAGCATGGCCGTTGCGGTCTGTGTACTTCAGTTTTCCCCATCTTCCCTCCAGTCGGCTACTTTTCCTTTGGTCTTTCTGCACTGCTCTCCAAAGTGTATCAGATTTTTGGCTGTGGCTTGAGGAGGCAGCCCAAGAAAACGCTGTGCTCCTTTCCCCCCCCGACCGCCTCAATGATCGAACTGCTCCTCCACTAGCGAAAGTTGACCACTAGAGGGGGACAAAACCAGTCACGGCTGCTCGAACAGTGCCAGGTTCTTCTATTTTTTACTTTAATATAGCCTCCAGTTGGGGATGTACCAAAATGCAATTGAGCATTAAATACTAATTTGCTCCCCAAATTAAATTTTGAGTCCTGTGACCGAAATCATTCAGATCCTGGTTGTGTTTTTCCTGTATTATTTACAAGAATAACATGAGTTCAAGTATGAAGTTTTACTCAGCCTTCCCCCAATGCCGTACTCCAATCATTCATGAAAACAGCGCACACCCGCCTGTTAAAAATAAATACGCAATAAATAAAAAAAAAAAAAAACACAATAAATACTTCATGGTCGGGAAAGGGCAGAACTCAGAACCACGTCTAAAGGAAAAACGGTTTGAAGTATTTTCAGTCTTACTCGTTTCACCCATCTCTCTGGTCTGCGTTTGTCTGCTCACACCACTGCTGAAAGGACGGCTTTGGAGCCAGTAGTTCAGACTGCCCCACGGGCCGTGGCTCACAGAGGGAGCGCTACTGCCGTGGAAAGAGTCTCTTCACAGAACAATGGGCGTTTTTTTTTTCTGCAAAACGGGTCACAGCTGGGCGAGGGCGAGGCGACCCCTGGAGCGGTCAATAAATCAGGAACTGAAACAGGCCTACTTTTCCCCCACATGTTTGGGGCCTTTGTTTTCGCTGCTCAGCATTTTGCTAACATAGTCTTCAGACCGGACGGAGATGAGGACTGAGATTGTAATGGATAATGCCATATTACTGAGATCCATGTTATCGAGGGGTCAAACAGCTATTTCAAAGGTCAGCGCCTTTCGGTTATTGACTGGGCGGCGACCTGACAGAACGAAGAGCTCCTCGACCTATCACAGTGCACTTTTCACATAGCGTTTGTGGCTGTAGTCCCAAACTTAAACTGACATAAAGATAATGCTATGTTGCGGCCTGCTTTTTTTTGTGCTTGCTGTCATGTCACATACAAGTCAAGGCTGTGATTTTCTGTATGGCAAAACTCCACAAACAAACGTCACAAAGACTATACAATACGGCTGATAACATAATTAGGGCTTGTTTCGCTGAATAAGGAGACAGTTCAACCGATAGCGAAGACATCTCAATCGTGGCTTGCTGTTGAACGGTGCTTATTGCTCTCAATGGACCAGCTGAATTTGAGATGCCGGGGTAATCTGTGGCATCACTGTGCTTTCCACGACAGCAGTGCAAACTAGCCATGGTTGAGACATCTTTCAACCCCAATGAATACACAGTGGTACAAAAACGCGGGAATGTGGGTGCGATCGGGTGGACAGCCAGGGGAGAAAGGTCCATTTCGCGAGGGTTTTTTTTTTTTTTTTTTTGTCTTTTTGTTAATTCCTGCAAAGACGTGACAGAAAGGCAAGCTATTCAGGACTCTGCGCCTCCCCCTTCCACCAGGACAGCACTCCTTTCCTTTGCTTTTCCAGAGTCCATTTTGGCCCCAAATTCAAGTAAAAAAATAAAAAAGGCGCTTTGTAGGTCTATGGTGTTTAGGGGGACACAGGGGGATTCCACCTGCATGGCCTCTTTCCCCCCACTTGACCCCCCCACACCCCTTCTTCAATGTGATTCACCTCTCAGGCCACTGGTGATCCTGCAGTTTGGTCTCTTCTGCTGTCAACTCGGTACCTTTCTCTCGAAGAAGCAGGCCTCCTCGGTTTACCTCAGGGTCCACCTGTCTTCCACCAGGAACTGAAAGGACCCTCCCAGTAGGAGATTACCTCACTCAACTTTAATGATGTCCATTATTGTCCAGAGAAAGAGAGAAAAAAAATTCCCCAGTCCACATCCACTTCTGGGAAATCCACTGAAAATCTGTGGTTGTATTTTTGTCGTCATCATCCTCCTCCTCCTCCTCATCATCATCAATTTTTATTATTATCCTTACTCCTATCACGCTTTCATCAGGACCAAAAAAACCATTCTTTCCATGGCACTAGCTTGGCAATTCAGCACAGTTTCCAAGGCAACTCTATGTATGCCTTTCATGGAATGTATCTCATAAAATGCACAGCAGTCCCCTTCCGAAAGATCAGGCAGTTACTTTAAGAGTCTTTCATCGAAAAAAAAGCCAGTGCGGAGAAGTAAAACCAAATTTAAAAAAAAAAAAAAAAAAACAAGAAAACAAAACAATTAACCAAAACCAAAGCAGAGAACTCATCTGGCTTCACTGGCATGGCAGAAACTCATCAGAGGGAGTGAGGGTTCGACCACAGAATCAGATCTGCGGACCCTGGGCTCTGTCTGCTGTGCTGTGGTTCTTTGTGTTGATTGTCCAGTGTCTTACATCATCCTCTTTGCCAGCACAAGCTGTGGATGTCCCAACACGGGCCAGTTCACCAAACCCCACCCCCTCCCTCCCCTCCCATCAACCCCCCCTGCCCCCGGTCCCAGCGCCCCGGCCCCTGCGCCGCCCCATGCCTCTCCCCTCAGCTGCTGCCCGACATCAGGTTGATGGCTTGTTCCAGTTTGTGCCGCAGTTTGTGTTTGCGGCAGTATCCGTCTCTGTCCAGCGCTGTCAGGATCTGCGGGAGGCGGGGAGAGCAGGGGTCAGTTACCCAGGGGCAGAAGCAGAGAGACCCGATAAGCCGCTACTCTTAGCTTACTTGAATTGAACCATTCTGGTATTTAGCATTGTTTAAAAAAATCGGAGGTGAACAGATAAGGTAAATAACGAGCTGTAACATCAATGGCAGATGATGCGTTTCAAATTTAAGAAACAAGCACTAAACAAAGGATAATTAACTGTACACAGCCTTAATCAGTAGACTGGAAATCAAGGGTATCAATGATCTAAACTTGGCCCTGTTTGAAGATGTTTCCTGTGAAATGAGGGGCTTTCTAAGTAGTTATTAGGAAAACAAAACCACCAGTGGGCAACAGTGGTGAAAACGATCCCAGCAGGCCCCTGGCCTCCGAGCTGCAGACACGCACCTCCTCTTTGTACTTGCTGATGTAGAAGTAGAGCTCGCTCAGGGCGCTCAGAGTGTTGAACTCGTTGGCGTGGAGGCGTGACTGCTCCACCAGGTAGGCGTCCATGTCCTGGTCACTGATGCTGGGCATTTTGCTTATGTCTCGGTAGTACCTGGCACAAGGGGAAGAAGCCAAAGCAAAAACAGCATTTAAACATGTTACATACATGCAGCGGTGTGGCACAGTGGTAAGGAGCAGGGCTTGTATCTGAGAATTTTTTGGTACAATTCCCTGCTGGAGCACTCCCACTGTACTTAACCCAGAATTACCTCATGGATATCATATGAAAACCGTAACTTATGTAAATTGCTATGGATACGAGCGTCTGCTAAATGACAACAATGTAATGCAATGTACACACTGACTGAAACATTAATGCTATTGGATATAAACCAACTATGCTGTAAATATTATGACTGGTCTTTGCGATGGTCTGTGTCGTGAAAGCTCTGGCCAGACTCATACCGCTCCACCCAGCTCTTGTAGTTGGGGATGTCCTTGGCGTAGAGCAGCTTGTTGGAGGGAGAGTCCTTCCCCAGCCGATGCTCGGAGGTGGAGCAGGAGTCCATGAAGGTCTGGGCCACCACCGACAGGCAGGCGTCCGTGATGCTGCTCTTGTGGATGTCGAAGACAAACTGCGGGTTCTTGATCACGTTCACCCAGAAGCGCAGGGGCAGGCTGCCAGAGAAAGGCACAGAGTGAGAAACAGACGACCTTGCTGAGGAGGTGGCAGCTGAGGGGACGGCTCTATCCCTCTCCAGGCCGAGAGGTAAAATTAAACAAGAGGTTACGCATGTTTGCTCCAGGGCAGACGGAGGCTACGCTTTGAGTGACGGGAGCAAGCAAGCACATCAAAGCTCCTTAAACGAGGGCCTAAAATAAGAGGCTGTCTTCATCGGTGCCTGAGAGCCTGCCGCACTCCAAACATTTAGTCAACCTAAAACATGCAGTGACTGGTATTTCAAGAGCACGGTGTTGCGTCTGTACTCCCCACACAATTACGTAGCTATGACAGCAGTGTAGCATAGTTACAGAACAGGACTCATACTGAAAGGTTGCTGGTTCGATTCCCCACTGGGGCACTGCTGCTGTACCCTTGGGCAAGGTACTTAACCCACAATTGCCTGAGAAAAATATCCAGCTGGGTAAATGGATAACATTGTAAAAAAAAAAGTGTAACCGATATAAGGATATATATATATAAGGATCTGGATAAGAGCATCTGCTAAATGCCTGTCACGTAATGTAATGTAATGTAATGTAGCTGTAACGAGCTCTGAACCTCCGGGTGCTGTGTTCTCCTGTGTATCTGACTGAGGCCTCGCACGGAGGACGTTGTGACTCTGCGCTCGTGGCCCCGCCCCTCACCAGTTGCTCTTCCAGGTGTGGCGCACGTCGGGGTCGCTGATCTGCCGGCGGTCCGCCTGCTCGTCCAGGAAGTCGAACATGTACTTGATGGCCAACGGGAGGGCGCTGCCACGGTGGGCGGTGCTGAACACCGTCTCGAACAGGTCGTCCACGAACTTCTGCAGGGTCCCCTGAGGTGACACCGGATTGACACCGTTACAGAACTGCGTGCCGCAGGGGTGTGGCGGCCTGTGGGCTACATAAGGAGGCTCGGAGAGGAACGACAAATTAGAGAGGGTGGAAAAAGGTTGCGGATAACGTCACAGGACGGACCTTGGTGGCCAGCAGGCGGGTGAGGTATATCTCCGACACCATCTTGCTGCCGCGGTCGCCCTCCCGCTGGTCGGCGTGCTCGTGGTTCTTCACCAGGTGCCACAGCTTGGTGCCCGTCTCCTGGTCGGGCGTGATCATGGGGGCCCGGGAGCGCAGGCTGTCCGGGCTGCTGGAGGTCCTCAGCAGGCTCTCTGCAAACAGCACACGGACCACAGTGACACGCAGGCTGGAGTGGGGATGTACTGCATGTAATGCATACTGTGGATCTGAATAGTAGTAACTAACCCCAACCCCAACCCCAACCCTAACCCTGTCCTAACCCTAAACCTAACCCTAACCCCACACAGACCACAGTGACATGCAGGCTTGAGTGAGAATGTACTGCATGTAATGCATACTGTGGATCTGAATAGTAGTAACTAACCCTAACCCAACCCCACACAGACCACGGTGACATGCAGGCTTGATTGAGCTTGTGTATCGCATACTGTGGATCTGAACTGTAGTATTGATCGATGTGTCTATGTCCAATTTAGCTGAGCACATTTAATGAGCAGTCTTGCTAATTACCAGAATTAAACAAGTTCACAAGTTTTAGAATGTATAAGTTAGCGGGTTAGGAACAGGGCTCACAACTGAAAGGTTGTTGGTTTGATTCCTCACTGAGGTACTGCTGTTGTACCCTTGGGCAAGGTACTTAACCCAGAATTGCTTCAGTAAATATCCAGCTGTGTAAATGGGTAAATGTCAAAACTGTAACCTACGTAAGTCACTCTGGATAAGAGCGTCTGCTCAATGACAATAATGTAAAGTTAGCACAATAAGGAATAACCCCGCATATTGTTTTAGGCCATGATATCCTTGCATAATTCAAGGACGCGATTCATATGAAATGCAAAACAGAGCTAAATACGCATGTTCTCGTCTATATTTATGAACTGTGTGGTGCGCAGATGAGATATGCATCAGTGGACCGGAGCTGGTGCCAGGACAGAGAGGGAGAGAGACACTGCTCACCGTATCGGCTCAGGGAGCGAGTGAAGGTGAAGGAGTTGGCGATGTTGTAGGCAGAGACCTGCTTCTGGACCAGGGCCACCAGGGATCCATCTGTCACCTGCAGGGACATGACCAAAAAAAAAAAAAAAAAGCACACATAGGTAAATGGTTTGGTACATTCGAGGTGATTCAGCTCCTTGGGTTTCAGACAGAATGTGTGCAGAGTCGCTGAGCAGAGGGCAAGGGCTCAGACTACAAAACAAGCTTCATCCTTCATGTTATTTGTATGCATGTGCATGAGAGAGAGAGAGAGAGAGAGAGAGAGAGAGAGAGAGAGAGATATCCTTACACACACATGCACTCACACTTTCACATACTTACTAATTCTGGCAATTGCAGAAAAGTTCCCAAGTCTAATTTAGGCCATGTCCTCACAGGTCAGTGTCGGTGTAGTGCAGTCATGCTGCCGTACTAACCTGGTAGTGGGCCAGGGTGTTCAGTCTCTTCCAGTCACTCTCTATCTTAGTTGTGACGTCTTCATCTTGCAGGATGATTCGGGTCAGTCTTCCCTGTCGCCATTCTGAGAAAAAAAATATTTGCTTTATTTCATCTGAAATCCTTGCTTTTCTTCATCTCAGATTTCTACAATATTAAAATCTAAGTATCTTAAAATGCGCTGAATGTGAACCAACAGTTGTACAGTGTGGGTATAACTGAAGGGTTTGATTTTTTATTCTGATTTCTCTAGGAAGAAAATTCATCAAGATACTTAATACTGTATGTAATAACACATTATTAACATGGAAAGCTCAATTTTCGCTCATAAAACATGCTTCAATCTTAAAAAAAATTGGGACCACTGACTTTTTAAAGCGCTCAAGAAAATCAGTGTAAAGTTTGCTCCACTTTTTGAAATTAATACTGCAGTGTTGTTTAAATATTTTATTGGAGGATTTTTTTTTTTTTTTACTTTGGAGAGGAAAAAAAGCCTCCTACAGCCTGAGTACTTTTCCTGCTACACATAATAACCCCAGAGGGACTGATACCCCAGCGTCCACACACTCCCGGTAATGAAGGCCCCAGCTCAGCTCCTGGGCGCCAGAGTGGCAGCTCTCACCCAGATCCATGTCCTCCGCCTGGGGTCTCTGGGAGTACGGGATGCCCTTGTACACAGCGTCCAGCAGCTTGTCTTTCACCTGGGTGATGGTGTCGCAGTTCAGCACCTTGACCGGAATCTCCGTGCCGGCCTCTCCCTCAGGAGGGATACACATCAGCGTCTGAGGAAGAGGAGGACAGAGGGGCATCAGCTTGGGTGTGGTGGAAGAGGAGGGAGACCCCACCCTCTGGAATTCGCTCAGACCGCAGGGGGTTTCAACACGGTGATGCATGTACAACACAAACTTCCATGCACACCCACACCTAAGCACAACCCACATTTAATCTTTTAATTGCTAAAGGAGAATTTGTCTCTTCCGTTAACGGGAAACAGAAATGAGGTTAGACATCAGTACAATTCCCTGAGGTATGTTTATTTCCATGACAGATGTCTTGCGCTGACTCACATCAGCCTTCCTTGGCTGATTTTACAATAGTATCTATAAACTGTGGAATTCAATAATGCTACCAAACGGCCATTTAACCAAATTGAATTTGAAATCAGACACTGTCAACAGAATCACTTGCAAATATTTACAAGTAACTGCTCAAAGTCAATGAGATAATTAATGGCATTGATTTCATTGATCAGTAGGACTTATCTTGCCTAACAGAGGTAAAACAAAGCGATACCAGACGGATAGCAAACAGAGGAATATTTCCTCAGTAATTGCAGTAGCTCTACCTATTCTTGGTCAATCAGATTGTCACAAAATGCATGACAGACTTTTTTAATAGGCTATTATTGAAATCTTGCAACCATCTACAACAAAAGCAAAGGCATTTAATGACTTTCAGACACTATTGTATCCTGTAGAAGAATGAGAAATGGCTTTTTAGCAAGAAATGACAATGTATTTCAAGAGAGCTGCATTCCACTTTGTACACACACACACACACACACACACACACACACACACACACACACACACACACACACACACACACACACACGGACACACAATCAGGGAGATATCTACCAAACCTGATAAAAGCAATGATGATGACTAGATCTAGGATTTGATAAAACTATACACTGAAATGTTAAAAAAGCTTCAGTGTGTTTTAACTGTAATGGCTTGTGAAACACCTTTTATCATAATGAAATTACCCAGGACTGGGCTTTCACGTTATACTTAGTGGCTCACACCACTCCCAACAGAACAGAAGGCAGGAGGGACTGACACTACAAGACACATTTTATTATGTTTGCAAGGTGATTGTCCAAAGCCTCATGTAACCATAGCTTGCTGTCATAGCATGTAACCAGCTATGCTATATACCACAGCCAGACGTATACCATGAAGCTAGCATTGGCTGTTCAGCTCAAATGCAGCAAGCTGAGCTATACCAGTCAGAGCACAGTTCTCTTTCCTCCCAGTGTCTCAAAACCTAACTGCCGCAAATGGGTCAGATTACCCGCTGTGCTCAGATCTAATCTACAGGAGTAACAGGCACGATAAGCTGGGGGAAATTAGTCTGTGTAAGTGTTACATATAAGTGCTCTTATGTATCATTATTAGGTTCATTATATGTGTACATTAATGTGATGTATGCATGTTGGTCTTAAGGATAAATTAAGAGGCACTGCATGTATGCTACAACAATCACTGTAATCACAAGCTAATACGTTAGCGCTGTCTCAGCCTGATGCTAACTGAGTGTCTTGCTTGCTGTTATTTCCCTATATGCTTGTTGTTGTTCTTGTTCCTGTCAAATCCATTTAATGTGCCTTGCTCTGACTGCTTTGCATCCTGCCTGGGATAAGAGTATCTGTCAAATAATTGTAAAAATACCTGAGACAATCAGCATGAATTAACTTTCCACTGATCACGCAGTAGCTTTATGCATTAAGTGTGCATTTGATGCTGTGTCGGCTTGCAGATGGTGCACAGGGTCTACGCCGTCTTTCACCTCATGCGAAATCTCTTACAGGAGAGTGGACCAAATGGAAATTACTGTGGCGGTTTATGAGCACAGAGTCCAGAAAATATTTACAGGGCTCAGGTGGTCATGGCCTTAGCATCAGTGAAATTACTGTGTATCAATAATGTTGCACAGGACTAATACCACTAACGCCCACGAAAATAACAGGGGAGAGTGTGTGTGTGTGTGTGTGTGTGTGTGTGTGTGTGTGTGGATGTGTGTGTTACCAATACCTTAATGACATCCAGAAGCAACCAAGATGTCCTGTAGCGGACGCCTCCTCTGTCATCATTATCCTTACACTTCACTTTAATTTATTTAAACTCCATGAGCGTTCATACAACGCTGACATCCCATATAAATTCACTGTGTGCTCGGTGCGTTAATCAGGTGATTAAAACAATGGGCATCTGGCATAGGAACCGGGGACATCTGTAGCACTGCCACTCACTGATCATTAGCAAAGTCAATTTCCTCCCCTCCGCCACGCAAAGAAAAATATTTAACAAGTGAAGCGTTCCTGATTAAAAACCAATTACACAGCAAATTAAGGAATTCTCAAGGAACTGTAGACGGGTTATATTTAGGAGGGCCACGGCTGGTTTTTTGGACAGTAGATTTGCAAGTGGAGAATTTGTGTTGAATTTTTTTTTTGCGCCGGGGACAGGCTGCAGAACGAGCACAGTGCACCGTGGCTTATTTTTCGGACGTTCGGGGTGCGTTAGACCGTGCACCCTCCTCGAGTCGCCTCTCCGGGGGTCCTGAGGTACTGTGCGGATCGCAAACTCAGACAGGCACCCTCCAGACTCCTCACTGTAATGACGGTGCATTTGGAATGAGGCACGCTGAACAGCGTGCGGAAGGATGACAGAGGGGAACTCGTGAGACTGCGCCCCGTGTTGCAGTGGGACTACCATTACTGGCGCGCACTGGGTTTTATTAGCATGTTGAAAGAACGGTGCAAGTGGCCATTCTGAGTCATGCAGGAGACAGAGACAAATGAGATACAGTTGGAAAGATACAAAAGGTTAACAGGAGTGGGTAAAATGATGCTCTCCATTGACCTCTGACGGGGGTCCCGGAGGGGTTGTGAGACAGACAGCACTTCAGGGACCCTCTATTTCTTCTGGGGCAATCTTGCGACATCTGCCAAGCCAGATATTGATTTCTGTGACGGCTGCAGAAAATGAAGCCCTCACGTTTTTATACTGCGACGCCGTGAATGCGACCACAGATGTGAGTGAAGGGAGCCTCGCTGTATGGAATATATCTTATTTAATGGCAAAGGGAACGCGCTGCATCACTGTAAGTCAGCGCATTGCTCAGTTTCTCCCCGCACAAATAATTAATCGGGGGGGATGATTCTCTGAAAATTCTGCCACCGTTTTTATATTTTATCCCCCTCTGTGGAGCATGACGCTTTTATGTGGAAGTCAATGGCGGACTGGCGTTGAGTAAATCATTAATTGTTTAAGTGTAGTATTTACTGGCAGCGGGGCCTAGCCGGGCTTATTGACGAGAGCAATGTGGTGGAAAAGGTTTGTTTTATGAGCGGACAATATATTGCTTGATTTCTATGAATCATTGCTGGCGCACAGCGGGTCAGTGTGTGATTGAGCGCTCGGTGAGCGGGCCCCAGCAGCCCCCCGCCTCGGCACCTCAGGACCCACCCCCCTCTCCCCTATCGAGCCAATCGACACGCTGCCTCGCTCACTCTAGTCGGGCGGTCCCTCTTCTTCGATGCACCCCTGACATATTGGGCTAACAGTCCATAAATCAATATCAAAAGAAATGCCTTTTGCTTTTTCTTTACTTTCATATTTCCCTCCGGGGTGAGAAACTCTTGATGGGGGATAGGGGGCGGCCCTGGCATCTCCTTTGGCAGCGAAAGGCAGTTACAACGTTTTACCACTAGAGGGCTAAACGACCAGAAAATTAGTCACAGCCATGTCACCCTGCCAGCTCTTGTTTCTTTTTTTTCCAGCGTGATCAACAACCCCTACATTTTTTTTTTTGGCTGGCATCTGGAAAAAAAAACCCCTCACAAATCGAGAATGCCAACAATAGCTTGAGCGTGCCGGCTCATTTAGGGAGATGGGAAGTTGGCGCCGCGTCCGCGCGGGGCGAGACGGATCAGGCTGCCGCGGAGCGGGAGTCTGATGCGCGGGAGCCGGGGGGAGATGTACCAGCTGTTTGTAGTCGATCTGCTGGCGGATGAGCTTGTCCTCGCTGAGGGAGTAGCGCGCCTCGCCGGTGATGGCATCGATGGGGCCTTTCTCCATCTGCTGCTTTATGGCACAGTACAGCATGAACAGGGGCTCGCCCGCACACTCCTGTGGAAAGAGAGAGCACGGGGGTGAGGGGGAGAGAGGGGGAGGGAGAGATGGACAGAGCGAGAGAGAGCAGGACAAAGGGGGGGCAGAGAGGGGAGAGAGGGACAGAGGGAGAGAGAGGGGACAGAGGGAGAGAAAGGGGACAGAGGGAGGAAGAGGGGGAGAAAGAGGGGGAGGGAGAGATGGACAGAGGGAGAGAGAGAGAGGGAAAGGGGGGGACAGGGTGACAGAGGGAGAGAGGGGACAGAGGGAGAGAGAGGGGAGAGAGGGGGAAAGAGGGGGAAAGAGGGGGAGAGAGGGACAGAGGAATAGAGAGAGAAAGAGGAAGGGGGAAGGGGAGGAGGGAGATGGGAGGAGGGAGAGAGGGGACAGACAGGTGGGGAAAGGGAAAGAGTAGGAGGGAGAAGGACAGAGGTAGAAAGAAAAGGGAGGGAGGACAGAGGGAGAGGGGGAGGGAGAAGGGAAAGGAAGAAGGAGAGAGGGATGAGGTGAGTGAGGGAAAAAGGAGGGAGAGGGGAGGGAGAGAGAGGGAGAGGGGGGACAGAGGGAGAGAGGGGGACAGACGAAAGGGAAAAGAAGAAAGGAGAGATGAGTAAGGTGAATGATGGAGAGGAGGAGAGAGGGACAGAGGGAGAGGATAAAGGAAGAGGAAAGGGGATAGTGGGAGAGAGGGGAGTTGAAAGAGGCAGAGGCAGAGGGACAGAGATTGAAAGGGTAAGGGAGGTTGAGGGAGAGAGAAATGGAAGTAGAGGGGGGAGGGGAGAGACAGAGGCAGAGGGAGAGTGAGGGAGAGAGAGAGAGAGAGAGAGGGGGAGGACAGGAGAGGGGGAGAGACACGGAGGGAGTGGGGGTAGATGGGCAATCACTCTTCATACCAAACAGCATTTGTGAAGAGTGCAGAAGTCACCAATTACCCACTTAAAAGCTTTTGATGACTAAACCGTGATACTGAGAGAACACTATGATTTAGTCCTTAGGCACGATTAACTTGACATTATTAATTACAGTGTGACATCCCGATGCACAAGCTACACAAGCAAGAGGGGCCCTTAACCATCAGCAGCTGAGCACAATGTGCTTATCAGCCCGCCTGTAAAATCTTTAATGGTTTACTGAATCATGCCCTGGTTTTCATATTCAAATCCAGGTGCCGGCCACAGACTTGCGCTATCAACGAGCCCCTTTTTTATTTTTTTGATTGAATGCAGGCCATTTTCAGGGTGTTAAATGACATTCTTCCAAAGGCTTGTCTGGATTTTATATTAATTACGCTGCTAAGCTGTTTTTTTTACCTAAAAAGCAGGATTTGTCGTGGATCAGAAGCCCCTTTGTAGGGCTTTTCCCCATGCAGAATACCAAACACGCTCTCGCATTTGTTTGTTCCATGAATTCTAAGATTGTGTTTATCATAAATAATGGTAATCTCACAGTGGTTAAGAAAGTATGCACAGATAAAAAACTTGACCTTTTATGGTACTCCTTCACATGAAATGAGTAAATTGCCCTGTAGTGAAGCTGAAAAGTATGTCCTTTGTGATAGGGGGTTTAAGTAAGTATGCAGACACATTTCAGAGTGATTACTTATGGGGGATTGAGATAGTGCCAAAACTCTTTAACATCTGTACTGATGTAACTGAAATGTCTTTGGAGGATATCCAGAAATAAACTCCACTGGCCTGGACACATAATGGGCCTCTGGATCCTAATGCAAATGGCACATGCCAGCGTCTGTTATGCAGCATAAGGGCAGAGACAGCACAAAAGCCCTTTCTGTTTGATGGAGTAGGGTAGAACCTCACTCTGCCCTTCTGATCATGAAAGGGGTGTGTCTAACATGTGACCAATTGCAGCCATAGACACTGTGACCACATGACTTTTAAGAGACACACACAGGGTAGAATGACTGACAGCCCATGATGAGATATGCAGTTATAACTACAGGAAATCTGACAGTGCTTCAGTTAACCTGTTTCTCTTGATCAATACTCCATTTATTATTAATACTACTATTCTTTGATACAGCGTCCTT
The DNA here is from genome assembly GCA_019176425.1 of Megalops atlanticus. Lineage (NCBI taxonomy): Eukaryota > Metazoa > Chordata > Actinopteri > Elopiformes > Megalopidae > Megalops > Megalops atlanticus. The sequence goes on from CM032882.1 coordinate 31,256,562, forward strand.
CTCTCAACAGTCTTTCATGCTCATTTGTCTGTGTGACTAACAAATACACTTAAAAATGTTTGGTCTTTGTTTCACAAATGGTATAGAGTTTAGGAAGGCAACAAAGGAGAAGTTCATATTGCTCTGAATAATTATCCTTCCAGGCTGACAAAGTAATAAGTATGAAGTATTGAGGATTTGAACTCAACAGCCTCTTCATTAAACAGTGTAAAACAGACTTGGGGCACTAATGTGTGTAGTCCGCTGGCTGAGATTTTAACACCAAATTTAAAAGAACACTATGAACTTGAAGTTCCTATTCCAGTATAATGATGGCAGCTTTCGTGTGTCAAGAAGAGCAAAAAGGCCTAACCACCCTTTTACCAACATGTTGTGCTACACCATAGCCCAGCGACACCCAGCGGTACCCAACGAAACCCAGCCAGTTCTCACTCACCTTGAGGAATCGGTGCAGCAGGAACGTGAACCAGTTAGTGAGCATCTTCTCAGCCACTGACTCTGTCCTGCAGGAAGAGAGAGGAAAGACAGAGCCAGTCAGTAAGTCAGTCAATCAGCACATCCCCTGCATCCTGGCTCACATGATGGGCTGGAGAGAGAGAGAGAGAGAGAGAGAGAGAGAGAGAGAGAGAGAGAGAGAGGGGCAGGCCCCTCACCGTCGGAGCAGAAGCTTGGGGTGGTTGCGGTTCTCCAGGTTCTTCTCGATGAGGTCGGCCAGCAGCTGCTTCAGCACCACGGTGGCGTACTCCATGCGGCCCTGCAGCGCCGCCATCAGGAGGGAGGCCACATTGCCGCGGTCCCGCATGGAGAAGGAGCGCTGGGCCTCCAGCGTGTGGATGAAGGTCAGCAGGAACATCTTATTGTGCAGCAGCTGGCTGAACAGACGCAGCGCCTTCTCCACGTTGGCAGGAGACTGAGGAAGAGGATGTGGGAGGAAGATTACTTTACATTACATTACTGTCATTTAGCAGATGCTCCACTCCAGACGTACTTAGAATTTTACATATTATTTATACAGCTGGATATTTACTGAGGCTTTTGGGTTCAATTTGTGGTTAAGTAGTGCCCCAGTTAGGAATAGAACCAGCAACCTTTTGATTACGAGCTGTACTCATTACCGCTATGCCACCCTGCCAGCAGACTACAGCACACGTGGACAGACACATGGACGGGCAAGGAGGTGGGGGTGAGGGTGGGCCAGAGAGGAAATGGGGACGACATATGAGAGAGGGAAAGGGAGAAAGGGAGAGAGGATGAGAGTAGAGGGAAAGAGTAGAGGGTCTGAGTGATGAAAATGTGAAGCCTGAAATGCAGATGCTTCTTATTCATAGCGCATTACAGCTGACCACTCATACGTATGATGCGAGGAATAACTGGAACAGACTTCCCAGCTGATTCTATTTTCTAAACATTTTTCCTGAGCGTGGAGAGGAGCTGCTAGCCGAGTGGTCCACCAGGGCCACATGGGGCTTCCGATTTGCCTCCACCTCGGGTTTTAATTAAAAGCTCAGAAGATGGAAAAGGGCTGTTCAGAACCTCACCGCTCAGCTGTGAGGGCGGCCTGCTACGGAGCAAAAGGGGCTTTTTGTCAGAGAGGAATATTATTTATTCATTTTTTTTGGCTGGTGGTTTCAACCAAAGTGACTAAGTGGATTCCGGGAGCCTGTTTGCACGCTTGGGTTGCTGTCGGCGGCGGAGCGCGGAGGATGTGAGGCCTGACCGGCACTACACCCCTGCTGTCCCACTTCTCTTACATCGAGCTCCTTCAGGACCGGGTGCTCCTCGATGCCGGGGAACATGACCCTCATGGTGTAGGTGCGGTACTCCAGGAAGGGGATCTTCACGCCGTCCATGTCGTTGGTCAGCTCCTGGATGTCGGTCTGTAGCTCCGCGAACGCTGCCGGCACAAAGACGCGGAGGGGAAAGTCAGTCAGGGTGTTGTGTTATAATGGACCGTGTTGAGCTGCTAATGGGATAGTCTCAGCCCAATAGCCAATCATTACACTCACTCACTCTCCACCAGCTGAGTCAATGGACCTGATTACACTGCAGCATGGAAAACTTCATGTAAAATAAAGGAAACCTATTTCTGAAAAGACGCCCTACAGAAAAACAGATGGGTCGCGCGTGGGCGTGCCCTCGGAATGCCGTGCAGTGCATCGCACGGACCAATCAGGCTGCAGCGTTTGCACTCATTGTTCGGCGGCGCCTGCATCGCGCACTTTAGCGATAACAAACGCCCGGCATTCTGCGCGGTCTCCCGTTGCGGGTGCATTAACAATAATAACGGGGCTTTACGGTGCGTTTCCGTCCACTTCCCGCCGCAGTAAACAGGCTTCAAAGCAGGAGGACACAATGGAACGCAACACTTACACAATTTCCGTCATTCCAAGAGTGGCAGTTGTGAAGAGCCTGATGCTGACAGCACCTAATCCTCTGTGTGTGTGTGTGTGTGTGTGTGTGTGTGTGTGTGTGTGTGTGTGTGTGTGTGTGTGTAGGACACAATGGGGTTTCTATCTTCAACACTTTCAACAAACTGTGTTTACATTCCCGTTTTGTACAGCAAACAAAAATCCCGCAAAAAACATTGTTATGTGTTATTACTGCCTCAGCGAAGGTTCAGCCTGCCATCAGATAAAAGCGTAATGCACAGAATGTTGTGTGGAAGCAGCATTCTGGAGCAGAGGTTGCATTCTGCAGCTCAAGAATTTAGGCTGTTAAACTGACTGCAAACGTCAACGCTTGTCAGTCTGAGAGGGGCGCGTTTGAGTGGGAGAGGTGTGTGGGCGGGGCTCATGGGCATGGGCCTGCTTACCCTCCTTGCACTCCAGGGCCACCCGGGACTCCAGGTTGTCCATCTGCAGCTGCAGGCGCTTGAGCGTGCGGTCGGCGTCGCGGGTCTTGCGCTTGTAGGCGATGAGCACGGCGATGATGGCGATGAGCAGAACGCCCCCTCCCGCCCCGATGCCGATGATGGCGGGCAAGGTCAGCGCGCTGTCGGAGTAGATGTGCAGGGTGCCGGGGGAGTACTCCAGACCCCCCACCAAAATCTGCGGGAGCACACACACAGAACACCACACGGGGGGGCCAGCTTCAGAGGAAGTTCGCTTGTACCGGGCAGGTCAGCGCGGGATTTCAGAGCCGCGGAGGTGGAAGGTGTTTTAACCTGTCCGACGGGAGCTCTGGGCTTGCTGAAGGCCATCAGGCCAATTAACCACGGCCTCCTGCGTGCGTTCCTAACGAGTTTCACCTTTTCAGTGTCATTACACCCCTAGCTCATTCCATTAATTATTGAGCATTGTGCCTTGCGAGAAACTGGGGGGAAAAAAAATCCCGCAAAGTTGTCGATACGGGTCAGGTGATTAACACGGCTGTCCAGCCTGGCTCCCCTGTCTGTCTCCTTCACAGCCCCAGGAGATAGCACTACTTCACAAATCACTGACACCTCTCCACTAACCACTCGCCCTGCTCTAATCTCGTCTTTGATTTGCAGACGCCTCTTCCTTTTTCCTCAGTTGCCTCGTATTGATCGGGTTAAATTGGGTTTGAACAATTCAGTGAGTCACAACCTGTGTCAACAGGCAGAGAACTAGTTCAGGCATGTTGAAGTCAATACCTAAAGGTCCGCTCAATGCCCTTAACCTGTCTTTAAAGTCATCCAAGCAGGGGGTCTTCATCTTTATTCAGCCAATACAGGTTCAAGTCTTAACTGTTTTCCCACAAACACTCCAGGCAAATTGAAACAGCTTGCATGGGAAAAAAGATACTACAGATTGGATCTGCATCTGTATGATGTTAAAATCCACTGCCGTTTCAAAGTTTTGCTCATTTTTATGCAGCTGCAGGAGCTAGATGATGTGTGTGTCTGGACCACAAACAGTGTTTCTTTTCTCTTAAATGCTCATCTGAATTCCATCGGAAAACAGCATGACATTATCAGGTCTGATCATCAGAGCGCGCAAAAATAAAACAGAAACAAATGGAACCGTGGCCTCCGGCGGCAATCTTACCATGACTCGCTGCTCCCCAGTGAGGTCTGGCGAATCGCAGAGCAGCTGCGACTCGGAGACAGTTAACAGACAGGGCGATTCTCCAATCATGACAGTGTAATTCAGACGGGCGTTCCCTGGGGCGGGAGGAATCAGATTTTTTCCCTGATTGGAGAGAGAGATCAGTTTAGTGGCCTGGATTTCTGTCTCTGGAACAGAAGTTAAATGTTTCAGCGAAATTAGTCTTCAGGATCTGTTTGGCAATCATTCATGTCCGCTTGACATGAATAAATGCCAGCCAGCCACAAGATAAAAAATTAAATGACTGTTGAAAGGACATTACTAATAGATGCCAACATACTTTGAGGATGATGGGGGAGCCAGGCTTGACCTCCAGTATCCCAGAGTTCCCCAGGGCATCGAAGGTTGGATTGGGGTAATAGGTAAAGGGAGTCCCGTTGAGGGTGAGCAGAGCTGTCACATGATCCAGGATGAAGCCAAACTCATCCGGATGGATGCCAGACTCAGGGGCCTGCCGCTTGGTGTAGATGATGCCAGGGGCCAGGCAGGTCATCACAGACTCATTCACCACAGTGCAGACCTGGAGGGGGTGGAAAGGAAGGAGAGGGATGTGCGAATGAGAGCGAGACTGTCCTCGCCCTCCGGGGCCAGCGAAACACACCGCTGACATCCACAGATCCATCTCAGCTCTACGCTGCTGTTTGCTTCTGTCTTGAAAATTCACGCTCGTTATGACTCAAAGGAAACCCAATCTCCTGTTACACAATAACACAGACCTGTTTGAATTCTCTGCTGCGGACGCAAGCTGCCAACCCGAGGCTAACTGGATCAGATGTGCGTGAGATAAATGTCCACAGGTAATGAACTGCGAACTTACATTGGTGGTCTCCACACCTCCATATTTGGCACGCACTTTGGGCTCCTGAATGGTGAGCAGGTTAGTGCCTGTCACTGTGATAGAGGTGCTTCCACTGAAACACAAACATGCAAACATACAGCTTTACAGTAAACCGCAATGCAGTGACAAGCTGTGGCAGCCAAATAACATACAGGGTCACTTTTATGTATGTTTGTGTCTGCATATGCCCGGGTAAGTGTAATGAATGTGAAAAAGGGTGGCACCCCAGCAAGTGAGATCCGAATCTCTGTTCTCATCGCACAAGTCTAACGGGCAACATTTTTACCAGTTAAGCTGAAGACAAGGTTCCCCTTGCTCCATCGGCAACAACGCTAACTAACCAAGTCTCAGGGAGTGACGTCACTGCTGAAACCACTCTGCTACCTGCTACCCTACTGGCTTTTCACAGGACTCACACAAGCTACTAATGTCAGCTCTGCTACATAAGGATACATAGGTTGTGTGGATTATGCGGGGGAAGCAATCCTTTTCCACCAGACAGAGTATCTGTTTCGCAATGAAATGCTGGGAGAAATTCAGTTTGGGCTGATCTGAGTTTAGCAAGCTGACGCTATACTGGTGGTGACTCATGCCTATTACATCCACATTGTCACAGACCTCAGTAACTGCGACGGTGCTACACACTGCATCTGTGTAGTGTTTTTACACTGCTACCAGTGTTACGGAAAAGGATTTCAAACCCACTCAGGCGAGAGATATTGTGTGTGAGGTTTTCTTGTGTCTAGGAATTTTTTAAAAAGCATAGTCCAAAAATAAACGCGTGGCAGACGTCTGCACTGAATCGGAGTGTGCGGTCGATACGGTTTCCTCGGTGCAGAGAGAGAAATGTTGGGACGCTGAAAGAGTGGGTCGTTTGTCGGGCCCCTGGGGGCGCAATGTATTAGGAATTCATATACAGCCGAACCTTCATAAGTTCTCGTCTATTATATTACAGAATGCCATGACAAATTTGTCATGATGGGACCTTATCTGTGTCGAAACTGTGCTTTTCAGGATCGGGGTTTTAATCTCCCGGAGATGTTGCGCCGGAGGTCTTTCTGGCGGTAATGGATGGTACACCCGCCTCTCTTTAAAACCCCGGACGTGCTCTGAGTGGTGCATGCTGGGATGGCGCCGGCGGCCCGGGGCGGGAGAGCTCACTTCACAATGCTCCAGTTGGGCTCGATGCTTGCGATGGTGGGGTCGTCGGTGTACAGGTAGCGGGTCTCGGCGCTGGTGACCTCGGCCTTGTCGATGAACAGCTTGATGGGGCTAGGTCCCGAGCCGGACTGCGAGGGCGGGGTCACACACACGATGTCCCGCGTGTTTCTCCTGCAGGGGCGAAATTTACATCTCTTATTCCTCCTTTCAGACAAAATCTGTCAAAGCACGTCTGAACAGTAGAGTGCATGTCATACTCTCTCTTGCTTAATTCCATGTTCCTTCGGCTTTGCCAAAGTAGTGAACGTGTACTTCATTTACACAAAATCAAGCACAATGTCTCCATAATCCTCTATAATCCAAGTAATAAATCTCAGATATGCATACATTCACATCTACACGTGTGTTGTGCATGTCTATGTGTATGTGTCTGTGCATATTTGTGTGTATGTATATGTGTGTGTTTGTGTGTGTTTGTATATATATATATGTGTGTGTGTGTGTGTGTGTGTGTGTGTGTGTGTGTGTGTGTGTGTGTAGCAGGAGGGTTTTTAAACTGTGGGCCTCAGTGTCTGCCTGCTGCAATGAGAGCTCAGTGAGCTGATCACACTCTTATTCTGGCTCTCTGGGGTGATGTCACCTTCCGGAGCTGGCAATCACATGCTCACTCACACCTCAGAATCCTGCTGCACACACACACCGCACTCAGCCCGACTGTTGCGTAACCTTTTTTTTTTTTGGTATTAAATGTATTAACACTCATTTACTTGGCCACATTAAAGAGCTGAGTGTTTAAAGAGAGAGTTAAGCACAGGTCCAGTAATTCTGTTTAATTTGCAGGACACCGCACTCAGTCCGCGACTGTACTGACCTGACGAACTGGCACTCTCCCTGGCCCAGAAACACATTCACCGCGCTTCCAGCGTCCAGGTGTCTCCCGGTGACGGTGAGCCTGGTGCCCCCCGACACGGGACCCTTCTCCGGGCGGACCTTGTTGAAACTGGGAGTCTGGGAAAGGAAGTGGTACGAGCGGACACATTAGCTGTTATCTGCTGTTTTCATCAGCGCTGGCAGAGACTGAAAGCCTCCACAGAGCCAGAGTGGGTGTAGTTACACTTCCCAGGTTTCAGCAGAAAGACGGCATTGTGTGAAGCCTGCCACCTGGGCTGGGAAAGCGCTTGTGTCTGAACCCGGGATTAACAGAGGTGCGCGTGGGGCCGAACTCACCACAGTATTGTGTCTGTTGTCTTGCATTTCGTGCATTTGTAATGACGTGCACGCAAACACGAACGCATGCACATGAATTTGTACACGTGCAAACACGCACACACAGACAGATACACACACAGTCAGACACAGAGAGACACAGAGACACAGACAAAGACACAAACAGAGACAAGAGACATTGGCAAAGACACAGAGAGACACAGACAGGCCCTTCTGACAGTTGCTGGAAAATGTGGAAATGTTCTCACGACTGCTGGCAAAATGATTTTTTTCCCCGTATAAACTGATTTGAATCGGTCACCAGCACCCCACGCTGTGGCTGTCGGCCTGGCAGACCTGTCTCTTTTTTTTTATTTACCCGTGCAGCAGTGTAATTGCCCTCTGCACACGTATTCATTTGCAGGGAGATGCATTTGCCTCCTCTGGAATGAGGCGGCGAGGCCGGTATTGATCGCTCGTTTAAAGGGGACTATCAGGCCCAATCATTCCCCACACGCAGCGCAGACGCTGCTGGAAAGCCGACCGCTCTCCACCGTCCCTGCTTAATGCTCCGCGGGGAGGACCCAGGTAATTACATCACATCCGGCACACATTTTTACAGCCACATTTTCCCTTCAAGTGCACGGCACCATCAAGTCAGCTCAGAGGGCCCGGCTGCGATTGGCCCATCTCTTCCCTTTCCACTGGGCCAGAGGATGCCTGGGAATGGCCAGGCCTGACCGTGGCCACCCCCCCACCAGGACAGGCAAGGTCAGGCGAGGGGAACGTACCACGAAGGAGTAGGTCTGGGAGGACAGGGTGCGGTACTCGGCGCTGCAGTCTCCGATGCACAGCTCCACTGGGCCTCCGGGGGGGTTGGCGAGGAGCGACTCTTCCATGTCGCACACGATCCTGCGAGAGAGAGAGAGAGAGAGAGAGAGAGAGAGAGAGAGAGGGAATGTCAGCGCGGGTCACACGGTACACGGCATCCATCACCTGCCATCCCGTCACACGGCACACGTTACACTGCACATGGCACGCGGCACACGCCATGTGACTGAAGCTTCGGTTCGGCATGAGCGTCCATGCCCAGGCTCAGAGAGCCCGGCACTCCAGCGCTAATTATACAAAGGATGCAGGATAGATGATATCAGGGCCCCCATTAGCGGGGGCTCTTATCGGAGGGAGAGAGAGAGCACGCTCACCTCTCTGCGCTGATGTACTCCGACGGCACAGGGTTGCAGCGCACCCCGGCCACGCGCACGTGGGTGATCTCCCGAACCTGCAGGCCCAGGTTCTCCCCTTCCATCGTCACTCGGGTGCCCCCCTCCTTGGGCCCCGTCAGAGGCCGTATCTGGGGGTGCAGGGGAGAGAGGACACGTGTCACAGGGAAACACTGCTCGTGTCAGTCACTGTCGGAGGGCTGGGGTAGATATGTGTAGTAGCTTGTTTATTTGGGGGTCTGAGGACAGGGGCGTGTCCAACCTTGGAAATGCAGGGGAAATTTCATCTGTTGTTTATTTGGGAGCAGAGGGTGTGCCATTTTGTGGTGATGCATGTGTGGAATTAAGGGGTGTGTCTTGGTAATTCAGGAGTAAAAGATGGGGTATTGGTGTTTCTTGGGGGGCCGGGTACTGAGTCATACAAGAGTGTGCTGTATGTTGGTTACTCAGAAGTTGAGGATAGAGGGGCATGCTGTACTTTGTTTAATAGGGGGGTGGGTGTATAGGGGGGGTGCCCTATCTTGGTAATGCAGAGGTGGTTGGGTGTATGGGAGTGTATGCTACCTTTGTTAATTGGGAAGGGGTGTATTGGGCGTGTCAGACCTTGATGATGCAGGGATGGTTGGGCATATGGGGAGGTGCACCCTACCTTGATGATGTGAGGATGGTTGGGTGTAGGGGGAGGCGCACCCTACCTTGGTGATGCGCGGGTGGCTGCAGCGCACATTGCGCCGGCCCTGGTGCATCCAGTTGTGCTCGGGGGCGTGGCAGTGCTGGCGCAGGAGGCACTTCCTTTCCCCGAGGCACCAGCCGCACTCGAAGGAGCTGTCCGCCTTCAGACACAGGCCACAGCTGTCCCTCTGAGCCTCGCACTTATACAGCAGCGCTGAGGGGGGGGGACACAGGGGAGAAACAGCCAATCACACACGCGCAGTCAGAGCGGGGGAACACAGGGGAAAAACAGCCAATCACATGAGCCACCAGAGTGGGGGGACACCGGGGAAAACAGCCAATCACACATAAGCAGTCAGAGCGGGGGAACACAGGGGAAAAACAGCCAATCACATAAGTGGCCAGGGCAAGGGGACACAGGGGGAAAACAGCCAATCACATGAGCCACCAGAGCGCGGGGACACCGGGGAAAACCAGCCAATCACATGAGCAGCCAGACAGGAATAAACCCAACTGCTATTACTGAGAACCAAGAGCGAAGGAAAAAAAAATGCATTACTGCCATGTTGCCGGACTCAGTCCCCAGATTATAACAGCTAACACGGATATCTCCCATCTGCACCCCCCCCCACCGCTACCAGACAGTGATGTTGGGGCTCAGCTCAGATAACACCAGTGTAAAGGTGAGGGCAGTTAGACATGGCCATTGACCGGTGCAGGAGGAGAGTCTGATCAGATAGAGGGCCGGGTGCACTGCCAACCGTGTGCTAAACTTCACAAGCAGCCAATCACCGACGAGAGATGGAATCTGCTGTCTGACGGCGAACGGCTGACATTCCGCCTCTGAGAACTCCGGCAGAAACCACGAGATTAAATACTCTCTGGCTGACAATAATGGAAGGCCGATTTTTGCCTCTGCGTCAGAGGGGCTGCACAGCTAGCTATGAAAGGCGGACCCACAGGAAAAGAGGGGGGGGGGGGGGGGGTGGGGGTGTAAGCTAAACTTTTCTGCAGATCTCCATGTCAGGTCCAAAAATAACAGGGGAGGACTTGCTATGATAATCAGAATTTTGCAGTCTATAAAATTATATTCTTTGGAAGAAAAAATATGACCTATTTTTCTAATAGAGATAACAAGAATGAGGGCTATTTATAATACAAAAAACAAAACAAAAACAACGCTGATCAAAACATATCCATGAATCTATGAGCGTATGAATGCATATGTATGTGCGTTTGTGCATTTGTCCTGTAGATACACAACCACTCTGTGATTACATTCATAATGAAACATTAAGCCTCCAATTACCTTCCTATGTGAAACATGACAAATCAAGAAATCCCATTATCTGGTGACTATTTCTGACACAGTGATCGAATCACAAACAGTGTGATAGAAGCACAGCACTGGGGTCCACGTTTTGTATGGCTTAATTACAGTACAGCAGGGATAGACAACTGTTACCCTCAAGGGCAACAGGCTCTGCTGGTTTTCAGTCTATTTCAGTACAATAATTAGTCTGCATGTGAAACATGGCACGACTATGGAAATCTGTCTTTATACTTTATATTTCATGGTTTCTTACACAAAAATTAAGCACTGACTTCTCCTACAGCTTTTAAGTGACATACAAATAACATAAAGCAATAGTACTCTATGTTTTACACAGTACAATGTATGGGTTTGCTGAACTACATGTGTTTTTTATTCATGAGACTTTATTACACATTGTACATACAGTACCCATAGAACTGTCATGCATGGAAGCAAAGCCGCAGTTGCTAGGCAATCTGTTACCTTCCAAATCAACCGCTCAACTGACACAGGCCTCCCAGGTGCTGCCCTTGCCTAATGATGTGTTCAACCAGACCACTAGCAAGCTAGCTAGCTAAACCTAGTTCAGCCACCATGACAACATTAAGTACAATTACAATAATTCAATTATTTAACATACAGGTGATGTGTTTGGTAAGTATTAATTACCCAATATGTAAATTATACATGCCACATCACTCACTAGCTAATGCGGTTTCTATGGCTGGATATGTCACTCAGCTCAAAATATGAAACTACGCTAACATGGCTAATTTGTGCTTTCCAACACATTCTTTCCTCTTATTAGACAGCTAGCCGACATAGGTAGAGCAACACTGCAACAAAACTATTCTGGCACTGTGATCTATTGTTATTAACAAAGCTAACATGACAACTAGCATAGCAGCAGTAGCCCAATTATCTGTTTTTCAGAACCCCATTCATTTAGTACATATTGTAGTGATCACACCTATAAGGTAAGGTGACATCACAACTGAGAGCTTTAAAGCAGGAAATTCCTGCCTCACACTAAGCCCTGGCCTTGCACAGGGGAGTGGTAGACTAGGGTTTGGCTCCTGTCTCTGGTGATCATGCTCAGCACTACATAGCAACAGCCCCTAGTACTGTTATCTGTAGCTACCTGCTCTTACTACTGACCACAAAGCATTCAATAATGTATTCAAAATCCTGCACACGTTCGGCAACATTATAAGAGTGACACCATCATGTAAATATGACCACAACGTCTGATGAGTTTAGCATTAGGTCGCGAGCAGAATTGCTGAGCACAGTGGCTGCTACTTTGCTTAGCAAGCAAAATGCTTCTGAACATAAACTTTGTATGCTAGCTATCTAAAATGATTAAGTGTAACACACTTTTCTTAATTGATTCCTGAGAATAAACCATCAGCAGCAGATGCCATTTGGCTGTTATAGCATTGCATTCAGCTGGTAAAAACCCACATGGCTTTAGCTAACATTGCAAGTGCCACTTCTCAAATAGTTCCTAAACTCAGCAGACACTTCAATACACTGGGACAAAATACACTTTTAGGAAGTACAGTTAAGATTTACAGATATTATTTTTCATACTTCCCAAAGGTATCACTTGTATACTATGAAATCTAGGGCAAACCATCCATACAGACTCAAAACAAGATAAGACTTAATTTTTCAGGAAATTCTTGCTGTATCAACTCAATGTCGACAGCTAGTCACATCGTTCAGCATAATCTGCTCCCTTTAAAAACTGTATTAAAGTGAAAAGTGAGTTTAACTGGGTCTTTAACCTGAAATACACTATTTGTACTGGTGTACTAAAGTAGCTTGTTCTGTAGTTACTGAATATACTGGACTACCACAGTATATTATGGTACATTCTGAAATTCAGTAACAGATATTGAACTATAACCCTGTTTTAAGGGAATATCTTGCATTGAACTTGTGAGTAAGTGATGAGTAGGTAAGTGTACTGGTGTGTTAGTCTACTGAAGCCTTTAAACTGTGCATTCTAACTACTGTAACATTGTGTATTGGACACTGTTTAACAGGATTTTTCAGTACAGAGCCACTGTTACAATAAATGCTTTTATTTATTCATATTACTACCTTGAAAAGGCAGTTTGACTAACTTTGGTACTGGGGTTGTAGACTGATGGCCTGACTGTGTAAGTTATTCCTTGTGTATGTCAGTACCTGCTGGAAACATAACTGTAAAAACTGCAGAACACCAGCAGCTAGGGTATAGCACACTGTGAGTAACAGCAGCTTAATGTATTCACTGTAAACTAGGTGGGCAAAGTTCAACACTTGAGTACCACTAGAGGGCGTCCCACAATTTCTCTTCCCAGAATTAGGTTGTACTTGTTGGTCAGGATTGGGGTGAATTAAGACTAAACCAGAAAAGGATCAATATGCAGTCCTCTCTTGCCCCTTTTTTCAGATCATATATGGCAAACCAGACATACCTTCATTGCATTTTACAGATATAAAGTAGTGAGCATGATTTGAGAAGGGCAGGTACCTTTCATGGTAGCAGGCTTGTCAATGAAGAAGTCCCCATCCCAAACAATGGAGAAATCCACAGGCAGGTCTCCCACCTCATCGCCATCATACCAGTACTGCAGGGACAAAGACAGGGAGACAGATGCGGGGTCAACTGCTGTTCGAAAGAACAGAGCGGCAAGTCATGCATGAACACCAAGTCAAAACATCCTTTTCTAGCTTACCATCCAAACCACTGATATGTGAAGCATCTCACTTTATTATTGTGGTGCAGCTTACCCACACAATGTAGCCAAGGTAAGATATATTTTATAGCTTGCCACTGTTTCTAGCAAGGATGATGCTTCCTTGTACCAAACTACAGAGGTTGCTTCTGCACTGTAAAATCGGGGTTTTGGGGTTGTGAAAAAAGCACCCCACCTCTTCCTCAGACAATGGCTCGGTCAGCACAGGCGACCCCCACAGAATGTGGCTGGCTGTCAGGTGAAAAAAAAGGGGGGTGATGGTGGTTTTACTGCCTGTGTTTTAATTAGCAGCAACACTCAGAGCACTTAGCAAACGCATTCCTGGGAGAATATCGCTGATCGGCCGAATCGATCGGCGGGCAGGAGGAACACTTAAGAGTGTTCTGAAGAGGGGGTTAGAGAAATGGGGGCAGACAGGTGGGGGTGAAGGGGGGGCAGAGGGCTCGGACTCAGCATTAAAAGGGCCCACGTTGCATTAAGTGACCCTCTCCGACAAAATTAGACATGGTACAATTTGATATATTGGCTATAAGGGCCAGGCGGAGAATCTGCAGTATCTAAATTTACATTCATAACATACCAAATGTATAATCTGGACGGAGGAAATGCACATTCCGACTGCTGGTAGCTGGACTGATGGAAATGTCAAATGTAACCCAGGAGTTATTTTCCATCCATATTACAGGCAAATATAAAAAAGGGAAATAACAGCCTCAACTGAATCTCAGTGAAGTAGAAGGCCATCAAAAGTGGAAAATTGTCCGTGGTGTGGTGGTGGGTTAAAGTTTTGTGCAGCTGTTCGGAGAATTATCTAGAAGGAATTCAAGCAAGGAATTTGCCGCTGCGGGTGCTGAAAGCCTGCATCCGAACCCACTGAACCTGATGACAACGCGATCCAATTGCCCTTACATCTATATAGATGCGGGGGAGAGGCAGGGAGGGGAAGGTGATATTTACAGCCCTCGTCTGAGATCAATCACGGATCACCAACATCAGTCTAAGCAAATTCCTCCCCACATAACTTTATAACCCAAAAAACCATTTGCAGCCGAGATATAACCACGGAATAACAACATGGCTTTACCCCATTCACCTCTGGCGCTTTCCTCTACATTACCCTCAGCAGCCATTACCTAGCACAAATGCATTATTTGGGATCACCGTGGCCTTCGTAAATGTTTACAGATAGTGCGGTTTTAATTCATTAGCGACAAAAACCAAGGGCAGCTTTAGAATGTCTGGTTAAACCATCTGGCTGCTGCGATTTAGTGCAGAATCCACTCGCGAGCTGAATCAGTAGCCCGAAATGAACAGTGATGGCTGGTAATTAGTTCTGTCTGTCAAGAGCGTTCGCTGCTCCATGAAGAGACTGCTTCCCGTCCGAGCATGCTCAGAGGCAGGCGCCGAGGGTCGCAACTGGAAGCACGGGGAGGGCCACGGCCGAAACGGACCACCGCGCTCAACGACATCGGCGCTCCTGTGGGACCCCGATGGCGAAGTCCACGGGAGAGGCGCGCGGTGCGGGGTATTTTTGGGAGGGAATGTAATGTATTTTCCTAGCCCATTCCCTCCCTTTCAGAGCGAAAGAGCGGGCGGCTTTGTGGAGATTAGTGACTGTGTAAGTGGGTGGAAGCTTTTGTGTTGGCCCATACAATGAGGCTTATCTCTGTCAGTTGTGGATTGATTTTGCTCAGGCCGTGGGTAACTCTGGATCTGAGAGGCACGCGGAGACGAGCTGGCCTGGTTCTGTCATGCCACACATTGGCCCTGACTGTAAAAGACACTCAGGTAATCTGCGGTAACTTTAACAGATGGATCTGCCGTGTCTCCTGGGGCATACGGGATAGACACATCAGCCTACGTTGTGAGATATGACTGCTTTATTCTTATTTTTCCTTTTCATTTTTTTTTTTTTATTGATCAGCTTCCGTTTTGATTTGTCACAGAAGATGCTGCTGCTTTTGCCCAGATGAAAGTGGTTCATTTTAATCTTAGGCAAAAAAGGTAAGGACCTGGGAAATGAAAGTATATGAGATAAGCACCTTGTCAAGTTGTTACTTATTACAGCTAATCTTCCCCAGTACAAAATAGGGTAACAAAAGTACATTTGATTCTTCATTAAATTTTAATCCAAATCTATATCTAGACCCATACTAATATCTTGTACATTACCACACTCAAGGAGTAAGGAACATATTTAATCTAAGTATTATGGCACTTGGCCATAAACTCTAAGTAAAAGCAAGTACTGCATTTTTTACATTCTTCCACGGTACTTTTCAAAAATAAGACTTGCTTATATTTGTTTTCCAGAGCTAAGGACAAAGACCCATAGCAGACCAACTGAATGCCCCTCACCCACCCACCCAATCTCTTTTGTCAAACATTGAGGATAAATATCTCAAGGTATTACACAAGATAGATGCCAGTAGCACAACTGGCTGCAATTGTCTTCTTTGTATTGCTAAATGGGTCCTTCAAGTCAGAGTGAAAATCAATTAACCTCAATGATAAAAGCTTCCCTGTTTGGACTTAATTAAGGTAAAACATTAGGCAGATCTCTGTAAAAAAATAATTAATAAAAAAAAACAACAACTACAACATATATGCAAAACAAATTTAGGAAATGGATCCTTTCTCCATGAATAATCTTGTATCAATAACCGCATGGTTTAAACACGTTTCATTACAGCTTACCAATGAAAACGCTTAAGGTTTAAAACTGAGACCAAAATGTGCAGCTGCAACAAATATGGTACGTAAAAAGAGTGACTCTCACCCTTTGGAGAGGGCTTTTTGTCTCGACGCAGGCAAAAATCTGTTATTACCATACGCTTATAAAGAATGGATGCGGTTTCCCTGCACTTTCCTAAAAAGGGGAATTTGACTTGCATGGTGCTGCAGTGGAAGGACAGCGGGGTTTGTGTCATCATAGTTGAGGTGAGAGCTGGGGTCCAAGGAAAACCCGAGCATTCCTTCCCCATGACCGAAATGCCCTCTCGCTGCTCTCAGTGAAAACATCCAAGCAGTATCGCTTTCCCTGCCGTTTTCCAGCTGGGGGAAACAGAGTTTCCATCTCCAGAGAGACATAAATGCATCGAGGGAGAGCAGAAGCGGCAGTGGTCCTAAATTTCAAATGGCTGATCAATCCGTTCATTTTGCTGAGCAACTCCTTTCAGTTTGAGCCAATCAGGGATGGCGAAGCTGGCACGCTTTGGCGTGCTGCCGCCAAAATCTAAAACCACAACGCTGATTAACGCAAAGTGGACAACCCAAATGCTGGATGACGACTTTCCAAGTACAATGAAAGATAAACAGCACGAACTATATAAAAAACACATTTCTGTACAGAAAGACTGGGGCACGCATGGCTACCTCACACTCTTCCACACCAAAAATCATCACCCTTCAAACGATTTACTCAGCAGTCAGCCGTGCACAAGGAAACTTCCACAGCTTAAATGTTTACAAATAACAAATTTATACAGCTGGATATTTACTTAAGTAATTGAGGTTAAGGGCCTTGCAGAAGCATGCAGAGGTAGAGCCTCATGAGAAATTCAAACCTGCAACTCTCTGGTTTGTGGTCATCCAGGTGCCTCGTGCCACACAGTTAAGGAAAAAACGTATCGACTTCTTTCCCCCTGTATTCCGCTCCACACAGTCAATGGGGGTCTTATACATGTCTGATACATCAGAATTCTGCGCAGCACACAAGACCCGTGACACATATGCTGTTCTCCCTCCCTGAGGCACACAATGCATGTTCCACAGCATTAAGTGCTGACTTAAATCCCACCGCTGACTGACCTTCCGGAATGTCCCGGACACACGTATGAAGTTGGGGGAGATGCCGGAGAACCGAATATGTCGCACCAGATGGTAGTGTTTTCAGCAGGGCCTCTGCTGTTAAACGGTGCCAAGCAGATCATTAGAATACACTGCTGCATGTTCCAGTGTGATTCACTGGAGAACTCACTTCCAAAACGTAGGCATGGTTAAACTTTTCAACAGCAAAAAACCCCCCACCTATGAACCCCTTCACGGCACCCCCTGAACCCCAAATAATGACCAAGCTACACAGCGAACAGCACTTTATATTTCCATGTTAAGCATAAAACATAAAGTGTAAAACAGCACCAGGCTTGTAACTGGTGATTAATGGGAAGGTCAAAGTCTTGAGTCAATTCCAGCCCTGGTCTGAAAAGCGGGAGGCAAATTGGAAAACATTTTAAAGTGATTGTCTGATTGAGCACTTGGAGTGTTCCACAATGCGATAATGATGGCAAGCTGGTTTAAAAAGCCCAAGAAAAATAACCGTTAAGTGTCTTTCTTTTTCTCACATTCAGAAAGCCTCACTACCCCGGATCTACCATAATGGTGTTCTTTGTGAGAACACTTTCCATCCAGAGGGAAGTTCAGAACTTGGTCATTGTTTAAAAGCCCTCTACTGTACGTTTCCCGGGTAACGCTGACGGGGCCTGTCGCTAAGGGGTCATCAGTGCTTAGCAACACTTATGTTCATGGGATCATTTTGGATATTCTCGCTTTTATCTGGATGAAAAATAAAAATCTTGTGCATTTTGGTGCAAGCCTCACAAAATATACTGAACTCCAGCCAGTAGCTACCAAGGCAAATGCTAAAGAGTGCTGACTGTCCTTATACGTTTAATACCACTTATTCAAAAACTGAAATAGAGACAGTCTGTGTGTGTGTGTGTGTGTGTGTGTGTGTGTGTGTGTGTGTGTGTGAGAGAGAGAGAGGGGGGAGCAGTAGCTCACACTGATTTATTCAGGCTATGGCTACGTATTGCTGATGTCTGCAGTACAGATCAAAAGACAAGAGACAGATAAAGGAAAGAAAAAAGCACTATGACGTATTAGCCTGGATTAAGGTGCAAAAACATCTATGCTTTATGGCGTGGTAGCAAATCAAACTTTGAGACAATATGTTACAGCTGTGAACTTGAATTACTGCTTGGATCTAATTAATCTGTCTGATTGTGTGAGTTTCTGTGTGTGTGTGTGTATTTGGCATGGGATCTGTTAGACTGAATAAGATTTTAAAAACATTTACACTTCAAATTTTCAGTTTGGATGAGGGTAAAAACAAATCATCTTTGGGTTTGTCAAAATGTTACCCGCACACCATATAGTTACCAAAAGTTACATTTATTACTGTGTAAAAGTACATTCTGTCACTGTAATTAACTGGAGACAGTGGTGGGGCCAATTTTGAGCAGACAAAATTAAAATGGGAGCACCCAGTATAATGTCAACGGAGCAAACACGAGGGAGGCAGTGATGAGTTGGTGAAAGTCTGAAGAGGATAGACAGCTAATGAAATAAGTTCGCATACAGAGGGTAATTTCTCATAGTTCTGATAAATATGTCCCACGGCATGCTAGCTGTCTGCTATTACCTCACACCTGACAATAAGAACATTGACAACTAAGTGCAACATCGTTTGTACTGAGAGACTGCCATCTGGACCAAAGACTAATTTACATCTGCAGTATCCGATGCTTCTGCCAATCAGAGAGCACTGATGAGTGCCGGTGGAATGTGGCTGTCGAATGTTAGCAAGCTCCCCATCTTACTCGGTGTACGTAGAGTGCTGTAGGTAAGAAGGCCTTGATAAATGTTTGTGGGTCAGTGTTCTGGTTGTGAGTTGTGTTGGCTGGTGTGGTATAGTCAGGTTCGGTCCAGGTTGGTTCACATATGAATGTATTTATTGATTATTCTTTCTCAGTTTAACCTGTATGTGTTTTCTGTTATTCTTCTCTTTCATATTTGAGTAATTAATGTATTGCTTGTCTTGTTGCTTTGGCAACACAGGGATTGTCTGTCCTGTCATTAAAGCAACTTCAAATTGAAAATTGAGAGAGAGGCAAAGAAGGAGGGGAGGAGAGAGAGAGCACAGAGAGAGTGAGAGAGACAGACAGCGAGAGAGAGGCAGAGAAAGAAGGAAGGAAAAAAATCAAAGGAGGAGAGGGCAGGAAGGAGGGACAGAGAGAGGGGAGAGGGCGTACAAGCGAGTCCGTGTGTTTGTTCCAGCAGTTTCTCTTTCAGCTTGGCTGGCTAAGACAGTGCATAACAAACAGAGTCAGGATGGCGTGTAGCGGTAGCCAGCATTCCACAGGACAGGCTGTCACGTCTGCGTGCTGCGGCGCTCCGCTTTCAGGTGAACGCGCTGTACCTGTCGGTTTCCCTGACAGAAGCCTCAGCCGGCCCCGTAACCCGGACAACATCATTAACACGCAGGCCTGCCCGTCAAGGGTGAGTGCTCTACACCTACACTGTCCATCCACACACACACACACACACACACACACACACACACACACACACACACAAAAAACACACACGCACATCACGCACACTCCTCACCTCCCTTCACACTGAAATTCTAAAGCACACCATATTACAAACAGAGGAACATAAGCAGTGGCTAAATCAGCCATGAAATGTTGCTTTTTTAAAATAAAGAGCAGCAACATTTTAAGATATATTACCTGAGTGACACAAGTTTAATGAAAGGCCTCAAGGAAAATAGTCTCATAAGTCCTAGTCTTCTGCGACTGATATGGTCTCTTTGTTTATAACTTCTACAGCATGCAGACACTTGGTTGTGGCTACATTAGAAAATGACATTGTGCTCTTCAATGCCCCATCATTATTTGAATTAAAATGTATTGATAGGTAGGAGATGACGTGGAGCCCAGACCTTTAAAAGGGAAACGGTATCTACTACACTGAGGAAAGAGGAGCAGGAAAAAACCAAACCAGGCAAAAAGAACCCTGTCATTAAGCGATACTGTTGGACAGGGACATGGAGGAATGGGTTTGGACTGTTCTCATCATAGCTCATCATCATCATAGCTCAAGGAGCACCCTGAACCATTAGCCATCAAAGCTGGAAGAACACCCTGAACAATTTCAGGATTAGCTGTGACAGAAGCCTGAAAGGGAGGAACACAGTGTGTGCGTGCGTGTGTGTGTGTGTGTGTGTGTACTCTACTGTTATATTATGGGTCGGATGAGGAGCCAGGACCAGGTGGGAAAAGCCAGAAAAGTGAAAGTCAACTGGCAAGACGTAAAGGCAGCGGGCCGTTATAGATGAGGCATGCTGATAGCATCCATGACCCCGGCACAACATGCTACATGCGCAGGATTTGTGTCTCCGGGGAAAAAAAAAGACACGGAGAGTCCTCCGCACTTTCCTCCAGCAGCATCGTTGTGTCTCATTCTGCCTGGGCGTGAGGTAACCGTGAGCCGCCGGAGGCGCTTCGTTTGGCAGTGAGACCAGGTACGACGTGTCTCGGGCAGGGGGCGACGGACGTCACGAAACAGGCGGGGTGTCATCACGCCGTGACCCTTCTGAGAGCAGGGAGAGGCGCACAGACCCGAGGTCCAATTCAACACAGTGAGTCATCCTAATGGGAGAAATCCTGCCTCAGGACAGACGCCGAGCAGCAAAAAAAAAACACGAAACTACAGCAGCGCGACAAACTGATGAAAGAGGTGGGAGGCTCTGTGTATCGGCTGCAAATGACCTATCCAGCCCAGGCAGGAAGCGGCCATTGACCTGGCTACTGAGTGGTGTCTGATGAGGGGGGACGATGCAGAGAGCATTCAGAGAGGCTGCGGGGAGGCTGCAGGTCCAAGACTGCAGAGAAAAGAGCAGCCATCGCTGGGCGAACAGAAAAGACCGCAAAACGGCAGACAGACGAGGAGTGGAGGCAGCTGGGAGATCGGATGCTCCGTTTCCATGGCGAGACTCATGAGAAAGCCAGCGTGGTCCCTTGACCAACCTCAGGTACAGTAGGACATGCCTTCCACACCAGTGAAATGATTTTAGCTGGGTTTTAAAAAAAATAAGTCACTTTCCATTATAGTCTACACCTCCCCCCACTCCCTACGGCCGTTACCACGCAACTCTCTGCTTGCTGTATGATTGCCCAGCTTGGTTTGACAGCCATGTTTCTGAGCGATTTCTACCCTGTTCGTGTGGAAATCCACACAGTCCTCACGGACATGACCACAGATCCACCCCCATGTCTCTGGAGTTACACTGACACAGTGACACTCAACCCAACTGTCACCGATGAACTGCTGCGGGTGACCTTTGGAGTCATGGGTCAGTTGAAATGCATGAAGGGGTGCTGCGCTGTCTGCTCACCACCTACCTTCAGGTCTGTAATTTAAGGTCACGAACAAGTCCATGTTCTTTTTTGGACAAGGTGATGACTCGTCAAAAACATGATGGAATCTTGACCCCCTCCCCCCAGATGACCTGACGTAAAACTCGTTACCAGACCTACCCTGGGCAATCCTGTCACATGACCTGTAGCTTTTACCGGAATGGACTGAGGTCATGTTTGCATGGAGCAAACATTCTGACGGCCACCCGGTCATCTGAGGTAAACCGCAAACTCAGTGAACCAGTGAGGTGCACCGGACTTAAATCAACTGAGCCCCACTTATAAAAACCCAAAGACATTGTGATTTGCCATACGCTCAAACATATTATAAATTACCGTAATTACTGCCCATCAGTCAAGGCGTCTCCGTGTTTCGGCCTGACCCCTTTCTCCGGACCGCTCCCCGTCGTAACGGCAAGAAATGTGCTGACGGACACAGAAAAGTTCCCGGCCAGAAGAAAGGGGGGGTGGGGGGGGGGCAGAATCGATCGGTTCGGCAGTGGCCATCCCGGACTGATCTCAATTGCATTAGCATGGACCCCGTGGCCTCAAAGTCACCTGGCTGCAGCTTTGCAGGAACGAGGCGGCTCCTCCTTGGCCTGTCGGCCGCGCTGATTGATAGCCGCTGCTGTGTGTGAGTGAGTGCGTGGGGGGGAAGGGCAGGCGGCAGGTACCCCTGGGACGCGGTGTAATCTGCGGCATGTCTCTGCCGAATGCTAGATTACTATTCAGGGGAGATTCATGGCATGCGGGAGCGAGACAGGGTAGGGGACACGCTACGCTCCCACTGTGCTGTGTCACAGGTAATCAGGCTGACAATTAATCTGGGTACACCCTGCAATCAGAGAGAAAGATAACCGTGGAGAGATATACACACACACAGAGGAGAGAGGGACAGAGACACAGGACAGACAGAAATACAACAGAGAGAGAGAAAAAAGCAAAGGGGAGAGAGAGAGAGAGAGAGAGAGAGAGGGGGGAGAGAGAGAGACAAACAGGATGAGAAGGGGGCAATGAGATACTGGGAATCACGTGACCAAATGTCAGCCTGAGGGGATGGCTTTGACATCAGACTCTCCTGCTCATCTGGAGGAGGCAGAGCAGATCACACATTTAGGAGAGCAGTTTTTACAACACACAGTTAACTTAATATCTGTCTGTAGTGTGGCATTGCAGTAACGAACAGGAACTGTAACCCAAAAGGTTGCCAGTTCAACTCCCCGGTGGGGCACTGCTGTTGTGTACTTGGACTAGCTGCTTAATAAAAACTGCCTCAGTAAATATCCAGCTGTTTAAACTGATAACATGTAAAACTGTAAGCTATGTACTGAAAGTCATGCTGGATAAGAGCATCTGCTTAGCAACTTTAATGTAATGTAATACTAATTGGCGCACCTTATGTTATTTGTCTTTGTCTCTATTGTGTCTAAATACCTACAGCTCTGTCTCTCCCCATTTACAGAGCTATACATCTGTGCGTTTATGTGGCTTACACTGTCTTCCTAGCAATCAATCAGTCACTGAGCTCTTACAAGACCCTCCCGTTGTTAAAGCTCATCGAATCATGAGCGTAACTAATATGCCGCATATGCATCTTTTAAAAAATAAATACTTTTTTGTTTCTGTCACTTCATACTGTGAACAATTCCAAGTGTTTGTGCTACGGCACAAACCAACCGCATGTCACTGGATTGTAAACATGTGCTTCAATTTCAAATGAAATGCATAGTAGGAGCTCTGGGGGGGGGGGAGGGGGAGGGGGTGTGGGCACAGACAGGAAGAGTGATGAGTGTAAGGAAATGAGCGAAAGTGGAGGGAAGGACAACAGTTGCTCTTCACTGCGGGGTCCTTCCTCAGGCCTTCAGAATGTAGCGGACAAGGCAGTGTGTGTCATCTGCGGAGAGGACAACAATCAATCGTGGCCAGAGCGCAGAGGAAGGGTGTGCGTGAGGAAGAGGGGAGACATGATCCCCATTATTAAACTGCCACGGGACATTAATTGCCTTGTCATGGAGCAGAGGCTCACCGAGCGACCTTTCACCTCTAGGGGTCAGGGGGCGAGAGGGGACACACTCCAGCCAACCCCCACTTCGGGGCCACGTCCTCTCCATCACCCACCTCCCCCCCATCACCTACTCCACCCCCACACACACACACACAAATCAGCCCCACTAAACTCCCTTTCACTGGGTCACATTGTCAGACCAAATTAAGACCCTCGTCCTGTGCCTAGCTAATTATTTTACAAGATTCCCTGGGGTTACTGTGACAACCAGATGGGTCACAGAAGGCAGCCGTCTGTAACATCAATGCGAGACAGAGGGAGGGAGAGAGAAAAGAGAGGGAGACGGGGAGAAAGGGAGAGAGAGAGGTAGAGAGGAGACTCTCAATGTCAGCTTTGACATGCCACATTTTTCACCGGGATTGAGAAAACAAAGGGGTTTTAATGTTATCTATCGATTTCTTTGCTGATTTCCAGGATAAAGATTTTCATGAACTATGACTCAATGAGAAGTCACCTTGTCTTTTAGTGCACATTTCCCAGAAGGGGGGAATTAAAAATTACCATTTTCCCCCTCTGGAGACTGTCATCTGTGGCTCATGGTGCCCAAATAAATATTATTAATAAATTTGTTTGTGCAGTGAGGCACCTCTACGTTGGTTTTATTTCTAACCAAATGATCCATGCAGACTGATAAAGCAGGCAGTAATGCACCATTCACGCTGTTTCGCAGTCTGCCAAAAACACCATAAAAGAAGAAAGATTGATAAAGGAACCATATGGTGCTACACTAAATGTCTAGAGCAGAGCTTTGTGATTTAAACAGAAAAGTTAACTGCACAAACAACCTGGGTAGAATTTAAAAGCCTGTATTCAATGCTACCTTTAAGTATTAAACGCTCATTAGGCAGCAACACAGTCTTAATGTCATGTTCCGACATGGAACAGAATGGTCAGTTAGCTTGCACTGTAATAACTAGCGGCAAATACAGTAATCGCTGGAATAACACCAACACTTATTTCAAAGATGTTTTTTTTTTCTCCCCCATCAGTAATAGCAAGTAGCCACATCCTTATTGCCCATATGCTACAACCTACAGAGTGCATGCTGTATACTAACTTAACTATAGCTTGATCACTGAAATCAGATGAGCTGTAAAAATGCATACATACATACATACATACATACACGCATACACATGCACACACACAACATATATAAATCTTGGCTTTGGTCATCAGGGTGTAATCAAACATATACATGCATTCATACATTTTCCAGACAAATGCCTTGACCATAAGCTCATATTAACTGAATATTCCAGGGAGTTACTGTTACTGGCTGTGGGTCCTTATTCGGGGAGTCACCGACACTGTCTGTAGGTCTTTATTCAGTGCAGCATTAACGCTGCGGGTCTCTTACCGATGTGTTCTGGCACTGGATGCAGGAGCTGTTGAAGCGCACGGCCGGGATGCGCTGCACCTTCCCCTGGATGTTGAAGACGCACTCGTAGTTCTTCTGCCCCGACTGCGGCTGGGGAAGGTTGCGGGCGCGCAGCGTGATTGGCCGGATGATGCCGGCGGGAACCAGGATGTCGCTGGTGGGGAGGATTTGCGGGCATCCCTAAATCACACACACAAAAAAAAAAAGACGACACCAAAAACAAGCACACTTAGTAAAGAACACTGTATACAAGGAGTGACAATGGCCAGCAGTGCACAGGATTAATTTTCTTTAGTGGACAGCCACGTGTGAGCAACAGGAAGAAAAGGGCAGTGAGGGTGGGATGGTTTGACATTACAGTGGATGGGCATTCCAAATCCCCATTACATAGCTGCCTGATCCATCTTGGATTTTTGATTCGTCTGAGAATCGACCTGATGAGGCGGGAAATCTGAGTCTTCTAAAGTCCTGCGTGTCTGTGTCAGATATGTGATTACAGCTCCAGAGCCAGGAGTCAGTCCAAGGCATGAACAAGGGGAATTCTATCGACAGGGCTGGTGCTAACGGTCAGGGGACCATCCAGCTGCAGAAGAGTGCCAGTGAAACACAAAACTAGCCTCTTCGTGTTTGGTGATATTTGATATGGACGAACATGCAGGCACACATAGACATAGACACCCGCACACACACACACACACACACACACACACACACACACACACACACACACACACACACACACATATTGACAGCTGGGATGCAATCGCCGCACAATGTCCTTTCAGACACAGCTGTGTATTAGAGGATATTTAGTATGATCTGTTATCTATTTAACACTGAAAAAATAATCAGGGAGGCTGTAAAAGCAATTTGCCAGTCAAGAAGTAATAAATCAGCGCCTGGGTCTCGGCGGCGGCAAAGTCCTCCGTCTGCGGACACAAAGTGCCACGTTAACAATGATGCAACTCCAGGGCCCACAGTGTCATAAATCTTATCTCTGGCACCTAATTTGTATGGGTTTGTATATTGGTGTGGAGCTAAATCACATTTTCATATTCCGCATGTGAAAAGAGCACTGCATTTTTTTTCCACAGTATACGGGGAGGGCAGGGGGATGGGGGTGGGGGTTTGGGGGATGGGGGTGAAGGGGGTCCTCCATGTTGTTCTTCAGAGAGCCGTGTGAACCAGACAGATGAAATACGAATGGATTCACCTCCACTTCCACCCCCACTCCCCCCTCTCCACACACAGTCACAGGGTGTGGCCTTTTCTAAGAGGAGCTGTATAAAAGGAAAAAAAATAACCTCTTACTGCACACCAAGGACAAAATCATTCCCAACCAGAGGTGGTTAGTCTTGTCCAGCTGTTGAGAGGCCACACCCAGCCCCCACAATTCCGCATTTTACCGCCTACGCTTTCCAGCAGCGTTTTTTGACCTCAACGTTTTTTTTTTTTTTTTTTGCCTCAAAACGTTACGAGGTGACCTGCGGTTAGCCGTTAGCCGATAAATATTCAGTCTGCGTTGCGCGGAATATCGCTTGTTCATCACTCCGGCATTTAAATGACGGGCGCTAATCCACCTGTACGGTGCGTAGCAATTCATCACGATCAGTGCCATCTGCCCGGCAGCAGCGCAGCAGCGCGGCACCTAAATAAGCGGTGTTAGCGGGAAGCGCGCTCCTTCCCGAACCTCGTTCAAAGCCTCGCCGCGTTCTGCTTACCAGCTGTTTAATTTTAACCAGTGATTTAAACCTTGGCTGTGTACAGCCGCAGATCTTCTGCCATTTGAGTTTCTTTGTTCCGAGCCGGATTAATTACCACTCCACTGCTGGTAACCAGAGAAGCCCGCTAGGCCACTGTCAACAGGGCCGCATTTTGTCTCACTAAGGCGCTCCTTTTGTTGGCTATAAGGCTGATCACAGCCCTGTCATTTGCGGAAGACCTAATTTAATGGATGACATATCAAATTACCTGAGATATGCTTACCTAGCTCCTGCTTACTGGAGTGGATTACACCGGAGTGTGCGAGCAGAGGCTGAGCCTTTAAAAGCAACAGCTCTCTGTCACCGAGAAAAGGATTCGAGGGGCTAAAACACCGAAAAACACGCATTTCACTTAATACAGCAAAGCTGCGGTAATTCATTTTAGCTAGTGACATATAATGGAACATAATGGTCTCTACTATTTTTAATTTTCAAATGGCGCCGTCAAGACATTTATAAGAATTAAAGTCGATATGCTACGGTGGCCCTCCAAAGCAATACTCTTCATTAGCCTGCGTATGTCGACTGGACAACATTTCAATCTTTTGGCAATTAAATAGTGGCAATTTAATAATGACGAAGGATATTTGCCTCCATGACAAAAACGCCTCGGGAGACATTTATAGGAAAAAAAGCATAAAAAAACAGTACTTGGAAGTGCAGTGGTTGCATGCTAAGGATATCTACCAGGAAAAATACATGCACATGGGGCTCGGTCAAATTTAACATTGAGATCTGGCTATTTATAACATAATATCACAACATGTAGAAACAGAATATGTCCCGTGGTGGGTGTGTCCAAGATCATCTCTGGCTTTGTCTATGCGCACCTGCACCGCTCCCCACTGGTATCTGGCGAACTGGAGGCGATCAGGTCGGCATGTTTACGCTCTGGGACAGGCAAAGCCTGCTTGTCAGTGTGAGCTGGTGTGAAACAAACACACTGAGGTAACTCTATACTCAACACAGAAGACTACATTAGAATTTCATGGGGATTGAATTTAAATCAGACCCTAGGAAACTGGACTGAAATGCGTGTCTGTGTGTGCAAATGCGTTTCTGGTAACTACGTGGGAATATGGGTTAATAAATGCAGGTGCCTGTGTGTGACTGCTTGTCTGTGTGTGTGTGTCTGTGTGTGTGTGTGTGTGTGTGTGTGTACGTACGCATTTGTGTGTGTGCGTGTTTGTGGAGGTGAGTGACGCTCGTTTCCCCGAGTGCAGACTCGCTCCATCTAATCTCCAGACAATGGCCCTGTGCTGTACCCGAGCGGCACACGAGAAAGGAGGCCCTTTCTCCTCCAGCCTCTGCTTCGCCGTTTGAACTTTAATGATTTTCTCCATCTGAGTTCCTGGGAAATTAATACAACAGTACCCCCCGCTATTCCCCCGTCTCGCTCTAGCCCCCCCCCCCACCCCCCCCTTTACTCATTTTCATTAACGAGCTTTAATTAGTTGCTGGGTGCGGGTGGAACAAGCGCAGGATAAACAGTTTGCTGAAATTGACTTTGAAGGCTACAGATAAGCCATGTTTGTGAGAGTGCGAGGGGAAGATGAGCCGACAATAGTATTGTCATATTCCTGTCTTCCCCAGCTCTGGACACTACACAGATCCCCAACACCGCTGTCATGCATGTTAATAACATCCAGTGGAAATGTACCGACAGGACAGCGAGAGACACAGACAGACCTTTTGTTTTGAGTTCGGTAAAGCCGCTCTGTAGAGCGCAGCGTTCGGCGATTTCAGTTTTGGACAACGGCACCCAGAGCCTGCCCGCCACAGCCACCATGCGGGCTCACCCAAAAGCAGAGCAGAATGCCGTCTTTCCACCAATGGCCTCTGCTGGCTCAGAGAAATGTTTCCACTGACAAGTACCTACCAGCTGGTCCAGGGAGCTAGCAAGGGCACAGTGCGAATGAAACAGGAACCAACTGGAAAAAAGGCATCAAGCCACAATAAATATGGCTTTACTAGCCAGTGCACTGAGTTTTAATATTCTGGCTTGTTAACGAAAACATTCAATGAGTAACTCATCTTACCTTTTCTCTTTTTTTTACATTATCGTCATTTAGCAGACGCTCTTATCCAGAGCAACTTATATATGTTGTAATTTTTACATGTTATCCATTTATACAGCTGGATATTTTACTGAGGCAATGATGGGTTAAGTACCTTGCCCCAGGGTACAGCAGCAGTGCCCCAGCAGGGAATTATACTGGCAACCATGTGGTTACAAGCCCTGCTCAATACTACCATGCTACACTGCCACTGTTAATTTGCTTGCTAACCTGCTTAAACCTAAAGAACGTAAGTTTAATTAATGGTTTCCTTGAAACGGAATTAGATTCTTTGGTAGTTGGCTAGTTCAGCTAACAAGAATGTAAGGTGTAGTGATATATGGTAAACGTCTTTTTTTTTTTTTTTGTGAATTCTGAAGTCTGAGTTGTGAATTCTGGACGTTTCCTAATATATCACCAGAGCTTAATTAACTGTGGAAAAAAGCACCTCTTAATCCTCTCTCCCCTGCAATCATAATACCCTTGTTTCCGGACACAATCTGTTTCATGAGTGTTCCGACACCTGGGAAAGCTCAGGAAAGCTTTTCTGGAGAGAGGACACAGTCTTCCAGCTACCCTGGGACAGCCAACCCTTGCAGGCCTGCAAGCGGGCATGGAGAAAGCAGTGTACCTGCACTTGTGACTTAGCCATCGTAGCAGCTGCTTTGTTTCCCAGCAGCTCTGATTAGCACCCCATTAAGAAAGCCCTGGCAGTTTACGGCCTGTTGACAGTGTTTCCATTAACCCTACTGTGCAGATCCCAGTTATCACGAAGCTAAGCACTTTTCTCTGTTGAAACATAAAAAGCCGACGCCTGTAGAGCTGTGTGTGTGCGCGTGTGTGTGTGCACTCACTCATGCACACGTGCACGTGTGCGCACACACACACACATGTGCACATACACGCAGGCACCTTCACGAGCACACACACATACACACACGGATGCATGCATACACACACACACTTCCACAGTCAGTCTATAAATCCAGTCCAGCCCAGGCCAGGCCAATCAGCAACATTAACAGTTGCTTGCGCGCACAATTTCTCCTCCGTTCACTTGCTCCGTCACTTCTCCTCCTCCCCCCTCTCATTTTCCCCCCTAATCCCATTTACCCTCTCTATATGCTATAATCCATGAAATTTGCTGCCCGCTTTTTGGATGGAAAAGAAGAAATCTCCAACTTCAAATGATTCTGAACACTCAAAACTGTTGAAGTCAGACCCTGACGATATTTTCTCCTCTGTCTTCCTGTCCCTCTTCTTAATCATCCAATTAGCAGCTCTGCCCAAACAGCTGCAACACTGCAAATGAGATCCAGCACGTCTGCAGAGTTTTCCAGGATACTGTATAAAAACCACAGGAAGATGTTCCATACCATGACAATGCAAAACCGCCAACAAAGTGACAAGGCCAATAAATCAGTTTTTTTTTTTTTTTTTTTGGTTTCATTCCCGGCAAACCTGAGAAGCTGTATCTCTTTTCTTCTCCGGTTTAAGATTCAATATGGCGACACATATAAAGCTGGATTCAGTTGAAAGCAATAAAGAGTTCACCACCTGGGTTCATCTAGGACTGGAACTGTGGCTGCTGTCCAGGCATTGATGCATCTTTGTCTGTTTCACACAAAAACTCCACTGTGTTCGTACTTATCAAAGGGGCTGTGCGGGGCCTCTGATATTCAGAAAAACACAGGACCGTTAAAACCGTGTGGTGCACGTCAGGTCCAGTTTGCCAAAACCGCAACTGAACCCTTGGAGCCAACAGCACACTGAGACACAGTGTAGAGAAGATGGCCGACACTTCTCCAATAAACGAGCCCAAAAGAACAAAAGTTTAAAAACCAGTAATTTATTTTAAAACCCAAACAAAGAAACCAGCCCATTCAAACCAGTAGAAGGGACAAAGTAAGCCGCTCTGCTCTGCAGCCACACCTGTATTTAGTCAGGCCTCAATCAGTAAGGTGTGGCTCATTATCCAATAGGCTGATACCCCACACAAACACAGGTGCACACAGCCAACTAACAATGATTGACAATTAACAATTAGCATTTAGTCCATAGAAGAGGTGAAGGCTCTCCTTTACACACAGACTGGAATTCCTGCAGTGGACTTTATCATTAAATAATATAAAAAATAAAGTGTTACACAGAAGCAAGTCTGCACTAAGTCTGTTGCAAAAAGGTATCTAACACATCACTTCCAGCACAAGGTCATACCCTTGGATCCACGTATAAACCATATTAGCATTATTCTATATGCTACGCCGCCTACTCTTCCCTTTCCTGTTGTTCCAAACTTGGCCCCTCTGTTCTCATGTTCAAGTAAGCTGAACATGAAGAACACTTAGGTCACGCATGACTAACAGCGTTAGCCATGCAGATGGTAAAGGCTAATAACATGCGGAGAAGGCAGAGTCAAATATTAATTGCAAATAAATAAGTTCACCCATCCATCCCGGAGTGACAGGGCGGCAGACACCAGTGAGACCACTGAAGGAGTAGGAGTGAGGTTGGGGCGGTTTGCACAGCCGAGCCAAGACCACGTGCGCCATGGAGACGGAGTGTATCAGAACCCCCAGAGTCTGCATATTTAAATATAAAGTAGCGCGGACTCACCTACTCGAATACAGAGGCGCAGTTCTCAAAATAAAACAGCATTCCGCCGCATGCGGCATTCTGAGGCCGCTGCTCGATAGTTCACGGTTACGCAACGGGCAGACACTTGACACTCTCAGATATTTAACAACAAACGGGATCTGCAGATGGCTAACCCTAGGCATTTTTTGCAACCGTATTTAACCGCACTATTTTTATTTTCCTTTGAGATATTACCCAGCGAACACACAAATGAGCTATCCAATTCTCTCGACTCACGAAACTTTTTTATAATGCGAAAGTTTTAATTTGAGTTAGCCTGAGAATAACCTCATCCATTACTATAACCTTAAACTGAGAGCCATGCAGTAAGGTAAAAAACAGGGAGTGTAATATGCGTGAATTCAGAGTAATAACTAATGGTGTGCAAGCACTTGTTCAAATTGATCCTGAGCTAAAACCTGCAAGTTCATCTGTTGTCAAAATTATGTTGGCCATACATACACAGAACATTAGTGTATATTGTTTTTATTAGCTGCATGCTTTTGGCTGTGAAATAAATGAATGGAGCATTCAAAGCCATGAATATAAAGAACACTTACAGAAAAGCGCACGCTGTTTCCTTGCCGCAGATTAAGGGAAGCATTAATTGGCTGGGGCGCCTCTCACTAAAGAGGTCAAGTTACTTCCCACAGCGGAGCCAAGGTTTAAACAAATCTCATGTTCATATCAGCACAGTTCATCTTTGTTTTATTTGCAAAGTGTTTTCTGATGTAGGAAAAAAAAAAAACCTCAAGATTGCTTATCAATAGCTCTGGCGGAGGAGAAGAGAGTGTGAAACGTGTAATTGCCCCAGGCCATTATTTGGGTAGTGGAGCGCGGCCTTCGGTGTACGCAGTAATGCAGCCGGCCTTATTTACGATGAGAGAGAAGGGCACTGTAATGGCTTGCCGATGACAGATACACACAGAGCCACTTCCTGTCTAGCTGGGGCCCCTGATCCGTCACATCACTCCCCACCCCCGAGCGCCGGGACCACTGCCACGCTTCCTGCGGGGCTAATGGCTCCTCTGTCACTCATCCCGCAATTAATTACCGGTCCAGCGCTCGTTAATAAAGGGCCTTCCCACAGAGACGCGCTGCCGAGGGGGGGAACAGTTAGCAGTTTTGGGAGGGAGCGCGGGGCTTCTGTTTGATCTCCCGGCCCTATGGGAAAGGCCAACGAGAAAATGTGTCTTTTGTGCTCTCAGCAACCATTAATTCCTCGGCGAGATGATCTCCCAGGACAGGACGAGGGGGCTCCCTTTAAGGTTAAATAACTGTGTGGTGTAATTAAGTTTCGTGCTTGTGATTAATGTTGGGGAAAATGCGGGATGCTGTTGGACAGTTGTCTATGTTTGAGGCTTGCCGGAGCAGCCGGCATTAGCCAAAAGACAGTTCTTGGATGGGAAATCAATTCCTGCTCCAGAGTGCTCTGTTGAGGAGATGAAGGGGTGAAGGTTTAAACAGAAGAGAGGAAAATAATAAAAGCAGAATCTGAGCTCTTGGAGCTGTCAGCAATAATAAATCTCTAACTGTGACCATCAGTGAGGTTTAACCACTGCTGCTCTTATTTGATTGATTTCCTTGCCGAAAAGTCTCTCTTAAACTGAAGGCTCACTAATAACGCAAAACTCTTCCCGATATGGGAATGCTCACAGACCCACGACTGATTTAATACATTCTATCCATTAGCTCAATGAATGGGATTAGCGTTCTGTCCCACTCCAGCAAAAAAAATGTAATTCTGAGCAAATTCAACTCGCTTTGTGTTCCAGCGAAACACGGCAGCTTGCCTTTGTTAAAAATTAATACAATCATTTCGCCATAGTGATTTTTGATTTCTCTATGAAACTATTCTGGATGCCGAAGATGCAAAAGTAATCCTGTTTCAGAGCATGTTAAAAAGGTTTTACCCCTGTGAGGACACTGTTTGCACTCTGATGAACCAGTCCTACACTCTGATGAACCAGTCCTTAAACACATACACCCTATATTCACATCCATACCCGACTAAAAGCACCGTGAGTGTGCTGCACATCTTACTGAATTACGCATGACTGTACGCCGTGACCTTATTTAAAAATCTATTGCAGTACAAGGACGTATGACTCATGAGTCACGGCAAGGGGACATTTTGCAGGAAAGTCTGAGAGTCGCCCCGTAAACGATAAAAATGTTAATTGTTATGAATTAAATGTCAGGGTTACCAGGGCCATTGTTCCAAGAGTTGTGTGCGGTTCAGGGTGGTTGAGCCCGTTCTGGGGAGCAGCTTGCAGTCCTGGTTTGGACGGATCGCTCCCTGTAGCTCTGATCCGGTCCTATCTCGCACAAAACACTCGCAGGGTGAAGTGGGCCACCGGGCTCGGGATTAGAGGAAGCTGGCACCGGTTTGGAGAGGCTCGGGGGGTGGGGATGGGGGTGCACCTCCCGCCTGCAGCCCTGCCTGTTTGGAGAGCGCTCTCTGTCGCTGTGAAGCCGCACTCGAACCCTGAGCCAGCCCAGCCCCTGCACACTGGAGAGCACCGCGGCTGAGGATGCACTGTGCAGACACCATACGCAGATTAGCAGACGTGCTCCGCTCTGAGCTGCCTGCGGGTTTGAGCTGGTACGACTGCACCGAAACGGGCTCCTACCTGAAGTTTGTGTCCTAATGCGGGAGAAGTACTCTTTAAAGGCGCACCACAGTAAAACTATGCCTCATGCACGTATTTGGTGCCAGCAAGCCACAAAGGAATGTTTCCTCAAGGCTCATTCTCCAAAGCACAAAACACTGCAACTTTTTTACCAACTACCACACTACCAACTGAAAAGGCAGCTTATTCTAAACACAAGTCCAGTTCTAGCTCTAAAAATCGTGGATTTTACAGTAATGTGTGTGTGTTTGTGCGTGTGTGTCCGAGCGTGTGTGTGTGTATGTGTGTGTGCGCTTGTGTGTGTGTGAGAGAGAGAGAGAGAGAGAGAGAGAGAGAGAGAGAGAGAGAGAGAGAGAGAGAGAGAGAGAGAGAGAGAGGGAGGGGAGGGAGAAGCATATTGTGAATCATATTCTCTCTCACTCTCTCTCTCTTTTTTTTATTGTGGCAGAGGCTGATACTGGCCTGCTTCTCCACCATTCCCCCTGCAGTATCAACACTGTATGAGTCACTCTTTTTCGCTGAGTAATTCCTTTTTTTTCCGGGGGAGATAAGGAGATTGTCAATCCCCACGCTGGAGGCGGGCAGGCAGAGAGAGCCAGTGACGGGCGCATCCCCTGCCCGCTGCTGGCACTGTCTGATAAGCACAGATAAGGCATCTCTTTGATGTTCAGTTAAGTGTAAAATTAAAATGTGCCAAAAGCCGACGGGTGCGTGCTTCCAGCTCCCCTGTTCCAGAGAAAGAATGGGATGCTTTTCTTCTCTTCTCTTAATTTCTCTGTTTTTTTTTCCCCTCCCGTTCGCCCCCGTACCATTTAAAGAAGCTCTTTTATTTTAGAGGAGTAAGGTAGTTGTTAATTGTGTGTGTTACTCTAAAATAACCCCCATATTAGGCCTCGGTATCTGCCAAATTACCTTTCATCTTTCAATCTCTTACTCATTATCTGTCTATCTAGGCATCTATTCAGTGTGTTTACCTTCCCAATTAGCTTTCTGCTCAACCCCTGCTTCCTTGGAAGTGAGGGAATGCATGCGCTCTTTGCTTAATGTAAATCGGTAAGAACAGGAGCGCGACAAACAGCCATATCTGAAAGTCTCATATAACGCAAGTTGTTACAAGCCAACCTTACAACTACAGAATCTTGCGGAAAGTGTAAGGGTAATCTGTTGCCTTCTTAAAACCCCTTTTTTCAGTAAACACGAGGAAAAAAAATGATGTTTTCTATTACCAGCTAAATTGCTGTTGGGAAAACAGAGAGGCTGTGAAGAGAAGACTGAAACTGAGGAGATTACGTTGGCGTAAAACTCAATGTGATCACGCCGAAGTGTTGAAATGCCACAGAAAAACGGGCGATCTTTACCGAGTAAACAACACAGCATAAAATAATAGCCTGATAATACCAACGGCAGTGATAACAGTTATTATCTAAGTATTCCTGAGCATAACCAGAACGCAGAGGTGGTTTTTAACAGAGGGGTGAGCTTGTATTGTTCTACAGTTGTGTGTGTTCATCATTTGCTAGGGGTTATGGTGTAAGTGACATGAGTCTTACATTGCAAAGCAATTATATCTCCGGACCTAAACAACAGCACAATGCTGAAATGAAGGGGGTGCTTTAGCCAAGGCATGTGAGGTTGTACTGAGTTGCTTGGTTAAGGTCATGTAATACAGTGAGGAAAAAAAACAGATAAAATAGAGCAATAAAATAAGTGAAGTCCTAGCTTTAACCTTCACTCGTGCCCTGGGCCACTGAGCTGGTCTGGGACTTAGTCGAGTGTGAAATCAATGTGTTCTGAGACTCTGAGAAAGAGATAGGGTGGGAGAGAGGGAGAAACAGAAAGAGGGAGAGAGAGTGAGAGCTATGCGCACATTATGAGATGCCACCATTTGGTGGTAGAGAGAGAGTGAGAGAGAAAGAGAGAGAGAGAGAGGAGGGCTGAAGGAGAGAGAGATCCAGTTTCTTGTAAAGTGTATTAATTACTCCCATGCAAAGGAGATATTCATTTTAAACTTGATGTCTTCCCTCCAACATTTCTACACAACTGAATGCCACAGACAAAATCTCAGTCATACATACAGAGAGGGGCCTACACCCCACTAGCAGCCCAGTTTGTGGCCACATGCCATAGCCTGAGGGATGGTGAGTGCCCTGTGTTACAGCACAAATAGCAATTTAAAAAGTATGTATTAATCATCATAATTAATCAATTAATAATTGATTAAATTATAGTTTACTGTTGGATGTACTAGATGTAGGGTTGATTGTTTGTCATTTTGGCTTGTATGTATGTATTTTAATTGGTATGATTATATTTACTTATTTTTGTATTGTTCATCTTGTTGCTTTGGCAACACAGTGATTGTCTGTCTTGCCAATAAAGCACCTTTGAATCTGAATCTGAATTTGACTGAGAGAGAGAGAGAGGCAGAGAGAGGCACACATTACGAGATTCTGCCGTTTGGTGGCACAATTATCCTAGTGTCACTCACTGTCACTTGAAGAATATTTGAGCTAGTTACCAATAAGTCAGCAGAACTCTGAAATGAGGGAAGGAGAGCGAGCAAGTGAGAGAGGCGGAGAGACAGAGAGAGTTAATCTATTCATTCTGTTTTTTTTTTTTATTTCTTCAGCATTGCCTTGTCATAAGTTAAAAGGTAAGGAACAATGCGTGACCCTGACTGCGTTCCAGAGGGCAGATGCAGTCAGACTCGGAGCTGAAAGGTAAGCCTGTCAGACGGAGGGTGTTTCACACCAGCAAACAGGTTCTCAAATGTAAACCTAACGCTCGCCTGTCGGACCGCGACCGATACCAATCCGACACGCAAATAGCTGCCATGCTATCACCGCCCGGCCGCAGAGCGTTATAAGACAATGGGTTACTATTTGTAATACGGCCATCTAAATGACCCACTTTTATCAGTGGGCTCTTTGATGCTCTTTCTCACAGACCCCTTTCATTTCTCCTCCTCCTAAATGCCTGGAAACACCAGTGCGAATTAAATGGGTTTTTTTTTATTTCTGCTTTTGAAAAGATGGGAGCATAGAATGTCTGTGGTTGTAAAATGACAAAGGAGGCGAACTGCCGCTGAAAGAGGCCCTAAAATGCACCCCTGTACCCCCCCTAGCCCCCCTCCCGTGAGCTGACGCCGTATCCCCGCCGATCCCCAATCAATAGTTCGATTGTGCGAGAGGGTGTGGAACAATGGGGGCAGTGTGTGAGATTTCGGCAGGGCCAGGGGAGGCTGAGCGGCCCCCGGTTTACTGGGTCACGACTAGACTGGACTCGCCCATGGGCTGTGAGCTGCTGTGGCTTTCCAGGGTCACGTGACCAGGACGGATCTACAACGGCCCCCCCCGAGGTCCCCGCTCTCTGGCTGTGCGTCGGCAGGCGTAGCCCTCTTACCTCCACTCCGCTGACTCGGCCCTCCTGGAAGGAGCACTCGGCCAGGTTGTTGGTGCAGATGTGCCGGTACTTGCACCAGTTGCAGGGGAAGGGGCTGCTGACACAGGACAGGCACCTGAGGGGAGAGGAGAGAGAAGCGGGAAGGACTGAAGGTGAGAGCAGCACTCTGTTTCACTGCACATGGTTACCTTGCGTGCCAACGCATGAGCCAGCAAGACTCCTCCGCACGCAGCGGGTCACGGCGCCCTCCACCACTACCAAACAGGCAGCCCAGAGCACTCCTGCACACTTTCTAGTTTGCCTTTCGATTAGCGACTAATTAAGGTCATAAAAAAAAAAAAAGAAGCGATTTGACTTTTGATCCACAGGATGGTTCCCAATTAGATAATTATCACCTGAGGCAGAACGGAAACGGGGAACACCTGAGACCCCCAAGAACTGTGGCTGCCCTCCCCTGCCCCCACCTTCCCTGGATGTGGGGCGGGGGGGGGTTTGAGGTAGGGCCAGCCTGCGCTATCAGACCCCGCAGCTCACCGTGTTCTGAAATTCTTCCCCTTACCTTTAATCTCACGCTGACCCCGCCTGTTCTCCCTTCCCGTTTAAATTACATTCCAAGCACAAAAACTGTTTGCATGGAGAACATACACATTCTCCCATACTAATCGTATCCTTTCCTCCCGAGACGCAGTGAAAACCCCCCTCGCAGGTTGTTCAGTAGTCTGTGCACACCGGACGGCGAACAACATCGGACTGTATAATCTGCTGGCTGCCAAAACAATGCCGAACCCGTTGCGTCGCTGGTACCGTGGCTGTACAATCGGAAATCTAATTAAAGTGCAAATAGTCAACACACTCGAAACATCTGCAATCTGCATTTCATTTTCCCCCCAAACAGAATTTGACAATTAAACCCTTATCTTTTTATAAATATTGCATTTTACTGTAATTGTTTACCTAAATGTGATCCCAGCCTCGAGACGCAAGATTATGGCAGGCAACTGTTGATTTCAATGGAGGTGATTAGTTTACTCAGCCCACTTAAATCAACGTTTGATGTGTTGCGTGAGAAACATTGCATGGGCTGTACGTTGTTTAATAACATTGTTTAATGAGTGTCTGCGGAAGATTCCATAATGTCAGATCAAAAGACAATTTGCTACATCCCAAGTCTGCAACAGTTTTCTCCCCCCCACAATCAATCCTGAAAATATTTGACCTTAGACGTTCACAGCAACTATTTCTTTTCTTTAATGCAAGTATCAGTGCATTAATCTGAGAGCTATGATAGAGGGCCCGGTCCCTCAGGACACATCTTGGAGCAGGACTGCTCCAGCCCTGCTGGGAACCCTGCTGTAAACAGCATGCGCGGATATCCGCCAGTCTCTCTCTCCGCTGAAATATGCAATCTGCTGTGTCAGTGATACTTTTATAAACCCCCATCAATTCACTTAGACTTTGGTTTAATTTCAGCAAAGCTCTGAGAAACGCGGCGTGGCCGGGGCATTGACACGCTGATGAAGTGAGTGCTTTTTGCAGTCCTGCTCGGGGGGGACGCCAGTCTCCGCCGGAGTGCTGCTCGGGCCGGGGCTCGTCCGGGATCAGCGAGGGCTCGGCCGCGTGGCGCTGCCGCTGCTGTACTGGAGCGGGGCAGGAGCCAGAGGGAGCCCAGTGTTCCAGAGATAGGGTGGGTGACAGGTGAGTCAAACACGGGGCCTTCATATCAAAAATGCCAGAAAAATGCTGGCATTTCCCACTGGCATGTCCCCCATTCCCCCACATTTCCCACTGACTTTTGATCCACATGATGGTTCCAATTAGATTATTACAACCTGAGGCACAACGGAAACGAGGAGGACCTCAGATTCTCCCACCCACCCATCCCCCTCATAGACAGCATATTACCGGTATGGGTCAATTTACATCTCACCAGCCATATGCTGCAGAGCTGCCGTGTGCCTTACGTGGTGGTTTGTGCATGAAAATCTGCTTCTTGCCATCTCCTACCAAGATGGAGTCTACCATGGTCTCAAGGGCACTTTAGCTGAGTGTGGAAACAAATGCAATACAATATGCTGGATTTGACACTGATTCTTCTCCTGTTTTAATGTTCTGCTGGTGGGGTGCACTGATACAAAAAATTGGAAAAGCCTGTAACAGTGGATAGAACACAAACACTTCCTGCCAGCTAGTTAACCAACTGGCAAACATTTTAGTATTCAAACTCAATAATATTATGCCTATTGATGGTGCCTCACAGCTGCAGTGGATAGCAAAGCTGTGGCTGATTTAAATATTTTTAACCCACAAAATTGTTTATTTAATTATGTAGTTTCAACCAAACGTTTTGAGATTGCTTACCATTGTTCAACATAAGGTTTTCCTTTCCCAGCATTCAATACTAGGACAACGGTGACTAACATCAGTGGCCACAAAAAGCCAGAATATATACAATTCACACTGAAATAGTGACTAAATGGCACAAATGCTGGTATTTTGCTGGAAGCCGGTGCAATATGAATGGAAGCAAACCAAGACTGAAAGGACAGGTACATAATTGTAGTAGGGCATATGTGAGGAGGTCAGCAGAGTTTATAAGGTCATATTTAATTTACTTCACCTGCCATCTTATACAGCCCCTAGAAAAACAATGGCCTTTCACTGTGACATGCCTGAGATTTCCGAGATGTTTTCTGGACGGATATGATCGCACAATGCCTCAGAGCGGCCCTGCCTTCTCCTTCCCAGGTGCCCATTATCCCAGAGGATGAAAGGGGGAAGCAGGCTCCCCTCATGCCTTAGTGGCCACAGAATTGTGGGAAAAATGGAGCCAACGTGTGGGGGGGGGGGTTAGCGAGCGTTGTCCGCCAGCCACACCAGAGGGGGAAACAATTCAAGGGCTAAATGTTCCCACAGGGCTTTTGTGAAAACAGGAAATCTGGCACAGGCTTCAGGCGGACTGCTCTGGCAAGGTAGGCCTCAGCAGAAGTTGCCATGGCAACTGGAGAGCCCAGCATAGATTATGCTGCCCTGCTTCTCCACACAGGAGAATTGATTGTTGTGTATGTGCTCTGCCAGCAGAGAAGGCAATTTTATTCCCTACAATAAAACACCATTTATTCAGCAACAATCAAATTATTTGAAGAATGTGTCTGTGTGTGTGGATTAAACACAGGGCATGTTTACCTAATCTTTTTGATATACAAATTCACTTTTTATTCACACCCAGATTGCAATCTTTAACAGAGCAAGCTCATTTTATATGCACAATCCTTCACAGTTTAATTAAACGGTTTATTGTTGATTATAAGGTTTAGACAAAAAGAAGACAAACTATAAACACAAACAAATTGAATATGGGATTCTGCTGCTTTGATCTGATCTATGATGCAATTTGTAACCACAAAGGATTCTGAAAGTAATCAATTTCATGCTGTCGTGAATTTTTGACTTTTTTTTTTATTCTGGGGGTGGGGGGAGGGGCATAGGCATGGTAACAGTTCTTCACTTTTAGAAGTATTTCCAGCTTTACCTTCTTACTCTTCCTGCAAAGCATGCATAATAGCAAAGTCAATGCAGAATATCTAATGTTGATCCCACTGTTTACCCAATGTGTGTGCCGAGGTAATGCTAATGCTAATATCCTCTAATAACAACAGGCCCAGCACCAAACGAGATGCGTTATCACTGAGCTCGGAAGTACGCACACGCCTCACCTATTCACAGCACTGCTGCTGTCAAACGTGACGGAGACCCCCTGCCGCCTGTGCATAACGCATGAGACGCACACCCATACACGCACACACGCACCCAGACAGGGAGACACACGCGCGCAGCGGCATGCACGCCACCAGACTGCGCACCCTCTCCGACGCCGTGTCCAGTGGCAGACGCAATGCTGTTCGACCAAGCAAGCATGAAGGACACCAGTGATTCTCCGCAACATCCCCGGGCCTTCCCGTCTATATGACTACAGGGTATCTGGCACATACAGCCCTGCTTAATATTTCATTACCTCCACACTCAGCTGCACTGGTAAACAACAGGTCACTGGGGAATCCCATGGTATAATTAATGACATCCACTTCTATCGGTGCATATGGACTGTTATTATGAGTTTGTGCCACCGCTTTGGTGGAACAAACAGGCCTCAGATAAAGCTGAACCTCTGAGCAGCACATTCTCAAAGCTACAGAAGCATGCACTGTACTGTGTTTATTTTTAGGCTGATCATATTGAGCTGAAAACACATTGGGAGTTGCACACAATGATGGACAGTCTATTGGCAACACAGCCTGAAAACCTTCCAGGCTGTGCCCTACTCAAACACCTTGCTTCCACAAACGCTCTCTCATTTCTCTGCACATGGTCTACTAAGGTCAAGTGTAGCACAATGTGCTTTGACCAATTCTCTTCCTCTAACTGATAGTCCTAACATTACATGCATTTGCTTAAATGCCCTTATTCAGGGTGACTATTTTTTTTAAATACCATCATCGCATAGTATCATCGCATCCTATGGCTAAAATAATACAGACTAGGCACCTAAGCACAGGATACAACAGTCAGGAACATTAGTAGTATGGAGCATGCAAGGGAAAACACAAAAGGATCCTTCAGGTACATAAACAGGCTGAGCTTCATTACTTTGCAGCTTAAGGCACTCTCCGCTCAGCTGTATCAGACGAAGCTGCAGTGTTAAGAGGGTAAAAAGATGGGCCCCGTGAGCCATACATTAAAAAAAAAAAAAAAAAAAAAAAAAAAAAGGTCTTCACTTCCCATGCTATTGACTCCAAGTGTCTCTGTTAACTGAAGTGCAGATGAACACATGTGCCAGGAAACGGGGGCCCCGGGGTAAACGGAGCAGAGAGACGGGGCCACGCGCCCAGCCACCACTCAGGCTGCAGCGGTCTGCCTTCACGGGGGGGGGGGGCCGAGGCGAGGCTGGGAGAGAGCCAGGCGAGCGGCTGGTCTGCCTTCGTTAGGCCGAGGCCTGGACTCGCTCAGTGTGACTGCTGCCTTTACACAAGCCAGCAGCATGGCGTATTGGTAAAGGAGCAGGCCTCATACTGACAGGTTGCTGGTTTGATTCCCCGCTGAGGCACTGCTGTTGTACCCTTGGACGAGAGAATTAACCCAATATTGCCTGAGTGAATATTCAGCTGTATAAATGGATAACCTGTGCAAGTCGCTCTGGATAAGAGCGCCTGCTAAATGACAATAATGTAATGCAATGTAATAGCATCCACCAGACATGGATAGGACCACATATTCTATGTTTAACAGAACTTCATTAATGAAAATCTTAGACAATATGGCTTAGCCACAATTGCAATTTCATGTCTACAATCAGTAGAGTTATCTCAATTTAAATTATAACAGCATAAACCATAGGCCTGTCCCAATGCATAGCTGAATCAGGCTTCTATGCTGTTTAGTGGATGTTACTCCAGTCAAGTCTTGCGTGGGCTCTTAAATGATTAAACCACTGAATTGTTTAACTGCTTTATGCTTATGCCGGGTACAGAAGGTATGCGAAAATGTTTCAATTCTTTATTGGTTATTGCCTCAAACTACCCGGGGGGGTTTGAATTGTCTTTGGCCCAGGGTGGCTGACCAGCGGTTCCATTGTTGTGGGAAAGAAAGCGTTCCGTCTAACAGAGCGAGTGTTTCAAGATCGCTATCTACATTTCCTGTCTCCACCCCTAATGTATTTATCAATTCCCCACTGTTTGCTGTAACCGGTGTCCATAATGTGCACAACATTTAGGGAGAATCGCACAATTCTGACTCTCTGCTTGGAGCCTCCATAAAAAAGCCAATGTATTTATTCCACTGGGGGAGAGAGAGAGAGAGAGAGAGAGAGAGAGAGAGAGAGGGAGAGAGAGAGAGAGGGAGAGAGAGAGAGCTGCTTTCTTCCCTCTGCTGAAAATCAAAGCATAAATACTCACGACTGGAGAACGCTGCAGTTGTAGAAGATGAAGTCGGTGGTGATGAAT
Source organism: Megalops atlanticus (assembly GCA_019176425.1). Taxonomy (NCBI): domain Eukaryota; kingdom Metazoa; phylum Chordata; class Actinopteri; order Elopiformes; family Megalopidae; genus Megalops; species Megalops atlanticus. The sequence continues at coordinate 31,299,932 of CM032882.1, forward strand.
TTTCGCCCCGTCTCCTTGGACTTGAGGGACAGTTTGACCACGCGTTTGTCTCCTGGAAAGACAGGACATCTGCCTTCAACAGCAACATTCTTCCTGGTTAACACTATGTAACTGGAGTCTCACTGACCCTCCTTCTGTGTAATCTCAAAAATTTTCTCTCTTTTTCCATCTGCCAATCAGAAAGAGTGATAGTTAGGTCTGAAAACACTGTGGAAGGCTCGGCTTCTGTTTTTGATGATGTGCCTGTGTGCATGCATAAGGCACACAATAATGGGAGCCCAACTAGAGAGTACACGCCCGCCCACTGACAATCCATAAAATGGCTCCATTTGTAAACTGTTGTTGCTATTCAGCACAGATGACTGTTCATGCACTGAAAATAGCCCGGTTTATACATTTTCCACATTAAATGCAAGAAATGTTTTTGTTTGGGCTCAGAAGAACATAGCGTACAAATAGCACTGAACTTTCAGAAATGAGGCCACGGCTTTTATCAGCTGAGCTTTCTTTAGCAGTTTAGTGCTTCGTGGGTACACAACATACCATTTGACATTACTGGCTATTATTTTTGCTGAAATGACATTACCGTTTGTCAAAAGTAAAATGAAACGTTTTGATGATAAACTGTCACTTATGCAGACTTCATTTTGGATTGAAAGCTCTGAAACTGCCTTCCTTACCATATCCCTGAGTCAGGGTCGGGACGTCCCGCAGAGAGGGAGACATGCAGAAGACCTGACCCTTGGACAGCACCTCCCCTTGGCTCTCGGACAGGTCCTCGAACACACAGGTGACACCTGCGGAGAGGCTGGGCACGTTGCGCACCTTCACGCTCAACTGGGGGAGGGGACAGGAGGACAAATGCAAAAACTGAGACACGGTACATGCCAACGCATCTTCACGCATCTGTCTTAAGTAAGACCCTTTCACATTCTCACACATTTCAAAAAGATTCACTTCCTTTGAAAATTTTGCCTTTGGGCTTTGTCTGGTAACGGTGAGGCAAATGAATGTCACAGAACTGTTACTGCTGCAGTGACAGCCAAATAAGCAGATGCATCCCAAGCTGGTGCTACCAATGCCCTTAACAGCTTCCTCAATGCCGTTTCTCACATTAGGAGTGTTATCTGTGATACCTGGATGGAGGGAGACGTAACGGACATGTTGTTGGGCGTCACGGTGATGTCGACGCACTGGTCCAGTTCCACGTTGAATCGCTGGGGCTCCGCCCACTTTTCACATGCATCCTGTCTGGAACACCTGGTGCGGGAAGAAAAAAAATCAGAGGGATTAAAGGTCAACAGACCACTCTCATCACTGCACAGCTAACTTCAATTAGCACCTCATTCAATATGGAGACTGCTGACAAGTATATAGAGAAATCATAACAGACCTCAGCTACACTTATTATGAGCCCACCTGGTTGCTTGACTACATCTGTCCCGATTTACCACTCGTAACTTTGGGTTTTCTAGCAACCGTACCTAGGTAACACTCTCAGTGTGTGATGAATGCCGGTGCTTGCACTCAGCCATAATTGAGTGGAAATGCAAAATATGATTTATCCCATAAACAAATCACAGACTTTCAAAAAAGGGGACTTGGAGGGTTAGATTAATTGAGAAGCATAGAGGCTGTTCACATATGAGTAGGTAATGTGAAAAAGAGACAGAGGCCAGGTATTTCTGGAGAGCAAACTCTGCACATCCACTTCCCAACTGAGAAACACCTTTTGCAGTAAAGGAATGTAGGGTACAAACACAACCTCTGCCATTGCGTCACCATAAGCATAATAATTTGTATTGATGTAAATGGACTGTCAATGAGATTGGCTTCCACGGGCTGAGATATATACTGAGCAGATACCAATTTAAGTAAGGGAGAGAATGTAGGCAGCTACTGGAATAAAACTTTCAGAGGTTTTCCACATTTGCAGTGATGAAAGGGACATTATTTCACCAATAATTTCAAGATACTTCCACACGCCTTTCCTGGGGGTGAAACATAACTGGGTAACTTTGCTACTGTAGTTCCATTTATTAAAAATAATATCCATCAGAGCATTGAAGAAAGAAAAAAAAAACACCTTCTGACACGTGAAACGTGGTTAATGATGCATAAAGCTAATTTTATTCCTGGAACCTCAGTTTGGCTATGTGCTTGTGTGTTTTTTTATTTTTTCACAAAGGAGAATGTCCTCTTTTCCCTGAGTGGTTATTCCGAGCAGCAGCCGGATATTAAAACATTTATAACGCGGGCGAGATTGTCAGACGTGTTAAGTGGAGCTAAAAGTTCCACATGTTTGTGTGAGACAGCTGCACTGAGACAGGAAGCAGGATTTACAGTGGAGTAATAAATAAATATGTACCGTCTAACACAGACTTCCTTTTCCACGGTCCGCCGCGTATAGCACTGCAATGCTAGCTCGAAACCGTCCTGAGTTGCGACGCCGCTGATCCAGGAACAGCCGCTCATGCCTTCTGGGCTTCATTACATTACATTACATCATTGTCATTTAGCAGACTCTCTTATCCAGAGTGACTTACAATTTTTACATGTTATCCGGCTGTTTAAATGCCTATCTACTGAGGTAATTCTGAGCTTAGTACCTTGCCCAAAGGTACACCAGCAGTGCCCCAGTGGGGAATCAAACCTGCAACCTTTTGGTTACAAGTCCTGCTCCTTACCACAACAGAGAATGAAGAGAGTATAACCTGACTTGCATCACATCCTGCTGCCAAATAGATGGAAAGACAGATAAATCAACAATAATAAATACTATTCCTACAAAAAAAAAAAACGCAACTAAAAGAAAGAATAGAAGGCTCTAATGGTGGTGATGAGAGATGAGAGATACCAGGGAGTCTGAGCCAGATTAATGAAGTCAGGGCTTAAAGGAGCTGTGATATATGAACAGGGAGCACCTAATTTCTGTGTCATGTTACATGATACATGTGTTCAGGAAGCTGGGAAAGATAACAGCACCATGCTCCGTATAGCTCAGACACCCTGTCCAAACAACAGAAAGAGTTATTAAATTAACCCTTATACCCAGGCAGGCAATGCGGCTTTATATTCCTTTCGAGGGTACACAGGTCACGAGTGTACATATTTTGGGAGAACACGCACCCAGGATAGGGCACCATTTATTACATGTTTACTATTAATCACCGTCACAGGGACGGACCATGAAAACCGATCCGGGTTCACAAACGCGCAGACCCTTCGTACATTAGGTTTTTGTTGTGATTCTAGTTCCAGCATTGTAAATTCAAGACCCACTGCATTTGCATTTTCACACTAGCAAACATTTACATCTATTCAAACCACACCAAGTGTACCACCCCGGTGCACTCGGTCTACGGTCAATGCAGTTCATGTGTAGCGGGGTCACGGATGTCGTCAGTGCGGGGCAGCGGGTTTATTTATTCACATGATTTGAGCGCTTAACTCGCAGGCCTATCAGATGACTCAGCAGGCTAGCTGTCTCTAGGACACAGCTGCTTACTCAACAGCGGAGGTTCAAGGGGTCCTTCTGAAACTGGGCGGGGCAATTAGCATGTGACCCGAAAACCCAGCAATGAGGAGATGAAATCTCTTACAAAAAATGTCTTGTACATGACCTCTGGAAATGGTTTGTGAAACATACAACTGGTTCTTCCTCTACATCGAACAAAAAAAAAATATTGAGACTAAAATTGCGTCATTGATAAAAGGAGCTGCAACAGGAAACGGACAGCGCTAATCTCCGCATGTCCTCCATCTGCGCCCAGATTTACAGCCCTTTGGTAGCTTTGCCCTTCTCCCCCTCCCTCTCTCCCTGTTTCTGAAATGAAATTTCCCCCAATTAGACTCCCCTCCTCTTCCTGTTGGGGCTGGCAGAAATGTGATTTATGAGAAGTTTCTGTTCCCTGGGGGGAAGTGGTTCCCCCCCTCCAGCTGCAGGGCTGATAGGCAGCCCACTGCCGCGGCCCCACCGAAAAACACGCGTGGTCCTGCATTAGGGCCATTCATCCTGCCTCCTCTACCAGGACACAGTGGCCTCGACATCTTCAATTAGCAGGTGAAGCCTTCTGTTGAAGATATGATAAGGTCAAATGGGGCTATAAACCGGTATGAGGAGAGAAGGCACTGAGGCGTTAAGACAAGCTGGGTGTGTTTTTCAGAGAAAGGTGGAGATCGGGAGCTCCGTGTTAAGCTTTACAGGATGGTATGAGCTGGATGTGCCCCTTTCACTTTGACATAAGCACCGCCTTTTACCAGACGACCCAAAGTCAGCTGTGTTACTGATTCATCATGGAAAATTCTTCTGTGCACTGTTCACACTATTCACATAATTCTACCCATGTCAGTGACCACTGCAAACAATTTATCTGGGACCATCTCTGTGTGGTCAATTCCACAGGGGATTCCAGCATTACACAGGGGATCTTTGTCAGCATGAAAAGCCTTAGCCTTGTCACTAACGATTACTCAGACGCGCAGCAGAGTAGCAGTTGAGGAGCAACTTCCATATTTTTCAATGATGACCTCATAACCTCACACGATATTCTCCAGCTTTGAGTGCATTTGTGGATGGGCAAGTTGGCATTGTTGTAGGAGTGGACAGAGACACGCTAAGACAGAGAGACAGGATCAATTCAGCACATTAATTGATATGAGTGGGAGAGCCACTGCCACACAAGGCCTGGGTTAATTGTCTATTTGATTTTGATTACAGTGAGACAGACGAGGGGGAGACAAGCTTAACTGTGAATATGAAACAATATTGATAGGACTGTCCATTTTTTTTTTTTTTTTTTTTCCCTTTCTGTCCTCTATTCCTAATAACTCTATTCCTAATAACCGTCAATGAAATGTATTTTAAATTAAGTTTCTGACATTTTAGGCTAATGATAGCAGCTGAAATATACATACAGGTGCAGACTTCTTACAGACCATCTGGCATTCTGAGCTGGTTCAAATTTTAATAACAAAAAGCTGTAGATTCCATACGGAAGTCTATATGTTCCACCCACAAATAAGAAACATTCTATTTTCAGCAAATAAACACCAGAATAGTTGTGAAGATTGCTACCCATAAACTATAATTTCATGTTGATTTACTTATCACTTATGATTTATCATTACTGTAATTTGGTTACAGAGTGCATGACTCACTTATACTTCAACTTTAATGACGATGTTTTAGCCTATTAAATGAAGATTGAAAGTGTAGCAATGCTTAAATAGTCATATATCACCATTCAGTCCATGCTTTGATTTAACAACCAGAACCGTCTTACTCAATGCTTTAATTAAATCAAGCGAATCACAGAGTCTTTTGAAGCAAAGCACATCCCCCCCCAATGGCTAACAGCCGTCTGCTAAGCGCCCAGTTGCAGATGTGAAAATATCACTTATGATATCTGTGAGTGGCATTGTGTTAAACTATGAGTGGAACGTCCACAGAGTTTAGGTGTAGAGTAAGGTTGCATAACAGATGGGTTCATTTTGATACGAATGCATGTTTGTGATACAAATAGAGGATTAATCAGTGTTTTTTTACAATGCTTCCGACAGACCCATGCCAAGCCCGAAGAAAACACGTTAGGCACGGCCCTTCCACAGATACAGTAACAGAGAAACGACAAAACAGGGCTGGTTAGAATCACACTGCAAATCTATCTTCCAGTTTCCTGTGGTTGCCATGGACACGGACCACTTCCCAGGGTGCATTTTTTTTCTCCTCCTACTCTGGCTAGGCTAACATGTTGGCTAGAGGCTAAAGAGCCTTCAGGGAAAAGCAGACAAAACTGAAACAACAAGTAGAAGAAAGGGAGGCAGGTCAAAACCCCAAAAAGGGTGTGTGTGTGTGTGTGTGTGTGTGTGTGTGTGTGTGTGTGTGTGGAGGGGGTGAGGGTGCTTTTTGAAAAGGCATCTTCTCTTAGCAACCTTCCGACTTGCTATCCCTAGGGAGGGGAACAGGCTTTTCCAACACAGTGGCAAATTAAGAATTAACAACCTGGAGAGAGTCTGTTTACAAGCACAATCCGACATATGCATGCACATGATTCAAATAGCTTCTATAAACACACCACGACCGAGAGGTACAGGACAAAGAGGGAAAGAAAAATCAATAAATAAAACTACTAAATCATACAAACAGACAATGACAATGAATGTAAACATAAATAAAGACAATGACCTATGAAAATATTTTGGCCATAAAGAAATATAATACCAAAGAGGTCTTAATTGCAATACAGGATTGACAGAAATACGCTCTTGCTTTGACACTGATGCCAGTTATTTGAAATGAAGTGGCTCTTTAGGTTGGTTGGGAACTTCACTTCACATTTAATTGCTGGTGTTGGCAGCTGAGATGAATGCTCACCACAATGGCTTACTGATGTGACAGGGTACTAATGACCCTTAACAACAAGGGATTTACACACACACTGTCATCCCTTTCATTCTGCTACATGTGAAATGGATAAATGCATTTTGTAAGTATAGTACAATGATTAAGATGCCTGTGGTTTACATTTTGGGGTATAAGATGCGACAAACAAGACCATCGAAATGAAAGATAAATTATAAATAACTGTACAATTTAAATATACCACATATACCAATTATCAATCAATCAATTATCTGTTATAGTACATTTTTATAATCAAGACTGTTACAATTAGCATGGTATTACTTGTATTAGCAAAGCATGAAGGATTCATTCATTGAAGCATTCAAATTCCTTATTCCCCCTTTTTCCCCTAGCTAAATCCTAATTATTTTAGTTTAAATTTAGATTGGTTACAGATCAATCAGTGCTGGCTCACTAACTACAAACAACCTTACAAAGACTGAGGTGAGCAACCTGCACACGAATGGTCATCTTCCCTGTATTTGTAACAGTCAATTATAGATTCCTTCGGCTAAAGACATTTTCCATTCACTGAGAGGAAATGAAACATTGTGATAGGTTAATATAAGTTGGGTTTTACTGGAGACGTTGCTCAGAGGTAGACCAGCAACCCAAACCTCCAACCTCACTGGGGAACTGCAAATTAAAGCTGCTTTTGTGTCTGTGACCCACATCAGTCTAGACAGAACAAATGAAGCCCTTCCTCACCCATGGAGCCCCCACACACACACACACCCTCTACGGACACACAAGGTGAAATATGGATCTGTGATATATTTAGTGTTGAGACCCACACACCCCCTGGAATCAGTGAAAAGGGGCCTGGCACATTCGCCTGAACAGGACTGGCTTCCCTTGCGCTGCGAGAAAGCACAGTTCCGTACTTTTCCTAGTCCTCCCTAAACTTTCGGCGGATTGATTTTTTTCAGATCCGCTTCTCAAACTCCTCTGTCATCTGAATTTTGTAGCAGGTGTCGCTTGTATCTTGTGTCAGCTCTTTCAAGGCAGGAGTCCCCAAAGACGATGGCCTTAAGGTTGGGGCCTGCTTTAAAAAATGCTCTTTGCCATGTTCTTGGCGGTAGCAGCAGCAGCGGCGGCGGCGGCAGAGAGAGACTCGGAGATGTAGCTGCAGCAAGAATTCCGCGGCACATGAATAAGATGTCTGAGGCCTTCCTCCTGCCTGTGAAGACGAACAATAGGCTTCTTTCTCAGCCTCTCCTGAGTCCCCACAGGGGTAAAAAAAAAAAAAAACGCACAGAGCGGGGCTCTGCAGGGCTGGGGAGCTCAGAGCACCGTCCCACAGATAGACGCGGCTGTCACACTTCTCAATTTTACTCAGCCCGCTTTCTCCCTTTGTCCTCGGCTTTAACGTCAGCCTGGCATCCCGACAGCGCGGGTGTAACCGGGAGGGCCGCGGTGAGGATCAGACGGCAGACATTTTGAATCGAAAGAGGCCGGGTTCCTTCTCGCCCGTCGACATTAATGCGGGGGGGGGGGAGACGAGGTTAAACGTGCGAACGAGGCCCATTCAGCCAGCGAATCTATTCTCATCACTTTGCTTGATCTCACACTAATTGCACTGTGTGGTGGTTGTCACAAGGTCGTGTAAATTCCCGGGAATACAGCATTAATATGCAAAGAAATGTCATTTTCAAACTACGGCTGCAAAGTCTGTTCTAATTATTCCATCAATCCAAGATTTGCATCTTAATTAAAGATCTTTATCTTGATGAAGGTATGGAAGGAGGGAAAAATAAAGGGACAGAAAAGAAAAGTTGGGTGTTATTGAAATTCTACAATGCAGATCTTGAAGGTTGGGGCACAGAACAATGCCTTCCTTTGTCCATCCCTGGATGACATAATCATGTACCTCTCTGTTCCTCCATCAAAAGAGACTGTTTCTACAGGAAATAATAAAAAAGAACTATATACACAGCACAACATGATGGCTGATATGAGCATGATATTAGCCCAAACCCCTATTAGGGAGAAACAGACAAACATCAAGACCTAAGAGATGGTACTCAAGGTTCATTTTTAATAATTTCCCAGAAAGCAAGCCTACTTTCACATTTTGATTTTGGTTTGGGTTTTTTTTCCCCTGCTTAAAGGGACCACTCCCCTGAAATCCCAGCCCCTTTCTCTTCCCTGTGGTTCAGTTCTGCAGCACGAGTAAGTCGAGACCTCTCCCATACCATAACCATTACACTCTATAAATTAGAGAGCGTGTTCGGCGACCACATGTGCTTCTCCTTCAGAGATCTCTTATTTTTCCCAGTGACAGAACACAGGGCACTTTCATATGGAACTCGCACAGAATTTATCAAGTGCGGCACAGACAAAAGGGAGCTTGATGACAACCGTGGGGGAAGCAGCGGGCCAGCAAAAATCCAGCTGTTTCCTGCATTCTTCGCTCTACCAGCTGCTGCCCACAGGCCCACAGGAAGCTCACATCTGGGGCAGCTGTCACCTGCCACTTCCTGCGCGGACCAGGTGAAAGGGGTGACCTCAGGGCGGCGTCCTGATTGGCTGGCCGAGGTCCAGACATCTCTGGGGTGTCGGATAAAGGTCACACGCTGCCTTTCCGGCCCCTTCGTAAGAATGCAGTCCCCACAGGTTTATACTGCGGCTGTTCTGCACACCTCACTCATATCAAATAAATGTCATCTCGGGTTTATCTGCGCCGAGGCAGATTCATGATTTGCGGGTTCATGTTATTTCTCGTATAAATCCAGTTAAGGGCTGGATTTTCTCCATCGTATCATTTAAATAGTAAAGCACACACAGCACTCTGCATGGAGTGCGGGGAACAGTCTACAACGGATGCCGTTTTTCAAACGTGGGCCGCGCCATCTGATTGGTTTATTGGTCTGTGTGTGATGTGAATGCGGACTCACTCACTTGTTGTGGAGGACACACCAGCCGCAGTGGGGGTCCCCGGAACCCAGGCAGGTCCGACAGGTGGTGTACTGCCCACAGCTCTCCACCGGCAATCTGCTCACCTGCAACACACACACACACATGCAGAGTCAGAGCACAGAACACACACACACACATGCGTATAAACCATAAACATACACACGCACATGCACGCACACACACAAACACACAGAGTGAGAGCAAAGAACACACACACCCATGCATATAAACCATAAACATACACTCACGCATGCACACAAAGAGACACAGAGATACACAGAGAGACACAGAGACAGAGCACAGAACATACACACCCATGCGTATATACCATACACATACACGCGCGCACGCACACACACACACAAACACAGAGACACACAGAGACAGAACAAACACATATATGCATACTAACCATGCACACATGCAGACGCACACAGGCAGACAGAACAAAGACAACACACACCTATGCATACAAACCATGCATGCACGCACACACACACACACACACACACACACACACACACACACACACACACACGTGCACACATGTGGGGGCACACACACATACACACACAAAATCAGAGCACAGAACACACACACCTACATGTACAAACCACACACACACACACACACACACACACACACACACACACACACACACACACAGAGCAGTCACAGCTACACACATCCCTTATCAGCAGATATGCACGCATTGAAACTAACTGTGCAGCTCATATTTGTGTGCAGAGCTGTTGTACCAAACATTAAGTGTCTGAAATGGAAGTGGTCACAATTGAGGGCCTGCAGTCATTTTGGCTGCGATGTCACAGCACCCACTGAGAGAAGGGCACTGAGAGCTTCTACCGCAAAGTGGAGACTGTTCAATAGGAGATTCAGACACACAAATCCTTTTTGGGAAGAATACTGCGCTTTGGAGTCCTGCCTTGGAAAAATGGATTTTCTCACTTAAAGGGCTTTTCTTCAAATGCAGAGAAAGTGTCACAAACGATAATGTGACAAACTTAACCAGCGTGAGTTTAATATGAAAGCCAGCATTTCTGCAAACAGCACAGCAGAGCAAAAAAAATATACAAAACGACAAAGCGAGGTTCATTCATTTCATGGCGGGCACAGAAGCGTGCGACCTTCAGAAAAACCGGAGACGTAAAAAAAGGCGCCGTTCACATTAGCATACTTCAGACCGTCCCCCGGCTGAAAGCACAGCCGTGCTGACCTTGTTATCATGCCGCTCTCATCCAGGCCGGTCCAGGTTCTCGATACGCGGATGCGTGTTGTCATGGGTTCCCGAATCACAAAAAACCTTTTCAAAATATGGGCCTGATCTGCCTCGGTCCGATTTACAGTCCAAATGGGAAGAGAAAGGGTACTAAACCCCTTGGTTTAACCCACATATGAAGCTGTTATTCAGGATCTTCTTTTGGCTCAGACCAAGTCAATGGACCTTACAAAGAAAATTTATAACTTCTCTGTAAATCCAGCCAATCACTGTTCCTGAGTTTTATGTTCAAAATAAAGGCATTCCATGTTCCATGCTTACCACACATGTGCACAGCCTGTCTAGGTGATCACTTCTTCCTTACTGTTGGAGTAAACTCAAAAGTTAGATTTGGAGGCATCTCACCAGACAAAAGGAGTGTGGTCATTAACTAGATAAGGTTCACATGAAGACCCGAACAGTACTGGTCTATGTGTATAAAGGCTATTTGTTCAATACTATAGCCACTGGCCACCTGTAGCAGCCATGAGATGTAAGCGTAAGGTGTCTCCTTGCATGTTAAGAATTCTGATTATCACCCTACCACATTAAATAATCCAGCTACCTACGCTGTATACACACGTCATCAATAATTAGCTTTAGCAGGAGTACAGAGAATAAGTACACCTAACCAAATTATAGAAACATTAGGCAAAGAACTAACTGTATTGACTGAAGTTAACACAGCACCACTTTGTCTAAGTATATTTTCTTTAGGTGGCTGAAGAAATCATCAGCAGTAAACTGAACTCAGATGACGTTTTTTTTTTTTTTTCTTCCACACATTCCAGGCAATGTAGCCAGATATAGACAACAAGAGACCTACAGAAAAGCAGCATCAGGGCTGTGCCATGTGCCCTGGTTTCCAACACCTACACCTGTATGTGCATCCCTGACCTATCAATGCGGGGGTCCACTTGATGGTGTACTGGCTGCGAGAAAACAGCAATCTCACTGTAAGGTCATAAACACGATTTACTTCAAACCTATACCTGCTTAGTTCTTAATCTGTGAGAGGAAAAGGTAGTACATTTAATAAGAGGAATCTGTTTTTTCCTTGCAGGGCTATAGTACTTGTGCACATACATGCATTTACCTGCACAAATTATAGATACATTCTCTACATTTCTGAATGAAATATGTATGATGAGATTATCATGAAAAAAATATACAAGAGGTTATGTACTATGGTATTTCTGCATCTATTCTGTGCAAAACCGCAAGGCCATGTTGAATGTTTAAGGCAAGGGAGATTAAAATGAGAGGGCAAGCCTTGGTGTTCCTTTGGCCTTTCCTTGTTCAGAGGATTCTGGGCCTGACGGATCACAGCTAATATTCCACAAAACAAATAAACAGAGTGATGCACCTCTTTACCACAGTGTTGCTCTACATTTTACTCCAGAAACTCTTTTTCTACTGGCATGATAAGGTATGATAAAACATCAGGAATGGTAAAACCTTTTATTTGATGAAAGCATGTTTTTTATTGGCGGTCCACCTCTAAACAGCATAGGATTCCTGCAAAACAACGTGGCCCTCGTTAACAATTATTAGGGAGCGGCCTTCAGGTGCTCACAATGGGTACTCTACTCAAGCTGAATGAGACGGTCGAAGGTCGGAGAACTTAAAGCTCTCTCAAGATTGTCACTCAATACAATACAATGATAAGGATGTACACAGAATCCTTACGTGAAACTGTTCTGAACTGAAAAAAGAGGCTATTAAGAAGAAAAATAAAGTACTCAATGAGATGCACTCAAAATGTAATATATTAAAAAAAGCACATCAAAAACATGTCTAGTCTTCTTGGTAAGGTCAGTGTATTGCTATGTACTCATAAAAAATAAACAGAATGACCCAAATTTCAAAATCATGAATTGTACTAAGTAATTCTTTTTGGCTTCTCCTCCAACTAGTTGGCTAATCTAATTAGAAGCAACAATGAATTTATGAGAGAGAATTCTGGGGAAACTGAAGTAACTAATCTAATTTCAACTTTTGTGCCGATTGACCGTTTTGCCTCAGCTGTGCTCTGCTTTGACCGAGTGGACCACACCCAGCGATAACCACTGTTCTCAGGAGATCTCCCGCCATTCAAAGAGGCAGGAAGGTTACTACAACACTTCAATCATGCCAGAAACGATATCAAACTGCTCAGGGAATATACATCTTAGGCCCTTAGTGAATCGAGGCATAATATTTTGTCAATAAAAGCCAGAGACCTGAGGTAGCTTCCTTTATTGATTTGTTTTGTGGAGGGTTGGCACCTGCACTCCCTCGATCCCAGAATCAATTGTTCACACGGTGACAGAAGATCCAGTGTTAAAACAACGGAGATTTCCATCCTGTCAATTTGGAACCTGGCGATTGCGCGGACTGCACTCAGTCACTCAAGAGCCTCGGTGAGCCAAAGCAACAAAGCAGGGCCCACTTTGTCTCACAGAATCAGAGGCAGAAACACTAACAGTCAATTACAGTCTGCAGTGGGTGAAAGCCAAAGCAAACACCACCAGCAAACAGAAGCTTTCTGCCCTCACAGACCCCTACAGGAGTAACAGCTAAATCTCTCAGGAGAAAGTTCACGACTGTCTGTACCAATGTTGGGTCAACCAAAAAATGAGAGACTTTCAAAAGAAGATGACAGATAAGATAAGAACACAAAAAATAATATGTAAGGATTAGACCAAGCAAGAGTAGACCACTTAGAGTACACTAGTTCTGAAGGACTACCAGAGGAAAGCAGTTGCTTATGAACATTACAGACAGTATTGGTAGAGTCTGTAAGCAATAATAATAATAATAATAATAATAATAATAAAAAAAATAAATTGCATTATCTTGAAAATGCGCCATGTCCTCAGGGAACTCCGCGAGAGGAAAGTCTACCAGGTTGCAAACATTAAAACTCAGAGAGGGAAAAACAATGCTGATGAAAACAACAGCAACCCAAAAAAAAAAAAAAAAAAAAAAGAAAGAAAGGAAAAAAAAGAAGCCACCCAACGGGGACACACAGGGTAGCGTAAATCAAAGCGTGTTGTTTTTTTTCAGGCTTTGCCTTTCAAGCGGCGTGTTCCTCATGGTGCCGCTGCAGTGGTGGCGGAGAGGGGCCTCACGCGCGCACGCCTGCACGCCCCAGATCAGCGCCCCCGTCCGCGGAGTCAGTCAGCCGGCGGGTGGGCGGGATGCCGCGCCTCCATGCTAATTTATTCCGCCGCACGTCGGAGCCGCGAAACGCGTGCCGTTATCGTCCCCTCCATGCAGTGGGCGCACGGAGGAGCCCGCAGACTCACCGCGCAGGACGAGGTGGTGAGACCGAAACGGTGATGGTGTTCGCTCGGGAGACTAAGCTGTTTGAACTGTCTGAACTGTACTGACAGTTCAAACAGTTAGTTAGTTCCATAGCTCACTGCTGCGCTAATGTCTACAAATACGCTAATCGCGTACCTTACGTGACATCACAGATGGTTTTGAGCTGCATATATTCATATGAAGACAGTCTAGTTTGAATGTGTAATTGGATGACATTCCGTCAACCTGTGCCTCTCCGTCACTCAGCATTAGTGAACACGCTGCATGAAGCGAAAGACTGCAATACAATGAGAATAAGTCACACACATGTAAAACTTCTGAGGACTTGTGTGTCAGGACAAGTTGTCTCATCTTCTCCCGAGTATCCCTGTGTAACCCTGAGTAACAGTGGTGCCGGTATGTAAGAAGAGGGGTGCCGTGTGGCGTACACCCATCCATACACCTGCACCGGATGAAATATTCAGCATGTTCCGTGCGGACCATCCGTGTTGTGCATACATCATCTAGACCCAGATGCTCTCAGACTTCATAAATCTGTGGGACAGGAAGTACGAAGCCCTACGTTATCAGAAATCGCGGGCTATTGCGTCTCTCAAAAGTTCAATACCGGACATCAGACTCAAGCTTTACACTGGCTGACTCTGCCTGCTGCGTCAGAATTTGGAGCGTTCGGATTTCTCCTCTTATCATCTCAAGAATAACGGCTCTTTCAAAGAGCCCTGCCAAAACAATCAATTCACGGCAGCGTGATGCCTTCTTAAACACGCAGTACATCCCTTTTAATCACCGGGGGCTGGCGTCGATATCTGGACCAGATCAGTGCAGTTCAGACCCTAATGGGCGGGCACCTTGAATTATCAGGGTTAAATAGTAGTAGTCACAGCACAGCAGTGATGTTCACCCTCCCACATCTGCATTTCGCCTTTTACTTCTGGCAGCATCATCCCGTCGGGGCCTCGTTGCTCCTTTCTAAAGTAACGCAGTACACAATGTGTTTTTTTCCCCCCAAGATCCTCCTGCCTCGTCTTTTTTCCTTTGATCTTACCCCACTTATTTCAAATGCAATTCTCTTTTTAATAAGGCACTTGGAACATGCCTGGGAGTTTAAATATATCTGATGTAGGTTGCTGGTTTTTTCTTCCCCCCTCCTCTTTTTTTGCTCTATAGGTAGACACTGCCGTGCCAGATTCTTTGTACTGTAGATTTGGGCCCTCACGGTCCTCATCTCAAAGCTTCCTTGAGGTTGACTTTCCTTAATTTCCACAAAACGCTACCATTTTCAAAACATTTACACGCACTTTCTCAAGGCGGCAACACACCGAAACGCTGAACTATGTGACAGGGTTTTCGGTGGATATTTGGAATTAGATTAATTGTTTATTTTAAAACAATTATTTGAAGTAAAATTCAAAGCTACTGCTCCTGCACTCCCCTGCTCTTTGGCTCAGGAAGGCAGCTGATTCCTTCCTCTTTGCACCTCCATTGTATCACTCACATGCGCTTGTGCAAAAGCCTTGACGCCTGGCAGGTCTTCTCAACCCCCACAGTAAAAAGGTGGCGTCTTTTATTTCCAGCCTAAGACGGCGTGTTACTAAAGGGCAAGGCTAAATATAAAACGCAAAAAATCTCAGAGATTTGTGCGCGATGAGAGCAATTCATGCTTCCTTTCAATTAATGGCTGCAAAGGAAAGAAAGAGCGCGTGAAAGATGCATTATGAACGGCAGAGGCGTCGTTGTGCGCAGCGCTTGTGTCAGGGCCCTCTTCACCAGCTGGAGAGGAACTCTGCATCGGTCTTCCACATTTCAGCTCCACAATAGAGCTCCATAGAATGTGTTACTCCCGTCACGGCGTCAATGGAGACACTTGCCCGAGATTTCATAAGAGAACCAGCTGACGGAAAAAAAAAATTCAAAGACATAAACCAGTCTGTCTTCCTGTCTCACAGATGTTGAAATGAAGTGTCTGAAATTCCGGTTTGGTTTTTATAACATAACAGGCTTTTGACAGTCGCTGGGTCCCATTCAAGTCCTTTTGACAAATGTATCCTTATTATTCTGAGATAGGCTGTCACGGCTCAGAACAAATGTTTTCACACTCATTATGAATGTAATCGTAATGAAAATCAGCGCCTGGTTGTGCTAATATACGCCTTTCCTCTCACAGTGGCATCCACATACAATGTCCAGTACACATTTGGGGGGGGGCTTTCGTGAACACTGATCTTGAGCATGGAATTGAAGTGTTACAAACAGAACATATGGTTGAAAACAAACACGCTTCACCAAGTTCCATCTCAACCTAAAGCATACTCCTCAGAGCAAAAAAGAATGCACTCGAAAAGGTTACGCTGAAGTTAAATAAACAGCTAAAAATTGTCTCTGCAAGGGTGTTCCTCTTGCTTTGTCTTGTATCTAAATCCACCCCCCACCTCCACTTTAATGTTCATTTCCAGTGAGTCAGAAAACAGCTGTCCCAGATGCTCTGATTCAGAGCCTGCAGTCTGGCCAGCTCACGGCTCCTCTCAGCAAAACCACTCACCTGTTTGTCGCTCAGCAGATAGATATACTGGTAATCTGGGCTGAAGACCATGTCCCGAAGTATGGGGCTGCCCTCCACCACCTGAACGGTTTCGTACAGCAGGGCATTCTGGGAAGGCGGGGGGATACCATCCACTCGTATCTGTAATGAAAAAAGGAGAGAAATTAACACTTTTTTACAAATGTAAATAATGTGTTACTTCCTCTCCCTGAGGATTTTTCAAACAAAGAAATGGCAATCTTGCATCAATAACATGACTTGACAGCCTCAAAACAAAACAAAAACAAAAACAGAAAATGCAAAAATCGTTCCTTGGCATCTATAATATAGCAACATGCTTCAACTGGAAAATGATTTGCCAAATCTCCTACATACATTTGTTTGACCTAGAAAGAGATTCCTGAAGAATTCTGGGTAATGGGGTAGGTGAGGGGGAGAGTCAGATTTTTAATCTTAATACTTTAATTATACGATTCAACACACATATTCAAACACTCACTCTTTCTCTCTCTCTCGCGCGCGCACACACACACACACACACACACACACACACACACACACACACACACACACACACACACACACACACACACATACACACACACACAGCAACACACACACACAGAAACACAAAATCCCTGCTGCTTCATCATTACCACCTCCTCTCGGTTTCCTTATACAGATAAGTAGAGCACAGAGCTTGCTTGGGAAAACTGTTACTAAAAATGTAAAATTGAAAAAGTCTTTGATGTGATTGGATACAAATAATGTGAGCAACTGACAACCACAGTCACAGCTGCGAAGCTCACCTATTTTCCCTTCCTTTCTACTGAAGAGAAACGGTGGCAGCTTGCACTGCCGTCCTAATCAATTTTGACGGAAATGTGACGAGGGAGAGAGAACGAGAAAATAAATAAGCTGAATTAATGCAGAGAAGACGGAAAAAAACGTATTTTGAAAGAGCGGGGAATAGAAATGTAAAAACGAGAAAGGGAAAAAAAATCTGGAGCAGATGTGAGGGTGACAAGCTTGGCTTTTTCCTAAATATCTGGGTCGGCCTGAAGTGACAAACATCGTTAGTCTGTTAATTAGCTGCCTCCTCGTTGCTGCAGTCTCAGTAATTAGTGTTGACAAGGTGGCATCAATTAGTAGAAGGCTGCCATATTGGGTGTCACAAGTTGCTGGCCAAGACTGAGACCCTCCTCCCCAGGCGTGGGGACAGCAGGGACGGCAATATGATGGTCACTGTCCGCGGTTCGCCAGTCCCAGAGTCACCAGCTGCAGCTTTGTATTGGTAATGTTCTCAAATACACCAGCTGACGCCTTCGTCCTCTCACTACGTTAACGAAACGCGCTGGTAAACATGGAGGAGCGCGGTGTACCTCTCAGCTCTGCCCCCGGCCCGGCTTTCCGCGCCTCTCCCGACAGACAAAATGGATCCCCAGCCTCCGAGCCGCGGGTCACCGCGGGGTCCCGGCAGTCTGGCTTGGCAGTGATCCGGGACAGTATGCATCGCGATTCTTAAGTAAATTCTATGGATAAAGGGGAGCTTCTTTTAAGTGTCTGCCTACGGGTGAGTTACAACGCCTTTTAGGGCTTAACAGTGCTGGCAAACAGTCTGCGGAGCTCATACAAAGTCTTAACAACCTCATCATTTTCTTAAAAGGTTTTGAGTCAAAAGTGATAGCCAGCGATTTTGGAACGAGGGTGTGTTTAGGACCGTTTCCAATGGTTTCATTAACACAGCTCTTTCAAAATAAGATTTCTTTCTTATGTTTTTACTTTTTAAGATTTTTCTGGTTTTTGTTTCCATCTACCCCAATAACTATTCTCAGATTTTTGATGCACACAGACTCTTGTCTGCCATTTCCTGTTAAAGATTCTCAGACTTTCAGTGTATACAGGAATGCCAAACGTTGACACGGAATACCCGCTGCATTACAGTATAAAGCAATTTTATGTTTAACAAGCTACACACTCTTTGGGCAGATTACGCTCGCACAGAATAACATGACAGAACTGACAAAAGCCAGCAGCTGGTCAGGCCATCGTAAAACAAGAGATGGATCCGACTGCTGCTGGATTTTTATGGTTCCTGTTTAATTTCTTGGAAACATGTAAACAAGGCAGGATGAAAACACGTCTTTGTACGCTTCCCCGAGCGGAAGGCCCTGCCACAGAAGCCCCCCGAGATGGAATTTCAGCGGGTGAAACACGTCAGAATTAAATCTTCGATGAGACTAACCCTTTTAACTCAAACTCCATTTCATAACCACCTTAACCTAGTTTGCTTTCAAGACTCAAAGGTTCAGAAAAGCACTAACCAAGCACACTGAGGACAGCACAGAATGGAAAGGGGATTGGGGGGGGACGCACGAAAAAGACTCTTCTTTTTTTTTTTTTCCTCTCCGATCAGGAGTGTCCTGACCGAGTTGGAGTGTTTGAAATGCAGAGCGCTTTCCCGGGCCTGCTGAGAACTGACCTCTTGGCAACATCAAACAGCCCAGATGAAGGTAATTGGAATTTAGATAAATATTACCTTCGCTTCCGTCTCCCCGCGACTCAAATGGTGCCAGGGTGGCGCAGGGACCCCCGATCCCTCTGTTAATTAACCTGCCGGTCGCGGGGGCTGAGCCCCGGGGATCCGCTGTGCTGACGTTTTGATCATAACCCAATTTTTGATCCCGGTATCGATCACAACTCCAGCAGGAAAAAAAAAAAAAAACATATGAAGGAAACAAATGAGGCTGGGGTGTGAGGCCTGCGCCACTACTTCGGCTGCCGCTGTCCTATCGATCCCTCGCTCGCGTCGGGCCTCGGCTCGAAGGACCTGCCGTGAATCAGCTCCTAAAGGGTAGTTAGCTTAATTTGTTCCTTTCCCCTCACGTGTACCTCACCCCTCTTTTCTTCCTTGAATTTATCTCCCGATATTTTCATGTCCCGTCCCTGGCGCACAGCCAATCAAACGATCGATCAGCGAAATGTTCCGTTTGAATAGTCTCCAGCTGTGAATATTTCGGTGTCCACAGTGATCGTTTTTGCATAGCGGAATAGATGCGATTGATGGCCGAGCAGATGAGGTATGTGAAAAGTCAGACACATCATGAAATAGTCTCATAATGCATGCTCCTTTAGGGCCCTTTCTGACTGGAACTGCCCATGGAGAATGCACCGCAAAGCTAAACTCTGGCTCTCCTACAACCTCTTCTGATTCACGGCACACAGATGATTGCAAACATCAGGCAGAACATAGCGGGGGGAACCTGATTTTTGCCACTAAAAACATATTATAAAATACCTTGGCTTTTTTCTACCATTATACGTTCCCCTGTGTACCTTTATTGTAATATAATACAAGTCATTACTCGCAATATACGTGCTATATTTTCAATCAAGCTATTTTGGTAGATCAAATGAACAGCACGTGAAGACTGCCATATTTGTGATCTCTTGGAAATGCCCTCAATAAATCCAAAATGAGAGAGCTTTTCTCTGAAGTAGGATGAGCAGACATAAAACAATTGACAATCATTGAATGCTGACTGTGTGTTTGAGACTACAGCTGTGACGTAACTTTGAACGACATTTTATCCAGAGCGCAACGCAGAAACAGTCTCTCAGCACTCACTACACAATTTACAGCTGTTACAGGCACATACAAGCTAATACCAATCTCTGTAAATACAGAATGCATTCACACCACAGACACCGATATCCATTCACAATACACCATTTTAGGGAATACATTTTATTTGTGGAATGCTGAGATATCAAATATCCACAGCAACTGAGTAACCGAGCAATTTAATAAACCATCTCCCTACAGCTGCGTCGAAAACTCCAAGGTAACATGAGACCTACTGTCAGAAGCGAATGTTACTCCACAGCTGTTTCAGTGAGCTGAAATATTGGTATAAACAACATATTTGAAAAACAGTCAATAATTAAAACTGCCAGTACTCCTCAACTGCCATCGTTTGATCAGGGACAAACAGACGAGGCTATTTTTAACTAAATCTCACCACAATATCAATCACTGGATTTTTACCATGTTTCCATGGGCCTTAGTCCTAGTCAGAAGTGTGCACTTCTTTTGTAAACTAAATAAACTCTGGCCGCACATCTTTTACAAATACATTTCTGAAAGCTAAGCATAAAAAAGGAATGTGTTGTACATTTGATCATCATCATCTGGCAAGGCATTAAGCATGTTTTAATAAATTAGTTTCAGCTGGATTCATTTGTGGCTAATTTGATGGACAAAGACACTGAAAATTTAAGGAGGATATTTCCACTCCAAATTGAATTTTGCCTATTTTGTTTTAAATTACAAAACTCAGTGTCCCTTACAATTACAACACAGATTTCTTTGGGAGGATCGGAAAAATACCTTAAAGGGAAGTTAATTCCCTCGGCAATCTGGGGTCATGTGCACGTAACTAATATTGAGTCAATATTTCTCAGCACACAGACCACCCATTCTAGTGATGTTCATGTGAATTTTCAAGGCTGAATGAGCTTACATGAAGTGACCGAGCTCACACGCACTCCCACACTGCCAGACCCCACGGAGACACAAACAGGGCCTTCAACACGTCAGCTCCAGGGTTGCCAAGTGACATTTTGGAGATGTTTGTCTTGCAAAACAGCTCTTAAGTGAGGTCAAAGGGCTGAGCAGTGTGGCCAAGACCATGGATTACGACCGCTTCAGGCACCAGATGCAGGACTACTGCATTTTTATTTGTTTTCTGTGGCCACTGCATGTAAACTTCACAGCACGCTGTGCCACCTTACAGCATGAAATGAAATAAACATTATGTTTGTATGCATCTTGAGTTTGTAATGCAGAAGGACCAACAGAATACAGTAAGTGCACCTTTAAGGAGAAAAACCTATTATATTAGAGGGAATGTTTTTCAGTGCATCATGTGTATTTTTGGTGAGATAACAAGTGCGTTTTTTTAACTTAATTCTACCGGGTTCCTTCTTTACGCTTTCAACTACCCGTAAAAAAGAAAAAACTACAAGTTAAGCCACACAACGGGATTTCAATGTCTGTAACCTAACGTTTGAATTTGAACCAGCTGCCAGAAGAGCAGCTGGTTCAATAAGTTAAGGAAGCATCCTGTGTAATTTCATCTGTTATCCGTTTATCGATTAATAAATACCTAAATCTGTGTACATGGCAGTGCAACACAGGATGAATAATTCAGAGGCGTTTGCCACAAATGAACCCGCTGGTAAGGATAAAACAGTTTTATTCCTGGGAGTTAAATCACTTCTCATCACGTGCATCCATCTTCCACGACTTTCTTAAACAGACTCTGTTTACAGTAGTGTGTTAAACTAAACTGTGGCTACCAGGCGGGGCGGAACTCTGTGTGCTTACATGGCTCTGGGTATGTGTACGCGTACGATCACATATATATCACTCTCTCCACATGACAGTGGGGAGGAGGTTGTGTGAAGACAGGTCTCGGGGTGCTGACCCCAGCCTCGCTCGCAGGGTGCTGAGAAACCGCAGACACCCGTGCCAAATAGCCTAGACAAGGCAAACAAGGAAATAAATGAAATATGAAAAAAGGGAACAAATATATGAATGAATAAATGGGAAGAGGGAGTGAGGGAGGAGGGGGCCCAATAAATCAGGGGCAAGGCCTGTGCTGTTGACTTTACTGCCAATCGCAGCTGGATGAATCGTCTGTCTCCACGAAGGGGGCCATTCATCAGTGGGGTGAAGGAGAGAGGGAGAGGGAGGGAGGAGAGAGAGAGAGGGGAGAAAGGCAATTAGAAAGAGAGAGAAAAAGGAGAGAAGAGAGGGAGAAAGAAATGGAGAGAGTAGAGAGGGATCAGAGAGAGCAGAGGAAGACAGAGGATGAGAGAGGGAGGGGGAGAGAGAAAGAGAGCAAGAAAGAAAGAGAGAGAGGGAGAGGGAGGAGAGAGAAAAGAGAGAGACAGAAATTCAGAATAATTTATTGTCCCATGTGGGCAGTTCTTTTGCAGACTGGATAAAAAAGTAAACAAAAAGGATAAAAACTGGGTAAAAAGCATAAGTGAAAAGAACAGCACAGGTTTAAAAAGCCTGGAGAAAAAAAGAGGAAGAGCGGTATTACAGACACCAGAAAGAAAGAGGGGAAAAAAATGAGAGAATGAGAGTGCATATGAGAACACTGCATTATAAATAACTACAGTGACAAAAGAAATACTTTGAAAAAGATTAAAATATCACGTCCCTACTTCCCCACAAATAAATGAGGAAGAGGAGATGAGATCTGTCTCGCGAGGACACAAAGCACCATTGGCTGCCTGGTACCAGGCAGCCGGTCACTCCCAGAGGGACAGAGTGGCCAAACGGCAACAGCCGCCAAGCACGGACACTGTCCAACAGGAAATTAATCCATCAGAAAGAAAAGAAAATGATTAATAGTAGAGTCACAATGAAGCCGTTAAGTGGCATCAACTTCTAATAATTATCTTTTAATTATCACTGTTTATTACACTTCTCTGCATAGGTGTTATTATTATTATTATTATTCGTTACAATAGAAGATTTTTTTTGGCTCGGGTTAGTGCCAGTGGAGTTTGGCAATTTTAAAAACTGAGCAAATGTCACCAACATATTTGATGCAAATTCATCATGACAGCCTGTAATATTTGATCTGTCAGATGTTACATTTTGCACAATTGGAACGTCACTCAAAAACATAACTTTAGTGTTTACTTTCTGTATTATGTTTTGACTCATTTATTACCAATGTTAAACCAGTTTTAACTGATACAAATTTAACTTTAGTTATTCATGTTTCACATTTTCTTCCTAATCTTTATAATTAAGACCAAAGGAACTCTGCCACTTAAACATTTCTTGTACAATAACCAAGAAGGCCATTATGTAAAATTACATACTACACATGGACAAATAAAATACAATTATATGGTAATGAATAAAATTGTTAAATCCTAATGAAGAATAGACAACAGTACAATGTTCAATGCTGTCTGATATTAAATAATAACTAAGGATAAAAATTAATCATTTTATAAAACTACATTTCTTAAATGAAACTGTTTTCTTCTTTAATCATTCTGGTTATACTTTATATTAAGGTCCCATTAATTAACTATTAATTAATATATTATTAAAGTACTGTTACCATTTATCATAGTCCCTGTCCTAAATTAGACATCACACATCCCACACAAATGAATACATGCCAGACACTGAAAAGCCAATCAACTAATGCATTACAGTGTTAATTGACCACCGAAGAACATAAGTCACTTATAAGGCAAGTTACAGGGATCTTGCAGCACATGGTTTCTTCTTTATGAGACAAAGCAAAACAATTAATTAATGTTACTAACAGGCACTACCACACAATTCATGTTAATACCATTAATGAATGGCGATAACATTTTATTAATATTTAAGCACCTTAATTAGGAACCTATGAAGAGCTACCTGAATTAATTTCCCATTTTTGTGCCTGATGTTTATCTTTGCTTGCACAACCTCGGTGTAACCGTGGCAAACAGGTTGCATGGCAATAGCAGTTTTACTCGCTCCTCTGCTTCTCATCATCTGGATTCTGTTAAACCTCTGTGCTTTTATTATTTTGCACCCCCACCCCCAAATCCCATTCAAATTACCTATGACTAACTTACATATGAGTAACACTGGAATTACGCACTTCCAGCTCAGAATCAAGACTCTGCTTCCATTACACATTTAACCAATCAAGAACACCCTCTCACTTCTGTCCAAACTCCTATACCTTTTTCCTAATCACCTTCAAATCCAAATTTATGCTTATCTGCAACAACAAATGGGTTTCAGTTGGATATTCCACAACGCAAGGCGCTGTGTATTTTTATCAGATGAAGGAAACGGCAGCCCATGTTCAGTTTGCAGTCCTGCATATAGGAAACATGCCAGAAGCCGTCACACAATCCAGTTGCTCACTTTGTTCCTTCACAAAGGGCTGCCTGCCGGAAACAAGCAGGGGAGTAAAACATGGCAAAACCGCACGCTTTAAAACGCCCTCTCCTTTCCTCTCCTCAGGAAGCGCTTTTTTGCAATTCCTTTTTATAAACATTTACTGAACTGAAACATCTGCGAGAGTTCAAATGATCACATTTGGGTTTCTTTCTTTTTTTTCTGCGCAGTAGCAGACAGACATGTATGTACGAGCACACAAAGAGCATGTGTTTGGAGGCCAGAACAAAGGCCAGTAAATGTGATGTTGTGCTGTTTCACCATGTCATGTGTTTCAGGTTGAATTTGCTCAAATGTTCTTGGACCGCTTTACCCAGCATGCTTTTTATGTCTCATTTACTCTTGCTGATTAATGTTTTCAGTATTGATACCTAAAAGGACCCAGGGAGGGAATCAGTAAAATACAGTGGGTACTGCTTGTTCTTCTGTTCATGACTTCAGTGAACCTGCATGCTGGAAAAAAGCATCGCCCTCCACCGAATGACTACTTCAGTGACTCAGCCATCCACATTAAGACCATTAAGAATATGAAGAACACTGGATACACCCCTCTTGCTTGGGTGTATTCTTGGACAAAAGAACAAAAAAATTGCTATTCCATCCTTTTGTGTGGAGAAAAATCTATTTTACATTAAACCTGAAAGCTCCGGGTCTCTGAAATGAGGTCAGAATCCTCGAACCGCGAGATTATCCTCTTAAGAGAAGGGAGAAGACGCAGCCCCACACCCCAGGAGTGGAACAAAGGGCCTGATAATTCAATTAGACCCTTATCCTGTTTCTCTGGGATCAGCCTAAAAACCATTAGCGGGCCAGGCAAATAGCGAGGTGGGCTTTTTGGAGTTAACGTCCGTTTTGTTCCGTCTCCGTGGTGACGCCGTCTGAAGAGCCACCCCGACGTGCCCCCGTGCACCCCCCCGTACCCCACCACGACCTCGCCCTCTAGCCTGTGGCGCTCTCGCCATTACCAGCTGACTTTTGACCCCGCTGTACCTTTGACCCCAGGCTGACCCCGGCAGACAGGAGGGCGGACAGCATGAATGCGGGCCTCTGTCTCAGTGTGTGGGTGCGCGCCTGCTGATCGCTTACCAAAATCAATACGGAGGCATTGTCAACGCTCACTATAAAGACATATTTTCCAGATTAATTTCCGAATGGCAAACATAATAAATCACTGGCTGTACGTGCGCGTCCGTGCTCACAAGCAGACTCCCGAAGCACTCGCAAGAGGAAAACTACATATTACCATTGACAGGTTTGATGTTAAAAACTGATGCATCAAAGATTAGGGTGGAGGGTGGGAGTTGGGAGCAGAATGTCTTTATACAGCTCTTCTAAAAAGGAACTTCAGTACAGCGTGCCTATCTATAATGTCCTGAGGACTTTCTGACCGCGACAGCTAAAATCACCTGTGCTTTTATTATATTGTACTGAGGTAAAAAAGAATCACAATTGCTGTAATTTTTCTTCCATTTTTAACATAGCCTTTCATTTTTTTCTAATACTAAGGAGTCCACTGAAATAAAGCCTTGAAATTACATTAAAGCACTACAATTAAATAAGTCTAATTAATTGCTACATTTGTTGTGACATCGCTTACACAACCTTTCTCTCTTGCAGAAAAAGTAATACTGCTGTATGTTTGCGTCTTGTTTTAACATTATTTTAGCTCTTCAAATGCCCTGACTCTATAATCTCTTCCCACCAAGGACTCAGGCACTACACATCTAGAGCAGACAGTGAAAAATGTCACGGCAGCTCATGAATAAAAAAAAGTCTCAAATGCTCCAAGTCAATCAACGCGTCTGTGGTAGATCCTTCACTTAAGAAACATTTAATTCAGCGCCGCGTTCGGAGCGGGCGGCGAGCACTCAGTGAGGATCAAATGCTGAGGCCATGTAAAGCGCGTAACCTTAGGTTAACACTGCTTTGTTCCCTGATAAAAGCGGCACTACCGCTGTGTCAATCACCACGCGTACCGCGTCACTCAGGTTGCCAATTCCAAGTCCCTCCGGGCAGCGGGAAGTGTTCCGTTTCAGCTGGATACCTTTTCTGTTTTCTCCGTTCTCCGCCAGCCGGGCCCTGATCATCTGAGACTTTCCCTGTTACTCCATTACGGCAATGAGGGCGTGCAATTATTCTTAGGCACCTGCAATTGGGGGAATTCAGAACTATGAAACATCTAATTTGCCTAACTTAGGCTTATAAAAATTGCATTTCACAATTGCAAGGACTTTGATCTCTTGCTGTACATTTAAGTAGATAAGATCTCCATTTCCTATAGAAACTGGCATAAGCACAACTGGATAATGCAACCATAAAAACTAGTGTGCTGAGGTATGAAATGTCTTTCAAACCACATTTTCCACGCAACAGCAGACTAATGATAACTGTGATTGTCACTTTGATCTTCCACACCAAATCTGAGCAGCACACATGATTTCTGGACAGGACCATGGTCTAGTCAGCAATGATTCAAAATGGATTCTACCCTCGAAAGGTAGAAATAGCAATGGAAAAAGAAATTACAACGAGGTAGATAATTAAACTGAAGACAGAAAGTCATCTGATGTCAGTGAGAGCATATTGGACACACCACTAATTACAAAGGTGATTACAAATTACTAAGACGATTACTGATTACAAGTGTGACTGTACATACACATGCACACATACACACATTCGTACATGTGGAAGGGATTTGAGGACAGATTTCTACACGAATGTGAGCGACTCAATGTGGAAGACATTACTGTGTGGCTGCTGCAGCAAAGTGACTCTCACACAACCCATTACTTCCTGCTCCTTCCTCTTGGCCACTCTTGCATTGTGACCGTTTCCCATGGTGCTGCACTCGGTTATTAGGCGGCATTATTACACGGTTCCCCTGGGCCCTCTCCTCGGCTCGTCTCCCGGGGCGCGAAGGTGAGGCCGTTGTGCTTGCACTCTGGTGTCCTCCATGGGCAGGGCACAGCAGAGAGGCTCTCAGGTACCAGTCCTTAAAAACCACCCCCACGCGGAGGGTCCCGGGAAAATGACTCTACTACCCCTGTACTCTGCAGGACTCCGGCATAAAGCACTACTGCAACAACACGTTTAGAACAGATCTGCTGGAAGCAGAGAACTGCCATGGAGCACAGGAGCGTGGCATGAAGAAGCAGGTGGGAAGAAGCAGGACTCATAAACCAGAGGTTGCTGGGTTCATTCCCAGCTGACACGCTGCTGTTGTACCCTTGGGTGAGGTACTAACCCAAACTGCCTTAGTGAATTTCCAGATGTAGATATGGATAACACAAGTTATGTAAGCTATGCAAACTGCTCTGGATAACTTCTGCTAAGTAAATGTAATGTAATACAATGCACAATACATTTGCTAACTAAACTCCAGCTTCTATGAGAGAATAACCAGCTAGACCTTCAGGTCAGGTCTCCTCAATTATACTGTCTTAATTTCATCACACCACAATAGGCACTGTGTCCCACTACCTAATAATTCATTAAAAAAAATTACTCAGACTGTTTTTGTCAGATTTCCTTCATTCACAAAGATGGTACAGATTTAAAAAGAAAAAGAAGCTCAGAGCACTTTAAAAGGAAATAAAGTTTGGAGTAGTCTATGATTGGCTCAGCGATTACATCCGTCCCAGCCAACCAAGATTCTACATCTGGGGATAAGGCTTCCAATCACGAGCATCTTGCATGACAAGCCAGAAAGACTTCGGCCAACCGTCTTGTCACCGACAGTTGGCCCCATCTGAACTGGCCCTTACAGTCTAATTCCATTCTCCCACTGTGCAATCTGCCCTGAACATCCGCTAAAAGATTTCGAGCAAGTGTTGGCCCACGTCTTTCGCCTCTTGTACAACACACTCAGTCTGGCCGTCACAGAGATGAACAAAAAAAAAAAAAAAAAAAAAAGTTGAGTAATGAACAACAATAAAGCTATTTCATCCCTTGTGTGACACGATCAGTTTGGCCGTCAGAGATGAGCTAAAAAGTTGTTTAATGGACAACAACAAAGGGAAAAAAAAAAACTCTCGCCTAAACTCCTTAGGCAAAGCATCCCTGATTGTCCTGCTAAATCCATTTCTACATCCTCCCCAGGCCAGACCATGGGACTCATGCACGGGCACCTGGATTGTGAATTTAGATCAGGCCCCTCGGAGCCTGCCGCGCACAACGCGGCAGCGGTTAGGGGAATGTTTTCACCGCACCGCTCCTGTCAGGAAGCGGAGTCTGGTCAGGCTCTGCTGATCATGGCCGCATCGGCGGTCACGGCTGCTCAGGTGCTGGGCGGCAGCCAAGGGACCGGCGAGCGTGCTCTCCGGTCCTTTCAGAAGGAGATTAGGAGCGCAGACGCTCCCCCCGATCCCTGGAGCCCCTGTGTCAGAGGAGTTTCTGCTTTAAAAAAAAAAGAAGAGCTGAACTTTGTCGATGACCCCTAAGAGTTCTCCTCAATCTCCCGTCCAGCCAATTAACCCTCCACCTCCTAGCCGGGCGCAGACACAACCGAGCACGAAACTGCACTTAGGAAATTAATTAAGCAGGAAATTGCTTGTTGATTTTGCATGTCCTCGTGTTAGGAATATAGCCTTCAGAGTCCACCGCCACATTGTTAAAGGGCCGCTTTGAGTGGGCTGACAGTGTTTGTGTTGGCAAGCTGGAATCCAGGAACTCCTGTGAAAGCCGAGTATTTCCCTTGAATTGTTAACGCTGTTTGCCTTTTTTTTTTTTTTGCCCCGGTCTGCAAATATTAAATAAATAAAACATACAAACAGCATTTTGTTCATCCCTCAGGTCTTCTCCACACTGTTTTAGGAGGAGCCAAAGAGGAAATCAATTTAGGCACCTTCTTATCAAGACCTTACCAGGATTTGCAAAGCCCCGAGTATATTTGCAAGTTATTTATGGTGCATATTAAACTGTGGTGAGTCTGTGCTTTCTACTCCCTATTACTCCATACTTGTTGATTCTCTGCGCATCCCCAGGGCACCATCTCAGCTCGGTAAACTGGCTCTATTTCACTGGCTTACGGGGAGGAGGGGACCGGTGAGGAGGGAACAGACAGGCTCTGAGAGCTTTATTTTTTCGCAAGGGCCTTAATGAACCTATGATGAGGTTTGTTTTTTTTTCTTTTTCAAAAAAAAAAAAAAAAACATCTTAGTCATACTGCTGTATATTGGCTTAAGTTAAAAATAAATTGCACCCATGGTGAAACATCCATACCAGTGCTAAGCTGTCTAAAGAGTCTGACACCCTGTAATACAATGGCCACAGTTACTTCCACCTCTTTACATTCACTGCTGTACAAGGGGCCATGTAGGCCTACAATTACACAGTCATTTTTGTCATCAATTTTTCTAGGAGATGCTCTTATCCAGAGTGACGTATCTAGTTTGCAATATTATCCATTTATACAACTGGATATTGTTATGTCCCTGGGCGTATGGTTCGTGCGTCTGCTCCCGCACT
Source organism: Megalops atlanticus (assembly GCA_019176425.1). NCBI lineage: Eukaryota > Metazoa > Chordata > Actinopteri > Elopiformes > Megalopidae > Megalops > Megalops atlanticus. Next base: position 31,329,846 of record CM032882.1, read on the forward strand.
CGCGCTGTTCCGCCCTCCGTTTTCTTTTTTTTGCAGATTGGCGCCCCGCTGCGATTGGGTGAGGAACGAGTGGGAAGATTTAAAAGGAGGAACCCTCACGATGAAGCAGCGCTTCCCCTCTTGTTAATGCCTGTCTGTATATAGCGATACCTCTGTTCTTTTGTACATTTGTAAAAATCTGTAAATACTTTGTTACCGTTTTGTGATTTTGCCATTGGGTAGTAGGGGGTGGGTGCCCTTTTCTGTTGGGTTATTTTTCTCCTGTTCTCGGATAGTTAGGGAGTCAGGGAAGAGACTGTATTTTTGTTTTCTTATTTTTCTTTGGCTAGGTAATTTATTCCCTGTCTCCTAAGCAAGTTTTGTTCTGTTTGTTATTTTTGCCTTGCCCACCCCTGAAGTTTGTGTTTAATAAAACAACCCTGGCTTTATTTTACGGTGTGTGTGTTCTGGACTGGACAGGAAAGGGAGGTGTCCACACATTCCATTTTATGTTACACCTTACCCTAGACGGGGTCGTAACATTATGTACTGAGGCAATTGTGGGTTAAGTACCTTGCCCAAGGGCACAACAGCACTACCCCACTGGGGGATCAAACCAGCAACCCTTCAGTTACGAGCCCTGCTCCTTACCACTATGCCACACTGCTGTGCTTTACATCAGTGTGTATAACTGATGTAAACTTTACTACAACAATAGTGTTTTCTGTTCCTACAGTTGGCTTTGATCTCATTGACACAGCAGAAAAATCAGCCCGCAATCAGCGGCGGTTAAATAAGTGTGTAATCAGTGCTATCGTTAAGAGCAAAGTTAATCCGCATCACAATGTGCTATTAAGAAAGACATTTGCAAATCAGACAAAAATAACACGGTGCCCCGTGATAAAGGTTCGCAACGTATATCACTCCTCCGAGTGAAGCCCGCACTTCCGCTCTGTGTTGAACAAGCAATAATTACTCCTCAACGTTTGAGGGAAAAAAAGTAATCTCCACAGAGCTCACGCCATAAGGTAATTATTGTTTCACAGACTAATTTTCTCATCTTGGTTGAACTGTGTCCAATCTGCAAACACCCAGGCACAGTTTAATCTGTGGCTTTAGGGAGCAATATTTAGATAGCAAAGAGCTGCGAAGATGGTTGCTTATCATTTTTAATGGATTTGTTATTTCCTCGTTTCATTAGGTTCAAAATCATTGCTTGTTTCTTCCTATCCGGGGTTAGGAAAACAATTACAAGAAAGGAAGAGCCCCTTTTTTCCCCAATTCTGTGTGAATTCTTTCATGTTCAGATACAGCGATCGTTTATTCATTCATTTGCAAATTTAAGCAAATAATTTTACTTAATTAATTCCACTTTGTTGTGCATATTAGCTCCTTTGTGACACTCGCACTCATCTCCTGCTGTTACGAGCACCTTCGCCATCACACCGTCATGGCCACTATAAAGAGCGAAACGACTCCTTCACCTGATAAGGGGCCAAATTAGTCCACAGGCCCAATCTCAAAAATTGAAATTTTATCAGCTCAATTTTAGGTCTCGTTTAACTCAGGCTTCCCAGCTAAGAAATTTGAGGCCCTGACAGGAAAAAAAAAAAAAAAGCATTTGCCCGAGATTGAAGGAATGCAGGTGTCCCTCTCTCCCTCCCTCTCTCAATCTCTTCCTTTCCCCTCTCTCCTTGCCAAACTCGGAGGGATAAAATTACTGAATAGGAATTCCACAGGGTTGAGCTCTGCTGTCCAGACAGGATGGGATATCTGGCGTGTCTCTCCCTTACTCTCTCTCTCTCTCTCTCTCTCTCTCTGCATAAGGGTAGCTCAGTTCACCTGCTGTGCCTCTCTGAGGAGCTTAGGAACTTTATTACCCAGAACGGAAAATCCCCCACCGCCTGCTTTAGGACCCCTTGGAGACGCGGTCTCTACCCCCAGCCCCGCCCAGGGCTGCACATTCACACTTGCCCCAGCGCCCCCACGCTCTGCCTGGCTAGCACCCCCCACCCCCTGGAGCCCAGGCGGGAGGGTTGGGGTTTGTCTGTCAGTGCCTTACTCTGCATGTTTCTGTGTGTAAACAGCGGATTAGGGCACTGGGCCTGATATTTCTGTGTCCTAAGCCCACATGCTCTATGGAGAACGGAATGCCATGTCCGCTCCACTGAAGTCTTGAGTGGATGGGGACGGGGGAGCGTGATGCTTTCAGACGGTCTGAGGACACCTCCTCGGTAACGGGCACGGCAAGCCGAGGCCCTGGGCTCACCCGGCCAGATGACCCTTTACAACGTGCTCCTGGCTCAGATTTATGACCTCAGCACCGCAATAAAAAACACACCCACTATATAAGCAATTTCAGCCCATCCTATATATTTGTGGCTGACCCGAATTGGTTTCCGTGCACTAAATAATTAAATCTGAGCCATCTGGAGGGCTAGTGATCTAATTCCGTCCCTCTCCAAAGAACTGGCTGCAGTTTATGGCGTTTCCACTCCTTCTTTGTGGTGATGGTTGTGGGGGGGAGAGGTATAATAAATAAAAGTGACATTTCAGGTTAACAATGATGTGTGTGTCTTTCACATCACAGGAGCAGTCGGGCCTCTCCGGGGGGCTGAGTACTCAACATTCATTACGCTGCCAGGTCTTGAGCTTTGTGGGCAGTGTGTGCATGTTTGTACATGAGCGTGGAAGTGTGTAGAGGTGAGGTGTGGGCTTATGTATTTGTGAGTGTGTATGTGTGTATATGATCACATGCGTGTGTGTGACTGTGCATATGTCCTTATATATTTGTGTGAGTGTGCGCGTGCATATGTGCTTGTGTATTTGTGAGTGGGTGTGTGTGCGTATTTGTGAGTGGGTGTGTATGTATTAGAGTATGTGCTTAGATCTGTGAGTGTGTGTGTATGTGTATGAGAGTATGTGCTTATATTTGTCTGTGTGTGTGCGCATATGTACTTGTGCGAGGAAGACGCAGGTGGTCTCCTCTCTTTTAACCAGCATCTGTTCGGAAAAGAATGAAAGTCACAACTCGCCTCCAGTTTAAAACGTGGCATGTCCACTCTCCGAGAGTGCCAGATTCAAAGGAGCGCACCCCTATAACCTCCGAGTCCCGTCTTTTGTTACAGACCGACATCTAAAGCTCTAGCACCATCATCCTAAGACTCGGTATTTGAACAACAAACACCGTCCGTCAATAAACCCCCTTCAGGCAGCAGGAAAATCTCCCCACAAAGGCAACACCTGGGGCATAAAATGAGGTGCAGAATGGACTGGCCCTCAGACCCATCCCCCCCAGAAGCCTCTACCTAAGCCAACCCCCCCACTCCAGTTTGCAGTCAAGCGCTAACAGGAGGTGATAATGGCTCTCTTACACCGAGGGGTGTGCTGTTCCTCTAACACCTTGTCTAACGCAAAAACATTTCAGCCCAAGCGCAGTGACGCTCTTGGGTTACGCAATTAGCCCGAGCCGGCGTTGGTCCGCAGACGGCCGTCTCGTTTCCAGCCCCGGATAAACGCTCAGCCCGGGATCCTCCTCGATCGTTGTCAGATGTGTTCCACTCGGCCTTGTTTAAGGAGAAACCCTCCCGAGTCCCTGTGTCAGGGCGTCGAGGAAAATCGAACGTAATTGGAATCACGAGTGCAGAGAGAGGGCAGCCTTTAAGTACAACCAGCCCACGTGTTGCATAGCTCAAATGTATGGCAGGAATGACACCGCCCAAGCCACCGCTCCACACATTACATTATATAATTGTCATTTGGTAGATGATCTTATCCAGAGCAACCTACATAAGTCACAATTTTATCCAGTCATACAGCTGGATATTTACTAAGGCAACTGTGGGTTAAGTGCCTTGCCCAAGGGTACAAGAGCAGTTCACCAGCAGGGAATCGAACCAGAAACCTTCTGGTTATGAGCGCTGAGCCACCACTGCACTACAGTGCCGCACGCTCCTGTCTCTCCTACACACAGGAATGTGCCTTCCATGCACACAGGTGGTTTGCTGTATTTAAATCCAGTCGCACTCTCTTCCAGGCAGTGGTGTCTTCTGCACCACCTCTTCTGGCACCACCTAACTTTTCCCTGCCATGTGATTGCCCAGCTAATGGTGATAAATACCTTTCTGCATGCCAACTTCTAACCTCTCCAAGCAGAGGTCCATTCAACAGCGCTGATCGTACGAGACTCAGCCCCTACATCCACTCCATTTTCAGCTCCATTTTGCTGGTGTAGACATATATCACGCCTATCCTGCTATCAAAGAGACTATCACAAGCAAACTTCAAGAAATGCCATATGTGCATTAAAAAATGTGTGTCTTCATTACAACTGCAATACAGAGTGCTCTAGTTTTGAGGCATCACTAGAGACCTGAGGCAGTTCTCTTTTGCTTTGCATTAGCCTCGATGCCAGTGTGCTAGGAAATATTACCCTTTGAGGATAAACGTGTGTTTAGTCCCCAGTGTCAGTTCAGTGTCCTCAGTTGGCCATATTTCTTTGAAACCATTTTTTGGCTCTCTAAGTCATTTTCCTGATAATGAGATCTTTTTCCCCAATTTTATGCTTCAATATAGTAATAACAAACACCAAAAAATACCATCTGTTTACCTTAAAGGCTAATCTTTTCTACCAGACCAGCACCCAGGCCCCAATTTTAAATCAGTTTCGCTCTGAAAACTCCTGTTTCTTTAGCTCCCTGATTCACTCCCCCTAATGGTGTGCTCCTTCTTTGCTAATTTCATACTCTAAAATAGCACAGTACACTGAATAAAAAGCAAACACGCTCTCATCATTTTCTTCTTGTTCTTGCTGCTGCTGTTGAGATAACAATACAGGGCTGACAGTCAATGTGGTGCAAGGTATTTTGTGAGAGCCTTGTCAAACTGTGGGTAGACTCAGCACTGCTGTCCACTGCTTCCTTCCTGGAGCTCTCCTGAACTGCTGTGATCCATAGTACAGCCCCTGTTCACGCCCTCTCAATTTGGCAAAACAACAAGATGCATGGAGAGTGCCATCTCCAGAGTGGTCCGGAGTGGTCCGTGGGGGGCGCATGTGAAAGCACCCTAATTTCAGTTGCCTGACTCACCACTCAGAATGGATTTTAACACCTCTTGAGCGCTCCGAGTGAACGGTTTTGCCAAAAAAAAAAAAATCACAGTAGACGCCTGCACCGAGTACAGACAGGTCGCTAGCGATGAGAGCCAGGGAGACGGGAGTGGGATCGATCTCTCTGTCACGAGAGGTAATGACGTGCGGAGTCTTGGGCTACAGGGAGGATGATTGGACGGAGTTGGGAATCATTGATCAGAGCCCCCCACCCACCCCAATCAGGATGGCATATGGAATCATAGCCTGTGGGCTGGATTAGCCCCCTCAGTCATTACATATGGTGCCTCACCTACAACCCCCCCCCCCCCACCAAGCCTCTTACACAGACCTAACCTGCTTTGGCTGATCTTTAATTGCTGAACCCGAGCTCATTTCTATACCCTCATGTACAAAGTCTGGAATGCTGCTGAAGCTGTCTTCTATTGTGATTATTATAATGGCGTTCTAAAATGTCTGCCCATCTGCATAAAGGTGCTGGGTGTTGGAGCGGTGGCCCCGCGGAGCACTTTTCGCCCTCCTCGCGCTTCCAGAGCGAACAGGTGTTTCCCAGCACGAGGATCTATTTAAAGCTCGCATTTGCAACCTCAGGTTCGTCTCCGCGCTATTTTCCTGTGTCTCCGAGCCATCTACCAGGTGCTTCCTCAAAAGACCAAAATCCTTGGCATAAACTGCATTTTTTTGGAGAGGCACATAGCGTGTTAAAATGTAAGAGCGTGTAATGTAATTTGAACAGCATTGTTTTCATTATAAACGGTTAATTGTACGCTTTAATATGTGGCACTCATTTTGTTTAAAAAAAGAATTACATCAAATATATTATAACATATTCAACTGCCAAAATGTTACTGAAACATTTTGCTCCCAATTAAATTCTGCAAACTAGCCGACAAATGGTTTTGTGTTTCAGTGTAGACAGTGCAATGCCAGAGTAAACACGGAAATCACACACATCAAGATAAAAACCATCTGTACAGTCTTACGAAACACAACAAATTTCTCATCAAATCAGGCCCGTTCATGTTGATGGAATGCCTGCAGTAAACCAATTTCACCTCGTTTGCCTCCGCTCAATGTGTGTCATTGTTAAAATTTGGGTTTTTGAACAGCTGCAATTTTACTGACAAAAATTAAGTGCTGCGGCCTTCATATTGTGGATAAACAGGACACGTAAAAAAAAAAAAAAAAAAAAAAACAGAGACTAAAAGTTGGAAGTTTAAAATCTCAGAGACCACCACAAAAGGTCCAGGCAGGAAACTTTAAATGAACGTGGTCCACAGCAACAGCAAAGCGACCACATGGACCAATACGGTTAAGGTGGCGCCACGCACTGGATAGCCCTCAACGGGGCTCTCTCCAGCTATCAACAGATGAGGGGGTGCAAGTTTGCTCTTAAGAGATCTTAACAAGAGCATCACAAGGTGTAACACACATTACATAACTGTCATTTAGCAGACGTTCTCATCCACTGTGACTTACAAATGTTACGGTTTTTACATGTTATCCATTTATACAGCTGGACATTTACTGAGGCAACTGTGGATTAAGTACCTTGGCCAAGGATGCAACAGCAGAGGTTGCAAACCAGCAACCTTTCAGTCATAAGCCCTACACCTCACGGCTGCCCCGTAGCCGCTGTATTGGTTAGTGGTCTGACCAAACACAGCAGCCAGTCACAGTGAAGCGTTGCACCGTTACTGCCAGCCATATTACTCTGTAGTGTCACTCCTCGCTGCTACAGTGGGCACTGATTAAACGCCTCTGAGGTGCAGGCAGATAGGGGCTGCTGAGGGCCAGGTGGGCGGTGACACGGCGGCCACCGCAGGGGGCAGTCTGCAGACCACTTCCACACGCTATTCCTGGCGAAAGCTGCCCTTCTGTCACCGCGTCCGGCTAATAACAGGCAATTTAAATGGCAACCATGCCATTTCTCGGGGAAAATGTTTGATGCATTGGCTCGTCATAGCGTTCAATCCTGGCGAAAGGGTGATTGAAATGGCTCTCTGAAAAAGTCATCTGTAGGAACACAGGAAGCATCTGGAAATAAAACTCAGGGAATGTGGCCGAACAAGGATGAGATTTCACCAATGCTCACCGAGGATGAGATTTCACCAATGTCACCGATGATGTCTCACCAATGAGATGGCCTTCACAAGGCTGGTTTTGAAATGCTCTACCAAACACTTTCCCTGGCTTTATCCATCCCTGGGTTAACCAACATCAGCGCACTTCTGTGTATTCACTCCACACTCTACTGAAGTTGCTTTTTCTAAACACAGAAAACTAGACTGGAATAAATGAAGCCTTCTTTTAAAAAGTCAATTAGAGGCAACGGGCCACACTGAAAATAGGACCATTAATAAGTGCTTTGTGGGGGCAGCTCGGCCTCATTATGGCTGAATGGTTTCTCCTGTTATCTTAACCACAGAATTTGATTTATATTTGTAAAATTTCATACAACAGCGATTTCTCTTCCGTCCTCAGGCCTGCTGTTGCAGGAAGCTGGTGACCACAGTGGGTGAGTAAGAGGAGCCACATCAGCTCTGTAGCTAACACAGCCAGCCCCATTCTTCTCATCTGAAATCATCAAGCAAAGCCTCTAAATGGATGGCAAGCCCTGAAGCATTGCCTACTGAACCATTAACCCTTGTGGAGGGACTGGGGAGAGAGATGGTGGGGGTCTGCAGGATAGAGGGGTGAGGGAGGTTTAAGCTCATTAATTGCTTCCGACCCCCGACCCCGACCCCCCCCGCCACACACACAGGCGCACACACCGACACACCACCATCCACCCCCCAACATCCCCCACCACACACCCTCAGACACACACACCACCATGCTACCTCCAACACTCCCACACACCCTCAGACACACACACACACCACCCCCCCCACCACCACCACCCCCCTACCTCAGACACTCCCACACACCCTCAGACACACACACACACACACACACACACACACACACACACACACACACAGTCGTGCAGGAGAGCAGGCAGAGGCACGACAACAGGACCACCAACCAGTAGGGTTCCCAAAGGCTGCCCCCCAGGCACACAACTGTCCTCCTCCCCCTCCCCCTCCTCCCCCCCCCGGGAGATGATCTGTCTGGACATCGCCTCCGCCCCCCACCTCTGCCTCCCATTGTTCCAAATTGATAGAGGCAGAACTAGGGGAAGGGTAAGGGCTACGGGGGACACAGGAACATAAATAATTTGCCGGGACCCCCTGGACCCTTCAAGTCTTCCCCATCTTTATCTATTCAGATACATAATGATGAAAACTGTGTACAGATGGGTTTACATGGTATTTCCGTTGACATTTAGCACTGATACAAGGTAAATCTGGGCAAAGAGCATAAAATGAGACCAAGGGTTTGGCCTGTGATCTTTTTTTCTTCTTTTTCTGTTCTTAATATGTTGGTAGAAGGCTGCTTATTAATGAATGTTTTGAGGTTTAATGGCAAAATGAGAGTAATGCACACAAGGGGAAAAAATCCTGTCTTCATTCTTATTTTTCCCCCTTTTAATTTCAATCCATTTGCAAAAATTAGGCCCAAGGACAACCACAATCTCATCATAACTACATTTTTTACCTTTAAAAAAAAAAAGACTTTCACTTCAAACTCAATCAAGGAAGTCAAAGTCATCTGGAATCTCAGCAGATGACACCTACCTTCGTATGTTTCTATCACATCTTTTCCTTTCAGTTTCTAGACAGATTGAGAAAGAAACAATTTACAGAATAGTTATTTGTGAAGTTCATGACTACAACACAATGCATCTTGGACCAAAACAATTGGATGTGAAGCTTCTTTTGTAACACTGTGCACACTTCTCCAGCTTAAATACACTAAATATTGGCAGCAAATAAATCCAATGTTAGAAGGAATCTGATGTGACCAATATTATTTACAGCTGAGGTCAAATCCTAAAAGGATAACAGCATACATATTCTAATTTGGCAAATTCACATTACATGGCCAATGCAGATAGCTACTTAGCACACTCAGAGCTCCTTAATAATTCAACAGCCAAGTCCACAGCATTCTCCTTCCTACCACCGTTTTTATTTGAATGCCCAGGAGAAATCTTCCAAGGTTAAGCCTAGTCGTGCTCACTCCAGCCAAGCAGCAAACCCCAGGATACTCCCAGGCTTTATGGCCTAATCCTCCACTATGTGCCATAGAGCATTCTCAAGTGCTCCAAGTAGTTTCCCCAAGACAACAACACGAAAGTTTTAATCACATCTTGAGAGGGGAGAGGCAGAGAGAGATAGAGAATGAGGGAGTGGGAAAGTGAGGAAAAGGAGAGATTCAGCTGGGAAATGACGGACTTGCGCACTTCTCCGTCTCCTTGGGAACCAAATGATAATTGATTTACATCTCTGTATGGCTTCTCATATCTGATTTCCTGCCCTGCCCGTCACTGTGTCATATGCTAAACAACTCACTTTGGTTCTCCCTCATGACAATTTAGCAGAGGTGAACTCGGGGGCTCCACATTTACTGTAGACAGTCCTGACTCCAGTTAAGTGTAAGTGCTAGCGCTCCTGCCCCATAATTTTACCTACAGCTGCTCCATACGGTGCTGTAAAGAGATCATTTTTTTCAGTACTCAATGGGGAACTAAAACTCAGAGTAATCAATACAATTGATTAAGATATTTTCGAGCTTGTCTTTTATAATTGGCTGAGGATGTAGGGCCTCACAGGGACAGATGAGCTACAACGTTACTCAGGGTAGACGACCGGACATTAAAAGCTGAATTCAAATCTGGGGAAAATTAAGACGGGGGCCAAAAACACGAGGCTGCAAACTCAGTTCTGTACACCGTAAATCATAAAATCATTTCCGTAACCTGACAAAAAACATTACAATACAGCGCAGTGCAAAACGCTCATTTTGGCCTCATCAGAGGGAAGTGCAAATCAACGGCACATGGCTCCTTCTGCACGCTTCAGTTCCTCTCTTAAAAACATTAACTTCTGCATTTCTTCGTGTGTAAAATAAATTTCTTTTCTCCCTTTCAGACACACGACAGATTGGAAAACGACACACGAGGGCAACGAGCCGTTAAAGTGCTTCAGAAACATCTGATGTGCGAATTCCTTATGTCCCTGACGCAAAAAACGGTTACGATGCTGTGACTGACATGCCTCAGAGGTCACGAGGGCCGATGACCCCGGTTGAGTTACCGCCAGGAGTGGGTGGCCGGCCGATGGGGTCGCTCCACCAACAGCCCTCTCATACCAGAGAAAACATTTACAGTGCGCAGGAAGCGGCCGCCCTGACCCGGGTCAGGGTGTCAGCGCGAGATGGAATTTCATATCACTCTGTATTTGTTCTGCGCATTCTGTCGTTCCCCGCCCCCCCCTGCCAAAACCGCCATCCCTCTCCCCGTCTCTGCCTCGGCCCTCGGATTATGGCGACGCATTCCCGTTATTCCCACTATGACATTTGTGTCTCATTTTCATTAGCTCTTTTCATCTCTGTACAGGTGCCCTACCCTTTCGCTGGGGTCAATGTGGATTCCAGACTCCAGCGCGCTCTCTCCCTCCATCACTTCATCAAGATAAAGAGAGAGAGGGGAGACGGGAGAGAGCTGGGGAGGCAGCGGGGCCTAGGGGGGCTCGTAAATGTCTCCAGCATGAGGTAGGCAGCCTGGGGTCGGTCAATCCTGGGCTGAGGGTGTGGGTGGCTGGGGGGGGTAGCGCACACTCGGGCCCCTAGATCCCCGATCGTAAACACCAGGCCCCCAAGGTGTCTTGTATCAAAGGAGAATTTTTTTTTCATTTATTTTCAGATTTTTTCACCCCCTTCCCCCACATTCTGCAGTGGGGAGATTTACTTGGCCAGCGTGACCAAAATAAATCTCAGAAGTGTCACTGAAGGAATTTTACTATCTGTATTCTGTAAAGTGATCTGACATATGCAGGTTTGGTAGGCCACTTATGTGGCACATTCCGAATCCAGTCTGAATGGAAGCCTGCCGCTATATTGCTACCGGTGAGCCGAACACATTGTGCAGATGTGATAATGTAATTATTTTGTTCTTATGAAGGCTGAATGAGCCATTGTTTGCCATGTCTGTCGGTGCTGTATTTACCTATTCAGGAATACCGCTAACGCGACACATTTTCAAACAAAAGGCAGGATCTTTCAATAACGCAGCACCGAGCAGACGTGCTGCAGCTTTATGTCAAAATTACAAAAATAGTTCAAACTTTGCAATGCATAACCATTGCACTGCCAAAGCTCCATCTCCACCCACAGAGACAGACACACACACACACACACACACACACACACACACACACACACACACACACACGCGCACACCCCGCCCACCCGATCCCACACAAACCACACACAGACACACACATCCCACACACACACACCAAACCCCCCAACCTGCCCTCTTCCACACTCACCGCACACACAGACACACCACACACACAATGTTTTCACAACAATGCCCTTTAAAATATACATTCCCACTACTGAAGGGAAATAATTTGCCAGTGTGTAATATAATACGTAAAAATCAGCTTTACTTCCTAAATCCATTGCTTCTGTGCCAATGGAGTTCTCATTCCTCAAGAACAGAAAATATACCACTGAAAAACCCAACCAATCACTGTGGCCACCAATTTCATACCCAACAGCTGACACAACAAACGATTGGCAACATCTGACACGTGCCGTGTCCTGGCACAACAAGACAGCATAATGGCAGCCAAAGAAAGATAAAATACTGACTGCGAGATGAGATTCATGTGTCAGTTGCATAACATTAGCGTTAGCCAAACACTAATTAAAAGTAATGGTATGTCTTCCATGTCACAGTGGGTTCATCAGCTGACCTCAATATGGAAAGGTTTAAAACTGAAAAATTGGAATGCTTGACTCATTTTTCCAAATGCAGCACAGGCAAAACAACACTGCTAGCATTCTACGGATATTAATTTTTTTTTTTTTTTGAAAAAGGAGATGGAATCCCTCTCCTGCTCTTAATAATATATACAGTGGACCAGCAGAGTTGTGTATGTTGTATATGATGTATATGTCTCTCTGGTTGCTGCAAAAGACATTTACGCATTTGTGAGAAATCAGAGGAGGCACTTAGCAATGGAGCGTCTAGAGCCAATATAAAGCACATATTTCAGGTTACATAACATAAACATTTCAAAAATGCTGGCACTGACGTAAACAAATCTAACCCCCGATTGCTTACTGGTGAAATTGAGAGCCTCGCATTGAAAATAAACTCAGCGCTAAGTGGATGAAACTGCAGCCTCAACATCAAACTGCTTCCCTCTCCCCCTCTCTCTCTCTACCTCATGGGGAAATACATCTAATTATCCCATTCAGATTTAACCCGCTAATTACTAATTAACCACTGTTAAAGGTTGCCTGTCTGCGACACGATTAACATGATAAGGCTAAAGTAGTGTACACCGCTGTAACCACTGCTGTCGTGTCTTCTGTCTGAAGATGCTGACGTCAAAATAGTTCTGGGGGGTTGCTTGGGTGAAGATTTTTGCAATGTTGCGTAAAACAAATACATTTCTGCCCTGCAGGGCCGCAATTTGAGAGAGTAATTTGGAAACAAAGAGGTTAAGTGAAAGACAAGGAGAGAGAAATGAAAGAGATGTTTCACTTAATTTTCATTAACTGCGGTGTGTCCCTAACTTCAAGCTTCTGCACAAGCATTTGGTTTTTTTCCCGCCTTTTTTCCCCCCTCTCATTTCAATGACCACAACACTCTTTAAGTCGTGTAACTGACAGAAGTGCTGTCTAATTGAAGTGTTATCGACAGTTAAGGAGAGACAAACCACAAAGCAATTGGCCCGAATCGGGGGGGAAAAAGCTGGGTGGAGACTAAGGGCAGATGGGGAGGGGGGTGACCAGCCATCAAAGGCAGGAGCTGAAGCGTGGATGCCCTGTTTGCTTCTCAGCCGTTGCCGAAAAATGCTTTGATGAGGAAGCCGCCATTGGAGAGAGAGGAGTTTGCATAGCAGGAGAATAAAGCGCAGCAATAGGCAAAGACTTGTGATTAAAAAAAAATTTCTTGATTAATAAAATGAATCATTTTCCTTCCTTTCCTCATGAAAGACACAGTTCTAGTTAATTAGCCCATACATAGTGTTGCTTTAGGTTGTTATAGCAGCAGCTGAGTGAGAGGAACAGCAATGTACCTGCTAAATTAATACAAATGAGCAACCTGGCGTTTTAACGTTCTAACATCATGACGTTTGTTTAAGGCTCGAAAGTGAAAATGGAAGGCAAGAAATTTTGTCACTCTCAACATCGTGTTTGCAATTCCCGCACGTACCAGAGAGAGGTTTTTGCCAGTTTTTCAACCCACTGTCTACGCTGAGCCCTGGAAATGTCACTAACTGAGACTGCCTAACAATGCCTCACCAGCCTGTCAACTGCGGCAGCCGAGGAAGTCAGGGGGGGGAAAAAAAAAAAAAGACACGTACTCTGCCAACCTGAGATTCAGAATAACCAAAGGGGGCAGCTTCCAGAAACACATGTAGCACCGTGGAGAAAAGAGGGCAGGGTTAGAGAGCCTCAGCAGGGGGGCGGAGACTAAATGGACTGACAGCGAGGAGCAGCCTATGAGAGGTGCTGGGGGGAGGGGCCGACGTTACTCTGGGGGCTGGAGCTGTCAGGTCTCCCCACAGGCATCCTGAGCCGGACAATGCACGCTAAGAAAGAGCCAGTCAGGGTTGATTAAGTCCAAGGGTGGTGGAGGATGGAGGTGGAGGGGGGTGGAGATTTAGGGGACACAGCCAATGTGACAGCGTCAGCGGGATACGGCGGTACCCCATGTGAGGGCTGTGTTACTCGCCTGTGCACACAGTATTACTCATCTTGTCATCTGCAAGAAAAAAAAAAAAAAAAAGAGACTGCATCACCTTCCCTTTCACTCCTCTCATGGTCAAGCGAGTCAAGGAATCTTATGACCGGTAATGTGGGTGAATAAATACGCACAAAAACTCAGTTTCAATTCCCAGCGCAGGGCAGCGATGTCTTATTCTGCGACTGCTAAAAGCTAATGCCTTCGATATGAGAAAGGATCACTTCTTCCTTCTAAATAAATCTTTAATAAGAGGATTAAAGGAGCGTTTTTCAGCCCAAGGTCACACTCGGCTCGGGGGGCCAAAATATCTGGTTAAAGATCTGGAGGCTGCGGTTTCTGAGGTGGTGCCACGCTCGCGGTAACCATGTGGGCAAATAGATGATTAAAAGTGTGCAAACACAGGCCCGGGCTGGTGCCACCGGCAGCCCAGGGCCCCTGGCACACGCCCCACCCAGGGACGAGACAGCGTCTCTCTCCACAGCAGCGTAAACACTCAATCTGGTCAGCTCAGATAAACTCAACCGCAAAAGGCAAAAAAAACGAGCTGGTGCCAAAAATCATCTGGCAGACAAAAGGTCAGGGTCTTTCTGCACATGTACTGAACAACAGGGACTCCTCTCCCTGTCTCTCTCCCTCTCTCCTTCTCTCTGGTCTGTTAATTAACAAAACAAACAGGAAAAACAGACACGGTTAAAAAAAAAAATAGTGGTAGAGGATAAGTAAAATCACATCTGCGAAAGTAATTAACAGGCAACAAAAGTCTGAGTCAGAAGAAGCTGGGAACTGTAAAACAGGTCCTTCTATCCACAGCCAGCAGAATTTCACCAGTGTCACCGCTGAAATAAGGACTTTCTTCCAAAGATACCGTCCGACACTAAACCCAGAGCGGCTGACTCCCTCAACTCCTCTAAACCTTACAATTAGCAGCGATAGCAAGCATTAGCTTTAGCCCAGAGAGACGAAAGTTGCACTGCCTGAGCGTGGTGCAGGGTACTGCTGCAAACTGCAATTAAGCGACGCTATTCAGAATCACATGATTCATTTGCAAATCCATCAGGGGAAAACAATGGTGACACGCTGGTCTCATCCCCCTGTTCTGAATACTAAACGCACTCCTGAAAGGGGGAATGGGGGTAGCAGAGGCATCTCTTATCACCAAGAAAAGGAAATAACCATATGTCAACACATATTTCAGTTCATTTCCCAAACACATACCTGCGCATGGAAGTTACTGCACAGGTGAGGTGAGGTGAGAGTTATTTGGCTGACAGCAGTGTGGCCTGAAGGATTTCCTAGCAGTGGAGTTCAATTAAATGCATTTTTTGGGGTTCCTTCCCTTATGGACTTGCTGCATTGTGAACCAGGCCTGCAACAAATGGCAAGCCCTTTGCAATTACTTTGACCCAGTTACACTTAACCATCTCTCATGTCACGGCAAAGAGGGTTTCAAGCCACAGACAAGTGATTTTCATTAAATACAGGAACAATGTCAACACTTGCTGCTGTGTCCCTGTTTAGCATTTCATGCAACCATATTGTGCTTTGCAAACATGCAATTGTGCAAAAAAAAAATATTCTGCACCATTAAGTTGTGCTTCAGGCTCAAAAACATTGCTGTAATTCCAATTTGAAAGAATGCCAGGTCTGATCAATGCACTTCAACTGTATTAGGCTGAATTGACAGGTCTTACAAATGAGCGTGATTAACACAAGAGCATCACAAAGAGCAGAGACAAGTTCAGAGTGCCATCCTCACCCCTTTTGTTTCTTCTGTCTTTTTTGCGTATTGTTCTCCATTGAATAGGGCTTCCTGCCTCTCACTCCTCAAGAGACTTCAAGCACAATGAAGAGTAATAGTTGAATTAGCCGCATTGGGAGGGAGAACGTATCAAAGCCTTTTTTTAAAGCAATCAAAGCGGCATCACTTGACAGAGAGAGATTTCTCAGCCTCGCCCTTTCATAACGGCTGACAGTTTGTCGAAAGCTCTGATTTTTTGACACAAATTCACAGCTTGAGTTTTATCTTGCCGTTTCTTTTCTCAATCATTACTCATTATCTGCGTGTGTGTGCGCGTGTATGCGTGTATGTATGTGTGTGTGTGTGCTGATGCACATGACAGACAAGGTTGGATTACAGGGCAGGTGAATAAGGGTCTGCATAAATGTAATTGCAAAGCTGTTTGTCTCCAACTTTGAATAACCAATTTAAGGAAGCGTCACGTTATTTAGCAACATGCACCAGATTTTTCCATAGACTTGGGCAGCCGAGGAGCTCAAAGCAATGTGGAGGTAATGAGAAAAAAACACACTCGGTTAAATTTGTTATTCAGTGCTAAGGAACGTGCTTTGTGTTTACACTGAATCAGGCACTATAATTAGGTATGGGATCACTGCTGATCTCTTTCACGGTGATTATGTCTGTAGAATTCAAAATAACCCCCATGATTTGGAAAAATAAGAAGTCAAAACATGTTCTTGAAACCAAATGTTAAAACTGAGAAATGGATAATGCAAGAGATGTGTCAAAAAAGACAGCAGGAATAAACTGCCAATGTCAGAACAATGGTGATCACAACCCAGATCCCAGAATATCTTAAATCAAAGCAAAGGATGACAATTACAATACCGCATTACCACATTCTGATTGTAAAATTGCGTTGTATTGTTGTTATCCTTTCCACCCAGGGGCGCGATATGGAGATTAATAAGCAAAATGTATGAGAAAACGACAATGAGTGGCCATTCTGGGAAGTGATCATGTTCATACAGCCAGGCTCAGGACAGTTCATGAATAAATCAAATTACAAAGCCATTTCTGGGCATGCCACACTGAAATGTTGAGAGCCTGTTTACTTCCGCTTGACTGCTCCAAACGGTCTAGAAAAATAACCCCCTCCCCTCCCCTTCTGTCATCCTCCCATCCCTCTCTCCATAGGAGAAAGAAAGAAAAAAAGCCAAATGACCTAGTTCCAGGTGCCTGGCTCACTGTGCGAAATCCACTCTCACCCCAATCCCCTGTGAAGCCCACCCTGTAAAATATATCCCACAATCCTCTTCTGCTGACATCACCGCATACTAGTGTGCGTGTGTGTGTGTGTGTGTGTGTGTGTGTGTGTGTGTTGGGGGTCGTTGTTTGTGCCTGACTTGCTGGTCGGAGATAAGAGATAAGCGCAGCCGCCACAAAATGGAGGGGAGAATGTGGAGTGAGCCCCCCAATTCCCCCCCAACCCATGTGGCATTGGAAAGCCTTGAGCGTGCGCGCGTGTTGTGTTTTAATTTTGGGAATGATCAGCGTTCACACTGCCACTCTTCTGGCAGAGTTTAATTCACACAACAGGATGGGAACAGATTTAGACATGCTTTTTTTCCAGGAGCTGCAAACAAAAAGCAGAGAGAGCTTTAAGTCTGCCTATTGTCGTTCTTTCCCCCCCTTTTTTGGTTATTTTTGGTTATTTTAAGCCTGCCTGACTGTGAGACACACACACACCAAGTGTTTCTGTACCTAGTCCACAAATTCCAATCTCCCTGAAAGAGGCCAGGCAATATTGTCTCTTATTAGTAAACCTGTTCAAATATTTATCTGTTGCTTGGTGAGCAAAGGATTTGATTGACACAAAGGAACTTGCATTGGGTGGCCATTTCTGTTTTGCCAACTGGCAATTTGAACATTTCCAACCCCCCTGGGGTGCTCTTTTAAAGCCTGCTTTTCTTATAAAACACCTAATGCCCAAAGAATCGCAGCTCTAATTAGCACTTTAAATGGAAGTGCCTGCATGGTCATTTGGAGCCGCTGAGCTGGAGACGGAGGTTCAGGAACGGAGCCTAGCACTGGGTGACATGCCTTTTCGCCATCTGTCTCTTCCAGTGTTACACTGGCGGCTCTGACTCCATCCCTCCAGTTAACCACAGCAAATTACCCACGACACACCACCACCAGCCATAAAAGTTCCCCCCCATTGTCAGTCTGAGAGAACAGGCCTCGGAAATGCATACCAGGCTGTGCCCTCACGAACCTGCACACAGATTCAATTAGCACCACGCAAAAAAAAAAAAAAAAAAAAAAAAAAAAAAAAAGACTCAGCCAGCTGCAGTTGTGCTCCGGCCAAAAAAATCTGCCCGATTATTTTAGAACCAAGAATCCCTCATCTGTTTTCCTGTTGCATAGATACTGTACATTCATTGATCACAATATTCGCCATTCAGGAGGGCCCCAGCCAAAAAAAACTTGCCTGATTATTTTAGAACCAAGAACCCCTCATCTGTTTTCCTGTTGCATAGATACTGTATATTCATTGATCAGAACATTCGCCATTCAGGAGGTGTCCAACGCGCCGTGGAGACACTGATGATTCAGATCTGATTTATAGCTCCGGCCCCAGCCACAACGGGGGATCAATCCAGCCCTCTCACTGGCTCATGGGACATTACACAATACCGCTCTGCATGTAGATCAGGCCCGGCACAGTGCCGCTTTGTACCGAGCAGTCGTTTTTGCGGCGCCCCTCTCTCTCTCTCTCTCCTCGGCACAGAGTTCCGTCACGTCTGCAAGGTCTGCATTAAGATGACAGACGTGTAGGTGCTTTTCCTTGACAAATTTCAATTGTGCGCGGCCGATATAGTTGTATATGCGGGGATCAGCCCGTCCTGCATCACGCCGCGTCCTTCAGTCGAGACAGGGCTGAGAGCGGAACCGACGCCCTGTGAAAGGGAAATAGGCTCTGACCGCTCGGGGCCTGCGGGAAACAACAGCTTTCGCTGCTAATACCGAAGAGGGACTCAAGCTGCAGGTAATTATGTCTTCGGCAGGTACAGAATGTGCAGTTTTAAGCTGTAGCCAATTCGGTCATGATCCAAAACAGCCACACAGGCCTCTGATAGCCCCGGTTTACCAACTCTTTGTGAGAGTAATTCCAGGGAGAGGTTTCTGCTGAACACAGAGGACTCGTTCAGGTCAAACAGACAGAGGGCTTCTTTGTGAGTCTCTTCCATTAAATAATTAATCTCTGATCAGCCCATGTGATGAGGGGCAAATTTGCAGGGGAATTTCACGAAGAGACCCCCAATTGACTCAGACAGAGTGGTCATTGAAAGTATAGTTGAGTAACATGCTTTTAATTCAGTCCCCTGATTTACTTAGAAATTTTGCACACACGTATAGCAAGAAGCTGTCCACCAGTGCCGGGTCCCATAGACTCCCCTATACAAAGGATATGGGACAGATACACTCAGGCCTAACAGGAAAGTGTGACTGTGAGCAAGACATTCAGTCTTACACTGTCATTGTTTTATTTTGCTTTCATGTGCAGAGGTAGGAGAGCAGTGCTCTTTACACTGTAACAGACCATGTTTAAGCCAAGCTTCACCTTGAAAAGAAGGTATTATGGAGAACATCAAGTAATCAAGTAATAATGGAACACAGGCCTTTTGCAGGATTTTGCAGCCTTTCAGATATCCCTGAATGACATGTGTCCAACATATGTATATTGTTAACATTCATCAAAATAATGGCATTAAGATCTTATATCATGATTCACATGGTCCACACTTTTGTCTGACACCATTTTTGGTAAACATGACAGAGGCTGCTGAGTTTGAAAGTTGCGACTGCCAACGCGCTGGCATTCTCCGAGAATAATGCGGCACTTACTGCTTCTCCACGTCGGATCTTTCCCCCATTTCTCTTCTCTTACTGCAGACAAGAAAATTGAGGACGGGATCCACACTCATTTCAGACTCTCAACATCGATAAAACAGCAAATAAATGCGATAATAGAAGTGAACTGGTAAATGTTACTTCATTTTATTTTGATGCGTAAAAAAATAGAGTAAAATTCCGAGTCGGGCGCCAAATTCACCTTCAATTTCCCCGTCTTCCCCTTGGAGATTTACGCACCTGTGGGGGCGTTCAGCGGCTATGCTAGCCCGCGCGCACAGGCGCCCTCTGGTATGGCACTCTACCCCAGCTAATAATTCAGGCCCAGGATTCTCTGCAGTCTGGTTGTGTGCAGCTCCCTTCCAAATCTATCCAATTACAAATGATCCCTCTCACTGACCTTCCCCCTCCTCGTCTGCCTCCCCCGACAGCCAACTTCAGCCTGCATCCGTTTAAAAAGCCCCTGTGCTCTCGGTCACACCGGACCAGCATACTGACAAGCTCTCTCCCCGCACCCTGGTCCACGCCCGGTGGCCCTCCACTACCTGCATCTGCCACTTCCCCTCACCTGCTGTCATTCCCAACAGAGTGACATATCGGATTCTCATTGATTACCAGGTACCGGTTACTGTTCCAGAGACCCGTTTGCAATAATTACACCAGGCCTGAAATACGCGGCGCTACGGAGAGTCGTGGGATTGGGTCGACTGAGCAAAATATTAGAGGAACACTTTGTACATTCCCGGCCCACTCCCGCTCCTTAACCGAACGCTTCGTTACGCGGTTTTCCAAAGCGCAATCGCCGTGCCTCATTGAAAATCATTTCTTTGATGGCCGCTTTAACACAGAATCCCTGCTGAATATTTCATTGTGGGTTTTTTAAAAAATGTATGAGGTACAATCTGAGGAAACAGCGGCCGTTCCATTAACGCTGGTTCCTAAAACATCACGCCACCTTAGCAGCAAGCCCACCCCTCTCTCCCTTCACCACCACGCACACACACACACACACACACACACACACACTCACCTCCATTATGCCTTAATGGCGAAAGTAGGGAAAGTCAGCCCTTAAGAGCACATACTTCTCTTTAATTCTTCAGAAAGTAAAAAGAGAGGGTAACCAGGGGTGAAGATTATAATTTGAATCGGGATGTGGCTCTTGAGTGTATAAAGGAGGAAGATTACGATTATAATGATCGGCCTCTATAACGAGAGAGGGAATGTAATAGTCCTCCATTTCAAGCTAAAAATGTTACATTTTTTAACTGCCACTCATTTATTGTGTTCCATTGCTGGTGCCAGCAGTAGTAGCTGACCCCAGGTCACTTGTAATTACAAATTACTTTTACATGAGCATTTAGAGGGACTTTCACTACAGCTTAAAACTCTGTTATGCTCAAACTTTTGCGGAAGTTTCTATGGTTACGCTGAGGTAAGAACCACAGCTATTCTACCATAACCACATCCGTTGTATCAAAGATGATTCATCAGAACTGCACTGAATTATTGCGCTACGTCCGACATGAAGATCAAAGGTTCTGACATTTGTATCATGCTTGTAGTACACTGTTCACATTTGAAGTTCTGTAGAAACTCCGTTCCCAAACGACAACACAACGCCTTCAAAAGCCACAACTGAAAATGAGATACATCGAGCTGGTTCGCAGCCTGCAGGTTTAAGACCTCTCTTTGGTTATGCGTTTAAATGTATGCCCTCTCTCGGCGACTCACGGGCGCGACGAGGGCCGCATAAAGAGGGAGATTGATGTGGACTGATTTAGGGCCGGAGACAAATGGTGAATCTGGTGGCTCGTTTTCCGCGCAGCGTCTCAAGGTTAGCTCCGGCGCAGAGGTTAACGCCCGCACAAATTGAGCGATAGCGGGATCACACCGGAATGATAAAATGTGTCTCTCAGACTCTGCCTCCCTGACAGCCTCCGGTCCACCATGTCTGAGAAGCGAGATGTAACAAAAAAAAAAAAAAAAAAAAAAAAAAGACACACAGACAGGCGCACTGCCCTGTAATACCAGCTCGTACGGCGGTAAAATAAATAAATATATAAACTGGCTGAAATGGATCCCTGCTTTGAGCCAAGCTCCAGAGTCACCCGGTGCCCTCGGCCGCTTAAGCGCCGCGCCAGAGACAGGTGTTTAAGTGCTGCTCCAAGAGGCCCGCATTTACGACAGCAACCACCCTGACCTTAAATGAAGTTATGCAGCCATAACCATTAAATCCTGGGGGAGAAAGGCACGGAGGAAAGCACCGCAAGGAGAGGCGTGCAGGGTCGGGCGGGGTCCGGCGAGTCTAATCCTGCATCACAACCTTGCAACACAAATAACCACTCATGTTCATTAGGTTGTACCTGCGACAGCGAGGCCAGCAAGGTAAAGCCATTAGTTTTGATACAGAGATATAACAAGGGCAAACAATGCCACTTACCAGAGGCACCGGGCTGCCAGCAATTACCTGTGGCAGTACTACACTGGCTCGCCTCTCTGGGATCAAACTGACCTTGAGTCATTTTTTTTTGTTTTGTTTTTGATGGATCCCTTTGATGGGAAAATGAACAAGTCGAACTGGACCGTTTTCCAGGTTGTCATCGATACGGTGCTGCTTTTGTGTACGAATCACAATCACATTCCTCCTCTTGTCTGTTATTCCCCAAATTCCTGTATTGGGTTATCATCGCCCTGGCATCATCCCCCTCACACCCTCGCTCCACCGCCCAAGCCATGGCCCCACCCACCCAAACCAGACTCCACCCACTCAACCCCCAGCCCCACCTACGCAATCCTCCAGCTCCGCCCCCTCCCAGCAACAGCACCAGCAGTAGCAGCAGCACCTCTTAATCACGGAGGCTGTCAGCACATCTGGTGTTAACGGGAGAGAGACGGGCAGAGAGGGGTACACATCTGGATCCCATTCCCCCTCCAGCTCTGTGTCTCTGTTATGCGTATGGTGCCCCCCCACTTCCCGCCCCCCCAAATCTCCATCACTAGCCTGCATTTTGGGCTTTGTTCCTCCCCGTGCTCCTGTCAGACTGTGGAACAGCTCACTCCGCGCCGGGTGCACTTGGCGGTGCGCTCCTCAGAGCTCTGGCCGGTCTGTCGTAGGGAATTCGGGAAGCTTGGCAGCTTCTGCGGGCCGGCTCCGGGCCCTAGGCAGGCCGGCCCTCTGTCCCTGTGCGGAGGTCTGCTCAGTCCACCCACAGCAGACCCATATGGGCTCCTTCCCACCCCCAACTCTCTACCATTTACTACAACATAAGTGAAATTATGTATATGGATCCTGCCCCTTGGTTAACCTCCATACAGAGCGGGGGAAAAAAACCCTCTTGGCAGAAGAGGCTTTTTCACCCTTGTCTGGGGCATGAAATTGAGGATGGTAATGAAAAATGCAAAGCTTTGGTGTTGTTGGGAGAGAGCAGCGCCTGAGAGGAGGCAAAGGGCGGGGTCAGGGCGAGTGCTTTTGGAGAAAGTGGTGCGGACGTCACCGGGGGCACGCTCCGCACCTGCGAGGGAGGGCGGGGTCGGCGGCCGTCCCCGAGACGACACGGGGTGGGTGGGTGGAGAGAGACAACACACCGGCTCGCCAGACACAACAGGGCTCACAGCCTTGTTCTGTGACAGGGAATTTACGGCAAACAGATTTCCCCATGATCAAACGCGCTGTGGGCCAGGCCAAGCCGTAAATCTGAGCGAGCGGGCGGGCCGCTCCCCGGCCCCTCGCCCCCCTCCGCCTCGCCTCCGCATGCTGATTTACACCACCGAATTAGCCCCCATTTCGATTCGAGTCCGATTCATTTCTGAGCACCGCGAAAATAAAATGCCAAAAAATAATAAAGGAAAAAAAGTGCAGACACACCCAGTCCAGGTCACGTCTGACCCCAGGTGTTCTGTAAAGCTGGTTTCCTCCAATGTCCCCAACACCAGAGAAGCCCTTTTTGTTTAAATTTTAATTTTAATCTTTTAATTTAAAAAATTTTTCCTGTTGACACAGCCCTTTGCACCTCTCTGTGTCATGGCTTGTGCACTCAGACGGAAATAACAGGCCTCAAGGTGCCGTCGCAGTTAGCTTTATTTGATCTCCGCCAGACTAATGGTCCTGATAAAGACATGAAGCAAATGACGAGTGCTATTCCTCATAATGCGACTTTATCGGCCGTCTGAGAAAATGCACTTGAAATGAAGAGTAATAAATTCTCTGGCCTTTCTACGGGAGGCCGTTACAGAGACTAGCAGCAGGTGGTCATGCTGAACTGCCATGGGGGTCTTTCCTCTGATATGGATGTATAGCCTTCCATGCAGACCCTAGTCTCAAAAGGTGTAAATTTACAAGTTCAGGCAAAGTTTTTAATAAGACCACACCTACAGCTCTTAAGCATTGCTTGACTTGACTTTCTATGATTTATCTTATGCTTAAAAAAATGTTGAATATTTCCAGAAGTGCATTAGATATGGCCAAGCACAAAATAAAGCAACACTCAGCAAAAAATTCTCCCACATTAACAAACTTATTTTACAGCAGGCATCTAGATTGATTTAATTATTCTCTCATATCTTTCACTTTGTTATCTAATGTGTTCTGCATAACTGGGCAAAAACATTACCACTCAAGAAGAGGTTATGCTGACCGCCCATAAAAGGAAAAAAACAAGCACAAACATGTTCAAGTATTAAAGCCTTAACTCTGTGACTGTGTTAATCACTGTGTCTGCCCAGTGTTTGGTACAAATGCCTATCTGCCTCTTCTTGCCACTGAGGTCATGAGTACAAGCTCTGGTATTCTGTTGTGACAGAGACCAAAAAATAAATAAATCCATTCAAATTCTGGCACATTTTTTTGAGTTACTACATTGGCACACTGACACAAAAGCAGAATGCGATGTGGAAAAACTGCAACCACACACTCCTTTACACACACACACACACACACACAGCCATCGATTCCGCACGTACTGCAGTGCATTCCATCAAAGAAAACCCTGACAAGCACAGGTTCATTTCCCAAAGGTGAGATTAGTTCTATGCAGCCTGTTGCTGACTTACTATGCTATGTGATCCAGAAAGGCATTTTCCCATCTCCAGCTGTAACATAATTCACTTCGCAGTCTCCCTATCAGTTGTGACTCATATCATCTGTGTCTGCTTAAAATGTCCTTACAATACGACCATAAAAGATCAGCCACTTGGATCACACGTCCTTTCTCGAAAAGTGTGTGAGAAATTATGTGACCAAGGGCAATTCTCCCCACAGTTAATTACCTCTGCGCTACTGTGAACGTCCTACCAAACACACACACACTGCACATTGTGCTAAAGCCAGACTGTGCCCAAGGACAAACCAAAGTGTGATATAAAAGCCTGTAAAAAGAGAGAGCTGGGTGAATGTTGCTGTCGTTAAAAGGAGAATTAGACCATTTTTTTTTTTTTTTGAGGATCCTTGTTTGGCCCTGTGCTGCTCTCCCGTCTCTGCTTATCTCCACACTCTGGTTTTTATAATATCAGGCGCCGATGGGTCTTTGACCGGCACAGCGGAGCGGGGATGATGTCATGCAGTTGCTCAGCGGGGGGGGGGGTGGCAGCTGGATGATGTCACAGTGACCAGGACGCCCTGAGGCTCCAGCCTCTGACAGCATATGTCTGAGTTTCCCCGCGACGCTCTCAATCACCGCAACATCGCCGGCTCTCCTCGTCCGGAGCCCCGCCTCACGCCGCTCCCCGAGATATATGGCCCCGACGACACATGAATCATTTTCCCCATTTGTTTAACGATCCATTCGGTGCAATTTCACATCGCGCGGCTCAATTTTTAATGATTCATGAAGGTGCTTCTCGGTGGCCCCTCGCCGAGAACTTCCTTTGCCTCGCGCCCCGTCATCACAGGTGTGTCCACTACCGCCGGTCCGCACGATGCCACACTGTGGTGACGAGGACACCGGGAACCGCACGTCACTGTCCACGGTTTTTATCACGCCACAATCACAGTCTGTTCTTCTAATATGCAGGTTCCTTTTCACACATCCCTCTTTCAAATGTACCTTCATGTCACTATAACTGACAGTATCACTTCTTGTATTAAAAGGCATAATATGAAACCAAAGAAGCTGCCTCCTGTTTCAGCCTTATTTCCATCAGCGACTGTGCTGATGGGGATATTATCTCCTGATGATATGAGGCTGGCAGAGTCAGAGCTAGTGCCGGGGAAATGGTGCCCCCCCGACCCCCCCACCCCCAATCCCCACCCCCGACATGCCATCGAAACCCAATGGGAGCTGCATGATGGCAGTTTGGAACAGGAAGTACACGGGGCTCATGGGTGATTTCCGTGCTGTGCTTAAAAAGCCGGCTCTGGCGCTCTCTTCTCCTGCCAAAACAAACAAGCCGTTCGGGGGAGGAGGAGATACGGGGCGTTTTAAACGGCCTCCTCCTGCATTCGCTCCCCCTCTCTCGTTCTCTCCCTCTCTGCCAGGTAGTTTCCCACTCCGCACCAGGCCGCAGCGGGGATCCTCTCCGAACAACCATCTCACCGGAGCCAGGGAGGGGGAGAGACGGGGGCAGACGAAACCCGCCGTGGAATTCCAGCATTTCATTAAACCTCTGATGCCGGAATCGATGCGATGGTTCGGTTTCGGAGCAGCCTTCCGAGGTGCATTTCAACGCTCCCCAATGCACGGATGCATTTAAAGCTGCAACCTTGTGGCTCTTAGTTTTTCCTCTTGTTCTCATGGTGATAATCATGACGCATCATTTCTCTGTTCTGCAAATCATCATAATGTGAACTTCGTATAGATCCTTATGACAGATATGAAAAGAGACAGAAAAGTGTTGTGGGGAACACTGTTTATTGTGCTGTATAAGGTTGTAATTAAAAGAACTCCTCTTTGTTTTGATTCAACTTAACTGTCAAATAATACAAAAAAGGAAAAGCAAAGCTGAAAATGGAATGTTTATGCACACACACACACACACACACACACACACACACACACACACACACACACACACACACACACACAAAGTGACAATGGTAAAAATGATACACTGCTCCTCTAATAAAACAAAGGAAACTACTACACAATATCTGGGGCCCAAATAATCCAACCACCTCAAAAAAATTTAAATTTAAATGTATTCAACCAACAACATAAAACATTTTGAAAAGAGGTGCAACCTCAAATCAAACAGGGTATATGTAGGCATGGCAAAGTAGACACGAAAAGTTGCGTCATATCAAAGGTGTCACAGGAGAACTGTGTGCTCGTATGAACAGGGGATAGCATAACTACATGTGTTCAGGGAATCAAACGGCTCTTGTAGGACAGTGTATCGGCAAGCCATGCTCACACATTCAAGCATATGCGAGCACATTTTTATTGCCTTGTTGTGGACCAGGATGTCAAATCTGCAGGACTGTAGCATATTTTATTTTTATCCAATTAATTTTAAAATGTCTAGTTCAAGAGTAGCCAAGTCAGCTTCCAGCAAAAAAATTCTTCAGCATCCTACTCCACATTTAATTTCACACTGCCAATCCATGTGCCAAAATATGCAGTTCTCCCACTCAGCTTCAGCTTGGAACAGTCAGATCTATGTGAATTGTTTTTAGGGAAGGATTATCAATTTTACGTGTCAGGACTATGAAATATGACCTTGTGATTCAATATCAAGGAATTTTTATGTACATTTGTTCACATAAAAAAGTGTGTTTTGGCGTGATATCCTTTTATTCTGTGATGCAGATTCCCAGCCTTACTTTCCCAATGGGCTATAATGCAAACCGCAAGACGGGGAGTGACAGAGTTGGTCTTGTGTTCCTGTTAATTATGGCAAATTACAGCTTTACCAGTTTCAGCAAAGAGGGAGTGAATATTTTTAGACACACTGCACGAAAAAAATCCTTACAAAATACAAAGTAGCAAGACAATACAAGAGTTGCGATTATCAAAACAACAGATGGCATATTAGCTGGGCGGCCAGAATTATTTAGCTAGCTAATTATTGCTTTATTCAATAATCATTAATTAAGCACAAAGCAATAGCAACTGTATTCATATTAAACTGGCAATGATTTTTAGTGCTCTTCTCCCTCTAGAAAGTCACATATTCATAAGCAATGTCCTATGGTAAAGGACAACAGCAAAGCAAACCCAATGACTTATAGTCCTACTTTTCCTTTGCAATGTGGACGGGATGAACTGATATTGAAAAATGTAATCCCAACAAGGTTTTCTTAACCATGTCTGATAAGACGTAATTACCGTTAGCATAATGTAAGCAAATAAGCATGCTCACACTCAGGAATATCTCACACTGGGGGTCGTGAACTTATGACAAGGCCACATTCGCAAGAAAAAAATCTTAGCCCTGCCAAAACAGCACTTTCACTGTGAGGGAAAGAGGAGCGAGTGTGAGTCTGTTGGTTTCAGTTCTGTCAGAGGGATTGAGGGGATCTTAGTTCTGCGGAACCGTCTTTATTTTCATTAGGAACTGCATTTGGAGCATGAATCACAGTAATGAGGTTGTTATTATTTATTTATTAATTTGGCAGACACCCTTATCCAGGGCAACTTACAGAGGATTAGAGAGTATAAGTGCGGAATAGAAACAGAGAATACGCGGGCGCAGTACGTCCTGGAAGAACGAGAGAGCCGTACACACGTACGCAAATCTGCAAGTGTGGCTGTATATAATGACGGGTGTTGGTTGATGCTCGTATGGAAAGAAAAAAAAAACAATAAAGAAATCAAAAGTGCTCTTTTGTGCTTTGCAGAAACAGCATGTGTAAAAAAGTGAAGGAAATTTTTGGGCTGATATAGTCTGTAGTGCAAGTACCAGTAGCGTGAGCAGCGGAAGCCCTTTTTAGTCAGGACAGAGGGCCGTTCAGACTGCTTTATTACGCCATGAGAGCCGCAGCCATTTTACAAACATTACGTTTGAGAACCGGATTGAGATGGAAGCCTTTAGAGGATTTACTGCCATGCTTGCCTTCACTCCTCACTCTGAATTCCACCTTCGGTGTGGAAACACATCGCTTGAGGTAGACAAATATCCACAAAGAATGCCTTTCTTTTTTTAGGGGTTGTTTTCACAGACTATCCCGGTGGAGCACTGTTATTGCTTTAAACACCAGTAGGCGCAAAGAGGAAGAGTCACAGCCAGGGAGTGTTTTTCTTTTAATATAATATTTGGGGAAGTTGGGTGATTCTCTTTATTGGTGCCATATGTTATCACTTCACCACAGCTCATTTGAGCTGACAAAACAGAACCGAAGTGACACACACACACAGCTTGCTGGTCATCCCACTGTCCCATTAACAGCTTATAAAATGGAGGCAGCTGCATCAGAAGCATTTTGGTCATTTGTTGGCCTATGCCTCACTGCAGCGTCTGTGCGTGCACTTCAGATTTTCCGCCCGCAACAAACAGATAATAACCTTCAACAAGGATTTTAATTCTGCCGAATTCCGTTTCCCCAGGGCCTGTCTGCTCAGTAGTTTCACAGAGACCATCACAGTCATCATCATTGACAAGCGGTAGATGCAAACAAAGTACAAGCCTTGTTTATGTGCACTAAGAGGACCCACACAGGGCAATGCTGACGAAGTGTAAACCTCTCAAATGAAACGCAAACAGATGCAATGTGGCGGGATGGAGCTAAGAAAGCCATGAGCCGGTCCCCGTCCCTCCCCCCGCCCACCTCCGGGTCCCGAACCTCTAACAGGGAGCTTCCTTAGACATGCGAAAACACTCCAGCCCCTGCACTGTCAAACAACTGACGCATTCCTTTTCAAAATGTTTTAAATAGTTTGTTTTGCACGCTCTCTAAAGTCGCGAACTGATTAAAACACTTGTTATGCCTGCCAAAGGAAAGTCTATTTAGTATTTAAAAACTCATGAGAAGGGCTAGGATCTATACTATCTGCTAAACCCATGACATGGATTTAAAACCCGCAACCAGCGTAACTGAGAACAAACATGCAGCCGGCTGCCCGAGAACAAACCCACCATTTTAAGACGACTCAAGTTCTCACTGTGACTCACTCTGCACTGATATTCCTCCACCATTTCAGCCCGTGCAGCAGTGATCGTGGCATCGTGTCAGCTCCCAACCGTTAGCAACGTATCCTAATGACTGAGGCAGAGCCGAAACCGCCCACTCCAGTCACAGAGGTTGCGGTGAACATACTTAAGAACCTGTGTTTATAAAATAAACAACGAGGAACCGGGGAAGGAAAAAAAAAATCATTGATTGTTTTTCTTACACAGACCAAACGTGGCGGAGGGAAAGAAGAGCATCCAGCCACACTCATTATTCTGATTCTGACCCACAGCTGCGCTCTCCCTTCAACACCAAGCCCCCACCAGTGACTAAGCCTTTCAAAATATGAAACAGGATATGACAGTTCATCTCAGGGTGGACCCACAAAGAGGAGCCCACGTCTATGGCGCTGACCCAAAAGTTTACCCTGAGTCAAGGATTCGGCGACCCTCCTCCTTAGAGGTTCTGAAACCCTTCTTGATGCTTTAAGCCAAAACGTGAATCATCAATACGCACTGCAGTACGAGCGATAAAGTTCAACGACAATTCCATGAATAATTCAAACAGCGTGAACAGTTCTCTGAACGTCAAACGAGGCGATGCGGGTTTTCCCGCACCTTGGGTCTGCGTGTGGGAGGCGCGGGGAACATTACTCGTAGTGGAAGACGATGAGCAGCAGTTTTCCTTACCTTTTTGAGGTGCCCACTGCGGGTCCCCACGAAAACGACGGAGTGCTCCCCGTAGGTGTAGGCGGCCACGGCGGCCATGCCCTCGGTGCGGTCGTCGTACAGCGGGGTGCCCTCGATCACCCTCATGCCCCCCAGCGGCTGGTTCAGCACGAGCCCGCAGAAGTCATCTCCGATCTGCTTAGGCTGCAGGGGCGAGAGAGAGCGGGAAGGGGGGGGGAAGAATAGTAACCAGCCAATATCCTCTGTTCTCCTTATCATTATCGGTATTAATTCTGAATATTGATATCCCGAACGCACCGCTGCGGCTAATCGGTGCACTCGTAAACAGGATCACGCTCGGCGCGTATGTGCAATTGGGGGATAATTGTTGACACTAGAAGATGACTCACAAGGTCTTCCATTGAGTTCAGCGGTGGTGAAGTAGTAAATATGTTCTACACCGTCTTAAGCAGGAATCATCTCTCTCCAAACAAGGTCAAAACCCATAACATCCAGCCAACTTAATAGAAGAAGCATGTTAAATTACAGCAAAAATGAGAAGGTTAAGGAACCAGATCACACCAGTATGCAGTGATGTGATTTGCCTGACGTGGCCTAAATGGCTGCAAATCTACAGTGGGGAATAACCTTAACACATTTTATGAACTCACTCGTGATTTAGATGTTTGCTTTTTCACCAAGGTAAAAAAAAAAAAAAAAGATTTAGGCTCATTCAGTTACCGTGCTTTTGGGCTTATACACCAAAATAGATGTATACTGAACCTACTAAACACGAAGCGCAGGAATCTTAATGCAACACATTCTTTTAAAATTGCATCTGACTGGCGGAGAGAGAAATCTTTGTTCCAGCGGGAAAATGGCTCTGTCAGGAATATGTGGCCAGCAGGGAGAAAGGTCCCTGTTTTTGAATGCTTATGAGGGATAAATACTTTAAACGAGGCGTGAGCTGGGGCCTGGCACGCAGTTTCATTATGTGGTCAAGGGCTACTGCTGCGCATGAAAAGGAGCTAATAACACCGATGAAGCCGGCACAAGTCAAGTGCAGATTTGCATCTGTCCTGGGGAGCAGTCAAAAAAGCCACCCCCTATAGGGGAGGGGTCAGCCCCCTTCCTCTCCTAAACAGAGCTTTTAAATATTACTTGTTTCTGCAATTCACGCTGGACTGAACGTGGAGAGTGCTTTATGCACTAATGTAAGGGAATAACGTCCTCCAGATGAACCTTGCATACACCCACATCATATATTAAACACACACAAACACATATTTATATATCTATTTATAGTTCTTCTCTAACTATTATATACTGTATTAGATTACATTATTGCCATTTAGCAGATGCTCTTATCCAGAGTGACTTACATAGGTTAGTTTTTTCCACAATGTTTTCCATTAATAACATTGTAAAAAATATAATATATATATGATTATATCTTTAACATCTGATTTCTGTGTGAGTGTGTGTATGTGTGCTTCTCTCTGGAAACTCTTGTGTAGTTGGTGGAGTTCTCCCTTTGGACACTGTTGGATCTGAATGTTTTCCTTAAGAGCTTAAGATTCAACTCACTCTGAGTACATGAGTACATGAGCAAATTAGCTGGGGCGGGGCCTTTTTCTGTTTATACCTGTGGTAGATATTATTTGCAAAACTGCAGCTCTGCAGGGACTGTTTCGCTAATAGAGTTCCTTTCCCCCGGCAGCTGCTTTTGATATTAACGGTCGCCTCCAGTAAGTTGGTATTCACGTATATTAATATCATATGCCGTGAGTCACCCTGAGTCGGGGCACTTCTAAATGACCAAAAACGACAAACTTGAGGCTGAGGCAGTGTCAACGCTAGGAATTATAATCGCATTCGCGCCGAGCGCGCCACCCAAACGGCTGACGGCGGCACACTCGGGACTCACCGTGTTGATGCAGGGCAGCTCCTTGTTGAGAAGCCAGGGCAGCGACAGCTTGCCCTCACCGCGGTAACAGGACTTGATCCTCTCCCTCATGACCAGGTTGACCTGGCGCAGGGTGAAGAGGCACAGCACGGTCTCGCGGGGCGGGTTGGCCCGGTTCTTCTGGCCCTGGGAGAAGACCACGAAGAGGACGTCCTCGTCTTCGGACAGGCCGAGGGCCTGGGCCAGCATGCGGCCCGGCCGGTGCTTGTAGGCGGCCTGCACCAGCCGGTACTCCACCCCGTCCTTGGTGCAGCCCAGGGGGAACTCCACGTACGAGTAGAACTCGGTGTCGTTGGAGCACATGCGCACGATCTTGGAGGTGAAGAACTTCTCGCCGGTGGCGTCCATCTGGGTGAGCTGGGTGTCCAGCTGCAGGGTGAGGAAGTAGATGTAGGTGCGGCTGGAGAAGCCGTAGACGTAGTAGATGTCGAAAGCCGGGTAGAGGGAGAGCGTGTCGGAGGGGATCTTGATCTGCGAGGACACGAACTCGTCCTGGTACACCAGGCTGAACATGTTGACGCTGTCCTCGTCCGCCACCAGCTTGCGGCTGGACAGAGTGGGGAAATACTCGGACTTGCCGTCTATGGCCGCTCCGATGAACAGCCGGCTGCCACCTTTCTTCTTCTTCTTCGCCTCTCCGCCCGCGCCGTCGTCCTCTCCAACCACCACCCCCGCCATCCCGTCCGCCTCCCGGGCCCCGGAGAGGTAGTGCTCCTTCCGGTGGTGGGGCTCGCCCAGCTTGAAGAGGTCCTCCAACCGGAGGAACTGGCAGACGCCCTGCCAGATGCTGCCGCAGGCCACCAGCCGGTTGCCGGCGTAGTCCACCAGCAGCAGCTTGTTGACGTTGTCGGAGGGCTCCAGCCTGTGGGCGCAGGCCCGGACGCTGGGGGGCGGGTAGCACTTGGAGTTGTCCTCCACGGGGCCGGTGATGTGCGAGCGCAGCTCGGTCAGGTTGGCGGAGAGCTTGTAGACGCGGTTGACCGCGCCCACGTACACATCGCCGGACCTGCGGTGCACCGTCAGGTGCGTCAGGCTGGTGTCCGTCACCCGGTAGGTGCCCGTCTCAGAGGGCAGATCTGTCGGGGCCGTGGGGAATCCTTCGTTGGGCGCGGCCTGTAGGAGAGTGAACGCCAGCACCAGCCATTGAGGTGTCATGATTGAGGAGTTTTCGGGGGGGGTGAAAACAGAGCTCCTCCTAAGAGCTTATGGTAACCTTTCCTTCCTTATGAGTTTCAGAGGCTCATTTCTGGGGAAAAAAAAAAACAGAAGGCAGCATGGATTAGTCGGGTCAAGAGCTTTACAGGTGGCATACAAGTCTTTTTTAACAGCGTTGACATCAATGCATTTCATATGCAGTGGCTAAAAAAAAACGCACATGCATCATGTTCAGTGCTCCGGCTTGTGAACCCTGCCGTATTATCTCCACCTGTCTGGAGTCCATTTGGAGGGGGAGGTTTTAATGACCCATTCAGCCATGATCAGACAGCAGCAGGGAGCGTGTCTGTGTGTGTGTGTGTGTGTGTGTGCGCGCGTGTGTGTCTGTGTTAGGGGGCATATTGATCGACTGGCCACTAACAGTGCCAAGGCTTGTCACTGCTACCCCTCCCCCCCCCACCCGCTCAATGGATTGCTACTAAAACCCTTACGGCTGCCGCTAACGCGGATCCCGCGTGCGTTTGTTAATGAGGAGGAAGAGGGGAGGCCGCGGGCAGCCGGGGCGAACAGGCAGGGAGAGAGAGAGAGAGAGGCCGCGGGAGCCGTTTCCCCCGTGCCGCCGTATATAAATTCGCGGCTCGGGATATTTAACATAAGTGCTCGGCGGATCAAACACACTGCTCTTCTGCTCAATCACGTCTCCAGCCCCCCCTCCGCGTGGAGCTGCTGGAATGAAAGAGGCCCTTATGGCACTCGAGCAGCCTCTCTGGGGCTGGGCGCTGCTGGGATACGCAGGCAGGAAGAAAGGGGCTTCACACATCCGACGCTGCCTCCCGCCTCTCGCGTTTCACCCAGAGACAAGCGGCTGTTTTTATATCTCGCTTAATGCATTCCGTCGTTTGAAGAAGGAGGGGTTTGTTGCACGCGGATGTTTTGGTTATTTTCGTTAAAACTTGATCTGTGGGTATATGCCGTCATGAATCCCGGCCCCCTCCATCATAACAAGCATGGCCCTATTGGTGAAGTATTGACACAAGGAAACACTTCTGATATGAAATCCACATGTGACTTCTTACTCAAAACTGTGACAGTGAGACTGCAACTACAGCAGATTTGTTCAAATTCCATACACTGGTCTGGTCTTTAAAATACAGATCGTGACCTGTTTGGGATTACTGGATTTAATGGAGTTCAATTCCGATTATTTAAATTATTTTTATAGATGATGATACATTTAAGTGGCCTTCGTTCTAATGTAAAAATCAACCTGTGAGCGGAACTGAAGATCGGTAATTAGAACGACCTTAAAACCCTGCTTTTTAAAGACTAGTTCAATTTTGCAAGAACCACAGAATATGCTGATCAATACGCACTCTTCGCAAGACTACATTCTGCGCGCGTATTGATTATGACCTTGGACAATCCATTAGCCAACTATTAGCCTAGCCTGTTTTGCATTTATGACGCAAACTTAAGGGTAAATACACTGCAAAAAGGCAGCGGCAGTGGTCCCCCGTTATAAAGTGAACATGAAATGGCTTTAATGAAAAGTGTAACTAAAGAACAGAATTAACTGAAATCGCAGCTTGTTGGAGTACATGCAGCGTTCGATCGCTTGCTTAAGAGAGAAACCCTATCTTAACATAATGCATTTTGGCTGATCCGTTACCCCCCTAATGCAATTACTGCCATCCGTTTATTTCCACTCTTTGGCTCAAGTTCAGAAAAAGAAAAATATGATGAGGTAATGAATTGGTTCGGTCCTCTATACTTCTTAGTCCATCATAATATTGACTCATTTGTAACAATGCTAACTGGATTAAAGATCTGCATCTAGGTATGGACAGTGGCAGGATGCAGTCAGAAGGGGAAATACATGCGTTTAAAATTGGTCTTTCACCTTTTACAGTCAAAAAATAGTTGTACAGCTATGTGTGTAATGTAATCTCACCTCAGGAAGCTTTGCCTCTGTGACATTTTTGCTTCCCCTCTTAACTAACGTGTGCGATGCTTGCGTTTAGCCTCACAGAGCGAGACGGTCTTTACAATGGAACCACAAAGCCCATGTGTACGAAGAGTGTGTAAAGTCAGTCAGCGGAAAACCACTCACTGAAACGGGTTTTTATTTTAGAGCTGACATCACTGCCACAGAGCAGCGGTCTAGAAGTGCACTCCACATTGGTCCCCTGGTGGGCGGCGTAGTCCGTCATGTCATGATACAGCGGTCATGAACAAATATGGATGGGGAGGGAGAGACTGGCTGCATTCAAGCAGAGACACACAATGAGCCTTTATGGTGTGCGTGCCAGAGGATGTGTGTTTAGCACAGGTTACACACACACACACACACACACACACACACACACACACACACACACACACACACACACACACACACACACACACACTAGCAGTAGGCCTTGTGTTATCTCTGGCTCATCTCAGCTACACCTCTGGTACAGAGCTATGGTCTCACTTACATGCTAAAACAGCGGCACTCGTATTACAATGCCTCGTTATCACGCTTGAAAATTGCAATATGTCACTCAGCATCTTTAATCAGCACTCTCCAGCACATGTGGAAATGCCAGCAATTCCCTGCCATGACTGTGAAGACCCATTGCTCTCCCTGGCTTGCGTAAGGTGTTATTTGCAGGTGCTTTATTTAACATTCTCACACTGAATGATTACTAATAAGTACACATTATAAAGGAGATAAGATCCATAAATACACTTCCTGTGTTCAGACGTGTGCATGGATTACTATGCACTGTGAAATTTAATGACTCCCTACAATTGATACATCAAGTGTGCTACTTATAATACAGTCACCAATTATGCCAACACATAGTTTCAAAAGTCATGGTAGGAAAAACACAAGACCGAAACAGCACTGGCTCTAATTTAATGTGTTATTAAACCGCCTTTAAACATGGTCTGTAGCTATGCCCCAAACTGCCGTGGTACCAGTTAATTGTTACAGCATCCAATTATACTGCAAATGATGCTGTTCAAAATTTGGAAGGAATGTGAGGGGCATTCTGAAACCCTGCCATGAACGGGCAGCCTCAGCCCCTTACAGCAATCTGTAAGACACCCCTGCGAGCGGGGCCTACCTAAGCATGAACTCGATGCCAGACAGAACCAGCACGAGACACTCCCTGGATCCTTTTTTTTTTTTTTTTTTTTTTACATTCCGCGTGAAACACAAATTCATTGCCCATTTTAATACAATGCCGTATTGTGATACGTTTCCTGGACTTGTGGAAGACGCTATTGAGCTTCTAGTCACAACGATTTCATTACCACGCTGTAGAAAAAGGGAGGGGGGGCTGGGTGCCAGTGAAAGCTGAATGCCTAAGCAGAACGCTCTGACCCGAAGTTATGGATGACGCTCCGGCTGAACCCGGGAGCGAGATTTCTCCCGATGATGGACTTCTCAAATGATGTCCATAAATAACGGCCGCAGACGTGCGGTGGAAACGAGACTCCCCTCACTCGGCGCTTTGAATAATTACAGGTTCCGCCGGTGAAAAGTATTTTCACATTCCTTCCGGTCTTTGTACATTTATTTTTATACCCACCCACAAATACCCTGATATTGCGCGTCCGCTGGACACCTTTATCATAATCAGACAATAACACACATTTAGATTAGGTGCTAAGAGAGCCTGTACACAGTGCGACATGACTGTATACATAATAGGACTATATTATGATAATAACACATTAAATTACAGCAAACACTATATTTCAGTCCTGTGTTTCTCTGCTGTGGCCTTCGAAAACAATGTGTTTGCATAATTGGTGACTATGTTGTAAGTGGCACACTTGATATATCAATTGTAGGGAGTCATTAAGTTCCACATCGAGCTGTAATCCATGCACAGGTCTGAACACGGGATATATATTTATGAATCCACCTTTCAGTACCCTCACTGTTAAGTACCTGTTATATAATACAAATTTATTGGCAATCAGTCAGTACAACAATATTTAATAAAGCATCTTTGTATATCACCTCATTATGGCAGGAGGAGCAATGGGTTCCCACAATTATGGCACATAAATCTTTATTGAACAAAGTGTTTGAGTAAACATTTTTTTTCTGTGAAAGTGTTGCCTCAAAAACATCTTATATATAGACAAGCCAATGAACTCACTGCAGATCCTTACAGACTCCTTCAGAATTACACACAGACACATATCAGAGCTAACACTGAAGCTTGAGAGAAGATACTGTATGTAAAGTATTTTCCGGGAACACTGTCATGTAACACAGCGCCATTATTTTTGACGAATGACCCCCGGTGACCTTTCAGGCTGGGGAAGAACTGTAAATATATCAGCCGAGCATGCCCGGTTCAGACACGCCGTGTCGTGACCTTTGGGCCTCCGTTCCATTTTTACCCGACCCCAACATTTGCAACCGCTGGAGGTACGCGTTCCGCTTGGAGCGCTTCTCCCTCTTACCGCGGGCTCGGCACGGGTCCCTGCAAACACCACCTCCCATTAGCTCATTAGCGGTGATGCCAAGCGAACGGAGTTAAATTAGACCGGGGAGGCCGGCGAGCGCACCTGCGGCCACGCAGGACCTGGCTGCGAGAAGCCGGCGCTCTGGCAGGGGCTGGTGCCGGAGACACAGGGGGGTCAGGGTAACGCCGTTCCCCCCGCAGCCCTGGGCGCCAGCAGCAGAGAGCGGGTCAAGGAGCCGAGGGGCTCCTCGCGGCGCTCCCCGCTATTAGAATTTCACCTCATCAAAAGCCTCGCACCCGTTGCCCTCTCCGTGCCACTCCTCTAATGAGGGTCAACAGCACTTTATTAGAAACAAAGAACTGCTCTCCACGCTAAATCAAGATGCAGTTTTCCACAACCGCACTTGACCAAGTATGCATAACACTGTCTTCTGTTTTTCACGATAACCCTTCCCTCTCTGGCTCCACTGCGCCCCCCCAGCCTACAGGCTCTGATCTCTTTCTGTTTTGTCTTTTCTTTCCAAATAAATGACAACCACTGCTGCCACTTTTTTATGGAGAAATTATTTTCTCAATTTCAATGGAAAATGATCATGTGGTGTAAGAAACATGCATAAAACAGATATGCAGTACTACATGTGTGCCCAAATGCCTAAAAGCAAAGTCTCTTTGTAGTCCTTTTCCCCAGCACAATTACACACGAACACACACACCCATACACACACACCACCTCTAAAGGGCACATTTCTTAAGCATTGCAAGTGTACTCTAAAAGCACCTTGACTGATTCTTGCACAGAGAGTCTCCTTTGTTTATGTCTGCCAAGATTTGAAAAAACTGGATTTAAACTAGGTCCGGACCACTTATGGTAATTAATTTAAATATCCCATGGTGCTATTAAAAAAGAATGGGGTGGTTACCTGGCTAAAATCCAGTTAATGCTTTCTTACTACAGCTTCAGTATCTAAAACACTGATGTGCTGCAGAGAGCCCACAGCTCTGTAGGATAGCAATGACCGCTGCTAAAATGAGCCCTGGGGATGTCAAGTCATCAGCTGACAGGCTCTCTGTAATGAAGAGTTCCTTCCCTCACAAAAGGGGGAACTCTTGTCACCTGATTGTTTCCTCTTTGTGCTGTTTTAGTCTTGTTTCATATCCTGTAAGATTCAGGGGTCATGGGTCAGACGTCCTTTGTTTACAACCCTCCTTTCCACTCTGACCAACAATCCTGACCCTTTATAGTTAACTCCTCTGGTAATGCATCAAATATCACAGCGCTGACACCCCCAGAACAGCCTAATGCATGTGAAATTGACTGCCCCACCACTGGCCAGCTCACACACTGTCCATGCTTTGGCCCTTATCATACGAAACAGCATCTGTGGGGTGCGTCCATTAAACCCTTCCTGTCATACCTTTTGTAAGAAAAGAAAAATCCACTGGCCCAGGCCAGGCCAAACAAAAGATCTCATTAGGATAACAGCAAGCCCTTCTATCTGAGAGAGCTACACGGGTGGCCCGCTGAGAAGACCATAAGGAGGTGCAACACCAAATGCTGGTGGAAGGCACTGCTGAGAGGTGACCAGTACCAGACGTTGTCACTCTTCCAGCTCGGACTTACTGTAAAGTAGTGCTGTCAATCCCAAGGCGTTAACTTGTGTAATTCATTTTAAAAATCAAATAATGAATAATGCCCTAATTTATTTAATCACATTTAAGCATAGTTCCCTGTTTTGACCCTCCTAAGGTGCCGTAGTTAATTTCTGTCAGCACGGTTTGATTTTGTTACATGCCTTCCACTGTAAAGGGTTGGGCTTAAAAAAAATTTAATCGCTGTAAACAGTGTCCTCCACACCTCCATCTCCTGGCTATGTGATTGTGAAACCTGGTTTTATTTCTGTAGCAGTTCTCATTGATCTCGAACATAATACCTTCCACCCAACCTTACTGTATCAGTCACGATATAATTCAGGATAGTAACCTTCAGTCATCATGAAGGAGGAAGACACTAATCAAGCAATAAAGCAAATTTTCTGTTCTGTTACACATTTACATTCTTCTGGGTAATCCAGAAAGCTACAGAATTTAATTTCAGAGTCCTGTTGTTAGTAAAATAAACTCACTACATTTGCAAAGAGAAGATGGGGCAGGTTTTGTTTTATGAATAAATTATGTTGAACTTAACATTTATTGTTGGAGTAACAGAATACTCGCTAACATCTGAAATGGGTCCAACAAATACTTGCCTAAGCTTAACTATTCATTATTTACATCCTTATCACCAGTACAAAGAGATTCAACCATTAGGTCACGCTAAAGAGCCATGACATTTAGTCCACCACAGATCCTGAGAAGTTGAGTAATTAAAAGGGGATAGCACATCACACAGCTTTGTTTTTGGAAGAAAGTGCATCAGGTTCACCACAACCAGAGACCAGAACCGGATCCAAAAACAGCTCACATGATACAATCAACAAGTGCCAAAAAAACCATCATTTGGGGATTGTGAACTTCCAGTGTAAGATGTTATCACACTGCTTATCAAACCAAAGCAAGACATTAACTAATGCTGTCCAGCTCTGCAACAAATCAGAATTCAGCTCAGACTTATAAGTTAAAAGGTTACTGCAAACATATTGAGTGGATACATTAAATGAATATAAAAATACTGTTTGTACTATAATAGTTGTTACCCAAGCGAAAGTAATCTGTAACACTTCGGGGAAAAGAAATAGTGGGGGCACACTGAGGTCAAACTCCAAACTTGCTTTCTCAAAACATTTTGAGGAAGTGTGTGCAAAAACAGTTCACAGACTGTAAATTATTTGCACAATATGCCTATAGGTCTCCAAGGCAAATATTTTTTGTGGTGTCTAGAAATGAAGATCAATCAAAACAAATGCCATGGATCTTTCCGAAGGCTGTAATATTAAGCTGTGCACACAAGGATACACTGAAAAAACACTAAAATGAATAAAAAATACACAAACAATATTTGTCATTGTACTTGCATTAATCTAGTACCCCTTTTCTGTGGAGCAGGAACTGAGCTAGCACAGGCTGGATGACCCAGTTCAGCTTAACTGCCTTCTCCTTTGCATTATCCATGCCCAGAGGTATAGCAGGACATCACACAGAATGGTGCCATCTAACCAGGTGGAGACGATTGCCTGGACTTCACCAGCAGTCCAAGGCTCAGGTTATCCCCCAGAACATTACCCCCATACGGCTCCGATTGGCTGTTTGTGGTCAGGGATGGCAGCATGCCTCTCTCTCTCCCTCCCTGTTTGTGTCCTTGTTTAGCCCGGATGCCAACTGAAAAAACACAGCTACGAAGCTTGCCGACTCTTGCCACATTTAGCTTAGATGGCCAGCACCAGCAACCACAGTGAAACGGATATGGACCAACATGACAAAAACAAAGATCATGGAAAACCAACCAGAACTTCAAACTAAGAAAACTAACTTGGTTCCAGCTCAGCAGTGGAAAATGGATATGACGCTCCTGTTATTGTGAAAACTTTAGAGAGTCCGGAATACATTCTTCCTTCCTCAAACTAGCACCGCTTATCAAAAATGATTAATATAAATTTCAAACGCTGTAAAACCAATCAGCAGGACAGCAGTTCAAACCTTAACGTTCAACTAGAAGTTCAAGGTAGGGCTAAGAATGGTCAAATTTGCACATTAATCCCATTTTATTTCACTAATAAAAACAGTGACACTTCCTTAGTACAATCTGTAACGCTTCCTTTTGTTTTGATAAACCTGATGACACTGAAGTAAAATTTCCCATTGTTTCTTGCACTGCCACCTGTTAACATGGCCAGACTTCCACAGATAACCATGATCAAAGACTTCCTAAGTGTTAAGTAAGATATGAGGGCTTGAGGGAATGAGTTTTCAGATAAACAACACACCCGCCTATCAGTTGGTACAGGACTATTTTGTAAATCCTTCAACTGCATTCCAAGGTTTTAAGAAAGACCGTTATTGTTAATGTCCTGATTGTTTTTCTACAGACACTGTGAAGATGCATTTCAGCCACACAGCACAGTTTCTTTCCCAGGTTTTGAGTCCACAGATATAAAGCAGATCTTTGTCATACACTTCACCATTGTTACCATTATATATAAAAAAAAAAAATCCACTCCTTGTCAGCATTCTACGATTTCAATGTTTCAGACACAGCTGGGGAGCACTGAAAGATGCCATTCCACTACGATGAATATTTAAAACCACTGCCACTCTTGCCACTCTCAAAATACTATGAAGTTAGCACACATAGACAAGGCTAAAAATGATCACATGAAGCAAGAGGCTTTGCTAGCATATTTCCTTTAATCTGCAGCACTGCTAAAATGTGTATGTGTGTAGTCATACTGACCTTTCCAGTCTCAAATGGTCTGCACTGTTGACTGCCACACCTCAA
Organism: Megalops atlanticus; assembly: GCA_019176425.1. Classification (NCBI taxonomy): domain Eukaryota; kingdom Metazoa; phylum Chordata; class Actinopteri; order Elopiformes; family Megalopidae; genus Megalops; species Megalops atlanticus. The sequence goes on from CM032882.1 coordinate 31,372,201, forward strand.
TTTTCAAAAGCTTGCTCTTGTCTTGTTTTCATAAACGCAAAACACAAGAAAATAAGCAATAGGACAATAAAGATTTTTTATGTAATATCATGTCTCGTCAAGTCAGTTAAGCTCCGCTCAAAATTAACCATTTCATTTATTAATTTAACCAAGTCCTCTGCTTTGAACAAAGCATCCTTTGAGAGGGGGCGCACGAGAATGTGCGCGCAACTTATTCCCCGTATCTTTATTTTGCTATTCTCATATAAATTTTAGTCGGTACTTCAAGCATACTTCAACTTACTGTACTGTGAAATACAAAGCCTCGTTGCTGTCAAACCATGCAACTCCCATGCCTACAGCAGGAGTATTTAAAAATCAATTTTATTCTCTCTGCTATAGGAAACGACGTCTTAATAAGTCGGCCTCGCGCGGAAACAGATGGGAAAACATCTCAGCGAAATCAAATTGCTTTCGCTGCACTGTTAACGAAACGGGCAAAAGAAGCGTAAATAGGCTGCACAGCGGTTCATTCGATTCGGCTCCTGTGACGGGCATCATCAATCCATAATTCAGATTAAACAGCTGCTCAGTCCATGAACAGAAATCCCGTGAAAAATTAAAGAATTGATGATAGGGAAAAGAAACATTTCAGTTCGTCGTGCCCAATTGTCGAACAGGCTGCTTAGGAGCTACAATGTACATTGGTTTTGAAACATGTGTAGCACATATCTCAGGAAACTTGGGAAATATAATGGCTAGATTTTACCCGATGAATTATTCTTACATTACACATGCTTCCCGTTATAATAGCATGTTTTTTGTGGATGTACATGCTACAAGTTCACCTAACCATTTCAAAGGGGGTACACCAAAACAATTGCACAGACCCCTACTTTCAGAGGCTATGTCAGGCCGATGTGGTGCCGTCTGCTTTGTGTAATTTAAATTCATTTAATATTCTTTCACATAGCCTTTGGAAATAAGTTTAGCAAAAAATGAAGCCACCGAACGCAATTTTTGTTGGTTATCCCTACGTTCGAGACCAGTTACCTCAACGATATATGTCAGCTAAATCATTCGCTTTGCATTGACCTGTTCCAGACCGAACAAAAACATTAAATAGGTTACTACGGTAGCCAGTAGCCGGAGCACATATGCATATAATACAGATAAATCAATATAATTTTACAGAGAACAGATACAGAATCAAACAAACCCCGTAGGTCTGATATCGCATTCATACTGACCGCCCGGACCGTGTAGCGCAATGTTTGTGTCTGTAAAAACAACCAGACAGCAGCTAGACGGGGGTATCACTTGCTTGTGCAGATGTTCGTGGGGCAGAAAACTAGCAGAGCGCCGTAATGCCCATGTGTTAGCCCTGTGTTAATTGCAAACTCCCATTAACCTATGGCTCTCACAAACAGCCTCTCCGGACCTCGCGCGTCGCTTCGCCTACCGTGTCCGCTAACGCCAGCGTCTGTCTTTACCTGTAAAAACGTTTACCGTTTTTGGGTTTGCGTTAGTCTCCGATTGACTTGTCTTTCCGTGAACTTCTCAGGTTTCTTTTTCATGGACGGGGAAACCCACGAAAAAAATCACTACAACCGTGAAGTCTCGCCTTCGTGAGGTTTGCTTGAAATATAGGCTGCACGTCAATTGAAGCCTATCACTGTTACTTATGAAGAAGAAAAAAACATGATCCATTTAAAACGTTTCTCTTAATGCATGTTACCAATATACCGATGTTTAAAAGGGGTGGATCGTGTGTGGTTTATTTCAAACTTCATGTGTTTATCGTCATGTGACAGCATTTCACAGTAGCTAGGGCACTGTTACACATGTGTCAGATGTCTAAACATAATGTAGAAACAATGCAGGGGGGTGGTGAGATCTCCGTTGATATATCCAGCTAGCCATTCCAGGATCGCCGTCAAGCGATGCACACAAACCGGGCACAGCTCGCTAGCTAGCCAAGTCAGTCCAACCTAGTAGCCAATATAATTATTTGGGTCCATCTCTGAATGCATACTGATTTGAAAAAGGCAAGGTTCCGCGTGTTGTTTACTTGAATGCATTTTATACTAAAGATACCTGTTTCACTATCAGACCAATACTGTTTTTAACGCCCCCTTTGTTCTTAACAGAGCGCTACGAATTCCCAATTCAACGAGCTTACGCGCAAAGCCAGCCAACTAGCTCGCTAGCCAGCTAACAATTTAGTGCGAGCCATACGCTCAAGTGCACCCTTCCCATGAGCGGTGCACATATTGGCAACGCTACGGCGAGAAAAAGCTAGCTACTGCTGGTAACGGTTACACATTGGCTACTCAGTAGCTAGCTAGCTGGCTACTTATCTGTAACCCCGGGAATCAATTGCTACAACCCAGCATTGTTTTTAGAACACGGTCGAATCAAAGCTCAGAACCCTACCTGTACGTAAGGTGCAACAGTTGCATCCACATCCACGCACGAGTCTGTTTCGGCTGTTTGATTGCGGTCACTGTTTCTGTTTTGCGACGACTCTTACAATCCTCGAAAGAAGCCCACAAGGCGCTCACCGCTGCAATTGCATTGTGGTTGCCAAACCCTTAAGAAACAGTCTTGCTTTCTTCAGGAGCGAGACTCGGGGAGTAACTACCCCTTTAAATATGGAAGGTACCACTATTAACGAAGGGGTTTTACACGACACCGAAATGACATCACATTCATGTATTTTAGAAGAATCACGATCCATGCCTAAGAATGTGTTTTAGAATTAATTTAAAATTACAAAATCCCGGAATAAATTCATACAAGCAAACAGAGTACATAGCAATATTTGCATGTGTCCACGTAAACCCCATTTTTTGAAAATGGTATTGTCCCGTCATTAATCAAGTATTTTTCGACCAACCCCAGATGTTGGAGAAAAGGTTGGATTTCTCAAGGCAGACGGTGATGGCCAGAGAAAGCAGAGATTTCAATTTTAAAGCCTAAAAGGTTGATAATTTTAGTGAGGGTGTTTCATTTAACCCGATATCTAAGTGATTAACCGGCGAAATATAGTGTCGGAATTTCTCTCTTTGTCACGCTCGCAGCGCGTTTATCCTGCTCCTCATTCTGCATGCTCGAATATATAAAGCTAAAAGACATGTATGAAAAACGTGTGTGCGTGAGCGCGCACTCGCGTGTTAAATCAATCGGAAGAACGTTTTCAGTGGCAAAATACAAATTTGGCTGCGTCTACACCCGTGCTTGTGACTGGCGTAGAGAGCTGTATCTGCACATAATTTGCTCCGAATAGTATGCAAGCCAGCTCGCTACCCATTTTGTTAGAGCGCCCGCTCTGTAAAAGGTATACCCGATGCTTCATAATCGTTCCAAGTCAGTCCCATTTGTAACGCTGAAAAGCGCCGGTGCCGTAGTATGGTGCCAGTGCAAGCGTCGGCTAGCTGGCGTCCGTTTTCATACGACAAAACGAAGTAAATAAATAAGTAAAATAATAACCCTAATAATTTTATTTGAATACTGAAATTGGAACGATTACAATGCTAAATGCCTTTCACTCTAAGTCATTTATCGGAACGTTGTTCCAAAGTGATTTATGTGTTTACTCTTCGTTACAAGACATTGTCAATGTTTACCGAAATCACATGACAATACTAAAACGGAGTAGACTAGTAAGACACAATGACGGGACACAAAAACATAATTTATGCATTTTTCTATATTGCTCATGACTGTTGCAGGGGCTATTTTTAAAAGATGAACCACGGAACTATTTCTGTAGGGGATGTTCATGATCATTTCGGTGTTGATGAATCAGTTCTGCAAAAATAACTCTGAAAACCTCAGTGTGGATCTGTAAAGACTTCTGGAAAATGTTTAGTCCATAGAGTGATAGGTTGGGGTAAGCCAAAACGTCTGATCAAGGCATTGTAAACTGCATCCAAACAAGTTACCTAATGTCCCACCTCATTCATGCAAGGTAACTGGTTAACTCACATTAAATCCTTGACTGAACTGTATGTTGTCATAAAAAGTAGCCTACATGTTGACCCCATGGTCAGATGTCCAAGGTGAAAAAACATGTTGCTGATGTGCATCTCAACTTTTTCCTATTTGTTTAACTGGGTTTTAAGAAATAAGTGATCTGGACATGATACATATGATTCAATGACAGAAATGTTACATGATACAAACACATTTTTGGGGACGCCCATTAGTTGTTGGGATGTTTAGTATGCTAAAAGACACACACACACACACACACACACACACACACACACACACACACACACACACACACACACACACACACACACACACACACACACACACACAACCTTGCCAGCACATATTTTACATGGATCTCCAAACATTCAGACTGGTCAAGTGAAATATATTTGTGTGGCATTTGTAATATTGTTTTACAGCATTGCAGACATTCTAAGCTGCCATGTGCTGGAGCAAGTAACACTATGCCATGTACACTATGGCCGGAAAAGGTCAAAACAATGTTCACTATTTGGGACTGATATGTAGTGAGTAAAAAGTGTATGTGCGTCACACACATGGCCAATGTGACTCGTGTTTGTAAGAATGAAGATATTTTCTCAATATTAATATCATTAGTATCATTAGGAAGGAGATCAGAAGAGCAGCCCTATCAAAAAGAATTACGTTATGGAGCTGCAGTGGTCATAAGTAGTGTTCTGCAGGAGAAGCAGAGAATATAGTCAAAGACATGTTGATAACAAGATGCGTATCTCCCTTGCTTTTCAATGGGAAGGGAAACCATTGAAAAGCGTTTATTGTGCTCTGTACTGTAATCCTGATTGACAGCTAATCGGTCACTTCAAAAAAACGTCTAGATATTTTTTAAGCCACAAATTCACTGACAAGCACTTGCTGTAAACATTTTCATATTCCCAAGTGAGACGTGTGATACCTTCCCCTCTGATCTTGGAATCTCACAGTACCATCTCTGACATGGTACAGACAAGATTGGAAAATTAACTTGTATGTATTTTTATAACTGTGTATAAAAAAATCACAAGGGTAACATATAACATTTAATCTGTATGCAGCTCAACACTGTTTATGATTTAATATGAATTACCTAGCCTCAAATATCACTGAGTTTAATTTTTCAACAGCAATATACTGTAATTGTTCAGAATAATGTAGACCAGATTTAATGTGTGAATTCACAAGTTTATCCAATTGTTAAGTGAACATTATTATTACCATGAATAATAAAATGAAAACCTACCTCACTGAAATATTGGATAGTTTTCTCATCCAACAATTCTTATTATTCTTGAACCATCTCACCACTATACATTACTGTTCATCCTTTTACAAATTGCCTAGGCTATTTATTCCAATAAACGACAGTAACTCAAAAATACAGGAAATTGTAATCAGCTAAATTAATTCAGCCTTTTTCTTCCTCTGCTTCTTTATTTGCTTGAATCATTGAGTATTTCTTCTAAAGGAATGCCTTCTCACAGTCCCAGCAGCAGGAGTGCTTAATCAGTTTGTCCAGCTGATCAATCGATTGTGCAATCAATCAAAGTCCGCCAGTCTTACTCAGTGGTCTGCAGGAAAAGTGTTTCATTTATAGTGGTGACACAAGGAAATCCTACAGATGGCAACAATTAAATTAAGTTGCAATTAATTAATGGGTAAAGAATGAACAAGAGGGGAGCCTTTGCTGAGCTTTGCAAGTGCACAATGCCCATGCGACAAGGACATAACTGAAAATTTCTTCCTTGTGCAAGAGAGGCAGGAAGACTCTATGTGTGGTCATTATCTTTTGCTGAATTGCTGTACCATCTTATGGTTTCTTGCAATAATTCACAATATGTCAGTAATGTACTCTCAGTATATCTGCTCCTTCTACTACTACCGCTATATTCCGCTAAAAGGGAAACACAATGAACAAATACGCAACCATATCTTAGGATATGAAAGTATAACAATAAATAAAGGGGGTAATCATGGGTTATCAGAGCCATACATATCACAGATTTAATTTATATCAGCAAAAGGCATCATCTGGGGCACAAAAAAACAGAAGGAGAGATGCAGACATTTTCTTTAAAGAGGTGGGTCTTTAGACAGTGAAAGGTATAGGCAGAATAATGAGAGAGTGCTCAGTTTAGTTCAGGTTGGTGGGTGGGCAGTTCATTTTACCACTGGGGTACTGGAGCATAGAGACAGAGAGTGAGAGAGAGAGACCTACAGTCAGAAATGTCAAAACAAAAGGATAATCATTTGCCCGCTGAAGATTGGAGGGAGTGTAGGAAAAATGATACACCAGAAATAAATAGAGGCAGGTTAACATAGCAGTAAGCAGGAATGGGGGTTTTGAAGGGAATAAACACAACATCAGTGAGTCAATGAAGTGAACAGAGCAGTGGAGAGGTACAACAGGGAGATCAGACAAATGGAGAGAAAGAACTTGATTTTTTAAGAGGACTTAAGGTGCAAAAGGGACACCAAGTGAAGCTGAGCGAGGGGGTTGTGTGGAATATGAGGAGGTGAAAAGGAATGAATTTTGGATCCATTACATGAACATGAACAGCAAGGGTGGGTGGGCCAAAGAAGACATTCGTTTAGGGAAGGGCGCAGAGCAGTTTGGAATGACCCCCAGGTTTGTTTGGCTGAGGGGGAAAGACTGATGGACTCCAGAGAGGGGGTGATGCCCAGAAAAAGAGGGATTAAAAAAACAAGAAACAATAAGATGTCAGATCTGGAGTTGCTGTGATAGGTAGGCACATGGGATACATTCCACAGATATGTCTAAATCAGAATCAGAAGTTAGGAGTGAAACGGGAGAGGAAAGAAAAAGGGACAAAAATAACTGGCTCGTTTGCAGAGCAGCGATCGGGGAGGCCATGGAAATCAATGAGCGGACCCAGAGAGCAGGTGTAGAGAGAATGAAGTGTAGCATTGGGATACTCCAACAGAGAGAGGGTAATGAGCAGGGACAGAACCTCTCCAGGACACCTGATTAATGCCGCTGGCAAGGTAAATGGAGAGCTTGGGCTGAGCCATAGCCGAGATTTCTACATTAGCTGGAGTTGAAAGGGCTTCGGTTATCGGCAGCATTACCAGCAGAAGTCACTATGCTCATACAATGTAAATATGATATGAGTGTGTGTACATATTTGATGGAGATTTTTATGTGCCCCTCCCCCGATGCTACCGGATAGCTGCGTTGTTACCTTTTGGGTAGTAAACCGGCACCAGGCCGTTTGCTTCCTGATGAGACAGTTCACTCTCTTTTCCATTTTCGTTTCTTCCACGCTCCCCTGTAACCACTGCAAAGAAACTCTGCTGTATAAAATATTCTAAAATAAGCGAACACAGTACTCTTGGTGGCTGTCACAAAACGTTTGAGAAAACTCTTTTAATCCGATAATGTCAGGACAGGAAGCAAGGCTGTGCGTGGCTTGTTACCACTTTTGGCAAGTGTAATCTATTGATTGGGTTTGCTTTGAAAACTATTTGGAGAAACGTACATAAGGAGACAAAAGACTCTTTCATGTAAATCATCTTAAGGTGACAGTTTCACACTTAATCGGCACATGAACACTTTCTTATCTGATGTACTTTGTCCTATGCTTTTTAAAGAAGGTCTTGCTTTTCCAAAGGGGAGTTTTTTATGAGTCATGTCTTACTGTCCAAATAAGGGCAAAATAATGGGGTTTCAATTTCAGATTCAATGCAAGGATTACAAACCTTTTAATTATGGCATTCCAGTGCGCACACACAGGAAGAAAGTGAAGACAGAGAGAGAGAGAGAGAGACAGAGACAGAGAGAGAAAGAGAGCATATTCAAACTGGAATGAAATTGTACAAAGCTTGCAAAATGACTGTATAAGGTGGAGTTTACCTACATTTTTAAAACAGGAAATAAGATCATGCATTAAACATAAGTGCCATAAGTATAGATCCCTCTCTCCCTCCCACATTCCCTCTCAGCCTATAAATATGTGAACTTGGCGTCTGTGGACAAAATATAAACCAAATTAAATGCAATGAAAATATTATTCATCCAAAAGGGCCCTGTCTTATTTGCAGGAGTCAGGACATATTAAGGGAGCCCTCTGTCATTCAGCGGTAATAAAGTTTGATGCAATCCTCTCGCAAGCAGCAAAGCAATCCACTTATTCAAATCGTGTCGCCAGTAATTGCCTGTTTGGAAAAAATGACACTTGCAATTCCCCCCGTCTGCAGTGAACATGCACATATCCAGCTGAGGTAATATAAGCATCATCATTAACTAGTAGTGGGCTTAGCTAATAATGTTGATAGTGATCTTAAAAAAAAATAAATGTAAAGCATGAAGTCACTCAGCCTCTCACAGCGGCCTGGACTGCAGTCGCAGGTTCCGGTCGACCTGGTTGTGGATGATTTTCGATTCGTTTCGCGGCTCGGCCTGCGCACTCAAAAAGCTCAGTACAGAGAAGAGCATGCATGCTTATGATTACGGGCTTTGAACATTTGGCAAGATGGCAGTGGAGCCACTGGAGGGTGTTGGGGCCGGGATTGCAGCAGAGCCGTCTAAACACAAAACCCGGGGTAGACTTCCTAAAATAAACCGTGGCGCGGAGGTGGGGAGGGGACGCACATGCTGGGGCTGTCGTGGCTCCCTGTAATCCGGCAGAATTCGAGCTTGGCCCCGTTCGTCCGTCGAGCGCGCCCTCTGTAATTGTGCGCCTCCCTAATTGAAGCCACTTGAGGAAGATGGCCTTTCTTCCCCCCCCATCCCCCCCCACCTCGGTTCCTCGACCACATCATGCGCTCAGAGGACGGCATTGCTCTCCCAACCCGAAGCTTGGAGGACCGGGAGGGAGAGGGAGAGGAGAGTGGGGGAGTGAACCTCCATGGCAGATGAAAAGAGGCCTTGCGGGTTCTTTTGAAAACGGAGCCCTCACCCACGTTCCGCCCTGGCCTCCCTGCGCCCGGGCGGCGCTCCACGTCACGCTTCCTGTGGAGGGCACAGCGAAGGCGCGTCCCCACCGCAGAGCCATCTCGCCTGACAGTTTGTTTACTGAGATTGCATTTTTTTTTTTTTTTTTTTTAAAAGCGAAACTGCGCTCATCAAGAACAGATTTACAGCACGTGCCGAGCACCCATTCTGCTGGGTGCAGCAAATATTTGAGATTAAGCGGCTGACGAATGGTTACAGAATCCGAATCACGCCCTCCTCCAACCGCGTAACTGATAGGCCAGAACAGTTGTGATCATCACCATCTTTCATACCATATTTTGTTCCAAAATTAACACTCTCAAAAATGGTTTTGTGAGACACTCTGTTAAAATGTTTTAAGGGGTGGATTGTTTTTAAAATATGGTTGATAAGAATACGTGGTATCTAAGTTGCTTTAACACAGCAGACCACTGAATGTTGAGCATGTTGTAGAGGGATGTCTGCCCCCCCCTTGCCAGCCTCTATTGCCTCCCAGTGGCTGCAAGGGGGAAGTGGTCAAGTTAATGAGTTTGTCTGCATGCCCTTGCAAATGGATTGGTGTTGTTAAACTTGTACGTGTTGCCAAAACCACACTGAGTAGTAGAATAAAAAAATAACCAATGGGTAAAATGCAGATTTATTAAAATCTTAAACTGTACTTTAAGACATGCCGTTAATATCGGAATAGAGGATTGCTCTTACTTTTCAGCATGTCCATCAAATATTCCCTCCAAGATGCATTCCTACAGTGGCCCACGACCCATCGTATTCAAATCTCCTAATATCACCTGTTTCCACATCCTACTCCTTCTTGTCTATTTATTTCCCAATGTCCCAACGTCCATCAATCATTTCTCTTCTCCCCCTGCTAAAATTCTGAGGTTGCTCAGAAATATTTCCCTGTCCTTCTCTCAATATGTTTCTTATTTCACTTCCTTTTGTCACTTTTTCTGATGAGACATTTGCAGATCATTTCCCTCTCTCGGTATGTGTTCCACAGAACTCCTTGACCTCTACGTGCTCATCAATTATTTCTCAATTAGGTTTGTTTGAGTTGACATCTTTCCTCCACACTTCTGCCTTATGCTGTTCCACTGCTCACTTGTATACCTGTCTCTGTGTTATGCTGTACTTTCATTCTGAATCAGGTTATCTTTTTTACTGTTGTTGTTAACGAGCCTGCTTCCAGCTGTACCTAAATTCTATTTTCATTTCCTAATTCCTACCACCCTCTCTTGTCCCTGAAATATTATACTTTTCCCTTACAAAAAGCTCTGTGATCTTTTCATTCATTCATTTCTAAAATTTAATATTCCTCCTCCCCGGCTCCCCAGGGGTGGAATAAACTATGCCATCTTTTATTACTTCTGCCTATCTCCCGAAGACACACCTCTTTAAGCAGTATGGCACTTCTCTCAACCTCTAATTTATCTCTGGGGCCTAAGTCAAAGCTGCCTATTTCACTGGCTCTTCATGCTTTTGAAGACTGAATATAACCTTTTCTAACCCTGCTTTTTTGTTGTCACCCTGAAGTGTCTTAATTATCTTTTCTTTATTACCATGGTTCATATTTTAACTAATGAAAGCACAGTGTTTTTGCTCCTCAGCAGACTTGTGGTCATGCCATTAATGCTAATACACGTATCCCTCATGCACCATACCTGTTACACATTTATACAGGTGGGGTTTTAGTGGAGCGAGTGAGCGCTCTCTCCGCAGATTCAGTAAAAGAATCACCCTGGGGATGTGAACTCACAACCGATGGCTCAACCCGCTGCTCCTCCTTGCATTATTCAACAACGCAGACTGGAAGCCAAGGAAGACAATTCAATTTCTCACAAGAGCCATTTGCATGCCAATTATCGCTTACCAAGAGCCTCGCTCTTGATGAGCGACTGGAATGATTTCGAAACCAGAAGTCTGCAAATCAATAACAGATAGCCCACAACAAAATAATGTGAGTTATTGATATACACGGCAGTAATTTTCACATGCATCTTGTTTTGTGTGGATATTTATCTTGCGCAGCGGATAGAATTCATATCATATGCTTGCATAATGGATGTGCTTAAATGGTCACAACACCCAAAGCATCACATTTTCCCTCCCATGTATAATGTGTCTGACAAATCTTCCTGTTACCCCTAAGGCCACTGCGCCCAAAAACAGGGACGGTCTGTCAGAAAAGTCGATTTTAGTCCAACTTTTCAGTGACTATACACACAGCAACACAATATTTCAGCATGATAGTCCTAGCGCACCTTAAAGACATGCTAAGCATATTTTACAGATGGTGTTGAACGGTTTCATTCTCTTTCCCCTCCAATGCATCGTTTCTTCTCACAGCGGATGAGGCAAAGGTTCCTGACCAATAGAAACAAGGTTCTGGCAGCCTGGGCACATGTGTCTTTCCGCCTCCGTTTTCCTTCTAGGAATACGTTCATACATATTAATGTCACAGATAGGTGCTCCTTGAACCGGAAAAACACAATCCCGACATATTTTTAACGGAACACCGGCAGAGACGTATCTTGCCCGGGAAACACGCGATAAGCTGTTTTAGCCTATCCCGCTGGTAATGAGTTGCGGGTGAGAGGAGAAGAGATGGGGAGGTTATTCAGATTATCTAACCCTGTTCCTACCATCTTTTATGGCTGACATTCTAAAAAAGTCAGCGGAAATACACATTCTGGGCCACCCCTATGGACGGGTATATAGATGATGGGGGGGGACCACACAGTACACAGCAGAGCATAAAGCGGGGTGCAGACTTGTCGTTGCTTAATTGGTTTTTCAGCCAGTGTAAATAGAAATGGTGCACTGAATTGTAATGTTGCAAGGCTGACTTTTTTCTGACATATTAAGCAAGCACACACGATGTTGCCACTCCTTATAAAGCTGCCAACTAAATATTTGCTGCAGGAATTAAGACTATTCCTGGCAATCATTTCCTCTTTTGTTTTCTGTAGATACAGATAACCTTGGATCAATTTGAAGTTCATATATGTATATGTATCTCTAATCATTTGTATGCTTACATACCTTTTTTGTATTTCAGAACCAACACAGTACAAGTGCAATTTAATGTAATTGATTTGGATGGGCTGGGTACTTTCTAACGCATAAATCTTCCAATGGCACAACAGTCAGACCTCAGGACTGATACATCAGTAATGACGATGCCCACACAAAATGTGGAAATGTAGAAACTGAATAACAGAACTGTTGTTTCTTTACCGAAATGTCCTAGCTTAGACCTTTTTGATGTAATTCGGCTCAATTACTCAAATCGCCAGGAGCCTGTATTGTGCTACAACCCCGATGCTGTTGTGGATAAACCCACACAATTCTCCCTGCTGTGAAACACATCTCACTTCAAAAGTACAATCAAAAGTTTACCGTCATAAAACACAATCGAATATAAAATAGTCATAAAAGTGTATGGAGGAAGAAAAAACGCCAACACTTTCAGCGCAACTTCAGTTTTACGGGGGAAGGCATCCACATGAAAATTGATGCTAATTCCCCTTTAATTTGCTCAAGTCACCGTAAAAAGGCCTGCAGCATGCATGACAATGCGGCTCTCTCTGCTGACGGCTGGCGGCCTCGGCCTCTCGCTGGGCTGGACGTTCCTCCGCGCTGCCGCTAAACTCCCATGATCCGCACATCTGGCGTTTATAAGCCACTGCAGCTGTCTGCAAAGTTATGTGTGTTTTTTCGAAGGGTCCCGACCACAGAAAAAAGCACCCCCTTCTTTTTCCAGAAACCACAGAGAAAGAGGTGGGGAAGAAGCAAGCCCGACCAGCGGAGCCAAGTAACTCAAGCAGCTTCTAGTTAAAGGAGAGCTGTTGGCTCGGCCCTGTGAAGCCTCCCGACTCGGTATCACTAGACGTCTATCGCCTTTGGATCTGTCTACTTGCTTTGCCGTCTTCCAGCATCCCAAAATCACAGCAAACATTTCACAAAACAAATATTTGAACCATGAAGTCATGAGAAATACAGTACTTACCATTTGTTTGCTACAAACCAAGAATACTGTCCATCTGAGCGAAAAAAAACCCATTAAATACACCCATACTGTCATTATGGACTTTTTGTAAATATAACATTACTCATTATAACTCACAGTAAGATCTAATTAAAGTTTTGAATTGTTGTGTAGAAAAATAAATGTTTGGTTTAGTGCAAATAAACAAAAAATAAAATATGGAGCAGTCCATAGAAATATTATCTAATAATGAGTATCTTCTAAACCCATCTCATATATGATACTGAATATGAGCCTTTTAGTATAGTCTTTTGAACTACATTGGGTTTAACGTTTTCATTATTTTTTTTCTTTGACCTCATTGTATAAAGAATAAATGTATAAAATATCACTGAAAGGGTTGCTAGGCAACAATAATTTGTGCTGCACCCCCTAATAAGAGCAGCATTCATGCTGTTCTAGTAGGTGTAGTACTCTAATAGGGAAAGGCCATTTCAGTAATCCCAAAATGCCGCACTGATTTTCTGTGAAGTCTTCAATTTCTCCTGTACGTTTGGCTTCTGGTGCTGAGCAAGAGAACCCAGCTTATGGCACAGTTACCGTTTAAAACTCATTATAAAGCCAGATTTAAATCATGATCTAATCAAATCATATTCATATTCAATCAGCATCATATTCAGAGAAAGACTGAAAATGGAGAGAGAGAATTTTGTCACTAAAACCCAAAAAATAGAAGAAGAAAAAAGAATAACAGAAACACAGTTTCCATAGGGTAGCTGGATTTCATGACTGGTTTTGCCATAAGGTTGGTAATAAATTAAAATATGATTAATCAATGCTTAAAAGGGAGGAAATCATCTCTGCATGAAGTGAAAGTGAATTAGAGCAAATAGTGACTGTTTAAAATTGTGCCACATGTGGTTAACTAATGGACTAATGTCCTGCTCTTGTACATACAATTCTCTGTCACATATCTTACCAGCCGACCAGGAAAGCTGCTCTTATGCCCCATTTCAGCTGAAAGCAGAGACGGAATATCCTTTTAGCACATGATTTACGATGTTGTTCTATATGGGCTTTCTTGTACCCTCGTGAATTAACGCGCATGCTGAGACTTCCTCGTCACCTAGCAACTTGTGTCTGGATTTTGTATTTATTCATGTGAAAATGAGTAATTATGTTCATGAAATCTCTGACACATTCAGAAAATGTAAAATATGTGAAACAAACCTGTGTTATACTCAGGAAATACATGATCCGTTGCATTAAAAATCTCATTAAGTTTCATTTGCGATAGATTCGGCCTGCTAGAGAAACAATGGGCAGTTGACAGTGGCAAACACGCTAACAAAGTTTTTTTCGCCAGCTTAAAGTTAGCATCCTTCTAAATGGAGGGCGTACATGTTCGCCCACAGGTTCAGAGCTGCAACATGCCTTCAACTGACGACCCGTCCATTTGCTTTTCTCCATGTAAAAAAAAAAAAAACATGTTGGAGATGATGAGCTTCTGGGCACGGAGTCATAGGTTGGTGACAATGATATGCAGCCACTTCCCACTGAACTGCTGTCACTGCAGCAGGGTTTGGACAGGAGAGGGCCCGGGTGTCGGGCTAGGCGAATGCCTGGCGCGGTTTACGCATCCGTGTCTTTAACATGGCAACCCTGTTGCCATGCGGCCATGCGGTACGGACAGGGTCTGTTCCCCGTGCGGCGCTCTGCTCGACCCGGACCCGCCAGCTCGCCCCCAACTGGGCGGAGAGAGAATGGGGGCAGGAATCTCTGACACATCTGACCTCTCCATGAGCTTCAGTCTTCTGAAAATAAGCATTGTTTACCATTGTTTTTGGAAGGGAGCAAGTGACTCACAGCAAACCAAGCAGCCAGTACCAAAGATACAGACATAAGTACTTTGACCCACATTGTGGTAGTCAATTACATTGCACAGCATTTGGTTATTCTTGCACACCGAATCTGATTTGCAGTGTTTTTGATGTGCTCTGCCTCTCCATATGTGCTTTATATACTGTGCTTTACAGTCTCATGCAGTGCCCACCAACAGACTGTGCAAAACTCTCAAAAAACAACCCCATCATGTCCGATTTAATGGTGCCTTTTATTTGGGCAATCCGTGCAAAATGACATTGTCGCTTTTGTCGTCAAAGGCTTCCCGTACAGCACGTTCCTGCGAGATGCTGAAGCTTTTGCATGTGCAGAATTAAGCCGGTCCGTGTGCATCTCTACTACACGGAGACGCTTCAGCGATCTGGGGGGGGAGGGAACGGAGTGAGCTGTTTTGGCTGCACCCCTGACAGTGTTGAGGAGCCCAGCTGTCCGACGACAGGGAGCCAGGCTTCCGTGTTTGTAATTGAGATATGGGGACTGGCGTCGCCTCGAGACGCCCGAATCAGCTGGCAGACTCTCATGCCACTTGGCACCTCGCTGTTCGGCGAGCTGATGCTTTGCAGAGCATATGGGGTTGGGGGGGGTTTGCGAGTGCCTTCGGTACGGCCCCTAGAATCGGCGAGACTTATATAATTCATATATCTTTGAGCTCTCCCGCTGTTACGAGAGTTTGCATGGTAAACTTACAGTTTAATAGGCGTGGCCCACAGGAGCCCCATGAGGCCAGTCCCCTTAGTGCCCCGGAGGGCTGGTCCCATAAGACCATTTATCTTTAACCTGTTTTTTTTTTTTTTTTTTTTTTTCGCTGAAGGTCAAAAAAGCCAATGGCTGATGGGAATGTTGCTTAAATCCCTCAGGAAATGTCTGTGTCATTTTGAGAAAATAGTCTTCGAGAAAATATCCATGCAGCAACTTCACACTGGAGAATCTGCCATGAATGGGGTTATGGTTTGGATGTTGTGCCCACGTTTATGAATAACAATAAGGACATGAAGGTAAAGATTTGTTTTGACTCCAAAGAATCTGCTTCCTAAATTTCATTCAGAAAGAAAATGATCTATGAGGCACACCTGCAGCGTCTACAGTGTGATCTCTGTGATCCGTGTTTTTTCCTCCACTTTTCTCTACCCAACTGCTTGCGACCACCACTTCAACATGAAACCATGACAACCCCTGCACCCGAACAGAAGTGCAGGGCAAGCAGTTCAATCCACTGATACACATGCAGACTGATGGAACTGCTTCTCAGACTACAAGTCCCACAATGCACCAGGAGGCAGAGAATAGGGCCATCCCCAGATGCTATCTAACTACCTCACAGGCACCTGAGAGAATCAATGAGCTTTCCACCTACCCACACCATCCCAGATATTAGCTTATTACTGCTGCTGTGGACTCAAGGTCATTGTCTACAGGTCACATGGCTGGTTTCAAACACCAGCATACATCTTGGTGTGGCCCGTGCTAAGAACAAGTGGCTACACTATCTGACCCACCCAGGAGGCTCCTATTTAGAGGTTATTAAAAAACATGGCAGAAATATAAAATTCTTTCTATACACAGTAACTAAAAGTAATATTGATGGTAATGATGAAGGACATGGAAAGGGTAAACCAAACCCGAGGTTGGGTGAGGCTACATGAACCTTGAGAACCTAAACAAATGTTATGTTCATGCTGAAATGTGGCCTTACGGAGCAGACTTTGAGCATGCCACGCACTCGCCTGCACAGTGACCTCCACGTTGCTCCCGAGCTGGTTTCCGTGGGGCCCTCTGCTGCTGGCTGGATGGGCTGAGCGTGCAGCAGTTTAGAGCAGGCAGCTGCTGTTTGCCCAAACAGAGGTCTTTCCACTCGGGTTCCTGCTCCAGGCGTGCCTGTGGTCTCTTCTCCACTCTTCCAGCCAACACCCAGACTTTGAGCTGTGTCAAAAAAGCCACTGCCACGCTGGGCTCCCCCTCCCCTCCCTGTCTGTCCCCCTCTCCGCCATCCCCCACACTTGCTATTTCAGAAAGAGCTGTACTTTGTGGTCAGAGACAGAGAGAGAGAGAGAGAGAGAGAGAGAGAGAATGGAGAAGAGAGAGGGAGTGCATGGCGTATGCGTGTGTGTTTTGGGGAAGGAGGGAGGGAAACTTTACTGTTCTAACCACGGGACCTGCCTGCACTTCCCAGAATCCTTTGCGATAATCATGGAGGCAGTGAGTGTTAATGTATCTGCCCTGACCCAAAGCCCTAGAGAGCATTGCTGAGGAAATCCACATGCTAAACTTGAAGGACTGATATCCTGATTGCCCTACACTGTACACCATTATCTGTTGTCATTACTATCAGCATTACAACTATTAGTCATTTAGTAAACACCCTTATCCTGGCGTAGTCACAAAGCATTTATCATTGATTATAAAAGCAAACATACAAGAGAGGGAAAACAGGAGGGGACAGAAAGCCTTGGGGTACTCCCAAATGAGGTGATAAACTCAGAAAGAGATTTTTTTTATCAGAGACCCGATGAGACTGATCAACTCTGTATTAGGGTCAGCATGGAAAAAGAAACACAAGGAACGAGGGAGAAAGAGAGAGTCACTTACGAGTCGAATATCAGTTACTAGTTTTGTTGTGTGTTGTGACACTTTAAAGGAATAGCATATCAAACAATAGTCATTATGTCCAGGAGGAAACCTAATCTTAGCATATCCTGCTAATGGATTTTTGTTCATTACATTTCTCACTTCTCACAATGAAATTTTATCATTTTTCATAGATGTGATGCATTGCTACTCTATGTTACAATTTTACTCATTACAATATTTGCACAGGAGATATGTTGTGAAATAAATCCATTATGGTTTCTGTAGTCTTGGATAACATTTGCTTTAATGATTAAATAATGATAGAACCCACCGAATTCCCCTGCTACGTTACGTGAGAAACAAGTTGTTTAGTTGAATTTCATTGCAAATATTAAACTTTTGCCTTTTTCCACTACAGCCAAACTACTGGGCCATAGTCCCAGCCAGTTCTGTAATTGAAACCAGCCTCTATGCCTCTCCCCCCTGTCTTACAGCGATTGTCATCCATCCAAACCTCCTCCCCTTCCCGCCCGTCATCACAGCCTTTCACTCCTGGCCACTGCTCCCAGGCCCTACAGCTAAACTGCCTCAAAAAAACACAGCTTTCTAATCTGAAGCCAAAACACCACACCTCACAGCCTCGTTTCTACAGTTCACTCTCAGCCCCCCACAACGGACACGCACACACACACACACACACACACACAACAAACACACACATACAACAGACAGACACACACACAAACACATAGGGGCCCCCATCACCCCGCTGCACCTACTGCCCCCTCTACACTACCCCAAACTACCACACACACACACACACATAACAGACAAACGCACACATACAACAGGCAGACACACACACACACACGCATACTGTACACACAAAACGACAAACACACACACACATTCATCCACCACTTATACACATACACACACACACACACACATACACACACACACAATTCACCATGCAAATGCAAACACATGCTGCACCATGCAAAAAAGCTGTATATGCATGCCAGTTAAGATGAAACAGATTAAGTCAAGGATGATGTTGTTTTTTATCTGTAAAATCCAACTTGAACAAAAGAGGTTCTTTCTTCTGCCCTCCTGGCCCTTGTCTTTCTGTGAAATGGATGTCTCAGGGAGAGAGTCCCGGCCAAAACAGATGGGGAATGAGATGAAGGAGGTTTAGTTCAATGGCCGAGAACACACACTCATCTCAAACCCTGGTACCTCTGGTCTCCATCATCCACACCAGCCTTGAGCAACAGGTGATCCTCATAGCATCCTGACAGTGATGCACATTTACACACGGTTTAACCACATACACAGTACAGTCTGTTAATTACACATGCCCTGATACTCACCATTAATAATGATGACACACAGGGATCTGGTGGTGGAGGAATCCTGGCCAGCTGCAATACTCTGCTGTTTACAGGGGTTTTATTTGCGGCGTTATCCCTTCTTTCTCCACCCACACTCAATAATACACCAACGAATCAATCAAGCAATTAATCTTTCTTTTTTATAGTGCAAATTACAGTTGTATTTCACAGTGTGTGTTTTATCCCAGTGGGAATAATAATAAACCCCCACAAAAAACATTAATGCCACACTGGGAAAAATGGGAAAATAATTCCCTGACCCCTTTATAAGCAATGGAGGGGCAACTGGAAAATAGTTGGATGCCTAAGGTCACAACAGAAGCAGTATTTTAACACACTGGGGTATTAACACTCTGGCCAGAACAATGAGAAAAGCAGTGCTTGAAAGCCAAATAAGAAGGTCTCCAAACAGAGTCCAAACAGAGCAGAGTTTAGTGTAGTCAGATGTAAATTCAATGTGTTTCGCCACAGCCGGGGGAAAAGCTTAGAGAGGCAGGGTGCCAGAGGAGGCCTCAGGGGAAGAAGCCCAGAGAGTCGAGCCCCCCCCCAGGTAGTGACCTCAGGGCCACTGCGGGCTCCTCGGAAAGAAAGGAGAATTTAACAGTACGGCCACAATCATCAGCACCGCTGTGCACGCAGGTGAGCGGTGCTTCGGGATTGTACCTCCAGCCTTGTTCAGAATACATGCTGTTACAGAACCACTCTGTATTTTATTTTGAAATAGACTTTTGATTTTTTTTTTTTTTTTTGCTTTGTTCTGTGTCTATTTCCATAGCGTGACTTTGCTTTCTCCCTTTGCAGATAACCTTTACCACTGAGAGCATCTGCAATGCAGGAAAATCATTTATACAACGGTTGCTGCATTTTTAGCAATTTTAATGTCAACGACTGAATGCTGTATATGCAAAAACATGAACTGCTCACAAAAATAGAGGGAGAAAGAAGAGCATTTTAGCATTTCTGTGATTTACAGCATTGATATGTGTATATTTAAGGGGCGCTCTTAAAAATAAGTTTGTTTAGAAAACAATTTTCACTTGGGTTTAAGTGCGGTTGTGTGTATGCATGTATGAGTGTAGGAAGGAATAGGTGCTTGTAGGTTGATGTGTGTACATGAATGTATGCATGTGTATTTGCGGTTGTGTGTGTTTTTACATGTGTGTATTTGTGTATGCGAATATATGCATGTTTGTATGTGTGTGTATGTGTGTATTTGTGTATGTGAACATGTGTATTTGTATGTTTGTGTATGTAATTGTGTTTGCGCGCGTGTGTGTGTGTGTGTATTTGTGTTTATGTGTGTGTTTGTGTATTTGTACGTGTGTGTGTGTGTAAATGTGTGTGTGTGTATAAATGTGTGTCCGTATATGTGTGTGTCTGTGTGTGTGTGTGTGTGTGTGTGGTAGTTTAGGGTAGTGTAGAGGGGGCGGTAGGTGCAGTGGGGTGAGGGGGCTCCTTCACATCGCCCTGGGGCTGGGGGTTGAAAAGCCACAGCAGAAGGTCATTAGCTTCTCATTTCACATTAGCATCTGCTGAATGGGATTAGCCATCCAGCGGAGCCTAAACCCTGAGATCCCACAGGCACTGCCAGCTCCAAAATGGACTGGTCATTAGTGCCACCCCCTCCCATTCCTCCTATTTCCCCCCTGCATCTGACAACCTCTCGCTCGGCGGCCCCCAGCGATGCGTCGCCATGGCCACAGAGGAAGAGGGACGCCTTTCCAGCGCACCCTGTGTGAAGTATCACAGCGACTTTCAGATTTTAAATGTCAAAAAAAGCAGAAAAGAGAAACATCCAAAAAAAATTCAAGCCAAGGACCAAAAACTGGCCTACCCACTAACTGCTATAATATATGGCTTCTGGTTGCCAAAATTCTTTCTTTTTACCTCACTGAACTTCCTTCCAAACACACTTTTGTATTTAAAGTAACACAATTATTCAGCAAGCATAGCACAGCTCATACTCATGAATACCTCTTCAAAAATGTGCAAGAAGAAGGCACTCCAAAGGGAGAGCTGGTCTTGAGGTGAGAGCATTAACCATTCCTCGTTGTGTCAGTAATGGTGGTACAAACTAGTGAGGAAACTGAGGAAGTATTAGCAGTAGTTGTTCCTTCCCCTCTCGCTTCCATAGAACACAACCTCCTGTCAGCTTCTCAAATGACTGGCGGCAGCATGTTACACAATATTTGCAGGAGAACCGATGTAAGTCACCGACGGTACGAGCGCGACGCTGGTGACGCAGCTGTAGCTGCAGCCCTGTCCCACGCCACACGGCATCAGCCGGCCATCTGGTGGATAAACAGATGTTCGCAGCGCGGCGTACAACGTTAGGGCTTCGATTGATTTCTGTGACTGAAACACAATAGCCACACACGTGTGGGGGGGTCAGAGGTCACACTTTCAAAGCCGCCAGCTCCGGAGCTGATAGTTACGCGTTTTTCTCTGGGAAGGCAAAGTCGGTGGTGAACGCTCTAAAAAGGCTTAAAGTATTTTGTGTCTCATATTTCAAAGAAAGGCTTAGATTCAGAGGGGGCTCAGGACAAGGTATTTACATGAGAACTCTCTGCTGCACATGACAAGACTCTGCTGCTTAACACTTTCAGCAGTGTAGGACAACACTGTACAATTTGCCACTGCTGCTGCACATTAATTTTGGTCAATTCATGTTTTAAGAAGAACAGAACTCAACAAAAGACCTTTATCTTGGTCTGGTTTAACTCTCTGCACTTTAATTCCCAATAGCAATGATTATTCTCACTACTAGTAGCTCAAACACTAAGATACCAAATTACCTGATTTAGATTGGTAACGTCCTCTGTGGCTGCCAGGGATGTCGCACTTCCACAGCGCCCTCTGGTGGATTAGATGTGTTCCTGCACTGAGTGGATGTATAAATTTCACTTCCGTGATAAACTATGCTGATTTTCCAAAGTTTTTTTTTTGTCAATCAATGTTGTGGTATATGTGTCCATATGTGATACTGCAATGTAATGTGATTTGTGCCATACTGTGGACATACCCCCAAGTACTTTGTGAGTGACATAATCAGATGTTACTGAACTCCTTTGTGCATACCTGACAGATAAAGCTTTTAAAAAATGCCTTTCATAACAAACCTGGAATACAGAAACAGACTCCAATATACAGAGGTTGACAACAGTTCACAAAACTACACCATGAAAGAAAACCAGCACTCCCAAAACTGTACAGCATCTATTCTTCATGCTATCCTTTTCTGTTGTTCTGTCCACTAGGTACTTATGTACAAATTATTGGTCCGAATAAAATGCACATACAAAACAAAACAAGCATACGTATCATAGGAGTGTTTTATTGATGAGAAACATGTCAGGTCAATAATGGCAAATGTTTTAATTGTGGGTAAGACCACTGTCAATAAATTATACTTGTTCTATACATAAAACAATTCCCAGTTTAGATACACCTTTCCCCATGTACACATAATTACACATATGCAGAAGAATCACACACACTCACAGGCTAATAATAAATTCAGAAAGATGAAACCTTTCAGGGCAGTGTCAGTCACACCTGCATCTGTCTTCTGCTCGCCTGTTGCATGGCGCGGCTGTGAAGATGGTGATCTCAAAGCCGGTGCAGCATGAGGAGAAACCACAGGTTTCTATCTCTACATATTCTCTCACATTTGTTGCATTATTGCATTTCCGTGTGTGATCGCACAGCGCAGCAGATAGCTCCTCCAGCCCATCCCACTGACACACGGCGTGCTGGGTCTTTCAGTTTGAGAAGCGTTTTTGTACCCAGTCCCTCGGTGGTTGCTATGATGAAAACGGCGCCCCGGGATAGGCTTGCGGTGTGCCCACGGCCCGGTTCGGCACGCTACCGCTCAGCTCGGCCCCACTCCGCCGGGGGGTCGCGCGGACCTTTGGGTTTCTTGATTCGACAGTTGAACCCTGCAGGAGACAGAAAGAGCCTACAGCTAGAGCACAGCGCTGAAGTGAAGGTCTTGCCCTCGACTGAGCACCCGCTAAAGCCTGGTTTCACTTGGTCACACCTCAGAGTGGTTTTCCTTTCGGCTGACCGGCTGAGAGCTGCGTTTTAGATACAGGACTACAAAGGCGCCTCTTCAGCACAGGCATTCACTCACCCATACCGCCTGGAGAGCAATAACTGGTCACGTCTTTGAGGGGGTTGGAGATGTATTCATAATCATCGTCCGTTGAGGAGCGAGCCTCAGCTGTGGAGGTAAAAAGCAAAGTCAGACAGAGGTAGCCCTGAAGGAACCTCACTGTGTAAGTCTATGGGCAATGGAACCTCACTGTGTAAATCTATAAGCAATGGATTTTCACCCTATAAGTCTATAAGCAATGGAACCTCAGTGTCTAAATCCATAAGCAATGGATCCTCACCCTATAAATCTGTAAGTGATGGAGTTTCACCTTGTAAATAGGGTAAATAGGGAATGGAACCTCACTCTGTACAACTATAGGCAATGGAACTGCTCCCTGCAAAACTATAGGCAAAAGAGCATCACTCTGTGAAACTAGGGACACATGGACCCTCATGCTACAGTTTTCAAAGACTCTTAATATTAACTCATAATGTGTACACTGGTCTATGATAATAAAAATGTTTATACAAAAAACATATAGATCATATTTTGAGAACAATGACTTCAGGATGACTCTGAGGGGTTGCTTGCATTTTAAATGATAATCATTTTTATTCTCAACTAGATCAGTTTTAATACATGCACTTGGGTATATTAGTATGACAATTCAGTTCAACTGGGTTTATAAAATATAGGTGGAAGAAGGAAAACTGATATGACTGTTGTCCTGAGCTTAAAGCTCTTTTAAACCATTGAAAATTAAATACAAAAAGGGCTCCCGGACGGCACAGTCAGCAAGGTGCAAGTCTTGGGCACAGGGTGAGCCCTACGGCCTGGGTCTGTAAACCAGCCACGCCATCTGGCAGCAAAGACCGGGAGCCCACAGCGGCGGAACAAACTGGCTCCACTCTGCTGGGGACAGGGGTTGGGTGCATGAGCCAGACTTGCACAGATAATGTCAGCGGCGTGACACCTATGAACACCAATGAGCACCCATGCTGCTGTGGTGTGCTGAGTGAGTCGTGGTGTGAAAAATAGCAGCTGGCTGCGTGAGAGTGTATGCTCCTGCATGAGCGCAGAGGGTGCGACAGTGAAACAAGCCTGAAGTGCAATTGGCGACTCCACAACAAGGTTCCACAAAGGGAGGAAAGGCATCACAAACATTAAGCACACCATGTCTGAAGTGTACTTACAAGGTCTTCTAATCTGATGGGAGTTCGCAGGCTGTAAAACAAACAAGAATATTAAACATGAATGATTCTACTAAAACACTTAAAATGCTTTTGTACAGACTTGTGCTTCAGTCATGACTACATTCAAAGTCAATGTGAGTCACTGAGAATCAGAGTGGGAAAATAGCTGCAGTATTTTCTCAGCCGTGCTAAAGCAGACAGGCCTCTGCACCAGCACCAGTGCCACACAACCAAAAAGGAGTAACGTGAAAAGAATTTTCAGATGACTGAAGAGAAACCTAGTTGATTTTTATAGATTTTACCAAAGGAAGGTAGATACCGATCACCTCTCTTACGGTTTAGTGTGTCTCTTACGGTTTAGTGTGTTTAGTTAAGTTGCTTTGAGTCTTCTTTTGGTAGCCTGACAAACCGCTATACATACCAGCAAAACATTGCAACAGAGAGTGAAACCTGACACCCTTTCACATGGGAAAAGTCTCCCCCTGCCACAGCTTCTGCCTTTCTTATGAGCCTTTGCCGTGTGGTGATGTGTGTGCAGGTGCCAAACCTCTCCTAGCCCTGTCTGTGCAACAGCCGCTCGACAGCTCTCAGGGACCGCACTCCTACACATCATCCTTTATGTAAAAAAAAAATCAACTAAACAGCACTAGGGTGACAGACGTTCCTCTAGTGAAGAACACACCGAGATGAAGAGGTCAGGCATAGCTAAAGTGCAGTAAGCCAATTGTACTGAAGGCATCGACTCGTTCGCGGTAATATGCAAGAACGTCTTGATTAGCGTCCTTTGGCAGCAACGATGCTGGGAGGAGCCCTCACCGTTGCGTTTCTGCTGGAGGTGCTGAAGACTCCTGTGAAAAAAACCAGACAAAAATTTTTAACTGTGGTGCGACACATTGTTAACAAATGTGAACGCAAAAAGAGTGGAGCTCTGGTGGAACACAGTCCTATTGATGATGAATAATTCAGTATGGTGAGGTGAACAGCAAACTCAAACACTACTGACCTTCTGCACTCAAAAGCATTAATATGTAAGACTATAATATGATGCAACACACATTACTCATGAATATCGCTACTGCAATGACACATGCAGGAGAAACACGTAATCAAGGTTCCTATAAGGAAAAGACATGTCTTTGCTTCTTGGGGAGATGAACAGACCTGACTGAGGATCAGATCATGAGCTCATTTGCAGTCACATTAGTAAGACAGGTAGACATATCCTTCTCTGTCAGTATACCACACTAAATCTGTGTCCTCTGTGATGCATTTTGCTTGAGATTTCAACAGGCCCTTTCTGTCTAATTTTGGTGTATTGTGCAATAATACTGTAC
This sequence comes from Megalops atlanticus, assembly GCA_019176425.1. Taxonomy (NCBI): domain Eukaryota; kingdom Metazoa; phylum Chordata; class Actinopteri; order Elopiformes; family Megalopidae; genus Megalops; species Megalops atlanticus. The sequence continues at coordinate 31,397,626 of CM032882.1, forward strand.
AATGTGGCATTTTGACAGGGAAGTGAAAACAGCAGTGGTAGCATTGCTGTGTGTGTGTGTGCGTGTGTGTGTGTGTGTTGACAGGGAGGGACTGAGGTTATTACGCAAGTGGAGTGACCACAGAGAGGTTCTGGAAGAGAAAACTCAAAAGGTAAGAGAGACGTTCACCTGCGACCAGCTCGTAGTCGCCTTGGTCTGATGTCACTGAGGCCTCTGCTCCTCTGTCATTGGCTGGTATCACTCTGTCATAGGTGGCCGTGGAGGCTGGGATGACACTACAGCGGTTCTTGGGTTTCACTGTACTGTAGAGAGCGTCGGCTGGAGGGCTCGGGCCTCCCAGACCCGCGTTGTCATAGTGATGGGCTGTAGGCGGGGGAGAGGTGGATTCTGGGGGCGGGCGGTGTTTGGGTTTGTTGACGACAGCATAGGTATCGTTCATCTTTTGTCCCAGGGGGTGTGAAGTTTGTGGCAGTAGGTTGGACTTCCTGTACAGAAAGACCAGGAGAGGAGGAATAAGCACTATCTCTTTTAAAAAGAGATGAATGCAGTATTGTGGTAAGAGGTTGAATATATAACAGCTTACACAGTTTAAATGAAATCTAATTTGATGTGGATCATTGCAAAAAGGGGAAAGATGACTGGTGTTCATCGATAGATGATTTAAATCAATTAAATCATTAGTCAGCAATATCCAGAGATGCAGTAGTGGAAAAAAACATTGGTGTTCAAACAGTTGTCAAAGATTTAGGTCAAGTAAACCCTTTTATCTGGGTTTTTTTGTTATTTGGAAAAATTGTATCCAGCAATATATTTGTTAATGCTATTATTCAACAGGCTGTCTTTTAATCTTGAATAATTGATGTGATCCTCTTGCTGATGGCACCAATGCAAGCTACACTGGTTTTTATTCAAGTTTTTCTGCAGACTATCAGGGCAACATCTCAAACAGTCAAAGAAGGGGGGTTTTCTGTTTGCCCGGTGTGACACAGGCCTGAAACAGGAAGCTGACATGTGTATGCATCTGTGATAGTTGAGACGAGCTGTCTTGTAACCAACGGTAAAAACCCACAGACTATCATCATGGCTAATACATGGCTAACACAGTTTCTTGAAAACAACAACATCTTGAAAACGGGTCCCTTCCTTATTTCATTGCTTTCTAATGTAGAGATAAACCAGTTTAATACGTGCTCCTGATTCAGTACCCTTCACACAGCCCTGATAAACAGGCATCCTGCTAAAGTCAGGGAAAGCCCCAGTTTATGTCATCTTTGTCCCCAAGGTACACTGTGTATCCGGATATTCAGAAGAAGTTGGAAAGAAGAAGTGAAAACTCAAAAAGTGCTCATATAAAATGGAAAAATTTTGAACCTGCTACTTTCTGTTGGCTGAGGAGTGCCTTGTGTTAGCCTCTCATATTTAGCTTTATTTAGTAAACCCACACAGTCACTGCTGAGCTCACTACCGGTGTAGCCAACTGGTATTGAAACCCCACTACCAACCGTTAATCAAAACCAGCTATCTCCACTACTGTTCGATTATTATGACTGAGAATGAGAGAATGACTAGTAAAAATATTGCCCGATTTTGTTTTTTTTTTATATATATATAAACCGCTTAGGAGTGTGCACAGCACATCGACGCATTGAACGACACGTTTTCCATATTGTTTGTCCTTATAAGACTGTTTAAAGCCTATACTGGTGCTAAAGCCTGATTTGCAAAGTGGTCCTATAGATGGTTAAAACCCCTTAACGATTCCCCTGCCTTCACATTTCTTTATTGGCAAATGTGGTCTGTTCAACCTAGCCTTAGGGCCCACAGTGCTCTCTGACTACATGCACCACAAACCAGGTTACACACCAAGAATGACAATGCTGTCCTAAGAAAAAGTCTGTGCTTCATTTGCATCATATTTGTATCAACATATTTATAAAAAACTCCTGAACAGAGAAACAAGTGTTAGTTGGCTGGCGTTTTAGTGGTGGTTCTATAGGGATGGGGACGAGGATCAAGTGGAGCTCAGATTCACCTCTTAAGATAGATGCATACAGACATGTTCCATGCTAGGGGGAATAACGCAAAATTAACTCTGAAATGGCTGAAGAGTGAGCTCTTCAGTATTGTTGAGTTTTAACAGCAGTAGCGCCGTTGGCTGTTGGTAGTGGTGTGGCGCAGTGGTAAGGAGCAGGGCTCATAACCAAAAGGTTGCTGGTTTGTTTCCCCACAGGTGTACTATTTCTGTATCCTTGGGCAGAGTACTTAATCCACAGCTGTAAATGCGTAATCTAAAACAGTAAATATCCAGCCATATAAATGGATAATGCTGAACCCTATGTAAGTTGCTCTGGATGACAGCGTCTGCTGAATTACAATAATGTCATAGAATTTTATAAGGAAAGTAAAACACATCTGACTTGTCTTTTGGTTTTTCTTGTCTTTCTTCATTAATTAATAAAGTTGCTTTGACACTGCCTTTGGCAGCATGACCGATTTATCCTTCTCGCACTTCCTGCGATAATCTTCTGCCAAAAGGCTGAGAAAACATGTTTACCCCAACATTTAACAACTCATACAATGTCAACCAAATTGACATTGAAAACAGCAAAACAAAAGAAATCCTGGTTGACTTTTGCAAATAATTTTGAATACATAACCAACTGGTAGATGAAACATGGTTGGCGTTTCTAGTCTGTAGGGGGGTTTGGTGTTTAGCCATTTAGTTACCTTGACAGCTACATTCCCAAACAACATCTTCCAACAATCGCAATAACCAGTTTTCACAGGCACTCAGGTATTCTTCTCTGCTTCCTGACATACAAGACTTGTTGATTTCTCCTTCAGTGTCGTAATCACACAAAAATAGTGAAGAATATGATAACCACTTTGACCATTGCAATTATTATTTGTCAGTTTAATTACCTAAAATTAATCCTTCCGCTTCTGTCTCTGATGATCTGTGGTGACACTGTGGCACAAAAATGGTTGCCAAATAACACCCAGATGGCTGGTACTCATTTTTGGCACAGAGAGTCACTTTCTCCACTGTAAAGTGATCTGAGATCCCCAAAAAGCAATCTGATAATGCAATCAATTAATATTACTGTTATTATTGAGATGTATTGAGATCACTTTTTTTGTGTGGGTGTGTAATATATTTTACGAGGAAGTTCAAAAGAATAAAGGGTAAATATTTTCAAGTCTATCTCTATGTGGTGGAGCATTCGCAAAACGTTCATAAGAACTACATATGCATGGCATGATAGTCACACAGAGCATTACTAAAGCCTCATGATATGTTTGAAACTTTAGAGCACTGTTACAACACAGACTAAATAGTACTTTTGTGAATGCATCATAAGGCATTCAATACAGCTTCACACCGATCATATGTAAAAGCACAGTTCAAAACCACACAAATATTACCTCAGTTATAATTCGCAGAAGAGAGGAAACATAGCACTCAGCGTCAGGAGTGAGCACACACTGACAAAAGGAAGAAATAATTCTCTTGCTTGCCTGTTTTTTGCTCTTCACTGAACTGCACATAACAAACTACATTGTAAGTTAAGGAAAAACTGCATTGGACCTGCAGTTTAGTGTTGCTTTAAAAAAGAACCCTCGACACTAAGACTGAGGCTGCCCTAGGTGTGAGTGGGGACCGAACTGTGTTTAACAAATAAGTTGACATTTTCACCGGATAAGAATAATAGACATAAAATAAAGTATGAAATAAATTATAACATATATCAAAGTCTACTATGACAGTAAAATAATATATCATGTACTTAGTCAAATGTATAATCACAAAACTCCTTAATCACATGAACTTTACAAGGAACACCGCTCTAAGTCTCTAAGTGCCATTGTAATCATTGCAGCCTCCGAATTCAACAAAATTCTATAGGTTTTGTCCACAACACGCACTGTGGGCACCCGCTCGCTTTATAACCTCCAGTTCTGCTGCAGACATGGGGGCAACCCAAACACGCAGACAACCCCTGGAGAAGGGCTGAATGCAGGCAAAACAACCTGAGAATGCACCAACCATAGGCGCTTTGGATATCACAGAGTATGACCGCACTGCGAAAGAGCCAGGTGTCATGTTCGCTCTTACCGTTTGGGCTGTAGGTCGCCGGCTCTGCAGGAGGACGTCTGTCTTCGCTGAATCTTCACTGAGTGCACATCATCGTACAGAGGCAAGTGGTTCTTTGTGGCACACAGAGAGGAAAAAAGAGTTTTTTTTAAGGGCTTGGCATTGCAGCTTCACGCACAACGAGCAGCCTGCTGTGAATTCCTGCTTGCCGGTTGCTGAACAACGTTTCGGGTTTCTCTCGCACTTTGCATAGAGGAAGCTTGTAGGCTGCATGCTTCCTGCCTGATTTCTTTTTTTTTTCTAATTCCCCATTGCTCTTCTCTGTATCTTTCAAGAAGGAAGTTAAATATAGCCTTTGATTACAAACTGTATAAAGTTAAATGAAGCCTCATGATCAAGTCCCCAGTGTAGGCAAGGTGTTAAGAAGGAAGTATAAGCATAGCACTACACTACAGATCAAGAGAATGTACTGTTTGTACCACTACTGTTACATACCACTACTAATGCTACCACATCTTTGATCATATCATAATTCTACTCTACTGCTCCTGTAACTGCCAGTACCACAATTTACAGCACTTACAGCAACAACACCTGGTACAGTCGTAATCTTTGTAATCTTGATCTTATAATAATCATATTTTAATTATCAGTTATTTGTATTATCACCTTGTATTAAGTTTTTTCTTTGGACCAATAGAAGACACGTGTGTCAAAATGAACTTCTAGGAGTGTGCAGATTTGAGTGCATGCTGGAGAGAAGAAAGACATTTTCAAATGCATTCCTATGACGTGTCAAAGGTGTTTTCAGTTTGATGTGACAACTTTCCATCAGTGTATCAAAGCACTTTTCGTATTTATTCTACAGAATTCCAGAAGTGCTCTTGCAGTTTGTTAGGTTAACATACATTGCAGCTATGCTTGCTTTTTACTTGTGTTGAGGTGTCAGTGAAAACCTTAACACTCCCAGCTCAAGGGCACTCCCATGTATTTCTATGCTGTAATAGCATTCTACAGGACCCAAAATCACTCCAGCATGCATTTCTGTGCTGTAAAAGCCTTCCACAGCACCCAGCATCACTCCTGTAATAGCATTCCATGGGACCAAACATCACTCCAGCGTATATTTCTGTGCTGTAATAGCCTTCCACAGATCCCTACCGCACTCCAGGTTTTGTAAAAGCAGGCAATTTCACATGAGGCTCTGGGGTTGTGGATTGGCCAAATGTGGGCCTTTAGACCATAGGCCTGAAGCTGAGGTTTTGCAAGCTCTTAGGTAATGTAAACAGTGCTATATGGTATCTCACCTCAGTCAGGTTCTGGTAGTTGTTACGCTGACTCAGCAGAGCCTTCTCAAACATCTGTCCCACAGTGTGGTATACAAACTCATATTGTTCCTGAGGGCATTAGAGAAACATCAGGAACATCACCATCATCATCATCATCATCATCATCATCACAGTCATCATCATCATCATCATCATAACCAATCAGAATTGTAACAGCATAATCCCCCCCCCAACAAGAAACTCAGCCATACAATTAAGCAATGTGTGTGTTTACGTTCACATGAAAAATCAATAAATATATGAGGTATAAAACATGATGATGTGTACACAGTACAAAAATCATGCACAGATGAGGCATTGATATGGCTCAAGCTGATGATAGTTGCAACATATATTTATGCAAAAATACAGTGGAGTGGCAAGAGGACAAATGCTGGGGGCATTGCTGTTCCACAAAAAAGTTATCTCATATTTCAGTCCTTCAGTCATGCAGGGAAGGAGTAGAAATTACCACAGTGGATTACCCAAGTACATAAAGATAAAGACTTTTCAGGTGGAACTACAGGACGTTTTCAACACAGTAATCAGTCAATCACGAGGTCAGATCCCTGGTGGCACTAGTGGTGCACCCTTGAGCAAGTGACAAAATCCAGCTGTATACTTCGGAAATGCACTGCAGGTCATGTTGGGAAATCACTGGGAGATTGTTAGGATAATAACCACCACCAAAAAAGATCTCTGTGGTATTGCAGAGGATGATGCCTTCATTTAACAATAAATAATGATGTCCTAAAATGACTAACTAAAATGCAGGTGGAATTGCTATTTGCTGTAAATTTGCAGAATTGCAATCATGGGCCTGGTGAATCATTAAACGCTGCAGTACCTTAGTCTGAACAGCCGATGGCCTCTGCCTCCTTATCGCCATGACGATCTCCATAACGCTGAAGTCCTCCCTGATTCGCTGGCGAGATTACAGTCATGCTTTAGAATCTTTGATTAAAAGCTAATGGCTTTATCTCAGAAATCACTAACACATTTATTTTAATTTCCATCTCCAGCTTGCGACACATAAGCTGGTTGGCTGGTGACACGTATGTGTGGTTGATGTATGAATTTAATAGTGTGACATTGTCGTTAGCAACGTTACCGATAGCATTGCTCAACAGTCCCAGTGAAAATTTATGCTAATCAAATGCAGGAAATATCACCGCCCTCATATGCAGTAATACATGCTCAGTGTTTACATGTAGAGGGATGCACATATATTGTGTTGGGTTTTAGTCTGGGTGTCATACATTTGTGAGCAGAAGGTCATGCACGTAGTCCACAGTGCAGATCACCCCTGTTCTTCCACAGCCAGCACTGAAAGTAAGCACAGACAGGGTCATGTTGGAGGAGGTCAGAGGACACGGCATATCCTCTAATGCCAGGAGTGGATGCGGCCTCCCCCCTGTCTAAGCATAGCAACAGAGCTGGACACAAGACTGGAGCCGACAGGGTGCATCAGGTGCTGAATATTTCATGTGTGTCACTTCGTTTTCCATGCATTTGCAGTCTCTGGGATCAATTAATTACACGCAGCCTGGTGCTAGCGGGACACAATGATATGCGCTAATGCATAATAATGTACATATGGGTAATCTGTCTGAGGCATGAGACCCTGAGAGCTGGATGCAGCACAGCGGGGGACAGACCTGCAGTGGATGAGGATGGGAGCTGTGCTGGCCCCTTGCGTTTTGCGGACCATCACCATCATTCCCAAGATGCCGTCTGACGCGTAGGGAATGCCGTGGTCCGGCCACGCTGTGTACTGAAACTGAGAGATCGTCCTCGTTTCCTGGAGGTACACACACACACACACACACACACATGCATGCACACGCGCACACACACATACGCACACATGCACACACATACACACACAGACACACACATACACACACACACACACATACACAAACACACAGACACATACACACACTTTAACTGTTTATATACTGTATAAAGTCAAAACAATCACAAAACCCAAAATTAAATCCCCAACTGATTATTCAAGTAAGGTAGATTTTTTGTAGGCCATATACAACACCTTCTGTTGTTCTCACCTACAGTGAGAAAGAAGACTATGCACAGTTTGTTTTAAACTTACAAAGTTTTTGATTGTATGTCATGTGTAATGATAAAAATGGCTTCAGTTAAGAGAAATATTTACAAAGTGGTAAAAATGGACACTTACTTCTTGATATTTCACTAAAAGAGTCCGTATGACCACTTCTTCATTTGGGCTATGCTCTTCCAACTGAAAAAATTACAGCAAACCCACATTAATCTACTCATTTCTGGTAAATTGTAATGCATGGAATGCACCAAGTCAGCAAACCTACAGCTGATTATAGACAAAAGTATATACTCTTGCTACTGTATACCACACATTATAGTTACCTCAGGTACAATGATTTGCAAATATTTGCGTTTACTGCTGGCTGGAACCTTTTATGCTTGCCGTCTTTGGGTCAGATTAAATCTTAATTTTGATTTACCACTTAAAAGCCTACTACTAATTAAAGGTTGTTGCAGGACAGTGTGCTATCACTGCAAAGAATCCCTTGGGTTATTCTGTCTGAGGTTCATTAAAGTAAAGCCCACAGAAAATAAACATACTGCTGAAAAGAGTTCAAAAGGCCAGCTAACAGCCATTAGCCAAATTAAAGCATTAATAAAGCCATCGAAGCCCAGTCTAGACATTATTATCATCAACCTTCTGTATACTAAATCACTGAATTTATTTCAAAATAACTCAAACTTCTGTAGGCTATCACAGCACAGTTTATAATGTATAGTACTGCTAATACGGTGCTCTAATGGTATGACATCAGGTATGTACAGTGCCAAATATAACTGTACTAACAGTTTACAAAACATGGCAACACATTGTTATACAATCACTTTTTTGTGTATGCACTCGACATAGAGCAGTGGTAGCTAGTCCGCTACAAACAGGACACACAGAGTACTTTAACATGTAATAACCCTGAACCTGGTTTTGCCAGTTTAACAAGAGTGTATTAATCTAAATGAAGATCTCCTATCAACAGCTGATACCTTTTCACTTGCTTGAACCTAATGTAGTAGTTATGTTGTGACATCAATATTACTTAATGTAACCTGATCTCATTATAATGATGAAACTGATTTAATATTAGGTGCATGAAGATGAATGCTACCACAATATGCACCAATCAAAGTCACTAGTCACGTAAAAAGGGAATCAGTGGCTGATGGGTACTGTATTTGTTTCAAACTGGTACGCTCGTTCATACAGTGCAGTGCTTTAAAGGTGAGCTCTGTTTCTCCAAAGAATAGACCACAGTGTAACAGTGTAGCACAGCGGGCAGCAGTGTGGTGCAATGGTAACAAGCAGGGCTTTTGACCAAAAGGTTGTTGGTTTGATTCACCGCTGGGGCTCTGCTCTTGTACCCTTGGGCAAAGTACTTGCCCCACAATTGCCTCAGTAAATATCCAGCTGTATAAATGGATAGAATTGTAAGTCGCTCTGGATAAGAGCGTCTGCTAAATGACAATAATGTTATGTAGAATAGCTCAGAAGCTACCACTGGTGTACAGCCTTTTGGTTAAAAAAAACAGTTGTGCTTTCCTGTATTGACTCCATACAAAAAGATTCCATGTGTGCAGTTACGGTTATTTGCACTTTTCCTGCAGATGGGGTGCAGTGGCTGCTAGCTAACATTCATTTTAAAAGGAGTGCACATGTGACATATCTGATCTTTCATTATAAGGTTTAGAACAGCTCATTGAGCAGAACAGGTGCGGGTTATCACAACCAGGAAACACTGGCCAGAAGATTTGTTTTCTCTAATGATAACACACACACATTCCTGACTGATGACTGTGCTGTTACCATCACTCAACACCCTGGTGGCAATCTCTGCTTTTTCATGGAATGTTTCCCTCAAATAAACTGAAAAAGACAGCCTACAGTCCAAATGCAAATGATCACATTTGCTCCACCTGGCAAATGTACATCTTTAAGGATAAAACACAGAATGAAGGTTTGAAGCCAGCTGCTTACATTTGTCACAGCGAAAGCTCCGAAGATGGAGGTCTCTGTGTGGGATGACCAGTAGCGCTCACACTTTCTCTACAACAAAGAAAAGAGTGTGAATAAATGTGGCAGCTCTGCGTCTGGATCAATGAGAGACCAGGTGAATTCATCAAGAAATCAAGTCTGCTTATGGCTCAAGGGAAGGGACACTGCCTCTAGCTGTGTGTTGACATCAGCAGCACATATCGAATGAAACAAGAAACAAAACAAGAAGTGTGTGCATGTATGTATGTATGTATGTATATATATATATTATATATATATATACATACAGATACATACATACATATATATGTGTGTGTGTGTGCATACTGTATATATATATATATATATATATATATATATATATATATATATATATATATATATATATATATGCCTTCCCGGTAAGCTTATAAAGGTGAACTGCTGACCAGAAGAGAAGAGATCCAAACCTATGGCGGTAAATTCATACCAGGACCATAGAAAGTGCTCTTTCGGTGGCAAGGCCATTAGCTGACATTTCTTTGGGTTAAAGACGACTGTGGGTTATTTAGAATATCACTGTTTGTTTTTTGCTGGAACGCCAGTAGAGAACGCTTATTTGGGCCTACAATGATGCTAGTATAGCCCTAGGTTGCTTACTTATGATGTTCTGTAGCTGGGACTCGCTAACCTGCGGTTTCACTGCAGTCACTGCCTCTACCTGAAGTCGAGTTGGACCATTGCCTCGGTGTGTGTTTGTTTTGTAATAAAAAAATCAAACTAAACTAAACCAATCATAACCGTGGCCTTGTGGCATTCATACATACGGGAAGCCTCTGGTTCCCTGAGAGATGAAGGAGGGGGAAGTCTATTTCGTACTCTACCTTCAAGAACTTCCCGTAAAGTTTGAATGATGTTTAGATCTAGCATTTAGAGCAGTGTTTCTCAACCCTGAACTCATCAGTGGCACATTTTATAAGCTGAGCACACCTGATTTAATCAAGCAGCAAGGATAGATAGAAGCTATGCGGGACAGGGTGCCACGAGGAGCAGGGTTGAGAAACACTGAATTAGAGAGTCCATGGAAGGCATCTGACTTCATCTTGGTGTCCGTGAAACTACTGTGTTTAGCGGTGTGTAACGGGGCGTTATTGTTTTGGAATATGGGAACATCTTGGGGAAACAATGTTTGCACCACAGGGTGCACCTGGTTACCTAAAATGGCTTCATATTCCTTGGCTGTCATCCACACAGAGAAATAATCAGACCCAATGACCCGCATGAGGTGGGAACCCACACTATACAAGATCCAACGCCATGTTTAACAGCTGTGGACAGGCCATGTGGGCTGAAGGCCTCTTTTGGCTTTCTCCAAACATAAAACCATCCAGATGTAGGAAAAAGAGTAAAAGATGATTCACGCTCCAGGTTTTGTGCTCATTACACTAGGTTGTGCATTGTTGCGCACTTGCCTTGGTCACAGGCAACTTCCAAATGGCAGCCCTGCTATAATTATCAGCTGTGAAGGTCACAATGTACAGTTTTTGTTGACAGTGAGTGATGGAGGCTGTTATTTTGTGGTTTTTGGCAACTGTTATGCACCATCTACCCCTGTTGGTGAGCTTTGACTTCCAACCCTTGTTTCTCTTTCCCTGAGGCAGCTTTTCATATATTCATATTATGAAGGCTTTGATCTCTGTGTTGGCGAGCTCAGTGGAAGAGTTGTGGTTTATAGTGTGTTGAATAGCTGGCAATATTGTGAGAGATTAATGTATAGCAGTTTACTGTTCGCAAAGTATGCAGTAGCTTGGTGTTTGGGGTACTTTGTTTAAGGCTGACATATTGAAGTTTGTGAAAAAAGGATGTACCAGAACTGTTTAGCTGTTCCAAGAAGTTTAAAACAGCACAACATCACAACAGACAGACAGACAGCCATGTCCTAAATAAGAGATTACCTTCCCCAGTTCTATTTCTCTGCAGGCCATGACAATGACCTAAAACATAAGACAAGGAAGTGAGAGATCAGATAACTGTCATTTCAGATGCCATTCCAGAGATAAAGGGAGCTGATACAAATCAGTTCTGTTCATTTACCCAGACACTTCCTGCTTTTTGCTGCCATTGTTAGTTATATCAGCAGGCCAGTAAAAATGATATTCAAAACAGACTGTTGAAAGAGGTGACCTAGTTTACCTTCACATCGTACTGCCAGACCATCCTCCAGAAATCTCCCAGAGTATGGCTGAGGGGGCCCTGAGTGGCTATGTATCGTTTGTTCCCAATTGCACCCTGGGTAAAGAGAAATTAGTACAGTGACAGTGAATGGAACAGCCCTCCCATACTTACAGTCGGTCGTCAAACCGTATGTTCCCCCAAGATCACTATGCTCTGCAACCATGGGGCAACTGACTGTCCCATCCTGATGGGGTCACTTCTCTCAGACACAAGCTTTGTCTGTACTGTTCCCTCAGTGGTGGAATGAACTCCCCATGGGGGTCAGGGCAGTGGAATCACTGGCCATTTTGCATTGCAAACTGAAGACCCACCTCTTCAGACTGCATCTCAGTTCCATCTCAGTCAGTGACCTAGTGACTGTAATGTATGGTAGCGTGTGCACTTGGCTTCCCAATAGTTTCTAGGCTGTCTAGTCAGTTGCACACGTTAACTTGTGGTAGAATGAATGAAAGGTGTTATGCTCACACTCACTGGCCTGTGAGTGTTGTTAGCCTGGTCTGACACTGTTACTCATTCAACTTGAATGGATACACTTCTGTTCTTTTGTGCTGGAAGTCGCTCTGGATAAGAGTGTCTGCTAAATGAATGTAATGTAATGTAATGTAGACAGGAAGAAGATGTACAGGTTCACACTCTGCTTTGAACCTCTCAGGAGAAGAGGATGATGGGATCGGACCTCGCCGAGGGGGCGTGGCCCAGGACGTCAAGGGATACCTGGATGAAGCTGGCGTTGATGTAGTCAGATTCGGACTCCTTTTCCAGCGGGGAAAGGGGCACACGCGTCTGGTCATCTGGACAAAGGGGAGAGGAAACAAGGGTCTGATTGTGCTGAGGTTGGGCCCACATGACAAGAAAGCCCTGCCAAACCCTCCCACCTCCAAAGAGGCGGCCCGTGCCAAAACTTTTAGCAGCGTGCTCTTTGAACGCACCGCGGCCTTGAAATAAATAAAAGATCTCTTTAGATGCATGGACGCGTGATTGATTCCTTTCCTCGGGGGGAACTCTTCCATATTACTGAGTCGTTCTACTCACAGGGCAAGATGTCCTTGTAACGGTTCTTCTTAACATTGTCCTTGAGCTGCCCGGCCTCTGTTGTGAAGCCACTGCTCCCTTTGAGGTCTCCCGCCTGAGCACGGATAATCTACAAGCACGAAGTGATGGAAGTTAATGCTGCAGTATTTTTGAGCTTACAAGACAACGCTGCTAAAAAAGTGTGCACCATAGGCTACAGAACTTCTATTCAGATCTGAGCCACCTCTGAAATCAAATCACATTACACCGGTAAAGTTACACAAGTTACAATGTATGAATGAATAGCAAAATGTTTCTCAAGAGGAATTTTCAATACATTTAGAATTATGACAAAAACGCTTCAATAGCATTTGTTCATGGAACCACCAGGGGGAGCATTTTCCCCAAATTATAGCAAATTTGAAGCAAAAGAAGAATGGATTACACTTTAGAAATGAGAAGTACTGTTGTTTCTTTTTGATTTTCTGGTCGCCTTTTTAAACATCATGCTTAATTTTTTTATTATTTGTGTAATATTAAGTACAATGCACATCTCAGCTAATAAGTCAACATCTGACTTTCAAAAGATCTGCATCTGGACACACACCGATGTTTAAATTAAGTTTCTTGAATTAGACATATAATTTAAAGACCATCCTTTAAACATGATACTAAGGAAATGTACCCATGAAACTATAAATACCTACATAAAAATAAAGTCATATTTTGTAATATGTTATAAGTCTTGAGTAAGTGTACTATAATGTCCTGTTAAAGGACTTCCTGCTTCAAAAATGGCATCACTGTGTCAATGAATGGGTTCCCCCAATTTCTCATGTGATGTAATCTCATGTGTGCAAATCCTGTTGCATAAAGTAGAAAAATGTTCCAATGGATCTATTTTCTCATCTATTGATCCCCATTCAACCTATTTTAATATACCAGGAGGAAAGTTGGTGTAGCATATGCAAATAAACCATGTGATCAGTCCATATCATCAAGAAACAGGTGTTAACAATTAGCATATTATTCAAATATGTTGCCACTGTGAATGAAATCAGCATTCTCTCTGGCTACTTCTTCATCATAAATGACTTACTAAAAACTATTAATGTTTGAAATGGACTGTGACATAATATCATGGCAAAAAACCAACACAAAGAAAAAAGGTCTATCTGCACTTTAGTGAGTGTCCACCAGGGAGCTGAAAACACACAGTATGAAGTATACACACATGTACACATTTTCATGCTTTGTGAAAGTCTTCGACATTTACCATCTTTATAATGATGCATAAGGAAACTAAAACTTGCTTTGTGCATATTTTAGTCTTGTTCCCCTTTCTTAGCAGAGCTGGACTTATTGTAACACATCCTTGAGTGACCATTGTACAGTGGATGGATGAAAAACACACTCTTTCACTGCCATTTCTATTGTCAATTCAATTGTATTAATTGCATTTGCTTTGAGTGCAAGCTGAGCCCTGGGTTCGAACCCAGCTGTGTCCCTTGCTGACAATGACTGGGATCTTCGAGCGGCAGAACAAAATGGTTTAGTTCCGCTGGGGACAGGGGTGGCTAGGTCAGCCAGGGTTTCCTTGTGATTCGTCAAGCAACTGTTCAAGTTGCTGGAATGATGGAAGTGAAGTAGCACCTGTTCACCAATGACCGCTCGCTCCACTGTAGGGTGCTGTGTGACTTGTAGTACAAAAAACAGCCATTGTATCAGAGCATTGCATTCGTCTGCCTTTGGCAGTCCTGCGTGAGTGCGGACTGCCATGGAGAGACAGGCCGAATGTACATTTCAGTATGCCTGAATTTCCATACAATCAAAGTGTAAAGGCTGCAATCGATGTGATGTAGCGGTAATTATATTTGGCCTGGAGCCTGACAAAGGGCTTGCACATGACCACAGGTTGAGGTGCTGACCCCCCCTTTGAACATCATAAACACAGGGACGGAGGAGGGATGCTGTAATGGAAGTGCCCAGTGGGCTTTTTTATAGCTGTGTATGGGGTCAGTTAATCTTGGTTAATTGAGTATTTGGAACTTAATAATTGACAAGGCTGCATACGTGGGTAAAAAAGCATAGAAGTACTCATCATTTTTAGAGAGCTTTTGGGTCAGTCCTGGGCTTGTCAATTATGATGCTTCTCTGTGCTTATTGATTGGATATTGATTGGATACCATGAAGTTAGAGATACAAGTTATGTCAGTTGAAACTCTTCATTATTCACATAATTACATAATTCATGTTTCTGGAGTGAGATATATACATCCATGTATTCTAATTCCTGAATCCTGAAAGACTTTCACATAGCAGTGTACTATATTAATATTAATGAGCAACGTACTACAGCATATGATCCAAAGGCCTCTTATTTTTTCACAACATCACTACTACACTACCACAAACAGTGCTGGTATGACAAAAGGTGTTGCAGCAGACCTCCTTGGATGAATTGCTGTATAATATACCAATAAATAATTACATCATTTTTCATATTATTCCTGTGCATCCATATCCTAGGGAAATTAACATTTTACATATTCTGTCACAGATTTGTACAGCTTTTTCTCTAGAGCAATTTATATAAAATACCTTGCCCAAGGGTTACAACATTGAAGTCGCATCCAAAATTTGAACCAGCAGCCCCCGGGTCCAGAACCCTCACTAGTCCACACTGATGCATAATACACTATATTAATGCCTTCACACTGGCCTCCAAAACCCAGTGTACACATTATGATACAAACAGGCTTCAGAGGCTTCTGATTCATTCTAACATATATATTTTGGAATGAAATATTAGCACACTCTATACAATTCTACAAGCAGAACAAAGAGCTGTCTTTAAGGACTCCTATCTACAGTGTATGTGCACAAAGGAAGTCATGTGGTTATTAAATGTACTCTTCTCTCTGTTGTTTGGTCTGCACTTGGTTAATAAGAAGTAAAATACTGTACTTTTTTTTTCAAAATACAGTCAGAGCTCATACATTGCTACTCAGGAGACTGAAAAAATCTTTTGTTTTTTCTTTTGATTTTTAATTCATCAGTCTTTGCAGCTCACCTTTTTCTCCACACACACTGAGTTGAACACCTTTCTCATTCAAACGTCAGCCTTTCTTTTTCAAACAAAAAGGGTCACTGAAACTCTCACTGATAAGATCACGCTTATCTCACTGACATATCTTTTATCGTGCACACATTCTCAGCTCATTTGAGTCCTTTGGCAGGAGAATGCAGACAGTGTTTTGTTTGTTTTGTCTGCTCTGGAGGTTTGCTTATGTTAACCCTGTGGGAAGAGTGCTGAGCACAAGTGCATATCGTGGTGCTGCTGGATGGCTCTACTAAATACAGCCACCCCTGTGCATGCTGTTAGCCACGCGGTGAAACAATCAGAGTCTGCTCTGCAAAAGTGAACACATTCTGACAAACACAAGCATACAAGCACTATTTCTTCAACAACATTTTTTTTTACAAAAAGCTTTCTATTGCTATTCCTTTCTTGCTAAAAAATGACTTTCCAGACTCTTCTTTAAGATGTAATACATCAGTTGACATCTAGTCAAGCTGAGGTGAAACCCAAGTAAATTCCACACTATTCAAAGACCTGCCATAGAACACCACAGATCCACCAAAACCATAGAATGTATGGTGTACAAAGAACCATCCTGACAGTTTATGCTTACTAATACTCTTACACTTTCAGGTTGATGTAAATTATGTTGTTCAGTGGTGTAAGTTATTAAATTTCCTTCATACACGGATCCATGAATGCACATGTACACATGAATATTACATTGTACAAAGCTGACCAGTTCTTATGGTTTTATGGCGGGCAAACAAAATTATCCACAGTTGGAATGGGACACTGCCACCTGTGCATTTACCTGTACCCACTCTGGTACCTGTCCCTCCAAGCAATGTAAAGACCATGTATTTATTATTTTGGTACTAAGAAGTGGAGGACAGTAAGCTGAATTAAAAAGAATACTGTTTGATCATTTTCATTGACTTACATGATTACTATCTAAAGTGATAGCTCTGCTTTGTGCACTTCACAAGAAATCATTTCAAGTACTAAAAAAATCAAAATGCCAGAATGTATTTTCCATTTCTTTGTTATAATAAAAGTAGAAATATGAAGGACACAATAGTATTGATGTCACATTAGACAAAATTAAACAAAAATGGGACCAACTCCTCAGTGTCTGCAAGTAGGGGCAGTGGAGGTAGCGTATAACCCATGGGTCTGGCTGGCGGGAATTCATTACATTACATTATTTAGCAGACGCTCTTACCCAGAGCGACTTACATAGGTTACAGTTCCTTACAATGTTATCCATTCATACAGCTGGATATTTACTGAGGTTAAGTACCTTGCCCAAGGGTACAGCAGCAATGTCCCAGCGGGAAGCGAACCGGCCCTTTTGGTTATGAGCCCTGCTCCTTAACCACTATGCTACACTGCTGCACTGTGTGTACACCCTTGTGTAACATCCAATTAATGGTCAGTGCACTTGTGTCACAAAAAAATGTTAACCAGAAATCAGTGGCTTGTGTGAGCACACAAGTGAAACAGGATATGTGCAACAAGGCTACCATACGATTTGTATGTTCAGAGGAATTTTCCACTTCCACAAGCACTGTAAAACCTGTACCACCCTTGCATAACATCATTACGCTAACTGTCAATTGCATACAAACTGCCTATAAACACTACACTACACATCACTGTACGTCATGCACAGACAAATAACCCCCTTTCTCAACTCATTAGGTAAATGGTCTGGGCCATTCAGAGAACAGCACCTCTTGAGTGCAATGAGAACAAGGACTTGCTTTCTAACAACCCTTCCCTCCTTTTTTTAAAGGGTCACTGTAAGTGAAACTGACAGAAATTAACCACAGTTCTGTGCGTCTATGTGAACTGTGACCATGGGGAATTGACCTAGGTTTTACAATTCTATAAGGGAGAAATAATTAGGCACATATTGCATGGTAGGTATAAGTCTTGTTACACACTTGTATCACATGTGAACATGTACAAGCCACTCCATGTTAAGCACATGTACGTACATAAACCTTAAGCATAACATGATTGTTACGTGTGTTTTTACACAAACCATGAACAACTTTAACAGCTGTACTTTCCAATGTGCATGTTCACAGCACTTACACTGTGGCTACCTATATATGGCAGCGAATTCTGAGAATGATCCTCATAATTGTCTCTAAGTTGAAAATACATCTGCCTGTGTGTCTCACAGAGAAGGTGTCTCTACGGTCTGGCTGGATGTGCGCACCTGACAGCTACCTTGTCTGATGTGTTTTTATGTCTAAACTTCTCTGAGTCCTTGGCAGCAATTAGGCTTGTTCCTACTAGTTGCCAGCAGACGGATCCGTTAGAACAACAGGCAGTGCAGAGAAATACGTTATAATTAAGTGCAGATTCCTCAGTAAATTCTGTATAATAGAGGAGTATGGACAGACTGAGACCTCCTACACTTTGCTGAGGGCTTAAAAGATAAGTGCATCTGCACAATGTTTGGGTCTAAATTAAGGGTGCCAGAAATGTTCCACCTTGAGAACCACTTGCTTAACTGCTGAAGATTGTGTTGCGGACTCTAAATTTAACCGTTGATATTTGCTGTAGCCACTGTTCACTCTTACTCTTACTCAAGACTCTTGAGAGTGCACATACACAAAGAAAAGAGAAGTACTTTGAAGCATTCATTATTAAAATGTACTATTATGAGATTTTAGTTTTATCTAAATGTGAATATGTATTAGATGTATAATCCCCCATCCCCTTTTTACTGCATTATACCCTTGTATGAATTCTAACGTGGCTCTGAGGACACCTTGAAGACCAATGTGGGCAAACACTTGGGTCTCACCCTACAGTATTGGGACTCTTGCACCATAGCTGTTAGCTCCAAAAGAACCACAGTGGTGCAGAAAACATATGTTGCAAGAGAACGCAAAATGACCAACAAAGAAAGTGCAAGCAGTTCAGGCCAAAAATCCTCACACCAATAACACCACCTCGTCCAGCGGTGCATCTTCGTTCCTGTTTGTTTCATCAAATACCATTTAAGCTCTGCGACTCTCATCAATTAAAACAACCGTACAAATTTTCATTTAAAACTGTGGCAACCTTTCTTAAGTGGTTTTGTTTAGCTCGTTCAGGCAGCTGGGCATGTGCAATACCAATTTATCATGATGCTGCATCTGACAGACGTGCAGATACTGTTGCTGTGGTGGAGGCTGTGGCCACAGATACTGTGGCTCTGCATCAAAGCTCTTACCGGCAGGTTTCCCACCCACTTTCACAGTCTGATTTGCATGTTATTAAAGTGAAGCATGAAAGGACATCCCTGCAGAATTACCCTTAAAATCTAACACCGGGGGGTGTTTCACCAAGCTGGATTAAGGAATTATCTGGCTAATCTTTGCGAGTTGTAAATGTATTTTGAAAAATGCCATATCTGGTATTAACTGGTATTAGCAGGTGGAGAGTGGAGAATAAATGAAAAGTCCAACGCAAATAATTATGACTTCTTTATCTATGACTATGGATTTTCGAGATATTTAGTCATGTCGAATGACTCTACAGGCAAACAATTATGAATGAGGTGAAAAGTGATCATGTTACTGTCTCAGCATAATGATCAACGTTACTGCTGTAACAGAGCATGAAATTTTCCATCACAGGAACTGCAACTTGCAGGAAATAGCACACCAGGTAGGATGAAACCTGTTAGCCTCTGTGCTTCCTCACCATCCTTCTGAAACTAGAACTTGTGCCCCTTTCAGGTTATACAGGCCCTGACACTCAAAAGAATGACAAACTTGTTAGTGAGTTGGCTAGCTAATCAACCTCATCCACAGTTACATAGCTAGCTACAGTATATGCCTTAGAGTAGGGAAAGGGAAAACTGCAAGGATCAAACAAAATAAGAAACTGTATGGATACCACTTATGAAACTATTTAATGCTACTGGTGAAGATACAATGCTTAGACAAACAAGCAGCTGTCAGTATAGCTAGTTAGCTTGCTAGCAGGGAAACAAAGTCATTGAAAAGTAGCAGTGATCACTGGTATAAGTGTAAAAGTGTAGGTACATACCGTTTTTACTGACTAAGACAGCTATGTCAGTGAGCTGTTAAAACGTCTGTCATGCACACGTCTAATAAGTTAAGAACATTAAAACCACTTAGTTGTGGTATGTATATTGTAAATGAGCAACATTTGTTTTTGATTCAAGTTTTTGCAAAGCTTCCTAGTTACCATGCTCTTGGCGGAAAGAATGGTGACTGCACTTTCCGATTCTACTCAGCTATACTGACACTGCAGTATCATGTAGGCTATATCCCATCTTTAGCTGTCCTGAGCAAGGCTAAGGACAAGGCTTAAAGTCTTACCCATGTCCTTACCAAACTCTGAAAAAGACAGAGGAAAACGTCCTGGGCCCTTAGCCGTAGCCATTACCCTTAGCCCCATTTCCTGCAAGTCCTGGTTCCAATAGTGGAAATGGGGATAGTGGGGAGTAATTGCTAGCTTGTTAGCTAATCACATGTGCCAAATACCTGCTTTCATTAGTTAGCTACCCATATTTGCTTCCAAGCTGGCCATGCTCACAAACTGGCCAGACACGTTCACCTACAAGTCTAGCCTAGCTGGCTTAAGTGAATAGCAAAATTACAATCTGCAGAAAAATGTGGCAGCTAGTGACAACACTATTATCAAGTATGAATACTGTACTTCAGACTAACCCAAAGCAGGAGGCCTGAAAATATGAAGTGACACTGGAACTTCCTTTCTCAGACTTCTCCCTGGAAACAGAATGCAAACCCTAGACTGGTTGAAACTGACATGTGGATTTGGAACCTCCTAATATCTGATCCTTTCAAGACACAACGCTTTTTAAAGTGAAGGCCAGTAATGCTTTGATGACCAGATAGCGCATACACCTGTGTGTTGTTTTCCAGCCAACACTTTATATACCTGGAAAAAAACCCATCACCGGGAAAGGTCTAATTTGAATATGCACAATCAATATTCCAAAGGAAGTCACAATAGTTGCATTACCTAATGTCAAGCAGTGCTTTGCCGAATGAGGAAGACAGATAAGCATATGGTTCACTTTCATGACAGCATGGACATTACAGCACAGGAGGGATTATTGCAATCTTGCAATAACCCGAACTGAACTTTTGAACTGTACTTTTCTGTGTGGACTTCTGAAATTCTTTCAGTCAGATTATACTAAATACAGTGTGGGATATTAAATGTCAGTGTAAAAAATGACAGTTTATATTTACATTAATGAGGTTCTTGGTGATAGTTTGGTGGCATTGTGGTCTCTGTTGAAAAATCGAACAGTCTGTGAAAGTGTCTCATGGTCAGAAATGATAAACCAATTGTTAAATACAATTTCAAGTAAATTTGCAGCCTCACTTGTAAAATGCCTAACACTACTGCATGTAAATGCACAAAACAATATGGCCTCCATGAGCCAATCACATTCAAACTATATTTACTATACATTCTTTAAAACATGTGATCAAGAAAAACAAGAACTTGATAACCACTCTAACCTGTTAATATGAGTTGAGCTGAATAAAAATGACTGCAGACATCGCTTCCTACAAAACTAACCATGAGCATACTAAAGTCAACACAGGTAGTTTTAAAATGTGACCTTTGGTTAAAAAGTAACTGACTTTGGACTTTGGAACTTAAATGAGGAAGAGAACTCTTAACTGTAAATCCAAACACTTTCAGAAGAGCAGCAAAACAAGAATCGTAATTGATGAGTACTAACTTCTGCAAATGCACAAGCGCAGTTCAGCCAAAAGTCAAAACAAAACTGCATGAATGTGATAATCCTCTAAGCTTGAACAACATACACAGTTCTGTGCTCAAGGCTTTTGTGGATTCCTGACTGACACCTCCTGTTTATAATATGGCCTTTGTAACATGAAGTCTACAGACTAATTATAGCCATTATAACCATGCCACATCATCACAACAGAGAAATGCATTCTATTATTGAATGAAAACAAAGAAAATATTAACTTTTCAATTTTAAAGCAGAACCATTATGTATTATGAATGATTCTAACTTGATGGCAGTTCAGTTTTTTCTGTCTTTGAGAGACAGAGCAAAATGTGTTTCACTGACCGCTTGCTCCTATTCTTTTCCAAAATTCTGAAATTACTACTTGGTCAACAGGTGCAATAGATACTGTCCTCCCCAAATTGTTTATTATCATACTTATGGAATACTAAGTCATAACCAAAATGTCAGTGTAAACAATGAAATACTGTTGTATGCATGAAACCCCTCTCCACCTGTTTATCTATGAAAATCTCTAAGCACCCAAAGGCAAAATTTCACTTAGTAGAGATGAAGTATTCCAAAGAATTAATTCCTGAAGATTAAAGGACACCTAAAGCTGCAATTTACCTTACATTATTGACTTAGTATCTCGACACCACAGAAGAATTTAAGATCATTTAAAATTTTCAGGAAAAAAGCCAATAGGTATTTGAATACAAACACCACCTAAAGCACTCAGTTGGACACATCAAGTCAGCGGCCCTTGCAAGATTTACATACGCTTTGTACATCCAACCTAGCAATTTCCATGAGCTGTAGAGGCACTTGTTCAGCACGTGTAAGTCAGTAAAGATCCCACAGTGCCTGTCCTATTAGTCAATGAAGAGTGCACACACATGGTTTTGCTCATCAGACAACAAAACGCAATGAAGACTGTGCAGCTATGCCAACAGTAGCTTGAATTTGCAACAATGTTGTTGCTGTTACTATTTCAGAGCCTAGAAATACCTGAACTCCATCTGTGAAAATGCCTCTAGCAGCAACCTCCACAGTTCACACAACGTGCCATCGTTCCTCGCCGATTTCAACACGTTCCTGAGTTAATGACTTTGACATAGTCGCTATAGTGAATGAATTGGAATGCAAACAGACACAGTAAGGGAAAAAAATATGAAGACCTGCTGTACACCGAGAAGGCTGAGTGTCCATACCGACACGTTGTATTCTCCTAATAATAGATGAAAGTAAAATTCCACTATACACAATCATGACTAAACGATTCCTCAAAATTATTAGAAAATAAACAAGAATATGTCTGACACATGTCCCAAAACCATGTGAACCGCTGCAGTACTGTTAATATATTGTTACAGGTAGTGCTGCTATGCATTGTGCATCATTCTGAGTTGCCTCTGGGAAGAGCACTAAACTTAGAAAACAAACTTAATGTCCAGCTGCTAGGAAAATTTCAACTTACGCTGTACTCAGAGGCAATTTCGTCCAAGCCATCACTGCCAATATTTTTGAGAGATTTCACCCGATCCACGAACTTCATCAGTTGTCTTTCCATTTGTGTGAAGGACCGTGTCTCAATAATTCAACTAAAAATAGTATTATATGTTATTTTCTACAAGCTGTGCCACTGCTTATGTCTTGTTTTGACCTCGTGTGATAATATTTTTTTTTTGGTGATGCGTATTAATTGCCTTTCTGAACGTTGTCCTTGTGATGACAGCAAAGCGGCACATTATCACAGCATTTCCTTCTACGCGTGAGAGGGAGAGCCGTTGCCGGACGAGGAAGTGTGCTACTATGTTGTCATACTGTGACCTGCAATGCAATCCATGCTACACCTCTAACACCGTCTTTCCAATGACAGTCCTACCACTCACGACAAACCGTTGGCGGTAGCAGTGGCGCTACACATCAAGGGTATCTCCTGCCAAATTAAGTCAATCGTGTAGTTTTGCAAGGTTTGTACATTCAATTTATGAGAAAATTGTGAAAATTTCTCATAAAATTATTGTAATTATGAGATCAAAGACAATGTTGTGAGTTAAAGTGTTTACATAAAAGTTATATGTAAATACTTTCACGAAATATAGAAATAAAAGGCTACTGAAAATGTTAGACATTACACACTTACGATATGAGTGTGTAATGTGTAAAAAAACTGTTAATGTAATACGTTTTTACTATTTATTATTATTTATTATCAATACGTATTTATTATTGCTGCTGTCGTTGATGTTCAAGTATTCGTCAGTATGACACATGAAAATAATATTTTACAGCCAGAACACACAATAAGCAACAGTAAGAGCCTGCAATTATAGTGCCAATAGTGCCACTGTGCGGTGTGGAGGTGTATGGTACTGCATCGCTAAATTATTTCATGGAAAGACCATTTTCATCATTCTTTTTGGTATGTGACGAAATTCATACAAGTGGCTAAAAACATACGGTATTGACAGATTTTGTGAGGGGGTTTGTACAATTCCAAAGGTTTATGGAATGAGAAACTTAAAATAAAATACAAATAAATAATACATACAATACACGATAGATTCATAATGCGTGGTCTTTAATTCCTGCAGCACCTCGTGGCCAATTAGAAGCATGAGTCAAATGCCAGACTGAAAAGGCAGGTCTTCATTTGGGATTTAAACAGGGATTTAAACATTTACAGAGTCTGATCCTCTACTTAACCCCAACCACTTCCAAAGTAATGGAACCATGGTAGCTGAAAGACTGAAAACCAACAGTCTTTAGGTAGGTTGATATCAGTTGTCACTTAGCTGGATGGTTATCAGTCAAGTTCCCTGTTTAAAAGGGGAATGATGTGGAGCATGTGATAGAATGAAATTCGACATGTGAATTCTAGCTGTTTCATAAATGGCTTCATGTATCAGGAAAAGAATTCTTACAAACAGTTCAGAAGCAATGAGTGTAACTTGGGCAGAATGGGGGGGTAATGACTCTTAAACCTAGGTTTAGAGCAGAAAGCTGTAGGTATTAAACATGCTGACATGCCACCACATAACAAAAACCAACAGGAGACTGTACAAGTACTTTTGATGTTGTGATCAAATTTCAATGTGGGATCAGTAATAACCTGACAAAATCTCATGTCAGGCAAGATGGTATGGCCATAACTATTTCAATGCAACAAGTGGAACTCAGATGCATTTAACATGGGCAGTGGACCAAAAAGCATCACTTCAGTTTTTCTGGGCTTTACTGTGAGGAAAGTGGAGGAAATTGGGATCAGTCAGTCTTCTTTATAATTGCAGCATAAAAGTCACCTGAGATGTACTCTGTTATGATTATAGGCATGTGACATTGCACCTAACTGAATTTCATAAGAATAGTACCATTGAACTGATTTTATGGTCACATCACAAAGAAATACACTTTTAACCACCTCTTTTTTATTTTTATTCCTCGCACACATACAGCAGGAGTGATCTCATTTGTCTCCCCAGATTTCATTATGACTGCATAATACTTGCCACAGGATAGACATTAATACCCAAGCTACTTTAAATACTTTGTAACAGAGAGATTAGACTTCAAGTAAAGTGCATGCAAAAGAATATACATAATATTTAAGGTGGTGGGAATAGACTTTGTAGAAATCAATAGTTTGAAATTACATTATTGCCATTTAGCAGATGGTCTTATCTAGAGCAACTTACATCAGTTACAGTTGTGTGTGTGTGTGTGTGTGTGTAAAAAAAAAAAAAAAAAAAACAATGTTATCCATTTATACAGCTGGATATTTACTGACGCAATTGTGGGTTAAGTACCTTGCCCAAGGGTATAACAGCAGTGCCCCAGCGGGGAAATGAACCAGCAACCTTTCGGTTTCAGGTCCTGCTCCTTAACCAGTATGCTACAGTTCTAATATTAACTAGAACTAATAGGAATAACAAATATTTAGACGATATAAAAGTATAATGTACTATCTCTTACTGTTACGAATGCAATATAACCTTCGTCAAGGCAGGATGCACTGCTATTAGATGTTTTATTATGCATACAAGCAACAATCTTTTAGAGGTCCCCTCCAGAAATGTATGCAGTGCATTGATGATACGATTAAAATTCAGTTGTTTTCGTCATCAAAATCTCCAAACCATCGCATTTCATTAGTCCGTAACAGTTGAGTAAAACAACTAAACGGGATCAGTTCGATTGGTTGATATTATAGCTTTTCCCCCCAACTTCCTGTTTATCGTACGATGAAGCAATAATCCACCACAAAGATTTTCTGAAGTAACAAGATATAAAAATATACACGCTATACCTTGACATTTCAGTTACCGCCATTTTAAGAGGCAAACTCTGTAGTACCGGAACTTCTTTTATAGCTTCAATATGGGGTAATTGGCGGAACTCTTTTCAGTAGCGAGAGGGCACGTTATCTCCAAATTGCCTATGTCAATCATCTTTGTCACGAAACTCTGACTGCGATTGGCTGGTGTAGCTTGTCGGTCTACCGGCGTGAAGGATTCCGGATGTGCCTCCCTGCCGTTCGAAAGGGTTTTATTTTTCTTTTCATTGCAGTGGCACAAATGCCTCCTCAGGTCAGCCATCTGTATGCATTTGTGTTTTAAATTAAAATGATCAGACATTTCTAAGTGTAGAAATTAGCTATCTGATACTTTATTTTCCTGTTTATTTATCCAGTCAACTAGGTAGCTACCCGTCTGTCTATCTTGCTGCAAGGTAATTCAATTAGCTAGCTAACTCGCTAGCTAAATTACTGGCTAGCTATTGGGTAGCTAGATTACTGCAAGCTGCTAGCTAGTCTAGCTGTCTCGCTAAAGCGTTGTCATTCAGATAGTTATCGACTAGATGAAACAGCTAATCTTGTTCTTCGCTGTTTTGAGCTCTTAGCTAATTGATAACTAGCGTTTACAGTACTTTTTGAAGTATCAACGTTAAAACTTGGCTTTCGTAGCTAGTCCCTTGGTAAGTCGCTAGCTAATATTGCTAGCAAAAATGCTAATCCCAGTAACTGAACGATGATACCAACCGTCATTTTAGATGGCTAGTTAACGTTAGTAGCACTAGGTAAACGCATGACAGAAGACTCACCTACCTAATCTAATATGTTGCAGCTGCTATCTTCCGCCAGCTTATTGGTACTTGACATTTCACTAAAAAGTTATTTTTGAAGAAATTATGTTGCTAGACCATACTAAATAAAGCTGTCTTTATTCCTAGCGATCTAAGGTTGCTAGTTTATCTAACTGGAGAGTGGCGTTATCGTAGTTTTGTTGGCTAGCGTAGTGCCAGATATGCAGGGTGCCAGGTAGCCGAGTTGGCAAAGTTGATTTCTTGCTAACCACACACTGCGAGTTAACGAGGTCAATAAAGCTAGTTGTCAGCATACCGTGTTTAGCAGCAGCTAATTACCTAGCTCAAGAACTGCCATGTGTTTCGTGTAGTGAGATGTGGATTAGTGTGTTTTTCCTAGATACCCTTACCGAGTTGGCAAGTCAGCTGATTGCATAGCTTGCTGGTTCTGTCACATGCTAAAACTAATCCTATATCATTGAGCTAGTTGCAGGCGAACTGTCTAACTAGTTAGCTTGCCAGCTTGGTTAGGTAAATTGATTGACACGTCGTTAGCTAGCAAGCTAGCAGTCATTAACAGTCATCGGCTAGCCGGGTAACTTTTCGTAGGCCGCCTTATCCTCTACGTGGGTTTATCTCCTTAGGCAATTTGCTAGCTGTATTGATGCACTGTGAAAGTGAACTGTGAAAACGACGCGTTAATTAGTTAACTGGCCATTTACTCACCAAACTGTGCTCTCTGGTTGCAAAAATATACATAAAGGCTCAACAGCCTGCCTATTTGTTATTGCCATGTAGAATTTTATGTGTGTTGTAAAAAGTCAGTTTTCCTTTTTTGTTGTTGCTCTACACTTTAGCTGTATACTTGGGGTCTGTATTTGCACAACAACTTTGGAAGAACTTTAGATACACCGACATAGGTTTTTGAAGATGATTTGTGTTTTGTTTCAGAAACTAACTCTTTTAGTTTATTGTCCAAGCAGGATTATATTTGAACTGCAACAAAAAGCATTGCAGGCCACGCTTGTTAAAATGGACATGTAGAAAGTCGCTGTAAATGGCTATTAAGTTTTCACAGTTTTAAACAGGCATCCTTCCGGTTTATCGAAGCGTTTTATCTCCTCAAATGACTTGCTGACTCGCATGAAACCTGTTTCTCCTTATCTGTGTGATCGTTTCCGATGTGTTAATGCAGCATCTAGGATGTTGAGATGGAGAAGGAGCATCAAGAGATTGAGCAGCCAAAGGCGGTGAGGTGCTGTGACCTGCCGTCAAACTGCGATGCTAACCAGACAGGTAACAATCTCACACCATCTCCTGCATGTTCCGTGGTCTGACCCTGCCCTGTGTTGCTAAATGTTCTCCCTGTATGACTCCCTGTTATGATACTCTATTAAGTACTTTGAGCTGGTATGATTGACCTTTCATTGTTGGTAAACGTTGACTAATCCACTCCTCTGTCAAAAAGAAACCGTCAAACTCTGATTTTAAGCGCTGCATCTTTCTTTGTATGCACCTAGTGTGGGTGTTGTTTTTTGAAATGGTTCACCTAGTACAGATATATGGCAATAGGCAGGTAGAAATGATCTTCAGCCCTTAATTTGTTAGCAAACCTTTTGACTTTTTTTCCTCATTCTGGTGAATGGAATTTAAAGGTATGTCTGAAAGCTTCAATTGCTAGATAACACTACTTGTAGAGCAATGTCTGAACCTTGTATTGCCAGACTGCTCTTTTGTGTTTTCAACTGGTAAAATAACCTCAAACAAGTTTTATATTTAAAATGGCACTTGTGATTGAAAGGTTACTTTTTGTGTCTCATTTCACCTTTTACCCATTGAACAAGAATAACAAATGGAACTGCCCCATGAAGGTATTCTTGAAAATTTTGTCCAAAATGATTCTTAATACTTGAATTTCTGGTGATTTTCAGGAATTGAATAGTTTTCCACTGTATTTTTAGCTAGGTTGGTTATCAATAGCCTTTTGCAGTGGTCTGCCATGGCACACACTTCAATTAGTTTGTATGTACCTGTAAATCTTCAGCCATAGGCAACATCTGAGACCCACCAAGAAATGTGTTTTCAACAAATGAAAAGCCAGGGTCCTTAAAGGCAAAGGTTTATTTATAATATGAGCTAACGTAAGTATGATTAGTAATGGCTTTCTGACCGCTGTCTAAATTCCAGGATCCGTTGAGGTTCCTGCCACCATTTCTCAAGATAACCCTGATGCGGGCGAGCTGGACTGCGGTATAGAAGATCCATTTCCCTGCAAAGGAGACGACGCGGCCATTACCTCCACAAATGGACTCTCGGAGCCACAAGGGGCAGAAGGAGAGGGGGCACCGGCGTCGGCTCTCAGCGACGGGACAGCGGGGGAAGCGGACGGGCTGAGCAAACCGGAAGGCGCTGCCGCCGACGAAGACGATCCCCCCGAGAACGTCTCGGACTCGGCCTCGACCGACAACACCCTGGAGGACTCGAACGAGTTCATGGTGACCGTGCTGGCCAGGGGAGGCCTGGAGGACCAGGCCGACGGGACGCCCTCGGCGCTGTCGGAGGCGGGTGGCCCGGCACAGGGCCCCGCCCCCTCCCACCGGGATGAGGACGTGACGGCGGAGAGCTGGCGCCGGCACCGGAAGCACGTGTTCGTGCTGAGCGAGGCCGGCAAGCCCATCTACTCCCGCTACGGCAACGAGGAGGCACTCTCCTCCACCATGGGCGTCATGATGGCCCTGGTGTCCTTCGTTCAGAGCGGAGACAACACTATCCGCTCCATCTACTCAGGTGAGCACAGAAAGGGCCGATTCTGGCACTGTCCAGCCCTTCGGTAACTGTGTTCCTATAAAGTCCTCCTCAGTGAACTGGAAGAAAGTAATTCACAAGAGTTGATTTTTGGAAGGAAAATATATTGGAGCATGTCATTTGAAATGCTGGAGCCCTTATGAATGGGAATAGTCAGCAGATTCCTTATTGTGCTTTTTTGTTGTTGTGGAAATATCATTGTTTAGCGTGGGAGTCTGCTCCCTGCACTACTTCTCAGTGAGTGAATCTGCTCATCTGTACACACTACTGACTGCATTCTCATTTATATGAATTGAACTACCAATTTAGATATTAGGTCATCTTCTCTCTGTATTTATACCAAAGGCAAAATTGTGGGAAACTCCCAGATTTTTATCTACCTTTTGGTCGGTTTCCTGTTTATTGTGGTGTATCATTGCAGCAAACTGCACAAGCATCTTAAAACATTGGGGTTAACAAGTGGCTGGAGTTTGCACTTCAGCTAAGACGTGTATGTGAGTCACATCATTAGGTTGCGGTATAGAATAACTGGTTTGCTCTACAGGAGGGAAGTTATGTAAAACCTTTTCTCAGGAGGTGCCCTGAATAAGAATAGCAGTGATCAGAGAAAATGAAAGTGAAAAAGTCTTGTGGCCTGATGTTATGAAGATTGCTCTGCTGTGGCACATCATGGCAGGAAGAGTTAACCGGTGTTAATTTTTGTGATTTTGTTCAGTGGCTTTAATTAGAGGTTTGCTTGGGAGTTTTGGAAGCAGAGCAGCAGGAGGTTTATTAATGTAATTCAATTGGTCAGATTTCACCTGTAGAGAATGCACATTAGGTATTAGACATTACATGCAGCTCCAGTAAGGCATTTTGTCAGGGAACCAGGCACGACTGGATGGTCTGTGTGCATTTTGCTCAAGCATGGCCTCCTCCTGCTGTTTAAATTGCTGAAGTGCTGGGTGTCATGATTTCAACCCTGGAGCCAATAGGAATATGTTAGCAGCTGAATGCTGTTACCTGTTCTAGTCTCTGCGTCTCTACTCCTGGTCCAAAAACTTACAGTACTTTTTGCTGCGTGATTTGATATACGTCAACCTGCCTTATTTACTCGGCATAAAACCAAATATAATGTTTAATTTCGCCAAATCAGAAAATGACAAAATATTTTGCAGCCCTAAGAACATGCTGCCAAATCAAATGACCACATGACTCAGATTAAAAGTGGCTGGAATGTAATGTACATTTTTTTCCCCAAAAAATCAAATCATGTTAGTGTAATTTTGGCTTGCTTTACTCATTCTGTCTGTCACTCGTGAATGCTGTTTGCATTTTTGTAGCCATTTGAACTGTTTCTTACTAATAGCACCACCACGTCACCCTACTGTTAGGTTAGAGACAGCAGAAGTATGGCGAGCAGGGAAGTATGGTTTTGTGATGATTTTGTATCGTGAGCTCCATTTCGTGAAATGTGTCATATCACGTGCTGAGTGTACTGTCTCATGCTTATCATCTGCATATGTGTAGCTTCAGTCATTTACCAGCTCATGGGTTTAATTGTGTCTTCCTGCTCCCATTACTGCAGATGAGCACACCGTGGTGTTCGTGCAGCAGGGCCCCCTGGTGTTGGTGTCGGTGTCCTGCAGCCGGCAGTCCGAGCAGCAGCTGCGCAGCGAGCTGCTCTACGTCTACCGCCAGATTGTCAGCATGCTCACCCAGGCCAGCATCACCCGCATCTTCGAGCGCAAGAAGAACTACGACCTGCGGCGGCTGCTGGCGGGCTCCGAGAAGATCCTGGACGGCCTGCTCAACCTGGTGGACTCGGACCCCAGCTTCCTGCTCTCGGCCGTCCACTGCCTGCCCCTGGCCTCCTCCCTCAGAGACTCCCTCAGCCAGATCCTGCAGAAGGCCATCACGCCCAACCTGGTCTTCTCCATCCTCATCGCCAAGAACCAGCTGCTCACCATCGTCCAGGAGAAGACGGTGATCGAGGACGCCCGGCTGGAGCCGGCCGACCTGCACCTCCTCCTCAACCTCATCGGCGCCTCCTCCGCCTTCCAGGCCGGCGAGATCTGGACCCCCATCTGCCTGCCGCTCTTCAACCCGGACTGTTACTTCTACGCCTACATCTCCTACCTGGACCCGCCGGAGTGCACCGTCTGCTTGCTCCTGCTCTCCACCGACAAGGAGGCCTTCTACGCCGTGGCTGAGTGCAAGCGCAAGATCGACGAGGGCATGCGGACTCAGAACGCCCTGCGCTCCATCGCCAGGGCCCAGTCGTACAGCGCCAGCCAGGTGGGCGTGTCCGACCTGAGGCACTTCATGTACAAACCCTTCGATGTGCCGGACAACCACCGGCAGCTCACGCAGTTCACCAGGTGCGTATGTTCGGGAGAAGGCAGCGCGTCTGGATGCTGCCTAACCCAGTGTCACTCTTGCCGTGTAGGCACCGGGCCGCACAAAAACCACCAAATTTTCACTTCTGTTTTCCTGCCGTTTTTTTTAATGTTTTTTGTGAAACTTGTCGGTTATCATGTGGGCAGCTAGACAAAACAACTGCTGCTGTAACGGAGGATTTCACGTCACAGTCCTCTTAAAGAATGGCACAGAATTCTCTTAATGACAGCAGCAGACCATATGATTAGGCTGAAAGGGACCAAATTTTGTCCCAAAGCTAAAATGCTCAAGGTCAGTTCTGGTATTTGACCAAACAGATAGTAAAAATGAACAGCATTTTTTTTGTGCTACAGCTAAGACTTTCATTGTTTTTTTGAACCCGTTTTCTCCTGTTGATTATGTAAGTGACAACTGTAAAGAATTCGTATTTTGCAGAAGCTTCCAACTTTAGCCTACCTGTGCCCTTCCTTACAACACATGAATACAAAGGCAGACAGCGTACCTTTAGCCCAGTTACCAATGTGCACTGCAACACTGTGAGCATATTGTGCATCTGTTAGCAGTTTACAGGCTGGCTGTGCCTTTGCATGGTAAGGAATTGACCAAAAGTGCAAAGATTTCTTGTTGTAATTAAATGAATTATGGATGCTAAAAATGAGTAACGTTGCTTCCAGTTTTGTTTCAGAAGAGCTCCTACGAGAGGGAGAGGTAGTTTGGATTATTTATTGCATGTCTTGATGGGGATTTGGGACTAATTAAGCAATAAATACATAGTTGGAGAAAGAGACAGTAGTGGTTGAAGCCCGGCGGTGTGGAAAGGGACAGCTCTTAGCTTGGGAAAAGAAACACCAGAAGTTAATTTGTCACCGCATGAAGGGTTTTCCCAGCCTGTCAGATAAACATAGTCCCTCTCTCTCTCAGGTGTTGCCTGTCAAGGGTCAGACTATCTTAAAGAATGGTTAAACTTTTGCCATGAAGGAAATATAAGTGAGGTGTGTCTTTTCAGTAATTGGGATTGTCTGAGAAGAAGGCCTGCCTCTGTGAAACAATTTAGGAACTGAAGGACAGGCAGTTTTTTCTGGGTAACTCAGTAAGATGTTTTTGCTTAAACAGTTATGTTTAATCACGTTGACTATTGGAAAGTACATGTTGTACTGAACATGTAGTCTCTTGAATTACTGATGCTTTTTGGTGGAAAAACATGCCTTTGTGTTCAGCTGATTCACACGATTGTGGTTAAGTGACGTTATTTTTCCTCACACAATTGCTGTTATTGTGTTCCGTAGATCAGAGATGAAGAGGCGTGCTCATGCCTATTTGTCTCTTAAAAATATAAACTCAATTTTTAACCGCCTACTAGTTGGCAGTTAGTTAATGACTTGTTAATGACTGTTACTTAAATAAACATATGTAGTAGTGAGAGACGGAATGATGCCCCTGAATTTGAAGTGCTCCTGAGATTGCGAGAAACCATTTATGCAAAAGTGAAAGCAAATAAGGAGCCGAAGGAGAGCAGCTAGGCCAGCACCATTTTATACTGAGCATGGGTAGCTGGGTGGGTCAGAGGAGTAATAGTAACCGCATGATCTCAAAGATGAGACTGCCGTGAAAGTCTCAAAGCCTCTTTGTTCTGCTGTGTGTCTATTAAAAGTGCTCTGAATAAAGTAAAGCTCTTTATCAAGTGGCAGTAGAGTGAGCTGAGACGACTTCAGTAATGCTTCATCTCATGCGTTGGGCTCTTCAGTCTCTTCAGTGTCGTAAACCTGTCACTCAGCTCAGAAATATGCAGTCGCTGAAAGGCGTTTGTGCAGGTGTTGTGCAGGCCTTGGATCTGGGGCGTGTCTCTGCCCGGGCTGACCCGTGTTGGGTGTGCGTGGTTTATTAAGCGCTCCCTGTCTGTTCCAGCCCGGAGATGGAGGCCCCGTACAGCAGCGAGGAGGAGAGGATGAGGCTGCTGGACCTGTACCGCTACCTGCACAGCCGCATCCACAGCTCCTCACGGCCCCTCAAACTCATCTACCACGTGGCTGAGAGGGAGACGCTGCTGGCCTGGGTACGCGCCTCGCGTCCGCCTCACTGTACAGAGATCAGTCACGACATCGGCGTCGGCTGTGGTGTTCAGGAAATGGGGGGGCAGCATTGTGGTGTAGTGGTGAGGAGCAGGGCTTGCATCACAAAGGTTCCAAGACACTGCTGTTGTACCTTTCAAGCAAAGTACTTAACCTGAATTGGTTCAGTAAATATCAGGCTGCATAAATCAATGAAATGCAAGCTATGCAAGCTGCTCTGGATGAGAGCGTCTGCTAAGCAAATAATGTAATGTAATGCATGCCATATAAAACCACATCACTTCATAAAATGTTTAGATTGAGGTTTTTAAAAACATACACTTTCAGCTCAGCTGCCTCAGTGTTTGAGAAAGCCAAACAGAATGAATAACTGGCATCTGGTAATGTGTGATCCAGCTGAAACCTACTAATGTATCCTTTTCCCCCCACCTTTCCAGGTGACCAGTAAGTTCGAGCTGTACACTTGCTTCAGCCCCCTTGTGACGAAGGCCTCCGCCATTAACGCTATAACCAAGTTGTTACGGTGGATTAAGAAGGAGGAGGACCGCCTCTTCATCCGGAATCCTCCGAAATACTCCACCACCCCCAACCCCAGCAAGAGCTCCCGGGGGGGCAAGGGCGGCTCTGACAGACAGGACACCACCGACAACGGCTTTCTGTCCCTCCTATAGCACCTCTGCTTTCTGACCCCCCCCTCCCCCCCCAACACACTCACCAGCCACTGTCACAGGCCAAAACCCTGCAGTGTTGGGTTTGATTTCATTAGCTGACGAGTAGTCTTTTTCACCACATGATGTTTAAAGTATTGACACAAGGTACCTCCCTTTCATCAGTGGGAATTCGCGTCACAAGCTTCCATCTGCTGGGGAAATCATGGCATGGACCGGGGCTGTACATGTGCTACCTGCTGGGTGGAAGGAAGATTTCACTGA
Source organism: Megalops atlanticus (assembly GCA_019176425.1). NCBI lineage: Eukaryota > Metazoa > Chordata > Actinopteri > Elopiformes > Megalopidae > Megalops > Megalops atlanticus. Next base: position 31,432,472 of record CM032882.1, read on the forward strand.
GTGTGTAAGGTCGAATTGTTGAGGAATGGCTTCTGACTTCTGCAGATGTTGAATATGACAAGTATTCAGGTTTGTTTTGATATATGATTTTATTAAATTGCACTACCGTTCACGTGTGGTTTCACTTTCAGCAACCTGGTGAATCCATGGAATACCATAGAATTCTTATAAATGCTTTAAGAATCTTGCTAAGATTATTATGTACCATATCAATGTCAGAAAAGGAACATTTTTATGGGAACACCCATGTCTTTTTTTGATTGCGAAGATATGCTAAATATGTTTTTCTAGACATATCTACACTAGAAACCATTGCTCATGACTTGCAACCACGTGTTGATGTAGGATCTCTAATTTGGTGTTTCTTTTCGTAAGCAGAGATTTGTATAAATTTACAGTTCACATTTTCAGTGTTTTGAGAAAATGTGTGGTGTACATATGTGGTGCTTATTTTTTTTTTAATTGGTGATAGTAGGGAAGTCATTACCAAACCCACATTTTGATTGTCACGTTACTCGACTAAACTGGAATTCAGATTTTCTAATACTAAAATGTCAGTCTACATCATGTATCAAATCTTGTCTTAAATTTCCTCCTTCTGCAGTGCAGAAAATTTCAGTCTTCAATTTGTAATACTGTTGGGGGGGTATGTTTATACCGACAGTTGAAATACCTATGTGTGTGTGATACATTGGTCTCATTCTCATCTCGGAGTAAGCTGCTTTCAAAACCACCCTGACAGTGAATCAGACCTCAGCATCCTGCCTCACCTAACACCTAAAAAACACACTTTTATGTTGTAGGAAAAAATTGGTGTGTGGTTTTGTTTTTTGCTCATGGAGTACTGTGGGGTGTTATGTTGAGTATGCATCATTCTTGCTGCAACCAAGAGGAAATGTCGTGTTAAATTAATAATGGATTGACAGTTGCACCTGTGAATTGGGTAAAACTTTTGTTGAGCAAATTCAGTTTGAGAAAGTTCTTGTTACAAGAGCCGTGTGCTGGTTTTAAAGAGTAGCTGTACTCTTTCAGTGCTTTGCCATGCGTTTGCAGACCATTCCCTGAGTAGATGCTGTACATTTTTAGGTCATTTTCCAAAATTATTCTGGCTTCTTTTCAACCTCTCTGAATAACCCGAGACCCAAATGTCAGTTTTCACTTGTGTTCAGACTAGGACAATCCAGGGAGTTGCCTGCTTGAAACTTTTTAAGACTTCATGGTGAATGTGTGGAGAATGACTACTGAAATAAATCTCCTGTGTTCCCCTGCAAACTGCCCTGGCTTCTTATGTTTGTTCTACTGTCACCTCGAGAGATTGAATTACATGTTTGCCAAACACTTTGTAGCCTGTTTTTGCTCAAGGTTGAGCTCCACATAGCTTTATCTTTATTATACCATGTTACAATATATACACTATATTAAGGGTTTTACACTTAATAATTTAGTTAATTTATGTGAATTTGAGACTTAACCGCTGCCAAGTTTAGTGATGCCCACCTAAAAAGTTTCAATTAACTGCCTTCCCTGACTGTATCTTAAACACTTAATCTTAAACAGCAATGGCAAACCTGACCCAGAGGAATGGACAGGATTGACTAGAATTATTGTCAAAGGACCACAGCCAAAACGCTTTCAGGTTTGTATTACCTGGTTTGTTTATTACACTGGGAACTGTCAATGGTCACATTGTGCAACCATGTATTCCTTTGAATGTGAACTGATTTATCTTACGCTTGACTTGAGGGGGAGGTGATGGAAGGCCTATGTGTATGACATACATTGCTGTTCCACTGGTTTTACACTTCTGATGAGATGACAGGTTTAATCTGAACACACCTTGTGTTTGTCATTGCTATAATACCATTCACATGTTTCACAAGAACCAACAACAACATTTTTATTAATACTAACAGACTAATTTTTAATGGCAATTTTTTCCTTTATATTCACCAAAGCAGCCATGCACAAAGACCTAGGGCTGCAGGTTCACCACTCCTGCTCTGCCATTTCAAAGGGATGTGGTGATGATGGAACTTCGGTCTTGAACATTAATGCAGAATTTTTTTCAGTCACACTACTGTGAGATACAGTTAAGGAGATACAAGTTGTCAAAATTTAACCTTTAGGATTCTCCAGTGCCTACATAAAAATGTTCACATCTTTGTCATGTTGGATTTAAAAAGTACTACTCACAATTGGGTCATTATCTGGCCCTGGATCACTCTCTGTAATCCAGTTTTTTTTCCTTTTACAGATGCTGTATCCAAGGCATCTGTATTACTGGTAAATTTCACACTATGCACACCACTAGCACAGAATAGTCATGCATACATAGTGTGTGATGAATCCCAAGGAAGTGCAAATACTGATATTTGATACAGTATCTGGCAGGAAAATATAATGTTAGGAGTCCCATGGGTAGTCCCGGTTCATACGCTGTCAAGAGAGTTCTTGTAACATTACTATACAGGTAATTCATTTACATATAGATGTGAATATAAAAGCATAAGGGTCATATGGCTACTTGTATTTACTCCTTCCCCTGCGTCACCCAGGCCAGCTACGTACTGTACATCTGCTTTTGAACATTTTGTCTTATGATGTATCTGGTTGCTGCTGTTATCCACAGCCTCAGACAATGCTTTTGCCTTGTGTTGTATCTCCTTTCCGGTATGAAACTGTGTCATTGGCTTTACCACAAGCAAGCGTTCTACACCACTCAGCCATCGCCCACCCAGTGTACCAGTTTCTACTGAAATGCTTGGTCGCATATAATATTTTGTGAGGAGATACAGCATACAAAATGTGCAATTAGACAAATTCAGCCACTGAAAAATTAATAAGAACATCTTGTTACCCTGGAGTTAAACAGTGTTTCACAAAGTGTTATTGTATGTGAAAGGGAGTGAGAAATGAATGAAGGGGGATATTAAATATGAAAATGCTGCAGGGCTTATATTCATTTATCAATATCATTAGTTAATGCATCTGACAGGAAATGAGTTAAACCGGACTACCTTTATTTACCATTATGTATGTAGGTATCTAATGTTACTGTTATGCACTGTATGTACATACAACTCAATAAGTGACAAAATACTCTGAAAGCAAATTGGCATAGTTAAAAAAGAAAATTAAAAACAAATGGAGGTTTGATCTAACAAATGTATAAGATTCATTGGTATGTATTTGCACACATCACCAATTAAATGGCTTCATGAAATTGCTGACCTCTCTTCATGCAGGCTACACTTTATTGAATTTCAACAATTGAATAGAGTTCCATTTATCGAATATGGTTTACCTGTATTATGTGCTTTTGTGCTACGAAAGGTTTCTGTTTTGTGAATTTCACGTGTTCTGCTAATGAGAGTAGCCTAACTGCAACGGTAAAGCTACACTTGGCCAGAACCACCTACAGGAGTCTTACGGTCATTAGATATAATCTCACTCCCTCTGCTGGACAGGTGCGAATAATGCAGCTGCCTTGCGCCTCAATACTCTCGCTGCTTGGTGTTTACAGTGGAATGTACTACTTATGCATATATGAGACTGAATCTCTACAAATCAAATCCCTTGCGCGTAGGTTTAAATGGCCCATTTCCAAGTACACTATTCAAGTTTTCATTTAGCGGTATGATCTTTGTAACGGAGGTAAGAAAAAATGACTCAGAAATCTAGCGTTAGTCCATGCCATCTGACCCCTCCAAAGAGGGGAGCGCAGTGATGGTAGTTCCCGCAACCCGTTTCCCTGAGTAAAGATGGCGCAGGCACTGTCAGAAGAGGAGTTCCATCGAATGCAGGTACCTAGCATCACTGCTGCTCTAACCGACCTGTTAGTCTGTGTGAGAAGATTTTAAATGCTGGCTTTTGTGAAATCTCTACGATCGACTCGGGATGCACGCAGTGAAAGCAGGACATTAATTGGCTTCGTAGGCCGAGATGACAGCCTTGGAGTCGGGTGGGGGTGGCTGACGGAGGGAGGCGGCTTGTAGGGAAGGAACTGGGGGGTTGCTGAAGACAGCAAGCCAGGTAGCTAAGATAGCTAGCTAGCGTCAACCTAAAGTAAACATCAACTACATTATAATAACAAACCAAACACAACTAATATTGCGGGTTGTCTGATGCCTTTAAAAACAGCTGACAAGAAACGAAGACACAGCTAGCTAGTAGCAAGCTAGCAAGTTATTTGCTAAAGTAGCTAGCTGGCTGTCCTTAGCTTGCAGCTATTAGCAGTTAGCCAGTTAGCATTGTCACTAGCAAATTTACACTCTCACTTTTCTCAGGATGCGTTAGCTAGCCAGCTGTATGGCTAATGTTAATAAGATGAATGCATTCGATAGCTTGTTATCTTGTCGATTGTGTTTTTCTGTCATGGAACTTGTTAACCCCCTCGACCCTTTGATTAGCTATTTCATCATTCACTCTAAGGATACATAATACAACCGGTCAGTCCCCATCACTGGGAACAGCTAGCAAGACAGCTAGCTATCAAATTAGCCGGGTAACAGGTAATGTTTCCTGACGTTGCAAACATTTAAATGGTCTCTCTGCTGCCTAGCTAGTTGCGCTAGTTTACCGTATTTTCCAAAAATAGTAACGTTATACATAACGTTAATTGGAACCCATTTGCTCATCCTTTGATGTTACTGATGCTGCTGTCTTTAACGGATATTCAATTAGCTAAATGCAGTCCAAATTACCGTGAATAGGAACAACGCAATGCAGTCGCAATAATTTGTTTTTCTATGAAAATAGAGTGTACATGTTTAGCCAAACTGTTTTTTAACAATTCCAGAATATCCCAAAATAATAATAACATTAGCAATAACTATACTGCAACAACAAAACAACAACTAATAATAATAAATAAATAAATCACAGTTCATTACGTATAGATTGTAGTCACACTTGTACCACACATTGAATATAGGTACATCAGTACATGGGTGTTATCAAATTTTAACAGTTACTGTGATGTAGAGCAGCATGAAAACATTTAGCTATATTCTGTCACTTGGCAAACACCCTTACCCACAACGACTTACAAACACAAAGGAACAAAAGTTAATCTAATAGTCTAGGTGGAAAATGAAATTCCAGGATGTTAATTCAGCAACAGCAGATGATGTTGTCTGGAAAGTGCTGGAGGCACAATGTGCACAAAATGTTACTTATCTGCTAAAAATGCTAAACACTATGGGGTTGTCACACCGGAGCTGTAGGGTGTTGTTGGGAAACAGGCATGACTGAGAATTAAGAAATTGGGAGGCATGGAAATCGTTTTTGTACGTATTTTGGCCTCCCAGAACAACCAGAACTAATAACCAAAAACTTCATGAGAAATGTGTAGTAGTTGTGTAGAAGTGTTCTGTGACTGTGTCTTTTTGTTTAAAAATTTGATTGTTTGTAGATGTTTCACCTCAGGACCTAACTGTTTCTTGCTTTTCCCACAATCATCCATAAAAAGAAAATACAAAATAACAAACATGCAAAGAGCAAAGAAAAAAAAAACACTTCAGTTTGTAATTCATCTGCCATAGTATTTTGCAGACTCACTCAGGCCCTCTGGTGTGAAATTAACATAGTGTTCCCTGATAAGCAGAGAGATGGAATCATGGGAGTGAGAAGGCAAAGTCTGCATTGAAATAAGATTCGTAGCCAGAGAAATCTGGTTGCAGTAATGTGTATAAGTGATGCCTAAGAATGGCACAGTAGCACCTGGGTGGTGTTCACACTGACAGTAACCACATCTACACAAATAAATATGCTTTCCTGTTAATAGGTCACTCTTAGCACAATAGGTAGCAATGTGTAGTTCATTTTGTTAGTTCACCACAATATGTGTATTTTGCAGAAGTGATTACAATAGACAAATTTGAGTCTGTTATCATTTGAAAATGATAGGACTGTTCCAAGCCAGTTAGAGCCAGCTAGAGTTAAATAAATGATGAGGTTTATATTGCTGCAAGCTATGAACACTATTGTAGCTGTAGAAAAACAGTAGATTAAACATTGTCAGGGTGATCATGTGTTGACTGTAACCAGACTATACTTGGTATTGGATGAGTTCTTAAGCAGGATCAGTACATGGAGACCCTAATACTGCAAACCTGTCTGACAGGATGATAAAACATACCATCAAGGATAACATCAGCATTCCATACATTGCAGAGTATCTTTGCCTAATGTAGTGTCCACCAAAATTCATTTTGCAAATGTCGGGGGTTATCTAATGAAGAGCTTGGGGTAAAATCGGGGAGGTAGTTATTTTCAGATTGTGTAATGCCTAACAACGTGATTTTTTGTGGGACACTGTAGCTTTAAATTGATTATGTATTTTTCATGCAGTAGAAAAATACCAAATTTGAGCTTTGTCAGTCTAAAAAACTGGACACACTCTTCCTGTGGATGATAAAGTACTTGTTACTGCTCACTTAGACCACATATGTTCTAGAACAGTGATCTAAAACATACGGGGTTAAAGTTGTAGCCAATCAAATTATTTCCTTGGTATAAGTGCAATAGAAATCACTTTAAAATACTGCTTTGTCTCTTGCAGTGCCTCCAGTGATCTGTGGAATCTAACATGCAAGTGTATTCTCTTTACTGTCACACTGGTACATTTTTGTGCGACTCTACTTTGGATTTCCAGCTCATGATGGAGGTTTAAAATCAAGTTTTTGATATTCTTTGTACTGGCAACCAAGTTATTTCTTAATTTGGAGGCATTCTTACTAACCTGTAGGGACTAAGGTACTCATTTTGTAATATGTAGACTGCACGCATATTAAATGCATATATAATTTGTCAAGTTTTTCATTTGTTGAGGTTCACAAAGGCCTGGGCTGCTTTGTGACACTTATAGGGGACATCTGTAACCTATGGTATCACAGGTTTACTATTCACACTGTTAAACATACTAATCATTTTATGAAGTGCATTAGTCTATGAGTCCATGAGAATTGGAATGTTTTCACCATTCTGTCTTTATATTACAGTGGGTGCCTACTTTGAGGAATTGTTGTCAGGAGGTTTAAGTCTCCTGTAGTTGTGCATTTGACACATTGCACGATGCTGAAGGTTATGAAGTGAAGGCTAACTATTTTACAGGAGACTCTCTGTGGTGCCTCCAAGCACAGTTGCCACAGATACGCTAGTTGCAGATCAGAGGGTCAGAGGAATGCCTGGTATTTTTTTCTCCCTATCAGCATGAGGGAGAAGCCATGAATTTAAGAGATCTGTGGAATCACATGCTGTTCATGTGAGGACCCCTTGTATTGTAGGGTTTTTTTTCTTCTCATCTCTTGACCTGAAATCTATTAATACAGCAGGGCTTTGTGAGGAGGCTGACAGCTCTGTAGTTGGAATTTATATTGCGATATTGACCTTTATTTCTGAAGGTTAGGCAGACATTTTTACTGTGCACGTTCCTGTACATTTAGTTACCCGTTTACCCTTTACATGTTGTATGTCTATACCTTATTTCACTCTATTCCACTGCTTTGAATTTAACCTCGTCCCTCAAACCTTCTGTTTTTTTGAAGGAAACCTACACGTTTAAATCTTTACGAAGGGGTGTAATTATGCTCTTGGACTCAGTTCTGCTTAGTGTACACATCTGTATGTTTTTCCTGTGTTTACCCATGAGTATAGGCCTGGTAGCATGCATGTTGTAATTTGTCAGTCAGTATTAATCAGTAGGTTTCTCCAGGGTGGGGTGGGGTGGGGGAGGTGGTGGCACAGGATGTTTCTCCTTTTAAACACCTTCCCCTCAACACCCCCATCACATTAACAAGCCCTTTCCCTGTAAGAATAACCTTGACATTTGACTTTTACGCTAAGCTTAGGCTGTTGTGAAAAGGTTCTTGAAATGGCCTTGGAAATTTTCCACTCCAATCAGATCTTTATATCCCTGGGGGTTGTACCAGCTGCCTGGCCAGTGTCTTTGAAGGATGGGATCCCATTGTCTTGCTAACTAACTGTAGTGCTCTCAGGAAAGGTCGTTTATGTAGACAACATCTAGCTGGGACTGGTCACAGTGTTAATGAGGTCAGTTGGAGGGGAAAGCCAATGTATTGATAACATTTGTGATTTCTCAAGAAAGCATACAGTGTCTCACTTAAAAATGGGAGTTTTGTTCTGGAGGCAGAGTCCCTGTTCTCCCCTCTCCTGTGCCTTCATACAGCTAGGCCGATACAGGAAGCACTCCATCACCATCCCTCCCTCTTGGTAAATATGAGTGATAAAGGTACCAAAGGAACTGTTTGTGAACGCACGTGGCGCCAGAGTACACAAAGCAGCCGTACAGTCGTATGCTTTCCTCCCTCTGATCCTAGATCAGTGCCAGCTATGCTGATTGAGATTTCAGAGGTTTTCGGAGCTCTTTTCTTGCAGCTCCAGCTGTGTGAGGTAATTGCACTAGCTGTGTTAATTTGTTGCTGGCAGTGACTCATGTTACCTGGGAAGCGGGAATTCCTTTACACAGCCAAATCCATGGAAATGGTGTGTACGATGATGACACAGTTCACACATCCTCAGATAAACCCAATGCCATGATTTAAATAGTACTGCTGGTTATTTTTGGAGAGAAATGTGTATTGATTGCAAAAATAATGATCTGTGGGATACAGTTAGACTGAAGATTCCCCAGCTGGGTCTGTTGTCACAGCATACATCTGAACATGGCTACGACAGCAAGTGGGATGCATTTGTTCACAAGTATAGAATACAATTGTGATAAAAATAGGAAGCAAAATTAAAAGGGAATAAGGTAAAATGTTAGGTGAATTTTGGTATAGTGTAGTATGTGTGAAGTATTACCTTCATGTCTAATAATGATGCTTCAAAAATGCAGTCAGAGCAGAGTGGAACTGATGATGATGTAATCAGAACTAAGGCAGCTCTGAGCTGCCCTGTGCCAGTGGGAGGAAGTGGGAAGATGAGTCCAAAAAAAAAAAAATTGGAACAACAAAATACTCAGCATGCACTAAACCCACATCGATACTCTCAGAGGAAGTATATCTCTGTCCTCTCTGGTATCTTGAGGTTGATCACAGACTGACTATGTGCACCGAGTGAAGATGCCAGATTTCTGCTGATAACTTCCAGCTGGCTTCCATGTGCAGACAGGAGACAACAGACAGCACAGAGCCATTTTACTGAAGCTCCACTCACATCATCTGCCGCCAGCTGGGGCTTCAGCTCTGGGCTCACTGAACTTTGGAAGCATTCTTCTTGTTTTTCAATGGAATGTGCAGTACACATAAAACAAGGGAAGGGGATAGATTTCGACTCAGTTACTCCTTTAAAAAACAGGATTCCAATCAGGGATCTGCATAGAATAAGGTTTGGCCTCTGAAATAACTCCATTATGTCCATACCTGTTCTCAAATATTTACAATATCATTTTGTTTCTTCACCATCAGGCTCAGCTCTTGGAGCTGAGAACACAGAATTACCAACTTTCTGATGAGCTGCGCAAGAACACAGCAGGTAAGTCCATGGAAATAGTAGTACCCCCCTAGAGAAACATTTATTCTTCTCAGCTTTTTAAATCCCAGCTGCCCAGCTGAGCTGTCAAAAGAATTACCTGATATTTGTGTTTAATGACTTGTGAAGGGTATCATGAGAAGATGAGAACCTGTACAACCCCAACTGCTGCTAAAAGCCACCTTTAAAGACACTACCACTAAAAGACTCCTTTTAAAGCACAATCTGCAGATAATACTGAAAGTTTGTGTCGTGACCTTCAGCACAGTCCAGTTGAGGTCCTTTGGATGAAGAATAAGTGTGTATTATTTCTTTATTTTTCAATATGCATACAATAGTTCATTTTGATGATGATGATGATGATGATGATGATGATGATTCTTTATATCCATGGGAATATGGTACATTTTTGTCTTATTTTGTATTATGATGTTTAATGATGTTACGGAAGTACAGTAAATAACAGAACAGCACCTGTGCTACAGAGTTTCATAATTCCTAACCTTAATGCTAAATGTGTTTGACAGAAATGGGATGTCTGTCCAGCATACATTTTCCAGCATACGTGTTTGTGGGTGTACCACTGTTGCTAGCATTTGCATTCATAGCTTAAACAAAGGCCAGAGAAGCAGAGAAGTCTGCGCCAGAGGATTTCTAAACAGCAAAGTTGTCTTGCAGCGGTTTGTGGATTGCATTCAAAATAAGCAGAATTTGTCTCTTCTTTATGAAGTAATTTTGGTAAACCAAAACAAATGTTTGTATGATGTGTAAACATTCTGCTGGCCCTAGGCAGAACCCTGCACTCTGCACTGTAATTGCCATGGTAACTTACAACTAGCCTGTTTGTTTTCACAGACTACATTAAGCGAAGGAAAAACAGTTTACTTGTAGCAATTGTCATTTGTTTAAATAAGAAAAACACGTGTAACAAGGCATGCTTGTGATTTGCCTCTTTCAGTTCACGTAGGATATTTAAAGGATATTTAATTCCACAATACAGGCTGCTCAGATTAATATGCTCAGTGAAAGTGAATAATTTGGAATTAATGTAGCTGTTTTGAGGTGACAGTGTGGTCTGGTGGGTTTTTGTTTTTACTCGTCTTAGGCTGGTGTGCGGTATAAAAAAAAGAGGACTGCAATAGTGTGTTTTCTAATGTGTTACCTACCGTTATTGCATATTTCCATGAGCTTGATTGAGGGAAGGAATTTGTGAGACAAACTTTGGTAATTTGAAATCTGTTATCCCAGCTGCACATGCTCTGAGGTTATTTTTTAGACATGGTGACTGGTGTGAAATTTTTAACACTGGCCAAAGCGTAGTTTTCACATGTATAATTCAGCAACACATGGTGCATGTTCTGGAATTACCGGCACAGTGTAGGTTGGCTGCTCAGACCAGCTTTCGGCTGGCCTCCTTCCCTATGCAGTGCAGACAGCAGAGTCACGGCAATAGACTGTTGTGTGAAATTGTTCAAACCACACTGCAAAAAAAATCTGTTCACCTCATATTCCCTCTCCGCAGTGCGCAAGCCTTGCGACGGGCATTAAATTTGTAATGAAGTGGTTGTGTCATTTTTATGCGTCAGAAATTTGTTGAGAAACTGATTTGTTGAGAAACTGATCTGGCCATTTTTTTTTCTGAGAAATGGAGAGGGGGGGAAAGATCCAGAAAAAGAGAGATCAGTTGTAGCATAAGAAAATTGTTTCAAAATGCTTAAAATTCTGTCCCAGAAGAGCTAGAATAAATAATCTAAGATGTTTTTTTTTCTCTCTTTGGGTGATTGTTCGTGTATTTTTCTCAGCAGTCATCATCTCTTTTATCACCCCTTCACTTTAAATAGTGTTTCTTTAACTGACTTGTAAAAATAAGTGATAATGTTTAAAAATGGGATCATTGTCTTATTTTATCTCTGTCCTCTAAGACTTTGACCAGCATGTAGTGAGTTAATCCCCCCTCCTTTGTCACACGTGTGGACGCAGGCCTGTAGGTATTACATCTGTGACTGTGAAAGAGTGGAGATGTAGAGGGTTAAAAACAGGTGGAAGTGGAATGGTTCAGAGAGGATGTTGTGTAAGGCAGCTGGCTAACTGTCTGACTCTTTCACAAACTGAAAATTGCACTCAGAGTTGTGTACATTCATGCGAGCAGTGTTTTTAGTGCGGTAGCTACAGTTGTCCTGTACGGAAGAGTCTTGTTACACTGCCTGCAATCCTGCCAGGATGCTCAAGAGCATAAATTTCTGCAAGTGTCAGTGGATTCAAACTCTCTGCTAACGTCTGCCTCAGAAAAATACAATAAGCTGTCAGGCACTGAATGAGAACACCTGCTCTGTTCAAGGTATCGGGAGCGAGGGACACCTTCTCATTTCAGACTGGTGGTTAACATTGCCTCAGATGTGTGTCGATGTAAAATCGGTGAATGTGTGCGAGGTGTGCTTAGCCTCCATACTGCCTGCGCTTGACACTGTGCCCACATAACGCCCACTGAAGAGGCTGTGAGCCTGGCACTCAGCATGCGTGTCCGATTGACTGCTGCATGAGCGTTTGATGTTTTATCTGTACAAATTGGTACACGCCGCAGTAGCTGCAGTCTAAAAATAAATGTTCTCTGAGCTGGTCGTAATTACCGGCTTTGATAAAAGGTAAAGTGGGCTGCCCTGAATCGCAGGCTTAATATATCTCTTCTACATAAACAATGTATGCATGTTGCTTGTGATTTCTATTTCCCAGGATTGCAGAGCGATAACAATACACAAAAATATTATGCTCCAAATCACTGAACAGATGTTGAAGATTGAATTGTTTCCAAAGCTGGTTTTCATGGTTGATTGATGTAAAACAAGCAAAAGATCATCTTGTGTGTGGCCGCCGTTATTAGCCAAAATGGGAGGAGTGGAGGCCAAGCTGAATCTTGCACATTAGCATTAGTTTATTAGCCACATAATGGAACATTTAGGCCTGATAAGTTCCAGCTCGTATAGCTGAAATGGGTCCTGCATGGTGACGTTGGAGTTGCGCTGGGTGTGCCAGTCGTGGTGTAGACGCTGAGCTCTCTGGAGGATGGGAAGGGGGATTTACTGTTAATTAAATTTTGTTGTTCCAGAACTCAATGTTGTGCGTCAGAAGACCTCGAACCTGGAGAAGGAGTACAACAAAGCCCAGAAGGTGGGGAGCTAATCTTCCTTTTTTATTTAAAAAGCTGAACAAACACAAAATACCTGTTATTACAGGCAGCAACTTTCTGTGGAATTAGAACTCCAGCTTGCATAGACAGCGGTAGTCTGGTGTTTTTCTGTTTAGTGCACGGACATTTATCACCATTATAAAACAACAACTGCAGTCAGTGGAAGTCAGTGGTGAAGGGCAAATTTCTCAAACCATCTCAGTTTATGAAAAAAAAGGTACATTTCAGATACAGTTATAGCATGAATACATTCAGATAGTGTATAGAATTACCAAACATAATGACACCATGCGGCACATGATCAATGGGAGCTGATTCCTTAATGGAACTTATTGCCCATATTCTATCAAAGTGGGGGAAAAAGTCTGGGGGAAAAAATGTGTATTGTATTTGCAAGATATTTTTAAATTCAGGATGATCTGGGTGTGGCAATCACCATTCGTTAAAGTATTAAGATAAACTGCTTTCTCTGTGTTTAAATCACTTTGAACAGTTTGTTACTATTAAGCTAGATAACAAGAGAGGCTTATTGGCCTCCTTATAGCATGGGCAGATTTGACAGAGCATTTCACATGTTTTGATTGTTTTTGTGATGGTTGAGGGCTTCATATTTGTGCTAATATTCTTTTCATTCTTATTCATAGGCTCTTAATAAGAGTAAGAAGGCTCAGGTAAGTCTCTTTTCTTTTGCAGGGCTTCCAGCAAAGCCTGTTGCTTATTTCATACGTGGTCTGTAGAATGTTATTCATTCAAGTTGAAATCCAAAGAATGAAATATATATGTGAATATGTAGTATGGTATGTGTGTATGTGTATACGTGTGTGTGAGTGTGTATATGTGTGTGTGTGTATACGTACGCATAACCCGCGTTACCATAAGAGCACTAGCAGCCACTCCCTCTTTAGAGATGGTTGCTTGTGCGCTGTACAGAACATCCCAATATGTATACTTCTACTCTAGCTGAAACCAGAGTAATACTGTCAATGGGAAGGTTTATCTAGTGAAGTAAATCATAGATGACAAGCATAGATGGGCTGGAAAGGGTAAGTTCATTTTGGACACTGCTCAGTAACATGCATGCATGGCAGGAGCCGGATGGATCCTGTACACGGATGCGAGAAGCAAATACAGTGTGATTTATGTAACTCAAAAACTCCTTCGGATAATTAATCATACTGTCTTTGATTTAAATTACAGCTTCTTGAGAAACTGCTTTCGTTTAGTTTTTTCCAGCCATCAGTCTTCTGGCTCCAGTGCATGCTTAGAAGGATTGCATGTGCGGTTTGTGTGCCATTACAGACCTCAGCAAATCTCACGAGAAGCCTTTGAGTAATGTTTACGGTAATGTATTGTGTGTGTGTGTGTGTGTGTGTGTGTGTGCTTGTCCTGACAGGAGGTGGATGCCTTGCTCAGCGAGAATGAGATGCTCCAGGGCAAGTTACACAGCCAGGAGGATGACTTCAGACTACAGAACAGCACCTTGATGCAGGAGCTGTCCAAGGTGCTGAACTCCCCTTTAGCAGGCAAACTCTGAGAGCTTTTACATGCTTTATAGAGACTCCTGATGGGGCCAGGAGAATACTGCACTGTGTACCAAAACTAAAGCTTTATGTGCAAAGTGGGATTTGTTTCAAATACAACAACAGCAGTTATTTGAGCATAAATCCAGTGCAATGACTATAAAACCAGTGCAGAAATAATTATTACTTATAAGCACTAGTATGATAAACAAGGGATTGATAACTTGACAAAAGGGCATACTGTGTCAGTAATACTGTATCTGCTGTTGCTTATTCGGTGGCATTTATTGTTGCCTGCGTATCATTGAGCAGGAAGGTTAATTGATGCAAAGCTACTCGAGCCTGGCCTCTGAAGTGCCTCCCTGTGGTGTCTGCTCTCTGGTGCTGTAGCTGTGCTCTCAGATCGAGCAGCTGGAGCTGGAGAACAAAGCACTGAAGGAGGGCCGGGAGGTGCAGCCTGCTGCCTCCAGCCCCGCCTCCAGCCCTGTAGATGGAGAGCTGCTCCGCCTCCAGGCTGAAAACTCCGCCCTGCAGAAAAACATGGCGGGTGAGTGACAGCAGCCCTCTAAATACTCATTGGTGTTCACAGTGATGTGTTCTCTTGCCAAAGCAACAACATGTTTAAGCATAATGGATTTATGATCAAACAAATTTATTTAAGTTTTACTAAAAAGAAAACTCAACACAACTAACTTCTTTTTTGAAATCAGGTCAGATATCTCTTCCCATTTTAGAATTATGAAATGAGGGGTGAATTTTCATAAGCATATTAGGTATACTATTAAGTTCTGTAGAAGTAAATTTAATCTACATGAAACTACATGAAGGTGCCTATTTGAATGTAATTTAATTCAATAAGTAGTCGTTTTGGTGTGGCCACATGGGCTGTATTTTGTCATGTTATTATTTTATGTAAATTCACTCAAAAGTCTTAGTTCATTGAAAATATTTGGGATCATAAAGAGGGGAATATTTGGGATACTCTTGAGTTCTACACTTTTTAATTAAAGTGCTGATTCCATGAAAACTAATTTTTGTAATGAAATCTAAAGCAGACAGGGGACAGAATTAAATCATTACATTCATTATTGAGTGCTGATTCAGAGCCATTTTGAGCTCTTTTTTGATTGATCACAAAATTATTTAGGAGAACAAGTTGATTGTGCATAGTGTGTCATTAGATAAAACTTTAATATGGGCGTACACACAAATGCTGCTGTTACAGAGATAAGTTGTGCTGCATTAATGTGGTTATTTGGGGCCTGAATCATTTTTCTAATCACTTCCACTCCCTGGGTGTGACGTGTTGCCCAGGCAGTGAGTGCTACTGTGGTGCTCTGAAAAATGAAAATGATTTTATAAGCCTGAATATAATGGATCTCCCCGGTGTTATATCTGTATTGGACTTGGAAGATGATTCGCCACAGGTTGATTAATTCAGGTGATCAGCCTTTTAAGATGCAGCTGGGTCCAAGTCTGAAAACCAGCTGAGAGCCAACTTATGTCCCCTCCAGAACAAAAGCCGCAGATGTGCACCGTGTCTCATTATTATGCGACTGTAAGGCAGATGTTACATTGTAAGCAGCCCCCCCCCTTTCCTCCTGCTCTGATTCTCAGCCCTTCAGGAGCGCTATGAGAGGGAAGTACAGAGCCAGAGGGGGGTGGAGGCCAATGACCTCAAGGCCTCGGAGACAGACGGGTCGGCGGACTCCAATGGCGTCCAGGTGCACACAGAAGTGGGCGGGAAAAGGGAGGAGTCAGCAGAGGGAGCTGCTGATAAGCTGGAACAGGTGAGGGGGCGGGACATGGACTGTCTGTTTGTGGTCTTGCTGTGGTCAGTTGAAATGATATGAAGACATTCGTATGCTGGGTTTGATGTTTGTACACGCGGTCGTGTCAGCAGGATGTGTGTACTTTTAATGTTTAAATGAATCAGTTTCCCTTCCCTTCCTCCATTTCACCTTTTATAATACCTGGTGGATCCTGAACCCATGTGTAAGGTTTTCTCATGGCTTTGAAATGGTTTAGGTTATGACACTACGGGGCATGGGTGTACATTGGGCTAACTTGCTAACAGTATGAAATCTACGGAAAGACCGGTAGCTGTTTGCTAATGATTGCTGATGTTGACTTTGTTCAACAGTTTGTAATAACATATTTAGCGGAGTTAGGTGGCTAACATGAGCTATTTAACATGAGCTATTTTTCGCTGACTTTAGCTGAATTTCCTGGCTAAGGAGTGAAGTGTAAGCTGAGCTCTCCACATTTTGTGCAAGCTGAGATAAGAAATACTCAACATTCATGAAGGGTAAACACACCATGTAATGCTGTAAAACTGCATGTGTTTCTTTGATCCTTAGCTCATTGTTAAGCTTGTGAAGAGCTAGCTGGCGCTGGTCCATGTGAATGGACATGTTTCCTGTAATCGTTCTTTACCTCACTGCTGACTCCGCAAATGACCAGCTGGTTATAAGTACATGAACTCTGCACTAAATTACTTCGCAATCAGTGGCGGCGGAGTTCACATCCTCTCCCTAACCATTCTGCTTTGAGTCACACTTGCCACCCCCTTGTGGTCAGAACCGCACACTACAACCAAAAATATCAGAATTATTTAAAAGACATGGAATAATGACTAAATTAGAGGAATTACAAGTTTTGCCCATTTCTTTGTACCCGGCATCATGACAAAGGGGTTTCAGAGGTTGTCAGGGAAGGCCCTGATTTTAAATTTGCATGATCAAAGCTGTCTGTTACTTCTCTTTCATTGCGAAGTCTGTGCTCTTCCTTACAGGCGGAGGCGAAGTGTGCCAAACTCGAACAGCGGGTGAAGGAGCTGAGTGGTGAGATTTTTATATTTTCTAATCTGGCATAGCATCTGTGGAATAAAGAAAAACCTGTGAGAGGGGAGTGCATGAGACAGCACAGGCAGGTCGGGCTGTGTGAGCGCTCCCCGCTGTCATGCCTTTCCTCAGCAGGGGGGGTAATTAAGCTTAATTAAAACACCCCGGCCCTGTCAGAGGCGGCGCTGTGAGCTCTCACTCCGCCGCGTTTTGACTGGCACCCGGCCGACGCGGCTCCCGCTTTAATTACGCTGTCGACTGTCAGCCTGAAGGTCACATAAATAATTGAGGGCTAGCTGGTCCTCACCCGATCTGATCTGAGCACAGTTTAGTTAGAAATAATGAAGTAACCTGGCAGCCTTTGCGTCCATTAATGCTGCTGTTTTATCTGACTCAGAGGTGGAGCTGCAGCTGCACACTGAGGTGGAGGAGAAACGCTTGCTGAAGGAGCAGCTCCAGGCTCTGGAGGTACAGTGAAGACCCCCTCTGGCTGGGAGTCCAACTCCTGTGGTCAACTGTTAAATCAGTAGCTGATCAGGGGAGGGTAGCATTAGTGTGTAGTTGCATGCACACTCAAGAAATCTGTGTCACATTCATCCCCTTCACTTTGTTTAACACATTTTAGTAAGTTGTCTTTTTTTATATGTATGTAACATTGTAAAATGAACCAAAAAGATCAACACTGCTGTTTGGGGAATCAAAAGTGGATTGTGGTCATGCTCAGTTTGGCCCTCAGCAAGTAAATGCAACTCATTCTTCTATTTATTTATTTATTTATTTATTTTTAGTCCTCCAAACAAACTGACGTGACAAAACTTCAAGACGATCTGGCTAAGGTAACCAGACTTCTGTATTTGAGAAAGTTTATTAAAACATATTTATGTAATTTGTCTTTTAGTGTAATGCAAAAAATAAGCTCAGAAGGATAAAGTAAAGCATGATCTGAAAAAGTGTAATTTTCTCCCCTTGTAGACAACTGACAAGCTGAAGAAAAAACAGGAAAGGTAAGGTTTGATTGGCAGGTTTCAGTGCATGTTTTGCAGTCATCTTAGATAAGTGAGTAAGGGATATTATGTTCAAATTCTCTGCCATGGAGTGTAGGTTCATTTAACCATATCAAAAGGGAGAAACCCATAACTGTAACGCTTACAATTTAAGCACAAAACGTGAGGTATGTAAAAAATGTATTTAGTCCTGTCTTTGTATAATCACAGACAACTAGGGTTTTTAATAAACCTTTGTTTTATAAATGCCGTGCAATATTATCACAATGTAGCCCATCTCAAGTAAGTCATGTTTCTTTATCCTGCATGGATATTTTCATTACTTGCACAGTGCGTGTATTATAGTGCTTTCTGGTTAGACATTTTTCTGGGCATTGTGCTCATTTTTCCACAGTCTTGTGGTTATACTGTCACAATGCAGCATAAACCAGCCTTTTGAAACGGGATTTTGCACACTTGTAAGTTCCTGACAAGTGCTTTGTAATCCCGGTGCCGCTATAATGGCATTTCATTCTAGAAATATGGTGCAGAAAGTTCCCATTTCCGTGAGGTTTGCAGGAGCTCGAGTCGACAGTGAGGCGGGGATGAGGGGAAGGTGGCCGTCTGTGAGAACCTGTGACCCCCCCTCCATCACTGCTCAGCAGGCTGCAGGTGGGGGGGTGGTCTCACAGCGGGCCGAGGCACGGAGGACAGCCGGCCAGCGAGTGTAATGAGACCAAACCCCCAACCTGTGGTGCTGGCAGCGGCTGTCATCTGCTGCATGTGTGGAGAGAGCTGCTCCCCCCACCTGTTTTCACCCAGCCCGGGGGGCTCGGGCCTCCCGCATTCAGGAAGCGGGGTCTCGTCTCATTGCACAGCTTGATAGCGGGGTTGCCGAGCGCCCTGACATCCTCTCTCCTGTCGTTTCCTCTGTAGCTTCCTGCGTCTACAAGGTGAAAAGGAGGCTCTCTACAATGACAGCAGGTGAGAGAGAGAGGGCAGAACTCCGTGTCACAAAAATTCTGGAATTCACATTTTATTGTCTCGGTATCTCAGTAAGAAGTTTAGCAGTTACTGTGATGTATGGTACATTCATCTTGCCACAGGCTGTAATAATTTGCCATAACATGAAATTTGTCATTATGTTTTATTTTTTTTAATAACTGCAGTGATACCATAGTTTTATGTCTGCGTGTGAAATGTGTTTATGTAAGAAACCCCTTGTGGAACAAACATATTAAAGCCAAAACAAATTTATCAAATTGTGACGTTTATTTATAATATGTTTTATTTAAAACCAGTAATGGACAGAAAGGCCATTCATAAATATCAGAATTTAAATAGTTTGTCACTTTGTCTTTACAGAAGTTGGTGGAACCATTATGGTGGAGACTTTATAATCTATTTGAAAGCTGACACACCCTCTAAATAAAAGTGCATGAAGTAACTTTTGTACATTTTTGATCTAAGGACCAAGATTGAAGAG
Source organism: Megalops atlanticus (assembly GCA_019176425.1). Classification (NCBI taxonomy): domain Eukaryota; kingdom Metazoa; phylum Chordata; class Actinopteri; order Elopiformes; family Megalopidae; genus Megalops; species Megalops atlanticus. Next base: position 31,451,980 of record CM032882.1, read on the forward strand.
ATTCAGCAGAAGAAGGAGGAAGAGTTGAAGTCCATGAACATACGTATCCAGAAACTACAGGGGGACTTGATGTCAGCCAATCAGGTGAGGCATCAGCACAACAGTCTATCCCAGAATGCCAAGGGCAGCCTTATGGTAACTTACACATCATACAGTGAAAGACAGAAGCAGATAAAATATACTACATTCATAAACCCCTAAAAACTATATTGTATATATGTATCACACATTTCTAAAGCCCTGAAAAATATATTGTATGAAACGAATACCACATATTCATGAACCCCTGAAAAGTATACTGTAACCCTTGGAAAGCATTGCATGAAATACATATCACACATTTTTAGGGCACCATGAGAACAGGAGTTGCGATGAAAATTTTGTTGCTTAATCCCCGGTGGGGAACTGCTGTTGCATCCTCGAGCAGAGTGTTCAATCTGAATCACTTCAGTGGATATCCGGCAGCAAAAATGCTAAATGTGCTGCTCAAGCACTGACATTATTCTAATTTATTTTCTAAGCTTAGCTGACCTACCTACGCTAAGCAAATAAATAAGAATAACGTCAGGGTCGCTGTCGCGTGTTCAGACGTTGGAGATGATTTCCACAATGATTTAGAAGTGGGGCACGGCTAGGCTGCGCATCCCTCATCGAGGTTGCAGCCGGTTTTAAATAACAATCTGGCTGTGGTTTTGTCTCTCTGTGTGTGCAGAGCATCGCTGAGCTGAAGGAGCAGCTGCAGAGCCAGCAGAAGGAGCATGAGGTGGCTCTTCACGTACTCAAAGACCAGGTACCCCCACATACACCTTCAGCCTGTACTCCTTTAAACTGCTGCTCCTGAGCTACCTCTGGCCTCTTAGTAAGGAGATGGGAATAAAATGGTTCAACTGACCTCCTAACCTTTATACTCGAACCTGGTTTGGAGATCACGTTTTCTGCTGGCTGACAGCAAAAGTGAACAAATCTTTTTAGTTGTATTCTTGAAAACATTAAGGAGAATTTTCGCAGATATCTTTGTGTGCTTACACCTCCTTTCACCATGTTTTCCTCTGGTGAGACAACTTTTCAAGATGATCTGCTTCACCACTCACCAGAGTAAACTCAATGAAACTCTCTCAAAACCTGCCCTTGAAATTTTGGGACAGAGACGTTTTTAAACATCAGATTTTATTCCCCGCTCTAAGGAAGCTGGCCAATGCTATGCTTATTAAGTTGGAACATTGAGTATGGCTATGTGCAAAAAATTAAATGGCTTACAAAAAACAGTTCTCATTAGAAGTCAAGCACTGTGCACATTCAGTTAAATGAGTTTAAAAGAGAAGAGCCTCAAAGCCACTCTGCAGCTCTCCCTGCAGGTTTTGCCCCCAACATTGCTGACACGCCTGTATTTAATCTAGAGGTAATAACACTGTCCACGTTCAAACGGTACAATGAATCAATACGCTTATTAGCGGCCTGTCCTTTCATATACCAGCCAACCCTCACATTCACAGACTGCACAAAAATGAAAATGACATTCAAACACTGTTAAAGTAGGAGATTAACAGCAAGCAGGCATTTGCAAATATAGATTTGATGGATAGGGAATTCCATAAAGCAAGATAAATCATTCAGATGCATTTTACAGCTTAACTAATTTACTAAAGACTAAGTACTGAGATTTAAGTGACAGTAATACATTAAAGAATCACTGTAGCGGGGACAGATGCTTAAAGCTAGGCTGAGTACATGAGCAGAGGTGTTTCTCAGTACTTTGTTATTCAGTGTGCTTGAAGATAAATGCAACTCAGGGGAAGGACTCTTAAATGGTTAGACAGCGGGCCTATACAGCAGTTTCAGAAAGACGAAAATCAGCGTAGTTTGGTTTACTGCAGTATTGTCAAACACCAAACCATAAACATGGCCGTAGCTTAAACTCAAATCACAACAGGTTTCTCAAAAGATATAAATAGGCATGGTATCGCATCCCTACACTGGAAATGGGAGTTCCGTGGACGACTTTGGTGCTGAGTATTGATCAAAATATGACTCAGACTTACAGGTATTATGCTGTTTTTTTTTCCTCTTGCTTTTTCAGCACTATAAAAAAGAATGTAATGTCAGCACCAGGAAAACCTGTTGTAAATTGTAATTATTTCTACACTTTACAATAAAAAAGTGCTCTTCTCTACATTTGTTGATACAGCTCGTCCTTGGTTGAAATGACTGAAGTAAAAAAAAAAATGCACACTTTCCTCAACAAATCTGAAGTGGAAGTAAAGTGAAGTTAGAGTCCCCATTACTCTTCCTTATGGATTTTTCTACAGTTGTAAAACTTGAGGAAAGTATTTAATTGGCTGTTAATGATGGAGCTGACCCCTGGTACTGCAGATCACCTAAATAATTAAGGATTAGCCTGATTGAGGGTGTGAAGTGGACTGGAGTAACAGAGACAGAGTGTTTGGTGATGGTCTTTTGGGACCAGTATGTCTTAAAGTTAATAAGTGTCGGTAGATTATTCATTGAATTATATTGTCTCCTGGAAGCTGCAATGTCATGTGGTACCTCTGCGGGCATACACACTTTAAATGAGCTTCAGGTACTTTAGACAACACAGAGATAAGACGCAAATTTTAAGATAAGAATTTTAATCTTTTTTCCCCCAATATGTGGGTACAATCATTCATTTCTTGGCTGCTGTCCCTGCGTGTCTCTATGCTGGAATCCTTTAGGCGTCCTGCGAGATCTAATTTCTAATTTCCCCTCTTGTCTTTCTCCTCCTGTGACTTTCTTCTTCTTGCCTGTTTTCCTTTATCTTTCTGTATCCCTCCATGTAATGACCACTCTGTCCATTTCCCTTATACCGTCTGTATCCGTGTCCCACCCCTCCTTTTTCCCATCCCTGCCTAAATATTGTCCTCTTCACTTCTATTTCCCACCCTCTTTCTCTCTCCCCCTCTCTCTCCCTCTCCCTCTCTTCCTCCATCTCCCCCCCCGCCTCTGTTCCCTCTCACCCTCTCTCTTCTCCTCCCCTCTCCATCTTTCCCTACCTCTCTACTCCTTTCCCCCTCCCCCTCCCTCTCTCCCCTCCTTCTCTCTCCCCCTCTCTCTCTCCCCCATTCCCCTCTCTCTCCTCTTCTCTCTTCCTTTCTCTCTCCCCATATCCCCCTCTCTCCCTCTCTCTCTCCCCCCTCCCCCTTCTCTCTCTTTCTCTCCCCCCCTCCCTCTCCCTCTCTTCCTCCATCCCCCCGCCTCTGTTCCCTCTCACCCTCTCTCTTCGTCCCCCTCTCCATCTTTCCCTACCTCTCTACTCCTTTCCCCCCCCCCCCCTCCCTCTCTCTCCCTCTCTCTCTCCCCCATTCCCCTCTCTCTCCTCTTCTCTCTTCCTTTCTCTCTCCCCATATCCCCCTCTCTCTCCCTCTCTCTATCCCCCCCCCCCCTTCTCTCTCTTCCTCTCCCCCTCCTCTCTCTCCCTCTCTTCCTCTCTCTCTGGGGTCCGTGTCTATGGCTGCTGTGATGCAGGTAGCGTGTCAGAGTGCAGTGAGTCAGGAGCAGGTGGAGAGCATCCTGAGTGAGAACGATGCTCTCAGGACTAACCTAGCAGCTCTAGAACAGGTACATCTCCCTCTGCCCCCTCACCAAGCGTGAGGGCGCTGCCATCATTCACCCATCACTGCCACTCATCCCATCCAGGCTAGGCGGTAGTTTTACCCGGTTCATGCACAAGTGTTGAGGTGTAAATTTTCTAATTTTCTAAATTTCATCTTCAGGAGTCAAAAAATTCCTTTGTCATTTCCTCTATTTTTTTCTTTCTCATTGTCTTTTTTCTACTCCATCATAACCATGCATCCACAGGTTTTAACTTAATACTGAATTATTTATATTGTGTTTCATAATCATTATCCCCCCCCATATATTAACATGATAATATTTTGCTTTGTAAGCACACTTAAAAGTGATTGTATAGGCAAATTATTAATGGTCATGATTCATTCATACTATTTTTTTTTTCCAGTTTTCCTAATATATTAACATGGTGGCATTTTGCTGTGTAAGCATGCTTTAAGGTAGCGTATAAAGAAATTATTAATGATCATTATTCATTCATGGCATCTTTCACTCAGTTTTGGACCCTTGCACTCTGCATTTGTGCTGGAAAGCAAAGCAAAGCACCTGGCCCTTGCACAGTGCAGGAGTCCCTGATCTAAACTAATCTGAACTGTGTTATATTTTAACCTGGTGCTACTTTTATCAGACCCAGAGCTCAACTGAATAGCTTCTTTCTCTGTGATACTGACCCTAGTGTCTGCTGATGTGTATGTGTGTGTGTATGTGCGTGTGCATGTGTGTCCATCAGATCCAGACAGTAAAGACCCAGGAGATGAACCTTCTGCGGGACCAGAACATGGCCCTGAACGTGGAGCTGCAGCAGAGGCAGGCAGAGCAGGAGAACTTCCTGGCGCAGAGAGATGACCTCAACTCTCAGCTGCAGGTCTGCTCCGTCTCCCAGCACCCAAAGCATTCCTGGCTTTCATTTTACTACAGAAAGATTTAAAGACAGGCTTGAGTGCACAATACCTGCAAGCAAAGCCGGCCTGCCCTAACGAGCAGCAATCTTAACACCAGGCGATTTCTCATAATCTAACTATAATTGCATCAGCCCACAGACAATCTAACAGCAGGCTCTGGCTCCCCTCGTTAATTGTTTTTTTAAATATATGTTTCATATTTTCAGATAGGGAGTAGTATCTCATGGCTGTTTTTGCTTTGCAAGGCCGGTTTGGCAGCAGAGCCTCCGATTTTAAATGTCTGAGTGTCACTGATATGCCGCGTGAGCCGTTTGGCCACCTCTGGCCGATGTTTAACCGGTTCCCTCCCCCGCTCCTTCCTGCCATGACTGCTCAGGAGGCCAACCGCGCCAATGCCCGACTTCTGGAGCAGCTGACGGAACTGGGCCAAGAGAAGGAGAAGATCCAGCAGGAGCTGGAGGAGACCAAAAAGGTACAGAAATAACGCACATGAATATTTGAATCATGACTCAATCCCTTTGCTGCGCTTATGAAAGAGAGAGGCCTGAGATTATGTTCGAGGTTAAGTAGAAGCCTCTGCGATTCTCATTTTTGTAGTGATGAGCACTACAAAAATCTCTCGATTTAAGGAACTCCAATATCTGAGCCTGAGAGGTGTAATTAATGTTAATGAGTAGTTTTATCTGTAGAAGAAATCTGTCTGCCAGCCATCCAGCACTGTTCCCCTTGTGAGCTCCCATTGGACCATGGCAGATCAGGGCCTAGTGTTGAAGGTGTGGAAGGCGTTGAAGGTGTTTCAGGTGAGGCGGAGTGACCGTGTGTTCCCTGCGCTCCTCTCCCGCAGACGGCAGACAAGCGCAAGGCCATGCTGGACGAGCTGGCCATCGAGGTGGCGCAGGAGAAGTCCCGGCACAAGGAGGAGCTGAGCGACGCTCGGCTGCAGCACGAGAAGGAGGTGCTGGCGGTGCGGGCGCGCTACGAGAAGGAGCTGCGCGGCCTCCACGAGGACAAGAACCGCACCGAGGAGGAGATCCGCGCCCAGCTCCGAGACGAGAAGGTGAGGAGGGGGAGGGAGTCAGAGTGGAGGAGGTCTGCTCCCAGCTGTAAGACCACAGGGTGGGGAGAGACAGGGTGTTAGAGTGAAGGAGATCCACGCCCAGCCATAATTGTCTGGAGTGAAGTGTGTAGAGACAGTGTATGGGAGGGGAGTGCATCTACTCAAGGCTCAGACAACAAGGTGAAGGAATATACTGGAATGTAGTAGATGTGCTCCCCTTTTCAGGGTGGCAATGTAGCATAGTGGTAAGAGACTCGTAACTAAAACGTTGCTGGTTCGCTTCCCCTCTAGGGCACTGCTGTTGTACCCTTGGGTGAGGTACTTAACCCAGAATTGCCTCAGTAAATATCCAGTTGAATAAATGGGTAACTTATAAAAACAAATTGTAACCTATGTAAACTGCTCTGGATAAGAGTGTCTCCTAAATGACAATAGTGTGATGTAAAGGCGAGAAGTCTGGGAGGCATGAAAGGGGAGAGAGGGAGATGCAGGAGGGTGTCTGATATCTGACTGAACCGAGGAGGAAGCGCGAGGCGGGGGTAATGGAGGACAGTGTTGTATGTGAGAGAGAGAGAGGACAGAGGAGTGGGTGGGGAGCAGGCTGGCAGAGCAGAGAGCTGTGAAGCAGCAGGATTAAGAGGTGCAGGTTGGGAGCCTGTCTTTGTGCTCGGTGCTCTGACTCCTGCGCCCGGTGCTATGCTTTATCTCATGCCCCCTGCTCGTTCCAGGCACGCACGCGAGAGCTGGAGAGCCTGCAGCACACAGTGGAGGAGCTGCAGGCTCAAATCCAGTCCATGGAGGGCACCAAGGGATGGTTCGAACGCAGGCTCAAAGAAGCTGAGGTACATACCTGAGGCTCTGACCAAGGGCTTTACCATGTCACACCTCATTGAAGCTACCACAGGATTTCACACTAGCACCAGCACAGCTTTTCATAACTTATTTCTGTGTCAAATATACAAATACTTTCATATCTTGCTCATGAGAAGGAGCTGCGAGTCATCCTTAATGAGAGGACTGTATTACACTAGTGACCACTAGATGTCAGTATTGCTATGCCTTTATTAAGATTTACATCTTTCTTACAGTGACAGGTATTAATACTTAGAATTTGTATTTCCCATCACTGGTAATACCCTTTGGTCTGTGTTTGCCTTGTAGAATATTGAGAGTGTTTCGTGAATATACATGATCATTTAAAAGGCCCATTTGAATTAAAGCTGAGCGTGCGATTTCTGTCTGGCCCATACATGCTCATGAATAATGCAGCGATCTGATTTCGATTGAATGTTAATGCACTCGTCTGCTCTAGATTACAGATTATCTCAGACGGCATTTTTTTTTTTTTTTTTTTTACATTTTGTAGAATGTAATCGAACCCGTGCTCTGACTGCGCTCTCGTTTGCATTCTGTCTGCGTTGACGTATGCGGCATTTCGCAGACACTTGGACAGGGGTGCCCGGGATAATGGGGTTTTACCGGGGATATCTCCCGGAGGATGGTCTCATAGATGAAAAGAGACAGGACTGAGTGGCTTGTTGGCAGAGGCCCGGTGGCGCCGTTCTGAGCAGCCCCTCGCTTCACCTCTCTCTCTCCCTCTCTCCCCTGAGCAGGAGACCGTGGAGAAGAACACGCTGGAGCACCAGGAGCAGGTGCAGAGGCTGCAGACGGAGCAGGCCGAGCGGCTGCAGGTGAGCTCTGCCTCTCACAGACACCCCCACCCCGAATGACCCCCCGCGTAGACGCTGTTGTCCGAGCCCCGTGGGCATTGGGGCCCTTGACGGCCTCATTGACTGTACTGCTTGCTGTGGGAGGCTGAAAGTGTGCCTCGCAGTGCCAGCTTAGTCGGTTGGAAACCTGATGTTTGAATGTGCTTGTTGGGCAGTATATTTCTTAGTGTGGTTTTTGAAATCTTACACATTCAGACTAAATTGCCACTTATAGGTTGCCATTCAATAATACGTTGAGCATATACCTTGTAATTCCATGATACATGAGTGCTGTTCTATGAAGAGCTAAAATGTGTAGTCAAAAATAATTTCTTTTTCACATACATTATATGTAACACAGTGTAACACAATATCTAAATATACATGAAATCATGTTCTGTTAATTTGTGTGTAATTGCTACTTTTACATAAGTGGCATTTAATTCATTCTCTGTAGAATATGGAAGCTTGAGCAGTGAGGCACACACAGCTGAATGGGCACATTAGCCTTGAACGTTGAGTGCCAGGCAGGTCTGCATACCATATGAACACCTGCAGAAACCCCTCCCCCTTTTCAAGAAGGGCAGTGAAAACACAAACAAACAGCAAGGCCTCTTCTAAATTAGCCAAAAAAGTCTAATGTCTGTGCCCAGGTATTTAGAGGGAAAATATGCGTAACTTAAGTTGAGTCATGCCAGTTGGATATTATGTTAGTTTAGCTAACTAGCTAGATAACGTTATCTAAATAGTCTGTTGAAAGTTAGCTGTTCATCTAGGAAAGTAGTAGCTAAGCTTCTCATTCTTACTGGGATAAATATGGCTTTGTTTTAAGCTGTTAATAGTTAGCTAATTGTTAATGTTTGCTTGCGCCAACCTTGCAGTGATGTTCTTATAAAGGCTTTTTGCAAAGTGCTGGGGTTTTCTGGTATCTGGATCAGTTTAGAAGTATGCCATGGCGACCCATGCGATGGGGCACATGGCACAAACCCATGTCTGCTTTTTCCCATGGAGAATTTGGTATGGTGGACCCAGCTGCACTCCATCCACTGCGGCTCGCTTGGGTAATATTCATTTGGAACAATGTGAAAATGGATCTTAACTCTGTGCGTGTCAGGCAAAATGGCAAGATTGCCAGATACTGTGCATTTTAAAGCAGTTGAAATATAATATTGCGAAATGAAAATAAATGATTGCAGAAGGACATTAAAGCAATGTCATTGGTTTTAGTAAAGGTTTTATGCGTCTACAGATTATAAACTGACTGTCAGTAATTTTATGTGTTCATTGTGAGACTTGAGCACCACTTTGAGCTTGGGGAAAACTTTGAAAAATAACCGAAATGAATGATTATTGCTTGTAATTCTTTTTTTGTCTTAAGGCGAAAGAAGCAGAGATTGATGCGGTGAAGCAGCAGCTGGCTAATATGGAGAAGGAGAGGGATGAACACGGCGCCACCATCAGCAAACTGAAGCAGGTAAACTCCTGGATAATGACATAGGCATCTTTCAGTCTCATGCATCTCTCCAGATGTGAGGCATTTTTGTTTGAACATCATGTTTGTTGAGTTCACATTTAAAACATGTTTAGGACAGAAAATTAACAATGGGAAAACAGTAAGAAAGAACAGAAAAAAACAAACTCAGAAGAAGGGAGGGCTACAGGTGATTTCCACAGTTTTCTGATCCAAAGAGAGGACATACATAGCACAGCCAATGATGGCTGGGGCAACTTGGTGTACAAGATATTAAGGATATTCTTTACATATTCACATTTTCTCACTCCCCTACCAGTACATCTTCTGAATCACCATGTTCAGTTAAATACAGAAATGGTCCCCATACCTCTTCACATATATTGTGTGTGCCTTTAACAAAAAGATGATTTTACAGATTCTGTTCTCATGCTTATTTTATTAACTTGAACGCTACCAGAGAATCCATGAGAACAGAAACTGTATTAATAAAGTTCTGTAGTAATAAAGAAGTTTCAGTCTCCTTGGTGTTGTGTGATTAGGCTTCCTAGGTCAATGTCAGTGAACCTCAATTTAATCAAACTCCAAGACAAATTAAAAGGTCCATATTAGGTAAAATTTGGGTAGAGCAAGCGTAAAAATATCTAAATGTGGCCATGTTCTGTTGGTGCCTTTTTTTGCATGTGCAGTGAGGCATCAGCTGACCTGGTGTTAATTACACAGCTACCATCATTAAGGCAGTCATTTCATTGGCTTGATTTACAACAGGCTAGGTCAGAGTTGAAATATGTGGTGCTTATGCAGTAATGATATTTTTATGGGTTCAGCTAGGTAGCAGTGTGGCTACATTGCAGCCATCGGAAGAGTTAGTTGGTATTGCAGTACATGGGAAAACAAGTTATTAGTATTAGGGTAAAAACCATGATTTTGCGGGGAAAAAAACATTAAAGTAAGGCATTAAATTCATTAACAGGTAGGACAGATTTGACTAATTCATTCTGCACTTCTGTATTCTTTAAACCAAATATGGAGATGCAAACAGCATTAAAATGGCCTAAAACATGATGAAATGCTGATAATAAGCAAACACATATGCTGAAAAGTAAAGTACATCACACCTTTTGAATCTGGTAAAAAAGTTGCAGGGTGCTTTGTAGATCTGTGCAGCGTTACAGTACTGATATTTACTGCACATTGAGACTGAAAGTCCTGCATGGAGGTTCTGCTCACTGTGTTTTGTGTCCTGCAGGAGATTAAAGACACGGTGGACGGACAGAGGATCCTGGAGAAGAAGGGGAGCTCGGCGGTGAGTACAGCGCCGTCACTGGCTGGGAGCGGCCCGAGAGGAAGCCATGACTCAGCTCTCCGCTTTAATTTACAAGGAAGTAAATTAAAATAATACCTACAGGTGGCAGACAGTGCACCCCCTCCGCTCCCGACCGCGGAAATTGGGTCGTTTATTGATGAGCTGGCTTGACCTTGGCGGCTAATTATCCAACTTGCGCCTCGGTGCTAAAATCCGTTCAGCAGTTAATTGCAGGTGTGCGGTGCTGCCTGGAGGCCCAGGAGTCGCCCGTTTTTTTGATTTCTTTGTGACTTTCGATCCACATTGCAGCTGTCAGTTGGTTGCCTCTCACTTTTATAAATCAGATGCCCATTTAGAATGACCTCAATAACCTGCAGGCCCTTGTGACAGGAGTCTGGGTGTGAAATTGGAGGAGAGGGGTTCTTGTTGCATGATGGTGCTGTTGTTGGCCGATACGAGGGTGCATTTTGGCTCATGAGTCTGGGTTTCCTTCCTGCAGCTAAAGGATTTAAAGAGACAGCTCCACCTGGAGAGGAAGAGGGCAGATAAACTACAGGAGCGACTGCAGGAGATCCTGACCAACACCAAGACCAGGACAGGTACAGAGGGAGGACCAGCAGACTGTCAATCTTGGCCCTTACCCAGGAAACACCTCCAATGCTACAGAGAGACTTTACCTTGAGGAAGGGTATAAAAGAAAGGCAAAATAACAATAAGTAAAATCATTATATCCCACTCTTAATCTTTGCTGTCCAAACTAACAGTGCTCAAAACACAGAGACTGATAGATTCTTACCTTTGACAATGTCACATATATTTCACATACATAGTCATACATGTAAAAGTACAAATACAAACACAGGCAGCGTGTAGCATTAACAAGGCTTTTCATGCAAATAAATGAATGTACAAAGTACACAGAAATATAAAAATATATCAAATATAAAACCAAATTGCACACAGCATAGATGCCTGCAGGGACAGAATTAACTCACAATTAATCACAGCTGTGAATGGTCAGGATGGTTTTATATGTGTACTTTCTGTGCAACCCATGTTAATCTGCTGTGCTGCTATGAATAGAGACAAACATGAATTACTTTATTAGTCTGAACCATTCTTCACCGTATGCTTAAGGATAATCTAATAGAGACATTCTGAAGTGTAACTAAACAGTTAGCCTTAGAGGAAAGAATCTCTTTGCAATATATAAATTAATGAGCCATTTCTGCTGTGGCCTAGGTCATGTTTAGCATGATACAGCTGCGCTGTTTATATATATAATATTAATATATAAATAGTGCTACCTCGAGCTATAGTAGATTAAAAGAGTGTGAATGTTTATGTAAGGCACACCGGTAAGTAAATGAAAAGTATTTTGAACTATCGAAATGTGGACTGTGTTAAAGGGGTGGTATAAATATTTGTACAGATGTTCGACTAACTTACCTACCACCTCCTTTTTAAGTTAAAATAGTATGTCAGAGAACAGTTTAGCTGTGAAGTGAAATGAAGTGATTTAACATGAAAGTTACGGCTAATTACACATGCAGGTTGACATTTTAAATAGTACTTTTGGAATACTGGTGGAAAACATACATTTTCCTCCGTTGTGATCGCTGAGTGACACCTCTGGGCAAACTGCCCCGTCTCAAAGCACAGTGTGATCTTGGACAGGAATTGCAGTTTCTCTGTCACAGAGAGGCCCGGTGACTGTTTACTAAACAACTTCATGAAATATTGATGAAAGCCTCTTTTGTTGTCTTTTAACTTGGCGAGAGTCGGCAGAGCAAATCTGCAATCTTACGAGAACAGTTGTTAATATACAGCAGCATAATGACAACGCCATGGTCCATTTGGTTATCTGGCGCACCTTGCTCTGGAGTCTCGTATCTCTCATTCTGGACATAATTTTGTGGGATTGTGGCAGTAAAGTCCGGGCGTTCTGCATAATTTACGGAGAGAGCGGAACGAGTTTGAAGCCGCTGCGCATGTTCCGCTGTTCAGACCCCTTTAGAACGCTCCTGAATGGACTGCCGTCTCCTGCCTCGAGACACGGAGCTTTCAGAGCCCTTGCTGAGCTCCACACTCTTAACACCGAGCAAATTAACACATGGCAGCGTGCTGCTCCACTGGAAAAGCAATGCAGCACTAGATGTTTTCTCAATGGGTGAGTGGCGTCTTTTAAAAAAAAAAAAAAATAATAATAAAAAAAAACATTTACTCCTGTGGGGAGGCCCTAAGACGACAACATCAACGGGATGTGGACTGCTAAATATTTCATGGCGCCCCCCTCTAAAAATGTGCCACAGAGCAAAGCAGGCTTGCATTTGCACTCCTCGGGTAGTTGGTGATGCCAGGGCAATCCTCTTTGGGGGCATCTATAATTTAGGTGGCTGTAAATATTTAATGGTTGCTCTACAGAAAGTTGAGAATCAGACATTTTAAAGTAGGGAAGCTCTATCTTTGTCATGCATCCAGAAGAGCCCTAAAAAGTTGGTGGACAAGAAAGCTATCTTTTCAAGCCCCTCCCAAAAGTTCCCTCCGTTTTTTTTTCCATGGTTTATAATACAGGGTGTGGCAGAGGGAGGCTTCAGGAACCCCATAATGGGTGGAGCATGGGCTACTTTGAACCAATCGGAGCACTTTAGTTTAAATAACTGAGTCACTGAAAGCACCTGACAGCTCCTCCCACTGCTGCATTCCTGAAGCCTCTCTGTCCAATCACCACTCTGCCTTCCAGTGTGTGAATGCCTTCAGTTTAAATACTGTTGCAGTTACATAACAGTGGGTAACAAAACCACCCTTGGGTTTCTTTTAGTTATTGTTTACTATTTTGATACTGTTTTATTGAAATTTTTGGAACCCGCTTTGCTTATTTATGCACCAGTGGTAGGCACAGTAACACCATGAAGGCTTTTGGTGTTTTCATTTATTTAAAAATCCTCAATTATTAAAAACCCTGCAGCTGAATGAAGCAAAGCCCCAGGATGCTCGTAGAACAGCGTGAACGTCGTGCTGCGGGAAGCCGTAATGGCCGGTCTGGCGGCGCGCTGAGTGGCTGTGTCTCTCCCTGTGTCTCTGCGCAGGCCTGGAGGAGCTGGTGCTGTCGGAGATCAGCTCTCCCAGCCGGACCCAGCAGACGGGAGACAGCAGCAGTGTCTCCTCCTTCAGCTACCGGGAGATCATGAAGGAGGGCGCGGCCGCGCAGAGCAGCAACAAGGTAGCGCAGCCCGGTGCTAAATGCGCCTCAATGGTGGCTCTCACCTCAATTACAGAAACGCACCCCACGGTGGCATTCACCTCAGTTCCAAATATTCAGGAGTCGCTGATCTTGAACATACGTTCAAGATCAACCTCCTTTTACATGTGGGGAGCAGGGAGAGAAAAGCGCAGAGAAATGGCACAGTTAATAGGACACAGATGTAAAAAGATGAAAGCAGTGTTCTTCTCTGCACCTGGCTGATTTGCCATTCTTTCCCATGGTGTTATTCTCCTCAGACACTGTTCTTACCGTGTACTGTCAGATCAGAAGTTATCGGCATCTGTTAAAACCTCAGGGGTGACTTGAAACTCAATGCAAAAAAAATGGGATGAAGTTGTGCGGAGGAAGTATGAGATGAGAATCTAGCCTTAAGCAGCCATTTTCTAGATTTAAAGTACAGGTACAGGTTGTTCACTGTGAAAGAGTACGATCAGTGTTTAAAATGCTTTCAATATTACAAAGCAAAACTACAGAAGACTCATTTTCTTATGCTCTGAAGAAAATTCATTGTGTACAAGCTACTGTGTGGATGAGAAATCCCATTTGCCTTGCTCAAATTAGTTGGTGAAATGTTCAGTTTTTTGTCTCGGGATGTAAACAAAAATCAATGTGATTCATTTGGAGTACACAACAGTCCTGGGCAGCTAGTTACAAAATAAAGGTAGATTCAAGCCACTGGAAAGACTTAAGATGTTGGTTTTCTACGTACACTGTAATTTGACTGTAGTAAGGACAAAGTGCAACTTACATGTTGAGTTCTAGACTAAAGACATTATTACAAAGGAGGAATTTGTGTGTCCTCAATCATGCATCATTACATTACATTCATTACATACACATTAACTGTTGCCATCTGTGAAACAGGGCAAATCAGTTTTTTTGGCCTGTCTGACACTGCCCAAATATGAGGGTTTGAACATGGCATATTCCCTTCAAAATTTTTACGGAATTACATAATGTGCTATGTAGCATTCAAGAATGAAGCAGCTCGGTACCAGACAGAGCTAAAAATCTGTCAGTTACCAGAAAACTGGCAGTCATGTCCACTGCCCTTTCATCTTCTGTTAATGATAAATTTCATGTGTTTTCTCAATCTGACTAGTTTCCTACCAAATATGTGGGCATATCATCTCAGAGACCTGTGAGAGAGTTTCCCTAAAACACAGATTTCTTTAAAAGGTTCTTTTGAACAGGAAATGATTATATTCTTCCATGTCTCCATCCATTGCAAAACTTAATTGCCCTCAATACACAGACTCAGTTCTCTGATTCTCTGTTGTAAGAGTTGCTGGACATTAGCTGCGTAAGAAGGTTCACCACTGTCTCTCTCCGCAGTCTAACACGGGCAGTCCGCAGTCCCAGCGCCCGGCCGACCTGTCGGACGATGAAGTCAGCGAGCTCTTCCAGCGCTTGGCGGAGGTGCAGCAGGAGAAATGGATGCTGGAGGAGAAGGTAAATCTCCATCCACTTCCCCGCCCCTCTGTCTTGTCAAATGCAATTTTACTATCAGGCTGGCTGCAGTAATATGTTTGTTGGTGATCTAGCTGCGTGCTGTAATTGTGTTTGTATACGGTGTAGGTGTACAGGTTGTTGACAGCACAGAACCACAAGCAGCAAAATCAGTTAGTGTTTGCGTTCTTGTTTATGGGAAATATATTTAAAAGATTTTAAATTCACATAAATAAGGTGTTTTCATGTAAGAACACATGAATGGAACGAGCCTCCGTTTGCACTCAGCATATAGATACTGGCGTTAACGTCCAATCTGTGTGAATTGGAGGGATCCGCCTGCTAGGCCTTTCCTGAGGAGGTATTTTTTGCGAACGTGTTTTTTGGTAGTCCGGATGGGAAGTGGTCCACACTTCTCATAGTAGGTGGCGATGTTCCATTAAGCTCATTGAAGGAAAACCCACAAAGGCCTGTTGTATATATTAATGTGAGGGCTAGCGAGGCAATGGGCAGGAACCACAGTAAATGGAGTTGTGAACGAGCTGGCGAGCAAGGGAGTAATAGTGTAGACTGAAGCCCTGTTAGCGGCGTGGGGGAAAGGAACTATTAACGCAATTAGCTGCAGTCCTTGCATACTTCTTTCTTTTAGCAGTTTGATTCAGGTGCGGGGTTGTGCTAGCCTAGGAGCGGAATAAAGGCATCAAATGCAAAATATAAGCTTTAAAATGCACTGTGAACATCTGAGAGCTCTGCAGGACAAACTCCTGCTACAGGGTGTTACCTAGTGAATAGCATTTTACCATCCTGAAAGACCCCAGAGAATATTCACAATCATGAATGACTAACAAAATGTGTAGCCCCTTGCCACACGTTTGGAGAGCATTCAGTCTCAAAGCTATTTTGCTTAGACTTTTACATTTAAGTAACACAATAAAGCAGTAGTATATTTTTCACTTCTTTTACTTTGTCATGAATTCAGCTGAAATGAACAAAATATTGACTGGGAATGCCTTCCTAGTTTGTTTTTACGAGCTGGCAGAGTTGTGCAGTTTCATCACCAGAAAGTGATGGAGGAAAGGCTTGGAGAAGGGGCCAAGGAGGGTAGCCTGGGTTAGTGACTGGTGACAATGGGGCGGTTTCTTCAGGTGTCAAACCTGGAGAACGGGCAGGCCGGGGTTAATAACACTGCTGTGAGAGAAGGTTATAGTGTTGCGAAGTGTTACTCTGTGGTTCTTGGCAGACAGCAAGGGGTCAGCTTGATGTTTCCTGTGGAGATTGAGGTCTCGGAGTGGCACAAGCTGCACTGGTAGAAACAACACGTCTGACAAGTCTGTCTGTCTGCCTGGTCATCCAGGCAGAGGGCCGGCCAAGATACGCCGTGATCCGTGAAGAGAGCTGTTTATCAGGAGCAGGAGAGGAGAAACACCCGGGTGTCACTTCCTGTGTCCTCCTTGAAATACCAGCTTGTAATTTATACTTAAACCTGCTTACTGTTCCTGCAAGCCCAAGGCCAAGCTGTATTGTAGGCCTGTCTGACTCTACAATTGTTCTCATTCCTTTAAATTTGTGTTATACCTGGGTCATTTGTCGCTGCGTCAGTTGTGTGTTTTCTGGCACTGTATTGTGTGTTTGTATCTGTGTTTGTGTGTGTGCGCGTGTGTGCACACGCATGACTGCTGTTTCTCCTGCATATGACAGCTGATTGATTGACATGTGTCACGCTCTGAGGTCATAGGCTCCCTCGGGGCATGGACGTCCGAGCGGCTCGCGTGACGGACGTGCGCTCTGTGTTGCAGGTGAAACACCTGGAGGTGAGCTGCTCCTCCATGGCCGATGACATCTGTAAGAAGAGCGCCATCATCGAGACCTACGTCATGGACAGCAGGATAGGTGAGGCGCTGTCCCTGGGTGCCCCGGGCCGGCTCACCTTTCACCCACGCCCGAATCTGACCCTGGTTTGGCAGTGGTTTCAGCTGTCAGGGGCTGACTGCCGTGTAGCTGCAGTGCCTTTTTTTCCTAATGGGAAAGCTGAGAACTCGACAAGATAGAAGCAGAGGTTGCCCCACTGACTGCCCCTGTTCAGCCAGAGCTGGAGCAGATTTAGAGAAATCGAACAGCATGGCAGAACCTAAAGCCATTCATTTTTAAAGAAAGTTACAGTGCCTTGGTTATTTTAATGTTACCAATGGATACAGAGTTCAGATTTGTTTTTCTGTCAGTGTTGTGCTTAACTATTATTTTAGGATAATGAGTCCCAAACCACATTCGGTAAACTTTAGTGTGGAGAGCTGAACATCAATAATTTGGCTCTTTTTTATTATTAAATCACTTCGCACTTCTTTGACGACTAGATTAAAAAAGCCCTTTGACAGATGTCTGTTGCAGACAGCTTACAAAGATAGCGTTCAGCGCTTTCCTTTGCAATTGTGTATTTACTCAGTTCTATTATTACATCTGAACTCTTCCTACCGCCTCGGTTTTGTAATCCGTTTTGAACGTTTTACCGTTTCTATTTATAATGGTGCTATTTTAGTGGGCAGGCGCGGGGCTGTGGAGTACACTTGAAGCAGCACTTCGCGAAATCTAATAACGCTGTGATATCAGCCGCGGGGCCCTGCGTGAGATTTGATGAGTTTCTCTTTAATAACGGCGGCGTGGCTCCGCGTAGAGGTTCCTCAGAGATGGAGTCACGGCACGCTAAGCCGCAGATCTGCTCTGTCAGATAACGGATAACCGGTCAACCATGTTAACTGCTCACTGCGGACCGCGTTCGGCCATTCTCTTGATTGGATGGCATTTCTTTTATCTGAACAAAGGGCTGCTTGGCTAGAGAAAGGATAGTGGTTCCTCATTCACAGCCAGCTCACTGCAGTCACATTCCTCATAGTGCCCAGCTAATTAGGGGACATGAAAATGTCACATGCCCTGACACGTCCATCATTTTCCCTGGACAGTCAGTGTCATCAGCCCTGTTCCAAATGAATGAGGAGGAACTGTTATATTGTTTCTTAGGTGTATAGTAATTTTTGTACAGCAATATTGTACAGTATTATTTTGGCAAATGCTGACATCAGATTCTGACGCAAGGAACCAAGTTATGCCACTACCATGCCCTATACTGTTCTCTTAATACATCATGCAAGATGTGCTCCCCTCTAAATAAATACAAAAAAGCCAAAACATGGAAGGTGATAACATGAAAACATGAACCCAGAATAGCCTAAGGGGCGGCTTACAGTCAGAGCTGAATGGAGGAAAAGGTCTGTCACCTGTGTGAACCATTCCTGTTCAGCAGGGCAGTTTTTCAGTACGGCAGGCAGAGCTCCCTGGGATTGTTAACTCAGAGTTTTCTCTCTCTCTCCAATGTGCTCATTTGCTCATGAGGGCCATAAAGGAGGTTTCTGCGCATGCACGTTTATTATATCTGGGTTTAATTTACTACTGCTTAGATCACTGACAGTATTATAGGACACATAAAATTATTTTTAGACTGCAGAGAGAGGAAAAAAAAAAACAAATGACAGTATCTGTTAGGGAGAGTGTAGCATGGTGTTGCTGAAAGTGATGATACAGAAGTTGGGGCCTGGCAGTTGGGAGACTGAAAGAAGAGTCTTACAAGGAGCTGTGTAATTTTCATTGTTTTAAAATGCTTGGTTTTGAGCGGTTTGATCTGTTTCTCTCAGATTCACCTGCTTTTAAGTCTGTAATTAACTGATGAGTGATTCTTAATGTCTCCTTACACTGTGAAGAACTCATTTTCACTCATTTTGCCATGGGCTTACATTTGATTTCTGATGTGAACAAGTGATTGAATAACTGTCTCTGACTTGTCTGAGAGAGAGGATGGCATTCTCTGTGAGAGCACACCTTACTAGAGTGAAAAATCTATGGGTCAGATCTGTACTGGGCTGTGAAGCTTAAGTGGGCCCCAACTGTTGCAATGATCAAAAGTGCAACCATGGTTAAATAAAAGTCCTGGTGGTATAAAATAGCAAAGAGCAAGTAGTCTAAACTGGTAATTTGGTCAGAATAAGGGTGAGTGTACCTCAGAGTCATCCAGTTCTATTTAATAGAATAGTTCTGTGTACAGAGGTGAGTACAGTTCTGCATTTTGCATCCTGAACAGTAATATTTTTCCCCAGACTCCTTTGTGTCAGTTTAGGTTCAGCAGGGTGTCATTGCTGCCCATTGTTCCATGCCTGGCCCACATGTGACCCCCCTACTCATGTTAAGTTCTCCCACTGGGGTTGAACTCAAAAGGCCGATATGTGGTGATATCAGCCACCCTCCACTATAGGGAAGTGCTGAATTGCATGCATTAGAGGAACTCCAAAGAGGTGTGAAGTTCACTCTGAGACAGGAGGCAGATGACAGGTTATCCTGAGAGGTGAGGCCCTTGATTTATCTCCGGCAAATCCTTCCTGATGTCACTCCCTGCTGTGGTATAAGTCATGCTTCACCTTAAATGGCTTAGTTTCCTCAGGCTGAGCAAGTTACCATGTAAAATCAAGGTACATAATGTGGTTATTAAACTTTAGTGATCACTGGTACTACGTTTATTCTGTTTTCTTCTCACGTGGAAAGTTTTTGTTTAATAATGGTATTAAATAAATCATATAATCATTATGTTTATGATAATATAATTGTCATATAATCAATAAAATAATGTAATAATAAGTAAGAAAGAACAGCATTAGTTACACAAAGGCAGGAGACATTTGCCATTTACCTGTCTAATAATGGGAAAAACCTCCATATAAGTATGCTCCTTAACTGTGAATTCATGTATTAATATATTTTAGAAAATGTAGTGCAGAATATTGCAATGCTCACAACTTCAAACGTGTTTTTATTATTTTAAAAATATTATTCACAGAGAAGCAGGAGGGTTGATTATTTTGTGAAATTCACTGGTGCATTCACAGTATCCAGGATGTTGTTGTAATATTTTTTCATTACTTTGAAAAAGGATTCAACTACAGATAATTTTGGGAGAGAGGCCCTTCGGTGCTTTTAAGAACAACAACAAAGAAACTTATCCCCTGCTATGATTCAGTCTTTGCTCAGGACATTGGCCTTTTACACACTGAGACACATACGTCTCACTGCGTTCAGTGCTGAATCATACCATTGCTATTAATGATGAAGTGCTGAAAAGAAGTTAAAAAATTCTGATTGGACTTAAGGAAGTTTTCAGATCAAAAACAACAAAACCCAGTTTGCTGGGCTAAGTCAGAATTATTTTCATCGCTGGCTGTTTTTTTTTCCCACTTCTCTAACAGAAACTTTGTGCAGAGTAAATTTCCTTCCTCACAAAGCTCTTCTACTCTGTCCATAAAAAGGAAATATATATTGCTTTGTGGAGACGGTAAAGCTGCACCACTCTGCACAGCGGAGGCTGGGGATTTTGAAAACACTTTGACAGTCACATCAAAGCCTGCCGGAGTGAGGAGACACGCTGAACTTACAGACACAGGTGTCTCAGTAATCACAAAGAGGAGGGGATACCACAACGTCTCAGCCAAATTCTCCGTGTGGCCGTCTAACCTTCCCCCCCTGTTCGGACTGGCTTTGCTTGCCTTCCTGTGCGGAGAGTCCTGGCACAGAGTCACCTCTCTGCAGCATCTTGGTGTTTGCTGTACTTTGAACCCCTACATGACTCGAGTCTCACACATACTGAACAGGCACTTTTGAAATCTTCACATGAAATATTTAAAGGGAAGTCATAAGTCACAGGTTTTAATGAAAGCACCATGGAGGTGTTAACATGTGAGGTGCTCAGGTCCAGGTTTTACACTGCATTGGCGTTATTTGCAAGGTTGAATTGGAATATTTGAATGTGAATAACCTTAATGAACAGAGTTTCAGTCCATTCACATTCTAACTAATATTCCCTCCACACCTAACATCGTAACGGCCTCATGCCAGTCTGGAAACGGGTGTTAACTGATGAACCTGTGATGTCACCGCAGCTCACAGATAGCTTCATTTCACTGATCTGAAATGACAGCTTCCTCCTTGACTGTATCAGCCATTGCAGTGCCAGTAATTTCGCTCAGTGCTTTGAAAAAGTAATGACTGTATCATACTTAAAATGATTTGTATCCAAATCTGGACCCAAGTCGTGCCCTTGAAAGCTTTTATTGGTGATAAAACACTCATGAATATGTTTGTGTACAAAGTGTGGATGGAGTTTCAGAATAAACAGGCCCTCCACCTTTAGCTGCTTAAGAATCTTCTGAATCATCGGAACCATAATGTTGCCCGTCAGCTCACAGTGCAAGTCCTCTTAGCAATTTACCTGTAGGCTGCACATCACAGTTTGGCACTCAGTGTGTGTCCCTAGCCACGTATTTTCAGCTGTGGCCCCTGAACTAAAAACATGTCTTATTTTCTGAGAGTTTTCTCATGTGCATTACTTAGCTTGCATGGTGTGAGCCCTGATTTGGAAATCTTTTTTTGCTCTTTTGTTTGTTTTTTTTTTTCTTTGGGTTCTGAAGCTGAGACTTAAATGCAGTGTGTGCTGTCAGCAGATCTAACTGCACTAAAAGTTTATTTCAGTTTCTTACCTAGAAAGATGCATGCCCTCAGGTCGTTCCTATTAAGTAAGGGTGTGCACTTTTATCTAACTGCATGTCCTCAGGTACATTTAATTAAAGGCCACTCGCAGGAAATATTTTTAAAGCAGGTAGATGTATATTAATAAAAGATTGCAACCTGTGATCCCTGCATGGCTCACTAATGCAGGTCTAATTCAGTCAACCAATCTTTAACAAGCACTAGCTTTTTTTCCCCCCACCCCTCAAGAAGACCAGTGATCTTGCGACAAGGGCGATGTAGCTTATTGGAAGGCACCAGGTCAGAGAGTCGATGCTCGCCCTTCCTGGGGATCTGATTCGATCTGATTCCACAGTGTTGCCCGCACGCCCAGGTGCGCCCGTCCGCAGACCGCGCCCCTGCCGCGTAATAACCTTGGCCTGAGCCACGCCGCGATGGCGGCTGCCGTTTCACGCAATCCTCTCCATTAAAGAAAGTAGGTTACACTTTTATCCCCCCAACTAAGGGAAGAAAAGAGCCTAATGTGTCTCTGTCTTTCCCCCTGTATGTGGCTCTCCTCCTGTTTTAATTTCATGAATGACTGATTTAACATTTAATGCCAGGCTAGATTCCATTAAAGCCAGCATCTTCTAATTGTAAATATTGTGCTGTAAAAGTTGAAGGTCTCCTCTCCTCTGGGGCTGGCAGATTGCTTATACAAACAGGCTGGGTTCATTTATACAGACTTTTTTCCCAGCAGAGGTCTTTGGGGAGAAGAAAATATATACAGTAATTATTCAGGCAACTTTGTTTTTATTATTTATTAAATAGTTTTGTTCTCTTTGGAATGCAAGATGTTAAATAAGACAATAATTTTGACCCACAGCTACATAGAAAGCAATATTATACCAGATTGTATGTCTGATGATGAGACTGTGTGACTTGGTCTCCCTATAATGTATACAGCAGATTTATCTGATACAGTTGATATATTGTTGAGTGTATACATTACAACAGTAACATTAACCTTGTTTTAGTGCCAGACATCCAAATATTTAACATTTAAACCATGAGAAAAAATGCAAATGTTTGTGTTTAATTATACAGGTAGATATCATAGGGGTTTACATGTAGATATCAGTCCATTTTTGTGGGTAATGTAAAGCAGAAAATGGAGTAAAATATGGTGTATAAAATGGATGATCTTTTTACAAAGCAGAATTCGCTTTGTAAAACATTTTCCAATATGCAAAGAGGCGCATGAGGAAAAAAAAAAAAAAATTCCAGTTGTGTAAAACATTGACATGTAATGTGTTGACATGAAAGGTGTGCCTAGTTACGCCTGCATTCCATATGCAGAGCGCCACCCTCTGGTGCGCTTGGGAATCGCGGGGTCTTGGGAAACCCTCTGCAGTCCTATGTAAGAGCGGAGACGGGAGCCGGAGGGGGAGGCGGGGGGGAGCAGAAGGCCACGGCGCTGGAATGAGAGCTGACATTAGCAGGGTGTAAATGATTCAGGATGCAGACATGCCTGAATGAAGGCAACACTCGTCTTCAATAATGCAGCACTCGACCGGGCCCCCCCACCCCTTAACTCCCCGCCCCCACCCCCCCTCCCCAGAGCGTGTGTGCGCGCCTGCATCCACACCAGCAGACGGGAAAAACGCGGGTCTCACGCCGCGCTGTAACACGCCATCACACAACGCGGCGAAGTCAACGAGGAGGACACGCTGTGAAAGCAGCAGCTACCTGTCTTAATGGCAGCCGCAGTTTGGTGGGGAAGCCTCTGATGACAAAAAAAAGAAAAGCTTCATCATTCGTCATTCTTACCTCAACATCAGCATCTTTCTTACCCCTACTGATGTGTCACTGGTGTGGTTTAATTAAATCAAGGGTGTTAATTACACGAGGACTGAAAACTTGGATTTTAGGATTAAAAGAGAGATGCAAAAGGAGGCTCTGGGAAAAAAAAGAAAAGGTGACAATAGTGTGTTTCATCTCGGAATTTTTGTTATGTGACTTCATGTCTCTGATGCAGTAGTAGTTACTCCTGGCTGTAGAAATGCCCCTTTTGTGCAATCAGTCACGGAGTGTTGCTGAAGAGGGATGTGTGAGCGTGTTGTGTAAGGGGCGTTCTCTGCGGCGATGGCGGCACCGGGGGGTTGGGGGGGGTTTGGGGGGGTCGGGAGAGGGGGGAGTGAGCTCGACGCTCCGCAGCGGAGGGACCTGGTTAATCGAGCAGTCAGATACATGCCGCAGTCATGTGTCGACAGGGAGTTTATTTGTAGACAGACCTCCTCTTCCCTCTAAGTGCTCTTCCCTGCTGTAGGAGTCAGCCGGGGTAAGTTTCTCAGGCAGAGACAGTGAGGGCTCTCTCCGCTGCGGGCTGTCCGCCCCGCTGCCTCGCCTAGCTCGCAGCCGCAGAACGCAGCCCGGAGGATGCGCACCTCTTACCCCAAACGATGCGCCTCAGCGCGGAGAGACAGCAGAACAAGCCTCTGTAACATGGCCGCTTCACGTGCGACCGCTGAAGGGTCCTCTGTGATAAACACCGCCGGGTCGAAGTAGACGTGGTCGTTGTGCCGTGTCAGGCTTGGAACTGCAGGTGTGAATAATTCAAAATCGGCTTCGTCGTCGCTTTCTCTCCTCTGCCTTTACGGCACTCTCCCCAACGCTGTTAAAATGTTGTTATTGGGATCTTTAATAAGGAGACCTTTTCTTTTAGCTCCTGCGACATGGAAAATAGCTCATAATGGGCAAATGAGAGGTTTTATAAACAGGCTATGCTGGAGGAAAGGGGGCCATCGATAAGTCATTTATTGAGTCTGAGTCATTTTTCATGTATAATGCATTTAAACGACAAACCAAAAGCACTAACCCCCTGTAAAAAAAAAAAAAAAAAAAAAGTGCACTTCGAAACTGGCAGGGGCTCTTTTTTAAAAAAGGTAAAAATAGCCCATACTCCTGGTGGCAGTGTTTCCCTTAACCCACTTCAGTCCAGTTGGTTTTTAGCACTAGGCTGCAGTGTGCTGGGAAGCTGGGAGTCCCAGAGCTGGCCCTGGCCCTTGAGCTGGTCTGAGTTCAGCGGGGGTTGGGCTGAGGAACACCATCGAAAGTCACATGTGGGTGCTCAGGGAAATTTAGCAGCCGTGTCCTGCATTACAGACCTGTAGGGAGAGCACATGCAGTTTTTTGAACCCATCTAACCCATCTTACCCCCATACATATTCCAGCCTCTGGGGGAAGGGAGTGCTTGTCATAAATCCACTTTGTGGAGTTGCCATTGTTTTTCAATGGAATTCTCTACCAAAAAAAAAAAGCCCAGCAAATCAGCATTGTTGTCATTGGCTTAATGCCTAAGTGTCTGATTCTCTAGGCATAGGTGAAAATTTATTTTGTATTAGCAGTCATTAAGGCTGAGCCTGAGAACTCTTTTCTGTATTAGGTGGGAGATTGCAGGTCTTTCCTTTAATGACAGTGCTCATTGCTTCTAAATCAGCTATTCTTTGCCGCTTAAATCTGTTCAGAGTCTGCCTTATTTTCCGCTCGGTGAGTGTGTGTGTGTGGGTGGGGCACATTCTACTGCATTAACTGTGTGGATGTGCTGCTCCTTGCATTACCGTTTTTATTTCTGAGGATAAAAAAAAAATAAAATCTCAATTTAAACATTTTTGTCATTTTGTGATCATCGTAACGGAAAAGAGATCATAAAAACAGGACAAAATTACGAGCAAAGGGCAAAGGGGGGGGTATTTTGCTAATTTTGTTGCGTTTTTGCTGGTCATCCAGGGCAAATTGAAATGTCAAGCATAGCCTCAGTTTTAGAGCCGAGCAGTCAAAGGTTGAGCAATTCTTTAGGGTTTGCGCTAATGTCTCCATTAACAGTGACTTGACACTTCATTTGCATAGCTTAAAGCTTTTCACTTGTAACTAGATTGGTAAAGTTTCATAAGAAACTTTGCATGAAAACTGCCTTTCAATCACATCACTGTGGAATTGCAGCATTTGAAAGGCTTTTTTATCGGATATTGTGTTCTGTAATAAGGCACATAGCAAGGTTTATATTACATAGCAGGACAAATATTTCCAGCTTGGTTGGATGTGTATTGTGAGTAAAACAGGAAAGCACAGGCTTATTCAAAGCCACTGGGGTATGTGAATATAACTCAGTCATTATTGTATGTCACTTGAAAATTTGGTAATGCATAAATTGTGCCTTTCTGATGTATTCATATACCCACTGTTTCTAGGATTCAGGTAGGCATTTGTATAATCCAGCAGTGGATAACCTGTGAGCATATGGTTGAATGAACAAAAATATAGCAAGAAGAAAAAAATGTCAAAGGAACAAAAGGAAAGTACAGTATGTCAGCACACAAGATTGTCAGGGGAGGAAAAGCAAATTCCCGAAATAATGTCAAATTAATGTCTTTTTTTTCGTATTTTGACATTTCCCAGTTTACCATTTGTTTTGCTGATATGTCGTGCCTTTTCCTTGTTAACTGTTCTGATTCCTCATTTGAGATCTCCTTTGAGTACGGGCACAAATTGCCCTCTGTGTTTCAGGAAAAATTGGCCCATACCTATTGAACACTGGTTAAAGGGGAATTCCACAGCCATAATAAAAAATGGACATGTTGTTTTTGACCTTAAGAAAAGTCAGTTAATAATAAAAAAGGGGTCTTGACTAGGAATGTGGGTGTGCATACTTTCACATCACTGAAATTAATGACTGCTTCCTTACTTGGCAACTTGGCTACTAATTTACAACATCCAATTACTGACAATAGTTGAATGTCACTGTAGGATAGTAGACAGAATGATGAATAGATTGGCTGATAGACAAGCACAGATGCCCACATGCGTTGCTCCGGATTTAGAACATCTCAAAAAAAAAAAATTTTAAATGCTTGGAAAGGAATGGAAAACCTTGGTTTCCGTTACTCAATGTTCTTCAAAGATTCAGTGCCCCTCCGGGCAGCCTACCCTTTCTCTACACTGATCCTGCTACGCTGGATGGAAATGGAGATAGCTGTTCCTGGATCAGGCAGAATGAAATGTTCACCCTTGACTCTGATCACAGGTCTGGCTCAGATGAGCCCTACCCCGTCTCACACGTAAAACTCTACTTACACCAAGGAGTTGAATAAACAGAGAAAGTGGAGCGCTGGCTCCTTTGAGAGGTGTCATTGGTGCTGATAAGGAACTGACAATATCGCTTACTTCATCAAAGAAAGAGATGTCCTCAATTAATCATTGGGTTAGGTGCCTGTTTCATTTTTTAACAAATGTGCTTGTCCAGTTACAATTGCAGGTTGAAACTCATCACTGCCCTTTTCAGGTTCAGGTTACCGTGGCTAAACACTTTCACTCTCGCCTGTCTATGAGCTTTATATTTGACTCAATAGACTTGTCAGTCACTTGGTTCTCTACTCGAGCCCTGAAGCAGTTTATATCATGCTCAGTGTTTACTGTCTTAGCCTAATCCTTGTCTTCAGTGATGGGAAATGGCTATCGTTTCTCTTGTGCAACAATTAGGGTAATGTATTTCAGCTGACATATTACAAAAAAGGTTCTCATTAGATATGGGGTATAAGAGCTATTTGCAATTGATCAAAGGGATTTGGTGGCCCCAAACATCAGTTATGATGAGGGTTCTGCCAAACCACATGCCTTATGCGGCATAGAAAGTTAGCATTTACAAGAACAACCTTGAATGCCTGCCCTGAATGCAGACATTCACTGGGCCAGCCAGAGTTGAGGTATCGAAACCCTAAATGTCAATTTAGAAGGAACAACCATGACTTGTGCCTGGGTAGCTGAAAAACAGGTTCGGTGTGGCTTGAATTGTTTATTGCTGCTAAGTAATGAACAGCCCTTAGAACATTAGTTGTGTGCTCTACTGTGTGCTGTATATCGTATTCCTATAGTGAGTGCTAATGTACAGTGCGAGTGTGTAATGTTGAATGACCACTTATGGCCCTCTGGCTGTCCTTCTCATGCAGATGTGTCTGGGGGTGCTTCCGTGTCCCACGGGTCTGCAATGGAGCGTGGGGGCCTGGGCTCGGTGCTCCGGGACCTGGTGAAGCCCGGGGACGAGAACCTGCGCGAGATGAACAAGAAGCTGCAGAACATGCTGGAGGAGCAGCTGACCAAGAACATGCACTTACAGAAGGTGAGAAGCAGCGGGGAAGGAGTGAGGGAGGGCCGGCCGGCCAGCCGGCGGGGCCTTCTGCTGGCTGCAAACCGCTAACGCTTGCGCTCGCGCTCACACACAGAGAAGGGAAAAAAGAGGAGGCTCAATCGTGAGCCCTGCCGGGGAATGTGTCGGA
The DNA here is from genome assembly GCA_019176425.1 of Megalops atlanticus. Taxonomy (NCBI): domain Eukaryota; kingdom Metazoa; phylum Chordata; class Actinopteri; order Elopiformes; family Megalopidae; genus Megalops; species Megalops atlanticus. The sequence continues at coordinate 31,479,614 of CM032882.1, forward strand.
TCAGGTAGGCAAGCGAAGGTAGACCTGCCAGCACTGTGGCCCTTCAGGCTTGCTCTTGATGAGCTGAAGTCTGCAGGAGCGCGTTTGGAGACCATTGTTTCCCCCAGCCTGGCGGTGACAGTGTGAGATATGCTGTGTGACTGAGTACATGTGTAGGTGGCTTGCTGTCATCTTGAGCTGAGACTTCACCGAGGGGTATTATTCATCACGGGCCAAAGCGTGGGAGCTTTTGATGTTACATGTTTATTTGCAGAAACAGAAATGAGACTCCAAGCAGTGGACTGTTTCCCGGGTTTCAGGATTAGGCCGTCATAGAAATTTACTGCTAAAGTTTAAAAAAAATGCCAAAGTGACTAACCATTTTTACTTCAATAGAAGTGACCCTGAATATTAACTCCCCCCACTGTCAGTCCAAAATTCAGGGAACCCCCCCCCCCGGTTGCCCCTCCATGCCCAGTTTATTTTGACTTGGCTTCAGCAAATGCATCTCACTTAGACTTCATCTCTTAAATATTGAGCGGACTGACATTTTAGAGCACTAGGAGCACAAACTAGCAAGTAATTAAGCCTCCACTGTTAACCAAAGCAACATTGATCATTTAAAAATGCACATTTTTTCAGAAGCTTTATGTGATTAACAGCTTGTGTTCTGTGTGTGCTCGTGTTTGTGTAAGCTGGTTGAAAACGGTGAGGGGGTGTTATGCAGTTGTGCGGCTTGGAGACGGGTCTGGATCTTTGGCAGTGCTTTTGTGTAGGAGGTGCGTGTGCCCAGGGGGAGTTGTAGGTTACACAAACATCCAGCTTTAACCTTGGGCAGGGAGAGAGAGAGAGAGAGCAAACGGGAAAGGAATTGACAGTCACTCTTTCACAAGTTTGCAGAGAACTTAAAATGGATGGCTGAGGTGCATCGTGATTGCATGAAACCAGAACTAAACGCCGGAAATGTCCTTAACACTTCGGCTTGATCTTCTGAATGAATATTTCATCAAAACCCGGATGCAATCTCGTCGGGGCTTCGAGCAGCCGACTTGCTCAAGGCCAATAATTTATTAATCAAATGCATCCTCAGTCATCGTCAGTAGAGATTGTAGTTTTGTGGGTTTTCTGCCTTTCTTAAATATGCGTTATGTGTTATGCATACCTGATGTTTTAGATTTGATGCCGCTGCTAAATCAGAGAGCCTAAACCCATCACGTGACAGGCTGCGATACGGGCAGCACTGCTGCTGTAATGCATCCGTCGCATGGCAGCTGGGAGGGCTGCAGGCTGTTGCATAAGCCGACGCTGGTGGCAGGAAGGATGCACCACGCTTGTTAGCAGCAGCTCCACTGTTAACTTTTATCCATGTTAAATGAGAGAACATTTGTCTAATTAAATGAGGGAGTACGCTCCGGGGTATAGGAGCTGCGTGGTGCCACCCCCATCCCCGTCTGTGTGGGATTTTCACTCCCCCGGTCTGGCCCCCGGGCCCGCCACCGCTGCCTAACGGCTCGTGGGGCAAGGACACGCGCCACGATGCGGTGATCTGCTCCACACGGCCGTGCTGGAGACGACCGATGCAGTGTGCAGCAGCCGTTAGCCCGTTTGGCCATGGTGGAAAAAAAGTGCAAAATGGCCGTGTTTGTTGTGGGTAAACTTTGAGACGGGCCGCACCCCTCCCGCCCCCCTCTGCAGGGCCGGCCAGCGACTCCAGGAGCAGGAGAGAGCTCATGAATATTTACTGCCTGTTGGGGCCACCGGCCCAGAGACAAACAGCCCCGTTAATATTTGATGGTTCCTGCTTTTGAGTGAGCGTACAGTGGAAGGAACATTACCTCTCTTTTTTTACTTTTTTTTTGGGTGGGATTGCAGCTGAACCTGAGCCTGTCAGCCTATTGGCTCCTTCGCAACTCTGTGGGAGGAAAATGAGCCTCCTCCTCCCCCACCCCCTGCCTCTTCCCTGCATCCCCTCCACATTTACAGGCTCTGAGAAAGTAGAGGCTGCGAGTTTCAGTCTCTTAAAAATTGAGATGAACAGCAACTCCAAACCCACTCTCAGCCCCTTCACCCCCAGTTACAGTTTCAGAGTGTAATATATTGTTTCATGGCTTACTTTTTCATAAGGGAGAAATGAAAAAAATCTTCCTTCATTTTGACTGTCATAACCAGGCTGGAAATGTTCCCTTTCTTTGACTTTGTTACTGTTACAAGCATCTTTTCATGATTACAGCTGCTACAATTGAGTCAATTAACTGGTGCCATTCCACGTAATGGTGCCTTATCTTTCAAGTAATGCAGTTGTCAATGTTTAGCAGAATGGAAGGGAGCAGAGAACAGCTTGGCCAGCTGGTATTTTCTTATCCAGCAATCTTCACTCCTTTCCTTTAATTTTCTGTGAGGCCAGAATGGAAGTGAAATTCTAGAAGCTTTCAGATGCAGTAATGACTTGGTTCTTTTTAGATGGATTACTCATTCAGAAAAAAGGCCTTCTCAGCTAATTTATTTAATATCGAATCCGAACGTTAAATAACGTTTATTTGTATGTTTTGTCCAGGACCTTGAAGTTCTGTCTCAGGAGATCGTCCGCTTAAGCAAAGACACGTGCACAAGCCCGGGACAGGACCCCTCTGCCACCGGCTAGGCCCAGAAAAGGCCCTCCCCTCCTCCACCCTTTCATTCTCATTCTGTTTCTGCGGCGACCGAGAGGTGGACACGACCCGACCCGACCAGGTTAAGGACTGAACCTCCGGCGGAGGACACAGGGGGCGGACAGGGGAGAGGTGGGGAGGGACCTTGTGGGTTGTGAAATGAATTTACTACTGAATGTACGTACTGTAACATTTCATTCTCTCTGTAAAATGGAAAAAAAAAGGAAAAAAAAAAAAAAAGAGCAAGCTGGGCCTGCCTTTGGGTCGCAGGCGTATATACTTCCCTGAACAGTTGTGCTCGGTGCAGCAGCGGTGAGGCCAGGGCTCCTGGCCGCTGCCCATCTTCAGGACAGAGAGCGTTTCTGGTTGTCACCTGTAACAGGGGGGTCCCTTGTCAAGTCGAATGCAGTGCAGCACTTTTTGTGCTCCTCGCAGCCGGGGTAAGGCGTTTCACCCTCGGCGCATACTTGCATTCACTGTACATTTGCATCAGATCTCATATTGTCTGCTGCTTGACTTCCAGTAAAATCTATATGACACAATATGATGAAATAATCATTTTATAAAAAAAGTCACCCTCATGTAAAAGGTCAGGATCTCTGTTGCACAATAAAAGAAGCTTCAGAGGGTCAGCTGGATTCATAGTCTAACCGATGCAAGTTACCAAGTTTGGATGGTAAATGCAAGTGTTCCTGATTACACTAATCGCTATTGTTGGAGCCTGTTCCTTTCAGCAGCATGCTTGCATATCATGTCAGAAAGCTGATGTGAACCAAACTAAACCAAACTAACCGTCTAGATTTCTGTTTGATGTTGTCGATCGTCGGTTTTTGTTTCAACGCCTGCACTGGATGATAAGTGCAGAGGTACAGAGAGCCGCACAACCTCACAGCGCTTTGCAACAGCATCAAAGCGCTGTGGAAAACCAGGGACTGGCTGTTTGATTAGCTCACACACGTTTGTACAAGTCCTCCGGATGCACAGGAGGAGGAGCTTTGGGGTTTGTAGTTTGATAACTTTTGAAGATAATATATATATATATCGCTTGTAAAGATAACTGTTGAGTGTCTGTCAGTAAGATGTCTCCCCGACCCTTCCTGCTCTCAGACAGGAGCGACATCGGCATTCTTCTGAAGGTCCACGGGGACAGGGATGGAATCACGGACCTTTTCACCCAGCCTTTACATCAGTCAGTCTGATCTGTGTAACAGCTCTGCCATACTAACATGCACTGCCTTTATGATATAGCATTGTGAGTGACTCTTGATCATGGCATCCTTAAAGATGAATTTCTCCCCCCATCCTCTAAACGTTTAGTGAATAAACTGTATATATGAATGTTATTTAAAAAATTTAATATGAAGGGAGAAGGCACATGAGGGTCTTTCGATATGAAATCAATAAAAATGGTTTCTTTCGGACCTGGCCCTTTGATTATAATCAACATTTGCATCAATATTTGGCCTGATTTCACTTTTAATAATCTTAATTTTTTTTTTTAGGTCTGCCTTTTTTCAGTACAGGCTGTAGAATATTTCATTTGTGTTTATTAGTTTCAAAGCAATTCTAAAATATCATTTCTATTCCAGTCATGGACACCAAAGGTAAGGGGACCTTCTGTGCAACTCAGTTCAGGTCTAGAACTCACAACCTTTATTTTCATACCTGTAACCTTCAACCTTCCCCTCCAACCCATTTATTTTGAAAATGTCATTGGACTAGGTCAACTGGCAATTGATTTCATATGGAATTACCTGCTTTTGTAGTGCCTTGAAGAACAGTGTGTTGAGAGTTTCTCATTCATGTTCCTCCTGGTGTTGATTTTAAGTTGGAGGTAAATGTGTGCATTGTTCATGATCCCGTCATCCATGTGTTGCAGATGAGGCAAGCAGTAATCTCCCTCTGAATGTTGATTCTTTAAAAGGACCGAAGAAGCCGCTATAAACCCATCAGGGACATAACAGGACATCTAGGTCCACATTAGTACCCCGTTGTTACCATTTGTGGACAGTACACTTTGCACTTTTCCCAAATGTGGAAGATGAGTTATTTTACGCATAATATTGTCGCTTTCTTCTTTTTTGCCTTCATTGTTTTTTTTAATATAGATATAATCCATCAGCAGCCGAGATTAACTTCAATGAACACTTACTCCCATCAAACGGAAATATCATCATGCTAATTTATGCAGCCAGTGTCTTTCAGCAAAGCGGAACGGTTTCATTCCCAGATTAATGGGCTCTTCTTTCCTTGTTATTTCTTCATTTGCTTGTCTTCAGCAAAACCCTCGTCTTGACTCCTTGCAGTGTTAATAAAGAATTGGCTGAAAACTATAAGCAAGATGAATCTCTTCCTTGTCATGTCACTTTTTTTTTTTTTTTTTTAAGAAAATGCCATTTGTAGCGTTGCCAAGTACTGATGTTTTGATGGGGTTGGAGGAGTGGTACACGTGATGGATAACTGGTAACTGCTATGAGCACTCCAGAATTTCAGCCATTTCCCAAGAGTGTGTAACTAAATGTCAGCTTTCTAAGTTCATGCTGCATCTTGTGTCTGGACTTGTTCTGGTGATATTATTTGGGTGCAGAAGCCGGGCAAACTTGAAAGTGAAAATGCACAATGTCAGTGTGCCGTCACTCAGCAGGGGAAGCACCCTTCTTCCCACAACCCAGATCCCTGTGCTGCCGTCATTAATCCACTGTAATCTTAGCCCCTCTTTTTCCTGTCAAATGCAGCACTTTTAGTTTAGCTAAACGACGTAATTGAATTTTCTGTTTAGAAATTATACACTTAAACATCTGATTGCATCTGGATTCCCCCGAAGGGAAGGAACGAGAGAGTTGATTATGCTTGATTTTCAGATTGCATTACTAGTTAATTTTTCAACTGCACCGTGCTGAAACGAGCGGGGAGGAACGAGGGCTCTCAGTATGCTGCAATATTGCTGAGTGAATTTTTGCGCTAATCTGTAATATACTGTACCGTTCTCCTCTGCAGCCCCCACCCCACCCACATTTCTCTTTCTCTCCCCAACTGCAGTGCTTTTGTTATTCTCTGCAACAAAGTGAGAGCTACAGGCTGTGCCCAGTAAACAGAAATCTTTCTCCCAGTGCTCTGAGGCACGAGCTGGCACTTACTGAATGGCATCATAATAATGCTTCAGTGAAATGTCAGAATTATGCAGACGTTTAAATTCACATGGGATGGCTGCTGCAGCTTTCAGATATCTTAAACGATTTTAATCACATTTTGGTCTCAAGTGGGGATCCGAGCTCGTAGAACTTTCGACCAGCAATGGGGAGAACAAATCAAACTTGGAATGCTTTGTGTCAAGACCAGTGTTTGTTCTTATAATGTCCGGCTTTTGTTGATAATGTAGACTGAATATGAGGAGTTGCCTTCTAAAAGAAAGAAAACCTGACATTTAAAGGCGGTAAAAGCGAGCTGTTTACAGACGGCTTGCAGCGGAGACGGGTCTGTTTATCATAGAAAGACCATTTGTGTAATTTATGGTGCCTGATTACCAAAGGAGAACTAAGCCTCTTATTCCCAGAAAACACAACTATGAAATGATATGCATAAAGAACATGACTATGATTACATTGTAATTAGCATTGCTTAAATGAAGTAAATGACGCTGTGTCCATGTCATTGATGTTTTGTCTTGTGTTGTTCTGTCTTGAATGTCTCAGGGTTGTTTGTCAAACATTTAGAGAGTTAAGAAACTTCAATCATCACACATTAATAAAACTGCTGTAAGGTTTATCCAGATGTTTTTTCTTCAGGACCTTGTATCAGAAATCCATATTTTTAGCCATGAACAGAATACTGATATTCAAATACATAACTGCATTCTCTCCTTGTAAACAAGTGGGGTTCTTTTTTCTGATCTTAAAATAGGTATACATTTCTGTCAGACTTACATTTGTAACATATTAAAATTCTTTAACTGTAACACTATTCATTAAATTAAAATCTGCAGTTGTCACAAAATAAGCTTGTAACTGGTAACCATGGAAGCTGAAGTTTTCACACTTTCACAAAGCAACAGAATGCTGCTGGGTTCAGCTCCACGTCGAAGGCAGCAGGCCGACAAAAATCGATAGAAAGTCTGCAAGCCCTCGCTACCGAGCAAGCCAGAAATGTCATTTAATGTACCAGGGGTTAGGCTAAACATCCACTATTCATTACCCAGCATGTCACCAGCACCTGTCCCATGGCTATCAAGGTAAATCTAGCAAGCCAGCTAGCTGGCTGGCTGGCTGACTTGACATGCTTTGGAAAGTGACATCCACTACTTGAATAAGAGAGGCATTTCCACACAGCCCTGGGTTTCTTTCACACAAGCCAGCCCCCTTGCTAATGATGCTCCGAAGCCCATAGTTTATCTTAAGGTATAATTCAACTGCAACGTGTGTGTTGTTTCTTACCTTTAAGAATACAAAAACTGATCAAGCCTTTATTTTGTTGTATTCAGCAATAAAGCAAGACAATTAGGAAAATTTTCTGTTTTAAAATATACTGTATGGTACTCAGTTTCAAACAAATCCCAAAGTGCCTTTCACATTGGAAATGAAAGCCACTCAAACTGCCTCTCTGTTTCTGAAGGGGACTGGAAGCAGAATGCAGCAGTGTTGAAGGATTCATTGCTTGCTGGAGCCAAACTCTTATGAAATAATGCCATCTCTATTAAAAAATTCTTTGAGGGATCGTATTAAGACTGTAGAAATAATTGACTTGTTACAGGAAGTCAGAACTGGCACATTCAGTCATTTCTCACTTCCTCGGGCAGGGAAATGTCACATGATGACACGATGAGTGGAAACTGAGAAACCAATGGGAGAGTTCCCCACTCCTGAGATGATTCTGGAGTTCTTTTGCAGTTTAGCGCCCCTTCAAGGCCAGATGAGCAAAACCACAAGACACACCATTAGTAGCTCCTGCCAAATTACTTTTGTTGATTACTTTTGTCAATTATTTTCGTTCATATTTCTTTGTGTGCTACTTTGCATATGATCACCAGACCAGATGATACCATTTTTCCACCTACCCGTTTTTTTTGTCCGAAATTGATGTGAATTCCACTTTTAGAAGATGCAAACACCCTGCAGTGTCTCCCCTTTTTTCTTTTATAGTAGAATGTGCCTGATAGTTGCACAAACGTCTGACTGACCTTGCCAAAGGCCCTGATGCACACTTTCAGAACAGACTGCAATCAGCTGCAGGTGGTGCAGAGGGGAGAAACAATTGCAAAGCCTGGTCAGTTGAAGGGGCACAGTGCTTAAACTTGCAATACTTTGCAGAGGGAGAGAGCAGTGCATTAGATAATGCCGAAAGCTTTGCAGGAGAATTGAACCACAGCTTTAATTATACAAATATCTCATCACTGGTGCCATAAAATGGATTAACTGCCAAGCATAGTCAGACATACTGTCTGTAGTGACAGCTGACCTACAAAACAGCTAAAAAACCCACAAATCCCTGCTTTGTACTAAAGGAACTTCAGAAGTTCAGGGTGTGTTTTGTTGATGTCCCAGGTGGCCTTGAGGGAAGGACAAAGGAAAGACAAAAATCGGACTTGTTTTAGGCAAGGAGACCACAAACCTCTAAGCATCGATTACTTGTGTGTTACGGAAGGCCTCAGAGGAAACTTTTGTCTCTGCCCTCAGTCATATTCAACAGACAGCTCTGCTTTTAGCAACAGCATCACTGTAGACAGCAGTGTGGCTAACAAATAGGAAGGCATAGTTTGGAGTGGTTCATATCTTTTGTTCGTTAACAAATCTGCTTGCTCACACAGCTTAAAAATTACACTTTTGCACTTGATGAATGCACAACACCTGGTTATAGATATGTATTTATGTATACTTCTGCAGTAAAATTACAACCCCCAAAGGAACAGCAACTGCTATTTTTGCTATGACATACTGTTACTCAGCAAGAGATATTACTTTAAAAGTAGCTGTTAGCAGATATGATTTATCTAGTGAGTTCACTAAATAATTGGCTTCATCCTTCCCAATCACACTACAAAAGTTTAACATTATTTTCTTCTTCTCCCCATTCTTAATGCGAAATGAAGTTACAGTGAGTTACGCATGTGTTTGTGCTATTAGTAACACTTTCACCTGTCCATCCTCATAGCTCCTATTACAATCAGTCAGCTACAATAACTGCCGATTAAAGAGTTGTATCGTCAAAACCATGTTACATTTTACACAAGATGCGGGTGAAGTAGTGTAAACTATCCATTTTGTTATGTTTTTGAGTGAAGAGGTTTTTGGTTTATTTCACCATAGACAGAAATTTAAATTGACTGAATAAATGTAATACTGTTTAAGATATATATTTTGCAGCTTCAATATTGTTCAATATTGACGTGTTTACATACTGACGTGTTTCCATTTTTAAATTTAAACCCTTTATCATTTTTGAATGATACAGTTATGTATTTTGAAAACAATGGAATATACACAAGCCTTGTAACTGCCCATTACCTGAGAGTCTGAGAGAAACATGTATGCTAATAAACATGACACACAGCTAGAAGAAAGTTACTTGCTCTGAAACAGGGCAGGTCATTAAAGATTAACACAGAGGTGGATGGCATGAAATATTTATTGGGGAAGAAAAACACAAAAAACAAAAGGTTGGTTAAATAAATATGGTAAAAATGGAAACAGCGGTGCGCCCGGGTGAGAGAGGGGGGGATGTTGTCTGACTAGTCATGGAGCTGTTTTTACTCAAAGAAAAGGGAAGAAAACACTGCACCAAAACAAAGGTCCTGCAACAGACTGTTTGGAAGTGCTGGCACTTACAGACTTTCTGCAGACTTTCAAATAAAAGACAACATCATGTATAAATCAATGCCTCTCTCCCCCAAACAGAGCCAGTCTGGCCAAGGGCACCCATGTAATTCAACAGCAGTCCATCATTCAACAGACTTTCATGATGATGAGGGGAAAAAAAAAAGGTTTGTGTGGTTGTGCTGGGCTGCTTTGGAGACGAGACTTATGGAGTGTCTGCTAAATTAGTTACATACTGAAACGAGGTAGGGCGGGGGGGAGGGGAGGTTACAAGAATGCTTTAATATCCGACACTAAAAGATTAAGAGCCAAAAAATGAACCGTGTGAGTGAGTGTGTGTGTATACCTGTGATTGACAGGTATACCCAGAGGGTGCCCCACCTCAGCTGTAACCCCAGCTTTGGGGTCTCCAGAGGTCAGTGTGTAGCCTGGCTGCCATTTCTTTTGCATATCAGCGTTCTGAAGCCGAGTAAACATGAAGCTAATTATGCTACTCTGTGGCTAAATATAGTTAGCCAGATAGTAATGTAAGCAGCAGGAAGCTAAAAATATATATTTATATATGACTCTCATAAAAGTGGACATAAATTCACTGTTTTAGTTTTAGTAATGCATAATTCATTCACATATTATTTTCCTATTCTTAATTGCTTTTTTGTCCTTTTTCTACCATTGGGAAATAAAATGTCTAAAGGTGCCTACAGGTTGTACAGAGTGTGTGTGTGGATAAAGATATCAACAAAGTCAGTGGTAAAGGTTAATTGTGAAGCAGTGCCACCAACCCTTCAAATCTCATTTTTAATTAAAGGCAATACACTGTAGTATTTCCACACCATAAGACTGACGTGGGAAGAAAGTACTTGAACACCAAAGTTTTCATGAGTTGCCATGCTCTGTGAATAGCATGGGTTATTAAGTTCACATTGAGTATGTTTGCAATAATTAGAAATGAAGCCACTTTGACTTTCAAGCTTATCTGTCTCAGTGGACAAAGAGCATGTCATGTCAAAATTATCCAAAGTGTTTTCAAACGTATGTTTTACATTCTCATGCTTTGACCAACTGTCTTAGCTTTTACCTTAAAAGTGGTATTAGCTATTTTGACTAGCCTGCAAATGTGGGCCAAGTTGCATTTTCAAAACATATAAGGAGAAAAAAAAGTAGTGTTTTATATTTGTGCCAATTATATCAGCAATTGATACATCAAAATTAGTCATAATCAATTTTTAACCACAATGTAAGCACATCTTGCTTCCTATGCCATTGGTTCACAAGTTAATTATCTAACTAGTTAGGAAGTTGGCAGTTATGTCTACACTGGTATTTCGGCTGTATTCAAATGAACAAAATAACTAGCTAACACAAAAAGGAGAACAGCTTAGCTCTTTATAGGTACAAATCCAAGCTTACCACTCAAAGAACACCTTTCTGGTGGTTATATGGTGGATAGACCATTTCAGCACCGTGCCCTATGGTGAAAGGGGTGGCAATGTAGTATAGTGGTAAGACGTTGGGCTCATAATCGAACGGTTGCTGGTTCGATTCCCTGCAGGGGCACTGCTGCTGTGCCATTGGACAAGGTACTTAACCCAGACTTACTTCCATAAATTTCCAGCTGTATAAATGGGTAATATGTAAAAACTGTAACCTTTGGAACTAGCTCTGGATAAGAGCGGCTGCTAAATGATAATAATGTAATGAATGACCATCATGTGTCGGTCCTGTAGAGATGCAAGTCTTAACAGCCCTGTCAGTGTTAACGGCAGGGTCTAAATGCACAGTTAATTAAAATAAACCTCATCGTAAAACACGCACAAGACCGTGGTGTACATTTGTTAAACATATAAGTGATCATAAAAAAGAACGATTTAAATACCAGTGTGTGAGTCTTGCAGATAACGACTACAGGAGACATCAAAACTTCAGACCTCTGAAATAGAATATGCATATCTTCTATGAAACATTATTAAATCATGACAGAGACAAATAAAAGTAACTTGTACAGGTTCAGTGTTCCTTTGCTGTTGATATATTTAAAGTCTAATGGTTGATTTATCAGTGAGTGTAAATGAATGACCTTGTTGAAGCTTAGAACAATACATGGTGGCATTACTGTGGAACTAGTTGAGACATCTTCATCAGGGCTAATGGCTGGCATAACTTCAGCTTGCATGGATTTGTAAGGAAAGACAGGAAACTTTAATTTGATGAATCTACTGTTTGAATGCCAACTCATTCTAAACTGCAACAATACAGTTGTGAATTGATAAATGAGATATCGAGGATGGTAATGCGGATTGCAGCTTTTGATTAAATAGGTTTGCATCAAATGCATCATATTCCTCACACAACTCCTCCAAGGCTTCATCCTGATCATTTAAAAAAGAAAAACAAATCAAGCATAATTAATTTATCTTTTTTAAAATTGTGCCGTTCCTCATCATGCAAGCTCATATTGATGAGTCAGCCCATGTGTCATTTCTGCTTCTTCTGCCACTAACCCACTCAAATGTGTGTGTTTCTCAGATATGCTAATTTTAAAAAAAAATCACGTCATAAAATAAAAACATATCAGGAATGATTAATGTTGTCTGTTTTTTTTTTTTAAATCCTTCCACCATGCTGGGTCATATTGATGAGCCAGCCGGTGTGTGTCATTTCTGACTCTTTCACCATTACCCCTCACACCTCTGAAGAATTCTCAGATGCATCCAGTGTTATTTTTTCCCCTCATCCAGTTTAAATATGGAAGGATGGCACATGCACTCAGGTGTTCACAACACCCTGTCATGTACAACATGTCCTGGAATGACAATAAAACATCCTTATCCTTATCCTTATCCTTACATTGTACTGCAATAAAAAGACTGCTGAGACCTTTAGTGCTCTCTGTGAGTAATATGCATTTTAAAATGTTCTGGACATGCATGCGCAAATGTTGAATCGCTGTAATTGGTTCCCTCACTTAAGCCAAGCACACACTCTTATATGCCAGGAGTCAGTCCAATTGAGCAGATTTCACTAGATCAAATACAGCAAGGGAACTGGGATCAGGACATGTGTAGAATTAAAATGGTCCTGGAAACATTTGCCTGTGCCATTCCACATGTGCTTTTCAAAGCATTAAGCATTTGGGAGGTGCTATTCAAAAAACAGGAATGAAACATGTTGCTGAAACCCTGAGAGAAATAGAAATGTCATATAAAAGCAAGTAAAACACAAACATGCTTGCAGTTCTCTCTGTTTCAGTTCATATCCCAACTTCTGTTATCACTTTCTAAAAGAAATCTGGTATTTTCAAACTGAAAATACCAATCTGCTATGGGACAATTTACAATTAGAACAGAATTAAATACATACGTCAAGGTATTGTAATTGTACAACATGAAAATAGAACATAGCCATCATAAGCCTTACAAAACACTCATATAGAATAGCCCAGTTTGTTATGGGATTATGGATGCTGTGCTTTTTGCTGTATGAATGACTCAGTGTTTTGCCTCCAACTGGTGCTAAGCCAACTGGTGTTTAGGTGAATAGAAAATTACATACAGTGATTAAAATGATGCATTCAGGGATCTCTGGAACACATGATGTGCTTATCCATTAATCACAGAAGCTCATTTCAAGACAGTTTACTCTCATTATTGACACCACCTCAGGAAGGAACAGGTTTGTTAATTACTCATGTGATGTGATGTCACACACACACACACACACACACACACACACACACACAAGAATCTATTTTGAGTTTGGACATTAGCTTCTTCGATTACACATGCATCGTGTCCCAGACAATGGCAGGCCTGTGACACTTTTAAAAACCTTGTCCTTGAAAACAAGCACACAAGAAACATACCGGTGGCTCCGCTGAGGAAAAATTCTGTTTCGCTCTCTGCACTGTTGCTGAAGTAATGAACAAACAGTGCCTCATAATTGGTACCTACACCGCCCAACTAAACGGGAATGCTCTTGTGGTTTCACAAATTGGGACGGCACCCGGTCAAGGGAAATGACACGAACGGATGCAGTTTCCGCAACGCTGCCACGAGCTGGAGATTGAGGCAGACAATGCCGACGCCCGGAGAGGAGGGCAGGGAGAAACCAAGGACAACCACGTCCTTCTGCCGCACTACCCCGTCCTACAGCGGGGCGATGTCATCAGCTCTGTACACGGCGTGCCATGAAATATAGACACGTTTGAGTACACTGACCCCATCCCCCCCACACACACACTTCTTTATCTCCATACAACATCTGTTCTCTCGGCATGCAACATAGGTGTGGTTTATTGATTCACCTTAAAGTTCACTTTCATGTGAGGCAGTCTAGGAGGAGGATCGCGGCCGGTTATGTGCACTGCATGTAGCCTTCCCACCTCTGCACCATTCTGAATGCACTGCAGATACAGTGGAAGGGCCATGCGCAACCGTTAAAAGCCTTACAGAACTGGGTGTGCCAGATAATCAGTTTAGCTTTACATTCTTCTCCCATTTTCAGGCATTGTGAGACCTCCGCGCGCACCACACACACACACACACACACACACACACACACAGTGGGGCCAGTCGTAGAGGCACAGACTGCAGCACCGAGGTTCAGCGAGACTGCCATTATTGGCCAGGTTTTCCCTGCCTCCGTGCTCCGTGGAGCCCACCACTCACAGCTGAATATTTCATGTTTGCTGCAGACAGGGAGTTAGATACATTTCTATGCTGCTGCTTGCTGCTTTTCTGCATCAACGGCGCAATCCTTGCGGGACTCGGCTGCAGCTAAAACCTGAGACGGATCAGGGCTCGGCAGTAACGGAAAGCCCTCTGCTCATCCCTGAGGGACTATCTACTGAATGCAAAGACACCAGGCTGACAGCAACGGACTGGATTTGCCTCTGCATGGCCCTGAATGCAAGCCTGCTGTACGCATCGTCAGCTTTGCGGGAGCACCTCAATAAATCCAGCCGAAACAGCGCTCAAAGAGCGTGTGAAAGAGCGCATCATAAACCATCAGCACAAATACATGAACATATTTGTGGGGTTGTGTTCCTGTGCGTTTTCTTCAGGACAAAAACCCTCCTTCTGAGAAGAGGGACTTTGAGTGCGCTGGAATCTTTCAGTGACATCTATCAAGCAGTCCTCAGCTCCATATAATCTCTACACTGCGTTCTGCAAATGCGTCAGAGATGGGCGACACCGGCACCTGCCGTGTGTAAATTCTCTGTGTAAACAGACGGTTACGGCTGCCCATTTGTGCTAACCCAGCGGCGGTGGAGGATCCAGCAAATGGGGAAACAAAAAAAAAAAAAAAAAACCAAAACAAATCTGGAACACTCATTCATTACTGCCATTGTCTATGTTGTCAAATCACACTGTGTCAAGTGTTTCCATGCTGTCTGCAGGATCGCTGGGTTATAAACGCGAAATTAATGGCCTGCAACAGGGGGGAGGAACGTTATGGAAATGATTATGTTCTTGTAGGAAATTCATCACGATCAGCTTGTAGGTGATGTGGATGGGGGGCTGGGTGTTGAAGAGGGGGAATGGGCGATCATGAGCAGCCCTTTCCATTTACTCTGTTTGCTACACCTTGTTCAAGTGCACACGGCACAAAGAGCCATCCATTAGACTCCCAGCCATCCTTTCTTTATCATTTATCTTCTGCGCAAGCGAGGTGGAACTCCAGCTCTGGGAGGGGCCTGCTGTTTCTTCTGTGTGTTTCACCCCCTTTTGGAATGACTTCATTGAATGCCACATTATTGGGATTCAAAACAGAGTGTGCTGGATTTTAAGGATCATTCTGGGAACCTGGAAACTGATGCCTTTACATTTTAAACAGTCTTGATTTTCGGTATTTCTTTGCTTATGATAAGTGCATCTTGGGGAAATATTATGGCTTGTTTTTAAGGTTTATGTCTATTACAGTATTCGGAATAAATGAGGAGAAAGATGTTCTTAGTGTCATTTAAACTCACCCTGCTATGGACAATTGCAAAAAACAGCATCATATTAATGTCTAATGTCTGCTTATCCACTGTGCTGTGCTGACAGGCCAGCTCTTTTTTTTTTTTTTTTTTTTTTTTAAACAAAAAGGTCCCTTCGTCCTGTCCTGCTGACCTCCTCTCAGTCACTCACTCCTTAGCTGTGACAGCTACCTCTATTACACAAGGTCACGCTTTCCTGTGTTTTTCCATTAACCCGAGAGCTGTTAATTCCTGTCCAGCTGAGACAGGCCGTGCCTCCGAGTCAGGAGTGGAGCCCATCCAAAGACCAGACACCTCCAGCTGCCTGAGCAGCAGCAGCAGCAGCAGCAGCAGCAGCAGCGTGATCTGCGTCAGACAGCCCCGTGTCAAACGCCGCTCGGGGTGGGGTGGGGGGGGGAGGTGGGGGCGCCCCGCTGCTTGGCTCTGCAACCTGCCGCTGTAGGCCGTCGCGCTGATTCGGTGGGAACGCTGCATTTCATGCGCTACTGGTGAAACCTGTTACTGATTTCATGCTTTAAAAGGAAAATATTACATTACATCACTCTCATATAGCAGACACTCTTGTCCAGAGTGACTTATACATAGGTTATGATTTTTCACATATTATCCATTTACACAGCTGGATATCTACTGAGGCAATTCCAGGTTAAATACCATGCCCAAGGATATAGTGGCAGTGCCCCAGTGCTCAATCACTGCTGCCCTTTTATATATTAATAGTTTAACATATAAAAGCTTAACATGTTTCAAAAGTTCTATCAGAGGTTAAAAAAAAAATCTGAACCAATCATTGATCCATATCAGTATTGATAAGGACAACCTATTTCTTTACCTACCCACTGCGACTGTGGCATGTGATCCATCCAAAGCCCTGTCTCCTCCCACAGTATTGCATATTTCATTGTTTTGAAATAAAGTAAAATATATTGTCTCTCTCCTCATATAGACAATCGCCTGGAATGGCTCCCCCCAGCTGTGCCTCGGGGACTCAGTATTCTGCCAAAGACAGGGCGCTTCTCCCTCTCTCCTGGACATGATGTAACTTGCCTGTTCTATTTTTTGCCATGGAAAAAGCAGCCTATTGCTCCGGTGTTTTCCTGGGCCAGCCAGGGAAGAGAGGAGGGCTTGGAAATGGAAACTTGAGCCGCGCAGTTTAAAAATTTAGCAGTTTTTCCCTTTTCCCCTTCACAGCCGTCTATAAATAGAACATTCTCTAAGCTTTGCAGGGGAGAACTGAGCCACCGGCATGGGACAGCAGCATTTGAGGGCTGTCTGACTCCTTGTCGCTCCGCTCCCATTAAAGGATTAAAATACAAGTGGTATTTCTATTTTAATGATTTCTTTTCGCCTGCTCCTAGTGTTATCTTCTCACGTGGCGGTTTCTCGCCAGTCCAATGTGCGCAGGGTGTGTCACAAAGGCTATGGTGTGAAGTTTCTTTACCGCTATTTATTTTTAATCATATGTACAGAAGACTCAGGAAAACATCCCGTGATGTACATAGGGCTGGCCTGATGTTCATATGTGTGTGTGTGTTATCTGAATAATTCATCACTCTCATGAAACATTTTGCTTCCAGAAAGGTTCCTCATTCATCCCATGTTGTTTTCACATCTTGCCAGGAGCTGTCGGCTCAGTCGAGAACCTTTGACTTTCTAATTCCACGAAAGCTGCAGCACTGAAGATCCCAAATGTATTTTTGGACATGGTGATTTATGGGTGGGGGCAGGTTCAATATTGGTCACATTTGATCAGAGTCAAATTTTTCTGGACAAGATGCGTACGAATCACCAGAGCGCTCTGGCAACACACACACACACACACTTAGTGTGGAAGTGTTCCACTTCAACCTGCCACAAAAAGGCACAGAGCGAGGAGCGGACAGGCACTGAATCATACTAACCGTTCCCCCACCCCCACCCCACCCCCTGACAACAGCATCGGGCGTCACGGCGACTTCACAGGCGGGGGAAGGTGAGAGGCTGGAAGGAATAACCTCAATTTTCAAACCTGTGATTCGCCAATTTCCCTGGGCTGAGTGTTCCGTGACCCGTCAGGAGGAGGCATTTATGCCCTTCAACGCGAAATCCTTGAAGAGCCCTGTAAAATGCTGGGTGGTATTGATTCGCTTCTGCTAAGCGTCCGGGTAATGAAATCTGCCCTGGTGTTTGGATGAGCGGTGTGTCATTGCCGCAGTGCATGCTGTCAGAGTGGGAGGCTGTCAGGGGATGCGTGGGATTCTGCTAATAGGCTATGAAGGCCATCAGGTTTAAACCCCGCTGCGTCTTTCAGGAACAAGTTATCTGAAAAAGAAAAAAAAACTAGTCAGAAGAATCTCATTTTTATGGATATTATATATATGGCTGCGTGTGTAGTGAATTTTTAGCTACCCCCATGAGAGGCCATGAGAGATTATGGTAAAGTAAGAAAAAAAAACCTATGAAATTTTTTTTGATATACACAACCAACCTTAGAACTCCAGATAGCAATTAAATCACCTCCCTCTTGAAAAGAAGCTTTGTGCAATTTATTAAAGCCTGTGAAAGGAAGACTCAGGGAAAAAAGAGATTGCGGACAGTAAAATAACTCTCGTCTCAGAGGTCATGGTTCAGGAATGAAAGGCGTATCTGTCTAATGCATGCGCAGAGCGCTTGCACACATGGATGAGAGCAGAAAAGGACAGGAACAGCATTTTCCTTTTTTCTTTCTTAAGCCTGTTTTGGCCCGACTATCTTCCTTGGCTGCAAGGGATTTTTAAAAATTTTATTTTCTTTCATTTTTTTTCCCTTGCCTACCTTCGGAGATACAAAATAAAATTCCCAAGCCTGGTTAATGTGGCTAATTAATTGAGTCTTAAACTCTTACAAACTCTGCGCTAAATAAAGTATTATCAAATATTCATGGGTTTCTAACAGTTCGGTATTCAAATCTGGCACGTACATGTGCTCTCAGCTTTTTGGGGAGGCTTAAAACTATTTAAAATGATTAAATTAGAGAGGCGTGAATTAGGAGCAGCGAGAGACACCTGAACTGGAATGAACAGGTTTGGATTTGCATCACAGCGAAGAGTGCAAGCGAACCGCCTTGCTGAGGGGAAACATTTAACGAGTCCTGTTGTCTCCACAACCAGCTGCTGGGGCTCCTCTGCTTTTAAAAAAAAAAAAAAAAAAAACAAAAAAAAGAGGACATGTCTGGTTTTTTTTAAAGCAGGCTTATGTAATGTATTTAAATAAACAAGACCTTTACTTAATTGCCTCTGTGGGTTTCTTTCAAGAGTTCACTAAAGCACGCCTCAGACAGTGGGAGGAGCACGCAGGGCAGTCGTGAGGTGCTTTGAGCATTTTTTTTTTTTTTTTTTTTTTTTTTTAAATAAATTTTAGTTCAAAGTTTGTTCTCATGCTTGTTTATGTCCTCGTGCTTGCTTGACAAATTGGGTCACTTTGCAAGCTGTGTTGCATGTAGACTCACTCAAGGGAGGCGAACCCGATAAGACTGAGGCTATCTAACGCAGCCTGGGGAAAAAGCTGGCCATGGAGGAGAGTTCTGCCCAACAGCCTCAGCACTGCCTCCAAAAAAAACCTTCCCACTGACTCTTTGCTTGCAGGACCCACATTCATGAACTGCTCCTTTTTTTAATTTTAAACAAAAAAAAGAAGGAAAGAAAAACTGAATTCATTGCTTTTTTACGGAGCGTTTCTGCTGGGATCTCCAATTTTTGATCAGCTAGTTTTATAGTAAAACACCACAGGAGAAGTAATCCATCTGGCCAATTAGAGCCAAATCAACCCATAGAATATCCTGTCAGTACTACAGCATCTTAGCTGGCTTGTTTTTGTTTTCCCCGTCCATGTGCTCTTGTTTACTGTTTTTCCCATGTGTTCCAGCCCTGCCCTGCTCTCCGCCCTGTCACCGCCCATCTGATTATCTGATCGTCTCCACCTGCATCCCATCTCCTCATCAGCCTTGCCCTTTATCTTCCCTGCTTGTTTGTCTTGTTGCTAGTTCGTCTCAGTTCTCCTGTTGCGCTACCAGCTGTTTTTGTCCTGTTCTGCCTGCCTGCCTGTTTTTCCGATCTCGCCTGTTTCTCTTGACCGCGTCTTTTTGGATCTGTTTTGGTATTGTTCACCGTGCTTTCCTGGTTTTTTTGACTTCGCCTGTTTTGACCCCATTTTCTGGATTACGAATTGGACTTAAACCCCCATTGTGCTTCCTGCCTCCCTGTCTGCACCTGAGTCCCTGCCTGAGCCCTGACATATCCACACATTAAGATACATTCACATCAGGCTGTCAGTAAAGTAATTTCAGATACATATGGACATATATGAACTGAAAACATGTAATTCAGAATAATTGCTTATTCATTTGAATCCAAACCCGTCAATGTAAATGGCCACTGTGTCAAGGTCAAGGAAAGGTTTTTTTTAGTAGCCAGTATCATGTCTGCATATGTTCAGCTGAACTGACCAGTGGCTGAAACACCATGCCTTTTTGGAAAAACCTCCAAACCATCTCTAAAAGTAACCTGGTTCTTTTCATCAGGTCATCTGACATCAAATTTGTGGGCATCACACAAACATGATGAGAGTGTGAGCGCATTAGTTGTGATGTTAGAGCAACACAACATCATTGATTCTGCCCTTTAGTATGAGCAACAGGGGCTTGTGGGAATTCCAGAGGGATTGTGGCTTGCAGTGAATCTGATGAATGAGTTTGTAATACATGAATATAAAGAAATAATTAAAAATCACATGAAGAGGGAACAGAGAGATTTGAACAAGATTCATACCTGCTGAATATGGCCACATGCTACAACAACATTGCTATGTTTCTAAAGCTCCACTACAACCATTGTAGCTAGATATAATAGTTTTGCCAGGTGTCTTACTTCACTTTGCATTTGGATTTCTGCTAAATGACAGAACTGTAGAAGAATGAAAAAAAACTCCACATTTTTTATTCTTTAAATAAGAAAAAAGACACTTTTGGAATCCAGCTTCATAATTTATGTAGATTGTCATATTGGTAATGTTACTCAAGTTACTAAAGATCTCATCAGATCATCTCTCCAGTTACATTAGCAAATACGCATGCTAACATGAATGTGTTATAGCATTGCTGAATTTGAAACAGTTAGAAAACTGAAAAAAACCCAAAGAATTAAGAAAAAACAAACAAACAAACAGAGAGGGAAGAGAATGTGTCTGCAAAGAGGAGATAAGCTGAAACTGGGACCATGGCTACACACTGGTCTCAGCAATGCTTTTTAAAATGCAACAAACCTCATTATGTATACATATTGATGAGGTGGGTCCTTTTTGCCTTCTACATGCCAGCTGGCAATCACAATTATTCTTTTAAATTGTATATACCAACGCGGCAGTTCATAGAAAATGTAAAATTCACAAAAATGCTGGCAAGTATATTTACTCCATACATTTTTAACCAACGTCATTGCCAAAACTGAAAACGAAATAAAAACTTTCATTTTAGCTTGATGTTATTCACATAACTGGCAGGCTATTGCTTTTATTTCTTTTATCTATTTTTGGCAGTACCTGACAGATAAACAAAATGGATTTCGTTAAGTTATGTAAAGGTGTTAAATTGCCACACTACGTTTACCACAGCACTGCTGTTGGTGACACCATGGGCCTCAGTTTGGAAGAAGGTTCATGGTTGCAATTTGTTTTCTCTCAATTCTCTGATCTACTAAAACAAAGTAGATTTCCTCCTAAAGTGTATCCTGGGTTGCCACCTGAGGAGAGTGAAAATGATGTTTCCACTTTTTCTTGGTTATTTTTTTCATTTCATTTTTGCAAGAGTAAATAATTTATATGATATCTTACTCAATGTAAACTGTAAGAGATTCCTTTAGGAAATCTCTCATATCCAGCAAAGATTAATCATATCTCATTCAAACTATAACTTTCACCCAAGGTGATTTCTTTTCTATTGCTAAAACATCACTACTATTCATTTACATTTATATCTGCTATAACCTGGCTTTGAATGTGCTCTGGGAAGCGCTCTGTGACAATCTTATTGTTAAGAGCACTATGTCAAGTACCTTTCTGATTGATTGATGTTTCATTCATAAACATGACTGTCTGCAAGGCTTGAGTGATTCTTATCTTGATGCACACGGTGAAGTTAATGCCCTGGATAATACCTGCAAGGAAATTACAGAGGTGTTCATTTACTCTCTCTTGTCCCTCTACACAAAGGTAAGGAAAAAAACTGGGACATAATTCAGTGCCTTAAATGAATGCTTTCACATACTGGATTTATTTGTTGTTCACTTCAGCAGAGTAGTGATCTTGGTCTAGGTTCCTTTCCTATTCATTTTGACAGATTAGAGAGGAATTCACATCTTCGGACCAACATTTTTCATCAGTTTCAGTTCCTGTCTGTGATGAATGCACTTATACTAAAGTCTACACAAATATTTATCATAATTGCCTATGCATCAAAGAAAAAAAAAACTAAATAAATTCATTTTGGGTTCATCTTTAATTCAGTATGTGTTTTGCCATGTGATGTTATTAATTCTTTTAATGGATAAGTTTGTGGTCAAAGTGATTGCAGGCCACATAAATATGCACCACATTTAATTATAATATGCAGTCGCATCTGTATTAGCCTGGAAATGTCAGCCTTTGTAGTTATGCAAACCTAAACCAGGTATAAGCACTCATTAAGCATTCCAAATTTGTATCAATGACAGAGTTCATTACTTGAATCTCTGTTACCACGCATCAAAAAATTGACCTTTTGGGTCAATCTGCACAGGAAGTCTTAATAATGGGTAAAACTTGATGTCATTTAAAATTTGCGTTTCATGAAGCTTTAAAAATACACTAACACTGACTTAACACCATGGCTATAGTGTATATGTGCGGCCCCAATCACCAGATCACATTAACAAAGTGTTGACAGGTCATATCCATGAACAGCCACAAGCAAAAACTGAATGCATGCAACACTGCAAAGCTCAGCAGTGAAGTTCATCTGATGATGGGAATTCAGGAATGGACTCAAATAGTGATTGGTACATGATGTGTCAGCATGTGAGGTGTGAATTTCTTATTCTGGTAAGGCTGGAGCCACACCAGTTGCGTTGCGTGTGCGTGACGGCTACGTCGCTGAACTGCTGCGGCTGGCATGCGTGTGTTTGTCCACACCGCCAGTGTTGCTGCTGCGGCGCTGCTTCTGCCAGCCCTATCTTTCTACATTGAGTTTGCAATGGCCATCAATAATAGAATGTTTGATTTAATTTCATTATAAATTTAATTTAGACCTTAACCTTTAGACAAAGGTTAAGAGGCGTCTGCTCAATTGTAAAAAATAATAATAAAAAAAATATACAGCAATCCCTCCTCACTTGGCCTGGCTCAGTTTAAAAGCCATTTCCATGGGGAGTTCAGGATTCTGTTCTACGAGTTTCCAGGGGTGGGCTTATCGAGAAGTATCGCGGGACCTTAATTTACATTATAGGCGCCAAACCAAATCTAAAACTGTATAAGCAGATGTTCTGGGTTCAGTCTCTGTTGAATCAGAAGTGCTGTGCGTTTGTCTTACCACTATATCTTGCTTCAAGTTTGACATTTTTCCCCCTTACAAATGGGTAAGTAGGCTCCTCTGTTACTTGTTTAATTGTAAAACAGCATGTTGATCATGAAGAAAATAGATAAGTTGTCCTAGGCAGTCTATTTATTTTCTTTTTTACATGTAATGTTACTTTACATTTTTTTATTAGGCTACCTGTCTATTCACATTTCCTAAATAATATTAACGTGGTTAATTCATTTTTTCATTGGTTTTTAGTGCGAGTTATAGACAGAAGGAAAGCCATCGCGCTTTATCTTTTGCTCCGAATGCTCCGGAGGAGAAACCAGTGAGGAATGTGGGCTCACCCAGTAAACCAGAGAAGGAGGCAACTTGGAGCTTTTCACCATCTTGCTGCTGAACTGTGTCTTGATAAGGACAAACACCTGAAATATTTCAGAATGAGTGCTGAGCAAATAGATCATCTTCTTTCCTTGGTTGGAGCCGACCTGACCAGGCAGACAACAAATCACCGGGCTGCCATCGAACCCAAACAGCAGCTTGCTGTTACTCTCAGGCAGTTATAATTATTTCACAATTACTGGACATGATTTAGCAAAGACCAGAATAAATAAACGTATTAGGTTTTTTTATTGAAAAACAAAAAAATCAATAAAATGAACACTTATTTACACCCATTTAGAAAATGAAACAAAAAATTTAAAAACTTACATTAAACCTAAGCTATAATTTTTTTTAACAATAACAAAGTTAAAGTGCTACGTGTTTTAATAAACATCACTAACCTACAAACACACAAACATGAATTACTAATACTAAATATAGCCTTTAAATAAATGACACTTTTGTCTTTCTTACGCAGGTTCCTAGGAACAGGAGAAAGCTTCACAAGCATTGCCTTCCAATATCGGCTTGGGAGGAGCACTGTTGCTGATTTTGTACACATGACCTGCAGGGCAATTGAGAGACATGATGGCAACTCACTTTGCTAGGCCAACGGAAGAGATGTGGAAAGCCACTGCCTCAAAATTCTGGTCCAAGTGGGACTTCCCAAACTGCCTAGGTGCCATTGATGGCAAACATGTGATCGTGGCAGCACCTAAACATTCCGGAAGCCTGTTCTTCAACTACAAGACGACATTCTCCATTGTTCATCTTGCACTGGTAGATGCTGAGTACTGCTTCACATTTGTCCAGGCGGGGGACTTCGCAAGCGATGGTGGTGTGTAGTGGTATGGAGGCCAAGACTTTGGACGTGCCTGCAGACAGCCCTTTACCAGGGTTGGGTGTACAGGGTCCCATGCCATACACCATGGTGGGGATTGCTGCATTCCCACCTTAAGACCTACCTAATGAGGCCATTTCCTGGGAGCCATATCCCAAGATGGAGAAGGATTTTTAATTACCGACTGTCCCAGGCTAGGATGGTGGTTGAGTGTGCCTTCGGCACACTCTCAGGAAGATGGGACCAACCAGGATCAACATGAAACCAGAAAACGCTGACTCTGTAGTCATGGCAACCTGCATCCTGCACAACTACCTGCTAATCTCAAATCCAAATGTGGCTGGATGAGGCTGAACAAAGAGGGGACACACTACCACCAGTTCAAAACATGGGTGGAAGCAGAGATGCATATGATGTGCGGGAGAAGCTCAGCATATTTTTCAGCTCCCCTGAGGGCAAAGTGTCCTGGCAGGACCAAATGGTGTAGGGCTCATTACCTATCACACCAGAGTAGGGATTTAAGTCAAGTCACCAAGAGTGGTTTAGTATGTAAATGACAACATTGCAAATATTAGTTAGTTGTTAATACAACTTCATTTGAAAGTACCCTAGCTTACTCGTCTTCTTTTTGTTTCATTTAAAATTTGTTGTGAAGGCTTTAAATAAATACTGGCATGTAATCTTTCACAGTTTCCATGTATTAATAGAATCAATGAAATGCTGAACTATGGTAATAACACAGTTGTTTGCATATAATAACACCTAGCATAAAATATTTGTAAATATTTCCATCCTTCATCAACATTTAGTGGAGGGACTTTGCTTTGGCGTGGAAGGGGAGATTCTTTTACATTGGAGGGGATAGTAAGACACTTTCTGGTGGGTGGGGGATGGTAATAGGCTTTAAGAAGGAGGGGGAAAACTGGGCCCTTTAACATAGTCGGTAATGACGGTGGAAAAAAAAAAAAAAACACTTTTACGTAGCTCAAAGTAGGCACAGTCAGAAATAACTATGTATAGCCTCTATATATAGGCCTATTTATAAATTTCATTAAAAAACGTTTTAATATTTGTTTTGAAGATTTAAGTCTCATGAGAAATTTTGCATTAGGAGGAAATGTGGAATGGAGCAGTCATTAGAAAAGATATTACTGTAATTAAAATAATACAAGTCCACCCATTTTAACACTCCATCACTCACAGAGAGGCTCTTTAGGCATTGCATCATGATACTCCAGCTCTGAGGTGTCATGAAGACCTTCATAAGCCTTTAAATCCATTTAGTTTGAGTGCTTTTTTTCCCAACTTAATTAGTCTATGCTTTTGCACTTGTATTCCTTTCATTTCCAACTTGGAATGGTTATTGGAGTTACACTTTACTTCATTGTGCCTTAATAACCAGGTAATAACCCAGTAATTGTGTACTAACAGGCTGTTACACGTTAATCCAATACATCAATTTTGTAATTTGTACTAAAACCAACAGGTGTTCATATGACAACAGCATTTTAATGTAATTGCAAATATCAAAACTGGTTTGTAATTACTTGAAATTAGCAACCTTTCCCAACTAATAACTTGTAACCACAGTTTACATACAGGATCCAATTGCCTCAATTTCCATTTCCATGTCCTGCTTTGTACCAGGAAAATACCTTAACCTTAGCTAGAAATTGAGAATAAACTTAAGCACTGTTTTTCATTTTATTATCACAGATATCCTATATTATGGCCAGATATTCATCTGGTGCTGTCTGTGCTGAAATGCTAGCCATGGATATTCCATTTTAGTTCATGTGCACCTTCAAGAATGTTCATAAGGAACCAGCAAATCATAGCACGTAGAGCTTCAAAAACAGAGAGAGAACTTTGTAAAGAACACAACCAACCTACCTACACCCTTACATATAAATTTAAAATGCTTTAAGCACACCAAGTACGTAGTAGTTACTCTCAGGTTCTACATAAAAACTACTTACATCACCATTAATCACTTAAACTCGTGGGGGAAAACTCCCTAGATACCATTACATACCTTTTTCTTGTACCTTTACACATAATTGCACATATGCTGCTATCCTAAATATTCTGTTGTTTCAAACAAAACATGATTACAACACTAGTTAATGGGGGCAGGAATACACTGGATTATGCCTCTTTACAGTTTACTGCCCATACTGCCTATATATTGAGGTAGTTCAATACAAGGGAAATTGGTAATGACCTTACAAGTATTTCTTATTCAAACACCATTACCAGACAGTTATTTGGCAATTACTTTGCAATTATAGCAAATAGATTTAGCAAATAAAATAACCAAATAATTATGTTAGTTTCATTGATATTACCGGACTATTAAATCAGCACATAAACTGTTAAAAGCAAATTACCAGGTATCTACTCTGTTCTTAAAGCATTGTGAAATTAAGTGCAATGATTGCATCTTCCCGTGTGTATGTGGCGGCTGCATAACCCATAGAGCTCTGTGGATGTTTCATGTTCCAAAAAGGCACGCGACAGTCCTTTACATGCGGGGTGTAATTCCATACCGAAGGTTGTGGTGACATGGGTGGCCTGGGACCGTCTGCTCTTTCATAGATGGACGTGTTATTGGAACCTGCCCGATGGAACTGTAGCCTGATTATGCGGGCACACTTGGGTGGAACACTCTCCCGACATGAATACAGCGCGAACTCTCAGCCTCTCCTTGGTCAAGACTCCCTCACCCACCGACAGACCCCGAACCTGAGATAGCCTTGCATCGGCCCTCCCCCCTTCCCCCGCCCACCGCCCCCCTGTCCCCCGCCCCCTCGCCCCCCCGCTCCCTGCCCTCCCATAAGTACTCATAATTCTTACCTCTCCCTTTATTTGGTTTGACAAAAGTGCTCCCTCTCCTGTATTTTACAGCTTGCCTTTAACCCTGTCCCTTTGATTAGCAGCACAGAGCTTGTAAACGCGTACCCTATAATGCACTGCAGAAGGGGTTATATTGGTCGTGACAGTCCATTAAATTGGCCAACTGGAGTCTATTTAATTCCCGAAGCCAATGGGCCACTGTGCCAGAGTTTTCTTGTGTTTTAGCAGCCAGGAAAATAATAAAAAAAAATAGGTAATACTTTTTCTGCACAAAAAATATTGCATTTGCTGTTTGTTCTTTGTGATGTTTTCGGCATTCTCCAATGAGTAACAAAATGCTTCAGGCAAACCTACAGAGGTGCAGATTCTCTCCCTGTCCCAGGAGCTGAACAAAACACTGAGCAGCACCTCCTATTACATCTCCTCTTATACAGTGAAGCATTGACAGAAGCTTGTGGGAATGGGGGTTTTTGAGAATCTATCCGAGTGAGAAAATAACTGGCCCGAACTGCATACGCAGTCATGTCGGATTATCTCGAAAATGGCTGAAGCACAGAGACAGAGACATTATGGCTTTGAAACAATGCCTTCCTGATTGAATACCTCTATCGCACCCTGCTTAGTGCACTCAGCTCTGTGGATGCGCTCCGTTTTATGGCTGTTTCTTTTTTTCTGTCCTCTTCAGGTATACAACAACGAGACTCATTATGTAGATAATAAAATTTGTGGTGTCTCAGAACAATAAACACACTGGTGTAATACTCTGCATCGTGAAAAGGCCAAAAGCAAAGGTCACTGAATGTGATCCGGTGAAGCATCTCCTCTGTGATGTCTAAATAACAGCCGTGCAGCGTGGTGGGCAAGGAACTGAGCCTGCAATCAGTAGGTTGTGGGCTCAAATCCTGGGCATTCCACCCTTCCGTAAGATACTTAACCTCAACTGTCTCCATCAATATTCAGATGTATAAATTGATAGTATGTCGGGGGGAGAGTAATTTTCCACTAAACATATAAATAATGTAGATGACAACACTACATAGGCAGCAGTGTGGCATAGTGGTAAGGAGCAGGACTTGTAACTGAATGGCTGCTAGTTTGATTCCGCACTGGGGCACTGCTGTTGTACCCTTGAACAAGGTACTTCACCTAGAATAGAACTTTAACCTATGTAAATTGCTCTGGATCAGAGTGTCTGCTAAATGACAATAATGTCATAATAATGTAATCCAGCTGGTTCAAGACATAAATGAGCAAAAGCCTTAAATCTTGTTCCAGCTACAAATTTAGAGAAACAATTATGGAAAACTTGTGAAGTGAGATAGATGTAGAGAGAGAAGCGGAGGATAATCCGACAGGGATTTATATACTCAGAATACACAAAATCGGGATGTGCTTCCCAATAAGGTGATAAAAAACAGCACTTCTAAAAAAGCTCTATTGGCAAAAACATTAGGACTATATAGACCCTCTGCAATTACGCAACCAATTACTCACTACATGAAGGAGACAAAGGAGGGAGTGTTCTCTGACTGGCATAACAGACCCCCGACACAAAGATAAGCATTCTCAGTGTAAATACTGTAAACTCAACATTCTTTTCAGTCACCCTCTGTCAAGTCTGCTAGTGTTGTTGAGAACAGGAGGAGAGTTCAGGAGTTTAAGGTATTTCGGCCCATCAGAGTGTAGTCTTCAGCACCTGATGTACCAGCTGAGAGCCAAGATCTGCTCACTCACTGCTTTTGTTGTCCTAAATTATTTAACCTCTTAAGTATTTTACGAGAGACTGACACACCTTTTTTTTGCAAACAATTAGTTTCAACTTATTTACCTTCACCTTTTCCAGGTCTCTTGTTTCATGAGATTAATGAAATGACTGGGTAATATAACAATGACCCAATACACAATGTTGTAAAATTAAACTTCTCTTCAGTTCACTTCCTGTGAATGGGAAAAACTAAAGAGCATTACCTTTATTATGAGCACATTGATATAGGCATCATTTTAGCAGCCATTACAACAACACATAGAGCAAAGGATTCATATAATAGAGAGTAAAGACTGAGGCCAGTTAATGTAGGACACTGAAACTGAAGCAGCTATGAGGCAGCCTGTATAAAGAGGGAACACTCTGCTCTCTTTCAGCTAATGGCCTGAGAATTTAACAGAGGGAAGAAACAGGAAAGAAAGTAAGTATCCGACTGAAGTATGCACCCGTTCATCTGTATTGGGGGCTGTGTTATTGCTTCAGTGTACAACCAATATAAAGTACTATCCTTCTTTCTTAATATTCTGTTCAGGATGTTGTGTTTAATATCCTCATTTCCTGGCATGTCTAGTAATTTTCTATGTCTTCTCATCCGTATCCATATCTACTGCATTTTGAAGTGTCACAGTGCAGCATATTGTCAGAACACAAAATGAACATAAATTGTAATTACAGTATTTTACCCCACTGTGATTCGCCTCTGAATTCTAAATACAAAATGTAGGAACACCAAAGGTTGTCATTTTCATCAAGTTAATGCTTAGACAAGCTACCTAAAGAACCATGAAACTGTTTCTTCTCAAGCTCTCAGTTACCTTTGTGCTTATCATAGTCTCCTGGTTAGTTAAATATACACACCAGCTATTTTAACAAAGAAACTGTGTGTCTTGTCCAGGCACCATGTACTGTACAGTGAGGTGGAACTCCCAATTTAGGAGTGACAGCGGTTTGATGTAGGTCCTGTTACATGCCGATAGCCATTCTCTCTTGGCTGTGCAATGGTCCTAGCAAAACCGTGCAAGTGTGCACCAAAGTCATCATTCCAGAAAATTCATACAGGTCTTAAATCAAATGTAGATGAATATAGTGGAAAAATACCAAGACAAATATATACAATGAACAGAATCATCCATTTTTCCAGTAACAACTGAGAGACATCTGCACAATGCCTTGACTCACTGTCAGTCTTCTGCCACTGTCTTCATTCTTACCAGATAAATACTCTCCCTGTCACTGAAAGGTATTCAACACAAAACAGCACTCATGATTTGACTTGACATGACATACCATCCAAACACACTGTCAGTTGGAGAAACTGACTAAACTCAAAAAGAACGAGCTTTGTCACCATTAATTATGACAGAGGTGTCAGATAAACGTGGCTTGGGATATTTCAATGAGTTACACTACATGCTGTAAAGCAAAGCACAGCTCTAGGTGCTTGGAAGTGTTAATACTTCAAAATGTGTGGCCAGGGCATCAAAAAATTTTTTACCTTTGGCTTCCATATAACAAAACAATGATGTTGGGAGCTGAATAGCTGCCAGCTATGCCGTTTCTATATCCAGATGTCAGAGGGCTTCGGTCAAATTATAGTCTTATATTTGTATGAGGCCAAAACTGGCGTCTGTAAAATGAGGATTAGGTAAAAGTCATGTTCTGGATTGAAGCCAACGGTTAGCGATTTTGTTGTGACAGCTATGTGTCTAAATCGCCTTGTCTTGGACACTGTGAGCTGTCATGGAGTTCTGTATGATGATTATCGTCACCACTTTGAGATCACTTGCAGTAAAACATTACAGTTCAGAGACATACAATTACTGACTGTGACCATCGCTGCTATGGCAACTACTTCTACCTCTAATGCCGGAAGTCACCAATACATCACTCATCACCATCGTCAACAAAATACATTCACTAGAAGACATGGGAGGAAAACTGGAATGAAGTGTATTTGTTAGTAGAAAGGCAGAGTGTTAAATGAATGGGAAACAGGTCTGTTGGGACCTTTGGATCTTCTGGAGCAGAAGGCAGTACCCCTGGCTTTAGGACAGGGAGAGTGAAACACTGGATCTGCAAGGAGGAGAAGAGATGCAAGGGGTGGAGAGAGGGGAGGAGGTGGACTGCAGAAACAGCTGATGCAACAGGAAGGAGAGGTTAGCACGCAGTTTACATATCATTTGCTTGTTTGGATTGGTTTGGAGAGAGTAAGTGTGGATATAGGAATTACCTGATTCCTAACTATATATTAAACTTTCATAGTTCATCAGAATCCTTTACAATCAATTTAGATGAAAAAACCTATGTATACACTATATAAATGTATGGAGAGCCACAAAGACCCTTAAGTCAGTATTGATGGTACAATAGTCTATTCTGATGTGAGATCGGATCAAACTGACAGTAGATATTTTTCTCTTTTCATAGACTGATGCATTTATAGCATCTGGTGGATGAGACAATCTGAACTAGATGGTCCTAATGTGGTACCTTTGAATGGTACCAACAACCTGTATCACAACAGTGTATTCATTACCTTTCTAGCATGTTCCTGTAGGAGTACTAAGTTCAGAGGTCAGGTTGTCAAAATGACATGTTCTCTTGAATACAAAAAACTGGCGATAGCCAGATGGAATATTTGGAATCATTATAGAAACCTCAGATCTTTTTTTCCCTCCCGGAGGAGAAGGTCATCATGGCAATTAGTAAGCCCACTCAGTACTTGAGGCAAAAAGTCACTTATTACAGTGGCTACCTGTGGCTTAATGATTTCCTTGAGTAAATGATGTAGCGGTTAAATGTCATCATAATTTCATCCTTTATTTTACAAAGTACTTCCCTTTTTCTCTCTGAAAAACATTTTCAAGCAAAGCCTGAAAATGTCTCAAATTAAGAGACATTTCTCTTTTGATGTTGTTCTTCACTGTTCTTTGATGTTGTTCTTCACTGTCTAATTTACAATCATCCAAACACATGCATAAATGTCTATCCAAAGTCAGACTGTAGCTTTGACCTCATTTTGTTTGCTTTCTTTCAGTAGTTTTCTATTTGCACGCAATAGTCATAATCAGTTGGTGCTGGCTGGGCAGAGAATTTTCTTTGTTCATTCTTATTTATGACCTATGAAATATGGGTTCTTCCAACCGCAATTCAGACATTATTATTACTATTGTCTAAAATGTTAAAAATGACTTGGTTATTCAAAATGCTGCAGCGTCTCCAAATGGTGCACATCAACTAGACAGACGGTTGACCTCATGATGAAAAATGACCCTAATTCCATCAGTAGGACATTTTCATTGTTTGATCTGGCCTCGTGACAATGGCTCGCTCGGACCGCAGACCGAGACCCAGTTTAAGTTTCAAAAAGGTATTCATTAAATTGACTCTCTGTACCTTGTATGACAATACAGAAACCTGTGGCCTAAATGAACACCAAGCCCTGTCTCCTATATCTGTGCCTGTAGTTCCAGGATATTACGTTTCAGACCCTCAATGCTAACTCCCTCTAGCCAGCCTCATCCATTATCCAACGGCTACCTGAGGCTTAAAAAAGTTTGACATGCCACAGCTAGACACAATAATGAAACGGATACGTGGCCTGCGGTAACAGAGGCAGCAAACCCCGGTGTGAGACTGGCATTGAATAGCACTGATATCACTGACAGCGAGTTACAGTAAAGCGGCAGGCTCCTTTCACACAAGCTCATTATGTGCGCAGTCGAGGAACTGCAAATTGCTAAACAAATCACATGCCCGGATCTCTTATGGAAAAGTATGAGTCAGACACAAGTGGGTAACAACCAGAAATGAGGTGAAGAGAGACAAGAGTCAGACTCAAGAGCTTGGGTTGTTGAGGAGCGGAAAGACGGCCCTGCTGGGTTTTTACACTCTGAGGGTGAACCACCTTGGCATGCAGTTAATAAACATGTCTCCCACCATCACACAGATAAATGCACACTAAAAACTGAACGTAATCTCAAAATACTGAGCCTTATATGCCTTCCACAGGCCCTGATCCAGAGCCTCACAGAGATACATGTTTTTTATGCAAGTGTAGTGTTAGTGTTTAGAAGGAAACTTATTTTCTGTTAGGGGTAATGACCTGGTGCATAAAGCGAAAGAGACGGGTAGTAAAACACATTAGGATTTATGACAGAAACGTTGCCATTAGACATTGGGTTCTAACAGAGAAAAATCAATTTCTGGGGGTCTGGTTTTTATGGTTTCCCAATTTAGAACACATAAAATGTACCAGTACTGTGTGCTATACAGGAGGGATATGGGTATGTATGGGACATGTTCTCTTGCCTCTGCATTGGGAATTGGAATAAATGTTTACATTGACAAGAGCAAATAATCTTTGCTGAATAAATAACGTCAGAATTACCAACAAACACAGTTCAAAGCTGAGGAAATTGTAGGCTACACACAATGTCAAAACTGTTCAGTAAATAAGCTTAAGTTCTTCTCAGTCTTAAATGTGTTTACTGACAATCGACACAAATTACATTCAGCTCAGGGGAAGTAGATTATGTTTTTCCCCTCTCTGTGTCATTTTACTTTTTAAAATTTTTTTTAGCAAAACTCAAACCTCCAGTCCAGCAGTGATGGTCAACATTAATCATATTGCT
The DNA here is from genome assembly GCA_019176425.1 of Megalops atlanticus. Classification (NCBI taxonomy): domain Eukaryota; kingdom Metazoa; phylum Chordata; class Actinopteri; order Elopiformes; family Megalopidae; genus Megalops; species Megalops atlanticus. Next base: position 31,513,071 of record CM032882.1, read on the forward strand.
GTGGTTACTACAATATTGATGCAGTGGAAAGGTTTGAATGTGGACTATTACTATAGAGGTTTAAGATATTCAGATAAATCACCCTGGTGGCTTAGAGCTGTGAACCTTAGCAGCTATTGGCACACCCCATCAGAGCCAGGACTGCTTCAGGAACATATTTTTGAGCAAACATCAAGACTAGAGTAAGACTGTGCTGGACCCGTCAAGCTTTTATCTGATTCTTAAAACTGTAAATTAAACACAACATTCTAATATGAGTATATGTATGCCTTTATTTCATGTCTGCTTCCTTCAACTTATTTGAATTAATACAATTCTGTCAGTACTCCAGCCCCCTGGCTGTTGTGTTTTTGTTCTCCCCTTCTGTCATTGTGTCCATGTGCTTTTGTTTTTCCTTGTGTTCCAGCCCTGCCCCACTCTCCGCCCTGTCTCCGCCCACCTGATCATCTCCACCTGCCTGCCTGCACACCTGCTTCCCATCACCTCATCAGCCCTGCCCTATATTTACCCTGCTTGTCTCTGTCTTGTTTGCCAGTTCGTCTCAGCATTCTGTTTCATTCTTGCCATCTTACTCGGTTTTTCAGCGGTCTTCTGTTCTCCCGCCCTGGGTCTCTGTATTTGCCTGCTGTTCTGTCAAGTAAGTTCTGTCTGTCTTCTGTTCCGTCGTGCCTTCGTGTTTCCCTGTCTGTGGAAGTCTTATCCTGTCTCCTTGGCACCCGCCTGCCATTCCGCTCTGGCGGCCTGGGCCGCCCGCTGTCCTGCCTCCGCTCCCTGTTGCCGGCCTGCCCGGTTCTGCCCCTGTCCAGACCCTGCTTTCTGCCTGCTCAGCCCCGGACCAGCCTGCCGTTCTGCTCCGGCTGCCTGGGCTGCCCGCGGTTCTGCCCCAGCTCCCTGTTGCCGGTCTCCCCGGTTCTGCCCCTTCCCAGACTTCACTCCCCGCTTCCCGTCTGCTCTGCTCCGGACCTGCCTGCCCATTGCTGACCCTCGCCTGTCCAGACCACGTGCCTTGCTCTCGGTTTGCTTTTTTTGGACTGACTTCCCCGACATTGATCCTGCCTGTTTTTGACCCTGTATTTGTCTGCTCCTGTGGTGGGCTTTAATAAAGTCACTCCGGCATTCACCTCCGGGTCTGCGTTTGAGTCCTCACCCCACATCCCTGACAAATTCATACAAAAAACTCATACAAACACACACACACTCACACACACGTGTGAAACAAAGTCACCTCCACAGTTCCGGTCTACTTTAATGCCAGGAGAGTGCATCCTCTCTCACTTCAGCTGTTTCTCAATGTGCAACATACGTGAAGGTGTAGAAATGGAAACCCAGGTTATTAGAGCACACATAAAGCCAATAACTAAGTCTCGGGTAGTACAAAGGCATTCAGCTCCTTGAAGCAAATACACAGCATAATGTTATATTGCCTGGTCCAGCTTTGCTAAAAGCATATAAAAGTCACCACACTTTTCTGTTACAAGGACCACTGTTTATTGACACACCTGGAAATGGTGCAGCAGTACATCAAACTACATCTATACTGCGGACTGTATACCTTACATTGCTCATACTGATTTCATTTCAGCACATCAATATTTTTTTATTCACATTTAAAAATGCAGCCTCTTCCGTCTCAAAACACCCCTACTAATATACAAAGTAGCTATTTGCTATTGACATGATAAATGATTACTCTCATTAGAATATGACTTGATTTGTTGACTTTGAATAGGTGATACAGTGTTGTTGATGATCAGCATGTTTTTTCAGAGCAGTCGCTATTAGTGTAAACCAGTGTTTCCCAACCCTTCTCCAGGCGGCACTCCGTCCTGCTGACTGAACTCATCACTGGCATGTTTTATTAGCTGAGCACACCTGATTTAATCAAGCAGCAAGGATAGATAGAAGGTATGCAGGACAGGGTGCCGCCAGGAGTAGGGTTGGGAAACACTGGTGTAAACACTATGTATGCATTTTCCTCTGTTGCTATGGGTTTGAGTCCATTTGACTGGGAAAAATAAAACTGATTTGAACCAGATTCAGGTAGGCTGTGGTCATTTCAAGCCTAACTGTACTCCTAAGTAGAACATGTGTACAGGTGCCCATCAACAAAACTGAATGATGTGACTATTATGTGCTGGTGCAGGCTGTAGTCCAACATGCTTCTAAAATTCTGCAGGGGCTGGTCCCTTCTTTTGAGCCTTGATTTTTCATAGCAAAATATGCCTTTATCGGAGTTATGTAGCTAAACTGAGGTGTGCTTGACAAAGTGGATAAATGGTTACTGTCTTGCAGTGCTTTGATGGATGGGTACAACAAAAAGTTGTTTGGAAGTAGAGTGGATCCTTTGTGTACAGGGAGGACATTAAAAGCCAGGGCTGATATTTTGCATTTACATTGATCTATTTTTATAGTACACATAAAAATTCCATAAACAATGGGAACATTTTGCAAACAGCTGTCACAGAAAATCAAGTAATTGGATCTTCATGGCCCAGCTGAACATGTTGTCATATGGCTAAATTACTTGGATATCTTGTGGAGGGCAGTGTGTAGCTCTTGGGTTCTGTGGACTATGTAAGAACAATGGGTTCAAGATCTAAATAGGGCCCAGATTTTCTTATATGATCTTTCCACCTTTTTCAGAGACAAATTGGTCAGTAACAGCCTTAGGGAGGGAAACATGCCAACTAAAGTAATCCCCAAACTCCCAAAAAATATAGAACATGCTGCAGTTTATACTGAATCTATTAGTTGGTAAAAAAAAAATTACAATTACAATACTACTTTGATGTAAATATAATACATATTAGTACTATTTTAGTAACTGTTGAAGTTCCAAATGAAGATTTGCGAGAAGAATTTTCAGACTATCCCTATACAATTAACAAATCCATGTCATCCACAGGTAAAAAAAAAAATCCTTCTCATAACTTCCTTTTTGTGTCAGCTGTTCATGGCATCCCTCCTCATCTCTTTTTTATTTCTGTTCCTGTGTATGATGTCTGAAATTGGGGGTCTACAACCTTGGTCTGCAGCAAGGTGTGATCCCTTCAGACTCCAAGCCGCAGATCAGTACGCCATACCCTCTTCAACAGCAACCCTTACACCTTTTATTGTATTAAAATTGATATCTATTGAACTGTTATTAACCGTTTGTATAAAACCTAGGTACCATGGAAGTATGAAATTTCATTGATTTGAATGGTGTCCTCCCCCCTTTGGTTACCTGCTAAATGTGCAGTACATCTTCATTCTACAAATGTCAAATTTACCTCCACTTACATCTGCAAAGACCCATTACTGTATTTGCCTGTAGCCAATTAATCATACAGTGAAAGACTGTCATACAGATAACTGAAATTCAACACCAAAAGTAAGTCTGTACAGTCAGCATGTACATGAATTCCACACCTTCTCTACCCTGCTTACACACCCTCTCTAGAAGTTACACATTACCTGAATTTACAGATACCTAGTGCTGCCAGTGCAGTGTGAAAGTAGTCAATAATCTCTCCTGAATCCCTCAGGTAAAAAAAATGGGTATTTTCTTACTGTCTGTTAGCCTCTGCAAAAAAAGGTGTCTGCCAAGATCCGGCATTGTTCAGACACAAAACCATCAGCTTTTCAATTATGTCTATCCTGTATTGGATTACATCTTGGAAACTCTACAGCATCTGATTTTGGTGCATCCCATTTTCTGTCTTGTGTGGCTAGGATGCTTATCATCTCTCACAACAAAATGCAGAATGCTACCTGTGCAAGGCTCAAAACATGTTTTACCAGAAATATGCTTGCTTTTCCCAAATTTTATTTATATAGTACACACACTATATACAAAAGCTTGTGTGTGGCTTCATGCACATGAAAACCGAAACCAGATATTTCATAATAAAGTGTTCAAAAAGATCAAATAACCCATTGCTTATCAAGCAGTATAAGAGAAAATGGTTAATGATGAAAAAATGAACATGGTTATAACCATCTGATGGAATTGCCATTGCATGTGAAAATGCTCCTGTTTTGTCAGTTACAGCCTACTGCAAATATACATTGTCCAATGACAGATGTCCCTCTACTCCAGATATTTTTTTTTTGCCTTTTTACACTCCATACTGCAGAGTTTGTCTTTTCTTTTGCTGCCACTTATTGGTAGTGAAAAAGTTGCAAAAGCTAGCTAGTTACCTTTCCAAGACTTCAGACTATCTAGTCAGAAGAGTCATCTGCTGAAAGTGTTTTAGTAAAAAGATGAACCATAAACATCATTTAAATATTGAAATACATAAAGTTTGACTGTGCAACTGATGTTACTCTGTCAAAACTTGATGACATCCACTTAACAGTCACAGTTTTGAACAGCTCCGAATGATCCATGTCACTCCAGTTTATTCTCGATTGGGTCAATTTTATTAATGCTTCCACCTCTGTAGCTAGAACTACTCACTGAAACCTTCAATCCTGACTATCAATGAAGCACAGAACTTTCTCAAGATTTAATTAACAAGTAAAAGTACAGTGTTGCCCTTCGAGTCTTATTCTCTGGTTTCACTGGGATATTAAAAATGTATGAGATTGTCTGATCCATTTATTTCCAACAACAAAACGTCATTAAGGAGCACCAATTGTCATTATTCACACCCTCTCAGCTGGGGCTAGGAACAGGGCTTTTCCCTCAAAAGGGCTCCAAAGGAAGTCCTTGCCCTGAAGCTCTGTCTCCTCCTCCCGCTGACTTCACTCCTCCTGGACACCGCATAGGCTTCTGTTCCGCATATCGCTGCATTGACTTTATGCTCTGGCGCATAAAAATGGCGGAAAAGAAATATAGATAGAAATAAAAGAGAGTGGCCATTAACAGAGGGCAATCTATCTGGTAATAGAAATCATTAGAGGTTTCATGAATAAATAATGTGTCCTCTTTCTTTCTCCCCCTGTATCTCTCTCAATCTTTCTCTCTCTCACTCTCTCCACCCCTTGTTCTCCCTCCCTCCCTCTCTCTCCTTCCTCCTCACGCACCCCACAGGAGGCTCTGTCTCTCCCCTCTTTTACCACCTCCCCGAATTTACTGGGGTAGAAGACAGAAAGGGAGACTTAATTGAAATCTAAATCGAGTCGATGAGGCAAGCTGGGGTAAATTTATAATCACGCTGGCTGAATGCTGGGAGTGGGGGGTCATGGGAAAGACAGAGGGGGTAAGGGCGAGGATGGGGGTATGATTGAGGTAACGTCACGCAATGCCAAACAGAATATCTGAGGCCGGCCCGCTTAAAGGCGCAGTATGATTTGAATTTTGAAACGTACTGTAGATATCAATATATGCCTAAAGATAAGCACTTTCAGACACATGTTGTGGATTGCTTGGTGTTAGTGCCTTTGGGGGAAATGCAAAGCTTCAGGTTGTGCCAAGAAACTACTGATATTACCAAGAGCTGAGGTAACTTGTGCCACATGTTTAGATATACAAGGTATGTAAGTAAATAATTAAAATATTGTGGAGCTGTGGTTTACACCAGGGGTTTGTATCAATTTACTGTGTTGGAAAATATCTTTGTAACAGCATATACTAAATTCCATTGATACAGACATATATAAATGTATCAATAGAATTACTATAAGGTATGCACCAATACTACAGCACTACAATGCATAACAGTGTCAGTAACAATCAAGCAGGTGTATGCATTCTCAGAATTTATAGAAAAGTTCTGTCTAAAGTCTAAGCCCTGACAGTTTCATCAGTTTAACAATTTTTTTTCTGTGCTAGATGAAAATGTTTCAGAGACAGAGTAATATCTATTCTGCAGATGCTCATTGGAGTTGTGCAGTACATCCATGTTCTTTAGTGAGGTAACCCCCCAGTCCTCAAAAACTAAAAACCCTTAAAAACAATAGAATTCACATTGCAAATATAATGAACGTCCCACATGGCAGATTTGTCCAGCTCCTTTTTAGACCTGCATGAGATAATCCTACAGGGTTTTATTCTCTTTATGTTCTCACAGGCTTTCTTCCACGTTTTTTGGAGGATGCAGATGCGTTTCTGGGTCTTAACGTGGGTGTGCTCCTCATTTTGGGAAGCTGAATTCCTCTCCCTCTGATTTTCGCCCTTGATGCATTTTAGAGATGACAGCTCCTTTTAACCAAAATTGCCTCTAGCTTCTCTGCATTTACCAATTTATTGAAATTAAATAATTAAATATCTGCTCATATTCCCCTCTGCTTTCTTACCCATGCCATTTCCTTTTCCCACTGACGTATTCACAAGTGCGAATTATATACATTATAACAGATACGAGTTACAACAGTGCAGATCTCAAATTGCCATTAATGGAATTCTACCTGCACTATGATAGGGAATTGTTTCTACACAGAAAACCTAATTAATATCTTTTTTAGCTTTTTCTTGTTTTATTTTTAATTTGCATAGGGAATACCGTTTGGTACGAACAACTTGCCAGGTCTGGTCGGTCTTCACATGGAGCAAAGTGAGGTTAAATATGTACATTAATTGTGGCTGCTTGCTTACTGACTGCCGTGTGTGTGCCATAACTGGGTTTGTGTCTCCATTTTAGTTCACTGTTCATATATCTGTGTGGACATGGAGTAGAAAAATCTCTCCATCACTTGTTTAGATAATGTACATCTTTACGATTGTCAAAGATAATTATACAACATGATGGATGCCCATGTATATGCTGGGTATTTGATTACAACAGTTGTAATAGGCTTTTAAAGAATTGCTTAGATGCAAGTATCTTTGAGTTAACATCTCAGCCCTTTCAGTCTGCAATTTGCCAGATCGTGACAATACAAGATGATCGTATTTCAAACAATAATTTCCAAGTAATTCCTGAAAATCATGTTGTTTCATATTGATGTGACTGTGGGATATTTCTGTGGCAGCGACTTCTAGTAAATGTCTTTAATGTAGTGGAATGCATTAATGCAGATTTTCCAAGCCATCTACGCAAGTTTGCGTTGAATGCATTGCATTTGACCCAGACTGATGTCTGTGCTTGTATTCCAAAATGGGGTTTCCAAATGCTGCTCATTTATGGTTTTTTATGGCTCTAATGGCATCTCTGTATGCAGCTAAATATGCTTGTCTTTTTACAATATAGAATCGAGGTTTTGCGTAACTTAGAGTAGGAGAGATGTTTATCATGCACTTATCTGCCATTAGTTACAGAGGTTTGTTATATACCCACAGACATCATACAACTATAAAAGGTTCATATGTATTGATTCCAATTTTACCTTCACTGTGTGTTGTGCTTTGAAATAAACTGGATAGAAGTCATACAGATAGATACAGATACAGGACACAGATACAGGACATTCATAATGCAAAGATGAGGTATGTTACCTCACAGTGCAACCTTGTTTTGAAGAGGGCAAGGTCTTAATATATCAGTATGATCACAATAGAATTCAATAAGGCAATGCACAGGTTTGGATCAGTGCACAAATTAGATTAGAAACCATACAGCAACACAGATTTATTGAATGGTCAAACTTTGTACACAAAGACACTTGTTAGTAATAAATATAAACCAGCCCATCACGAAAAAATACAAATCATTTTTAACAAATGAAAATGTAACACCAAAAAAAATATCAATTGTTTGTGCAGCTGGAAGAATCAGTTGGCAGAAGGCTTCAGGATCATCTTTACCAGCAATTAATCATTCACTCACATAACTTTTACCTTGATTTGATTTCTCCTTTGCCATCTACAGACTTATTTTTAAATTTATTTTTTCCTAAACAATCAAGCATCATCTATACAAAGACAAGTGCCTCTCCTTTCACAACCACAATGAGACCTTAAAAATTGCTGTGTTGTTCAACAAGTCAATTACTGATTTTACTTAATCACCCAATTAATCAAATTTGAACAGAGAGTCTAGGTGCAGAAACAAGACCAAAAGTCACTGCCAGCTGAATTACAGAGCAATGAACAAACAAAGCAAAGAGATGAATCATGCAGAAAGGCAATAAAGCAGTGGTCTTTTAGAAGATCACTCATCAATGTTATTGTAAATATTCAGCCAATCACTAAATGCTATATACTTAGCTAGAAACTGCCTGAAACATGAAACAACCTAGAGAGTTTCCCATAACAACCCATAAAAAGTTGTACCAAAGAGTAACTAAAATATATGTTCAAAATCAGCTTTCCTAGAAAACTAGATGTGAAGCAGATCACTTGGATAATCAATTTCTTTGGATGGCACTACTGTCTGGCACGTAATGGAATTGTATGAATTGTCATGCGAACAATGATGCAATTCGCTTACAGCACAGTGTTTCCAGAGGTCAAACTTAGAAATGCTACTTGCTGCAACATTTAAGATAAAAGATGAGAACGTTACTGTCATTGTTCAGGAGAACGAAATTACAGTTGCTACCCCGTGTCAGTGCCAGGACAACATATAACATGAACTTCAAACAACTAGAATGTATACAAAATGTATGAATGTATAAAATATAAGGAGTGTATAAAAATTAAATAAAATGTATGTGCATTCACAGGAACAATCGGAAAGAGTATGGAGACTTTTACATCACTGCCTCTATTGGGTATAAAGCTGCAGGTTACCATTTATTGTCACTTAAAGGAATTTTGATCAAGCATTTTTGAAGAAACACAAAAGGTACCCCTTAACATGTTTAATTATATATACAAAAAATTTACCCTCCCTTTGATAACAATTTAACTAGCATTTCAATGCATGCAATGTGGTGTTTTCGGCTATTACATTACCTTCACACTATGAAAAAAGTCTACTGATTTAAAGTGTAAGATATGCAGATGAAAATGGACTTGGCAAGTGCAAGTAAGTAGGTGCTGAATATTGTAATTTGGAAAATCATTGTCTATTTTACATACTGCTTATTGCCTTCTCATATTTGCATAAACTCACTATCTTCCTCAGCAGGACTAGTTTAACAGTCTGCATGTACCTCCAAGAACTAATGATGCACCAATATTTTAGAGCTGTGGCCATGTAGCTACACATTTTGTTTTAAAATCAAGACAAAGTGAATAACAGAACACACGATTGATTCAGTACTCAACATAGCAGGACAATACATGAAATGAACATCCATTTCTGTGCAGTATAGTATGCGTTTGGCAGCATCCTTTTGTACAATTATCTAACACTTTATATTAAATTGGCTGTAAACTAGTGTAGCAATATTGCAAATACATCTGAAACTGGTGTGGAGCACAGTGTTTTGGAGCAATCATGTAGTAGCCAAAGTGGTGCAGTTTGTGTGTAGTTTCTGAATAAGGCTTTTCTCTCCCCTCAGCCTGATCCTACTTTTAATCTCACCTACAACCCAAACTCAAAGTAAAATACTGAACCTTATGCTAACTAAAGATCAACCCTAACCATAACCTTAAATCAAATCAAGCTCTTTAAGTCATTATACAACTACAAGCTATACAGCATAAAACTGCATAGCTGTTATTCAGTGCTCATTTGAGATAAAATATATATATACACTTTTAACTATAATATAAAAGAATCTTCATGTAAAGTACAACCATCATAATAAGCCTTTCCCTTGTTATTTGAAAGAAGTTTCAGATATTTGGGAATAACAGTTTTTTTTAGCAAAGGGTCAAAATAAACTGTCCAGAGGCAGCTGGCTATTGTAAGCCTTGATGGAATAATCAATATGAAACACTGAAAATACTCCTTTATAAAGACCTGCCAGTGTGCACTTCAACTCACTTAATGAAGTAAATACTCTTACACACAGCTAGTAACAAAGAACTCCTTCAGATGTCACAGTAACAGAAGTACAAAGCCAGCCTATGGCCACCTGATTCTCACAGTTCACTAAAAAAGTTTTACTCTGCCTGGCAATTAGAGAGAATGACAGGGGCTCACAGTAATGCATTGCGGAACACTGTCCTTCTTTATAGCAAGTGATATATTATTGGGAGATAACTGTCAGAAGTTATCTTTCTGTGCCGGTTTATACAGCCAAAAGCCCATCCTTGGAACTGTGTTACTTCAGAGTGATCACAGTTTATTCCTGAACTACGCAATCAGTTTTCACAGGCAGTACTGAGGGCTAATTGCACAACACCCTAAACCTGCCTGCCAGAATCCTGTGACATCAGTAATCAAGACCTTACAGACCAGAGCCTCCCCAGAATTTCCTGAACCACTGCCTTTGATTGCTGATGAGAAAGCAGTTCCAGGCATTATGGGAAACGTGGTTTACTTCTCATGTGTCATTTCTGGCTGATACCAGTTTTGTCACAATATCACAAAGTCCACATTTTATGTAGAAGTGCTGTTTAAGTACCAGAGTGAAAACACAATTACCAGCCTCAGTCTGATGGCTTTCACCAAGCTTTCATCAGTGTATTTTTTGCATGATAACATCTTAACACTTTTGTTTAAAAAACAGACAAACATAACAGACTGTTAATGATACCCTTACCTCAGATCTGCTATTAATCTGTAACCTTTGCACATGCTGTTCTCATCTCTGAAAAGCTGTGGCCAGTCGCAGTATTTATGGGAACACCTGCGCTCAGCTATCTGTACACTGCTGCCAAGAGTGGCCGTTTACTCTTCCCCTAATCATGCTCCTGGGGGTTATTTGTAAGCAAAATGCCACTGTCCTACTTTTTACTTTACTCCAAAAAAAGTGAAACTGGCATTTTTACCATGAGACTTATTGCACTGTGAGAACTGATAAAGGACTGACTGATTAGAGCCCTGAAGTGTGCATCAGTCAGTCAGTGCAAGAAGCATCGCTCGCTCAAGTTGTTTTAACAGGACCATTTAAAATGGTGCTTGTTTTCCTTGTTTTTTCTTCTGAGCAGCCATATTGGATCATGGAGGTTTTGGGACTTTTCAGTAGAACAGGGTGCTAAAAATCTGTCAGAACAGAGGGCCAGGAAGCATGGTGAAATGTAATGATCCCAATTGTCAGTGTGGATGATGTCAGTGTGACAGAATGCTGTAGCAGCTGACTGCTGCCTTACAGTGCTTACAGTATGGCAGCTGGAGTTGAACCCCCTCCCCCATGACTTCACATGGTTTATAGACTATGACCAAATTTTTCAGTTGGAACTTGGAGGGAAGGGAGTGGTCTGGGAGTGTTGTTAGCCTGGTCTGACACTGTTGCTCATTCAACTTGAATGGACACACTTCTGTTGTTTTGTGCTGGGAGTCCCTCTAGATAAGAGCTTCTGCTCAATGAATGTAATGTAATGCAATGCAATGCAATGGAAGATTTCAATGGTACGCATCATTTGGCAAAAGAATTGCGTAAAAACATAACTGAAAGTGGTTGTCTTTGTTGCTTTTATGGATTGATGTCCTGTGGTACTTTTGTTTTCATGATCTGTCCTCAGCAAAATAGTCCTTACATTGGTCCCCCTCAATTAATCAAGCATCTCAAATAAAGTGAAATATTATCACTTCAACGCAGGCAAGAGATGCAAAAGTAATCCCCCTAGTGACGGGTGTAATAATTAAAGTGGGAAAAAAAGGCCTATTTTTGAGACGGAACTAAATAAGTGCTTTAATTAAGGGAGTTGTCTGTGTAAAAGATGGTATCGCGCCGTTTGAAAGGGGACTGTGACGCGTTAATCCTCCTCCTGATTCTGTTCCCGCTAATGAAGCCCGCTGACCTTCCACATGAAGCGTCTCTCTCGGGTGGGGGGGCAGAATTAGACGTGTTTATGCACTTGAAACTTCTCAGAAAAAGAGCGAAAGGGGCTTCCTCCCCCCGAAGACCCATGGGGCTACACAACAAATGGACTTCATCCTCTAATCACGATGCGATTAAAATCCGGCACGTGATTTTTGCCCTCTTTTTTTGGAACAAATTGTGGTCCCTCAGAAGTGTTTATCTGCTAAAATACTAAATGTAAGTAAGAGCCTCCACTCACTATTTCAATAATTAAGGTTCAGATAAGAGAAGCAATGGCAAAAGACTGCCATAACAGGAACTCACACTTATTGGCATATAAGATTTAAATTTATGTGGCCTTTGTTGACTAAAAAAAAAAAAAAAAACTAAGCCTGCTGTTCTTTCCCTCTTTTTTGTGAACAAAACCCATGCATTGATGGATTGTAACACTCAGCAAGTGTGGTTTGCATAGTCTTATGATAAATGTTTTTGGAAATAGCTGCCCCCCTCTGTGTGTCCCAAATGGCTTAAAATGCACTGTGGCTCCCTGTAAGTACAAGGGAAAGTCATCCCATCATTCAGCTGTTAATGTAAAGTTTTGTATTATGCATGGTGAAAGTGCATCGATTGTCATCATTTGGCCCACCCTTCAAATTATAACAGTAATGTCTGGCAAATGATGACAATCCTAAGTACACTGTAAATAATGTCTCATGTTCCCCTTTACAAATGCTGCTTAATGAGCTTGGAAACTTGTAGTGGTGCATGCAACCTCTAGTATAACAATGTGGCCTTGCATTGCCTTTACCCCTTGTGTTATTAGATTAAGACTGATGCTTGGTCATCTTCGTGGATTTATATCTATGCCTTCGTTACCGCTTGATTAAACTGTAGGTCGTTTGGAGTCATCTCTCAGGATAGTATGACCCAGTTCTCTTTTCTTTAGTCTGGAAATTTAACAGCCAGCAATTTTGTGCAACACGAGAGGGGGTTGCATCAGCTACAAGTCAGTATACTCAATGGTTCCCTGTTCCTCAGATACTAAGTGATGTTTCAACAGGAATGATGGCCTCTGAAACATTACATATTTTCACCACATATATTAAATTGAATATGCAGGACCCACTGCTAGCACCTTCTTCACATTCACTCTACTTCCCCTCAGTGTAACACTCTGAACCATCAACTTTTTAAATGCAGAGAAAATAGGTTTAGGAAGGGGGGAACAAAAAAGCTAAAAGCTCTTAATGCCACAGTGACAATGCACTAGACAATGTATATCAGACTATTTGGTTGCATGTTCAAATGACTTCCTTAGTTCTTTCAGTCTCACTTAAGGGTACAACAAAACAAACCAACTGACAGAGTAGCAACTGTGGATCAGAGACCCTATGCCTTGAGTTTAGCAGTGACAGGCTAGGTTGGTAGCATGCTTCATCAGTACATGTGATCTAACAAAAACATACAAGACTGGTCACATTCTAGATCAGCTCCCAGCACAACTATTCACGCACTGATCGTTCTACTAATACCCCAATTCTTTTACTAACATTTCTAAACCCCCCCCCGTCAAAATAAAACCAGGAATCAAAACAAACCCATCCCTCCCTAGTTTTGACCTTGTACCTTTTGCTAACAACCTATTTAGCTTTTTCCCTTCTCTTTTATCACAGCTAACCTTGCATTTTTACCTGGCAGGTGCAGCCATTCAATTAAGAAATGAACCAATTATCCAATACCTTTCTAGCCACACACACACACATTCTCATGCTTTTAAGCTTTGCACAAGGTGAACCTGATGATGAGAAAAACTTTTCATTTTGCAAGGTTTGCCTACTGTGAGGACACAGGGCAACAAGCAAAAAACAATTATGCATTCAACACAAAAGATCAGGAAGGAAATTGTGTACATAATTGAAGATTATGTCATCTTCAAATTCAACATATTTTTTGTTTAAATTTTCAAGCAATTTATTAGTGAAAAACGTAACTGTCACCAGCACTTTTCAAATTTAATTGTTGCCTAATTGTGTCATTGACCCTGATGGTTAAGATGGCTTAAATCTTTAATGGATTAGTTAGACTCACAACAGATGTGTGGTAGAGAGTGAATTCTTCACATAATTGGAATATGTTCTTGCATTGGATTTTTAATTAGTTTATGAACTTGTTTTGCATACCATGGCATTTTGAAGAGACAAGTGTGTAAGGATGACAGTGTTCTGTAACTGAGGGCATAATTCAGAGACCAAGTCAAATGTTAAAGTATAAATAAATGTTTCTGTAACTATTGTGACACTGAAAATGTGAACATCAGTGTTCACCCATTGTAAAGTTTGTGTGAAATACTGCATATTGTATATGCTCTGATAGCTATAATTGCCTTGGGACATGTACAATAAAAATAATAACAGACTGACTTACCTAAGGCTGGAAAATTAATTCACATACACACACTTCTGTAACATTAACATTATACAATGCAATAAACTGAAGAAAAAAAAAACTTTTATTAAACCATTGCATAATGAGTCAGTTTAGCTTCCCAACCTATTTTAAACAGACCAATATGAAATCACACTCCAAACATTCAGCTCCTAAATCACAGTGAAATATTAAACAACAGAATGAAAATGGTAATGCGTGTTCAAATAAGCATGTTTTCCAAAGAAAGCAAGCTTTGCTGTGATGTTATTTTTCTAAACACCCAGCCATTTAGATGATACATATTGTAATAGCCACAGTGAGCTGTGATCCCAGAAGTTTCTCATTGAAATTTGCTGGAGCATCGCTGCTAATCTCAGAACAGTTGGAGTCTAAATTGGGTATTGGAAATACAAACATATTTTCACAAATTGTATCACTTCTGAAGCAGAAAAATATTTCAGTAAATATTGTCTTAGAATGTTTGACTGTAAATAATGCAGCTGATACAAAAATCAAACAGTGTACTTTATGTCAAATATCAGTTTTTAAACTTTGCCATTAATTAGATGTTATCATGCGATATCATTATGAAGTGAATGCCAATTCATTCATATTAGTTTTGCGAATCACAAATAGTTTGTGAATGTTCCCAGATCACTGAAATACAACACTTCCTCCTGACCTCCCTCCCACGTATACTGTCACTGTCCTTTTCTTTACTGCTAAGTAATCAAACGCCATAGGAATAGCCACATCAAGGTCTCAAGGTCATTCAGTGGCTGTAGGGGGAATGCATGTATACGTTAAACCACACGTGCGTGCACACACACACACACACACACACACACACACACACACACACACACACACACACACACACACACACTCTCTCTCTCTCTCTCTCCCTCTCTCTCTCTCACACACACACACACACACATGCACACAATGGCTAACGTATATGCTTTCAGCATACAAAAAGGCCAGGTTACTCACATGTACATGCCTCTCAATATGTCAGCACAGTTATAGTGGCAAAAATAGCCCACAGTGATGATGTCAATAAGAGGCCATTTAGCAACTGTCAAATTCAACCACATTACCTCACACAAGCCCTACTCCAAAAAAAATCTACCCAATATTAATCTCTTTTGTCAAATAACTTGGCCTAACAATAAGGAAAAAACTATTCAAAGAAAGGTCAAACCTATGGAGACCAAACAGAGAAAAATATATCTTCATTCTACTTTTACATAATCTCATTTTTTTGTTTTGTTCACTTAGAAATATCCATCACAGGCTGTTCACCTTTGCTATTTTGTCCTCTCTGTGCTTTGTATTTAGAAAGACACTGTTGTGTTGTATCCCGTATGCAAAATAATTACAAGTATACAAAGATTTAAATGATTTGAGGGCAATGATGTTTACACCACTGATACTCAGACGGGGTTAAACTTTTGGTAAAGATAGAATTGTATTTTGAAAGCCTGTCTATTCCCTGCTCTTAGAGCAGGTCTGACAGACCTCAACCTGGCAGTAGAAATATATGTACAAAACAGGAAAATTATTGCCAATTTATGCCATATAGTAGTGAGCCCCTCAAATGACAAATAATAATAACACATGAACAGAAAAGCAAATGCAAAGCATTCTAATATGAACATGACATAACTTTGCAGTAAGACATAAAACAAGGAAACAGCAACAACATAAATAAGAACTGCTTAGGATCATGGTAAGCAAACTGTCTACATAAATTATAGTATACAACAGCAAGGCTATAGAAGTATTGCTCCACAGCAGATGTTGGTTTATGTATTTAAGGCATGGACCCTTCCTTCTGCTTCATCACAGGTGGCTGTGGTCCTCTCGTAGCATATCTCTATGTTGCGATTAATTAACTTCCATCATTTCCCATTGATATTTTGTGATACAGCTAAAAAACTAACTGACTGAAAAAGCAAATTCCCCCGGGTTCCTAAAGTACATAAAATCCAATTAACAGTGTTAGCACTGCGGAATTGACAGCTTTATCAGTGAACAATACAATCACAATCACAGAATAACATTATGAATACAAAGTATAAAGTTGAAAAGTTAGGAATGGGGGATTATTTATAAGTTTAATATCTTCCACAGCGCAGAGACTGTGCTGATATTTTATTTAAAAAGACCTACGAGGGACTGAATGGTGTGCAAGAGATTTTATATTTCTAAAATGTGGCTGCAAGCTGTGATTTAAAAAAGCACTCAGCACCAGGGGCCCCCTAAAATAACTAATCACATTCCACCTTGTCATCATTAGGGGTTGAGCCCTGATATTGCTTAAAACCAGCTTTTTTAAATGTAGTTAAGTCAAGTCAAGTCAAGTCACTTTTATTTATATAGCACATTTAAAAACAACAGGAGTTGACCCAAAGTGCTTTCCGGTCAAGGCAAAATGGATTATCAATACAAGTATACATGAATAAAAGGAAATGGGAATACAAGTAAAAACAGGATTAAGAGAAAAAACATGAATAAATTCATTAATAAATAAATAAATAAATAAATAAATAAATAAATAAATAAATAAATAGATAAAACACAGGAATAGAGAAAAAAAAAAAAAAAAAATTAAGTAATGTTACGTTAATATTGTGAATGCAGTAGAATGCAGTGATTAGAATGTAGCTTAGAATATGACCAGAATGTGGTTATAATGTCATTTGAATGCCGATTACAGTGTTGTTAGGTGTGAGTAGAATGATGGTGATGTCACATTAGAGATGAGAATGGCAATGATGAGAAAAGAGGAGGAAAAATGGCCAGAAATGTCATAATGATGGTACTAATAACAGAGGAAATTCTAATAATAGAGAGCAAGAGAGAGAGGGGGAGAAAGAGGGAGAGAGAGTGAGATTTATATATAATCATTCATTCATGTCTGTGAATATTGTTAGGCAATGTCAATATCGAGAAACTTAGTGGTATATTAAGTTTAATGTCCAGGCCATTTTCTGCCAGCCAATTTCACAGCTTTCAACATAAGAGTCTTGTTAGCTACTTCTTAGCATGCAGCTTCTAGAGGGACATATGCACTTTGATGGGTAAGAGGAGTAACATCCATTATGACGGTCATGCGATCGTTGATTACTGATAGCCTTTTCTTCCTTTGGCGCTATAAATACGTTTCCAGCCGGCGTTGGGGATAATTCATTTGCAGAAGAGAGTTGGGTCCCGTTGTCGTCATCTCACAGAAATGTGAGCTGCTCCTTTGGAGCTATAACGGCTCTTCCTGTCACTCCTCTCATGATTTCCTTCCGCGCTTTGACCTTGTTTCAGCCCTCACACTAGAGGGAGAGTACCGGTCTAATACATTATCCGGCCCTTTATACTCAGGGAGGGTACACTGCCACTGTGGGAAGGACATCCTCGCTTTGTCTTGCAGTGATAAAGCATTAGTGATAAAGGAGTACCTGTAGTGCCCGCACGCTTTCACCAGCGTCTGTATCACCATGCAGTGACAACACATGTGGGAGCTGCAACAGTCAGGTTTCTTTATCAGCGTATCTAGTGGTTTTTTTCCCAGTCATTGAAAATTTACAAATGTGCAGATGTTTTCTGTTGGACCTTGGTGATGAAGGACTAACTGTTGTTGGTCCAGCAGCGGAGAAAGTGATCTTCCTCAGAATCTTCCTCTTCCTCTTTGGGTCTTCACCGGGGGTCAGAGTTTGGTGTTGCCACTTTAGTTGAGAGACTGTCAATAAGCTTGGATTTCTGTACCATTTAGTGCTTTCCGTTGTCCTTCAGAGGGGCAGGGAAGTAGCTGAAAAGCTAGACAAAGACACCATGATCGTCACTAGCAATCACTTGAAGCTGGTCCTTGAATGAATACAAAAGCGCAGTCCTTTCAATGTACTGATAAACTTCTGTTTTTGTCTCTGTTTTCAAAAAGAGTAGCAGTCTTTTGTACAGCAATGAAGCAGGCTTTGTCTGCCGGTGACTAATGGGAGCGCATTACGAGGCTGCTACTTGAAAGGATTACCAATGTCCTGCGCGACTGTGAGCAAGTGCTGAAGTTCCTGGGAAAAGAAGCAGCTTTGTCTACTCATTTTTGTAGTACCTTTTGCACCCAATGTCAGCTTATGTTCAGCAATTAGATCGCTCTCTTCAGGATGAGACCCCATCCATCTTCTAATGGTCGATGATAAAGGTTTTCTATTGGCAAGCCTTTTTACTTTAATTGTTGGCCTATACACAAATGACCTGGGATTACTACATCCATCTTCTATTTCGTGTTGTGTTAGTGAAAATCTGTAGTTCCCCGCGATGTGTTTTGAGTCTAATATGCAGAAAATGAAGTTGTGAATCTTCTGCAACTTGTAATTGCTAAATTCCTAAAGCGATCACAGTTCTGCAAAACTAGCATTGCGAACAGCTTCTCTATGGCGAGATCGTACATTCAGGGTGTACACATCACCCCTACACTCGTTTATTGCAGCCTCTTTTCAGGAGGTGCTTGTTTAAGGAGCGAATCCTCCATAATGCTGCTTATATAATTACCTCTCACAAACCTCCCACTTACCACAGTCTAATCTCGGTGTCAAATTTTCTCCTGCGCCTCAAGCACACTCCTCTGATGCAGGCTGATCACATGATGAAGGCTTTGTGTGTACCCCTGGAGAGGCAGTTCATTGTATCCCCATACAGTCACTCAGCGCCGCGGGCTGTGGGGCATGATTACACGTGCACTCTGGTGTACAGTAGTGAAAATCGTTCTCGGCGTCCGTGGAGCGGTCCGCTGGCTCACAGCGGCTCGGCAAGTGGCTCGGTGAGTGTAGGTGGGATACATTCCGAATTCCGAGTGACCAGCCATTTACCAACCTCCCAACGCGCACTGCACACTGTTTGTGAGGGCTTTGACCCCTGCAGTTTGAGGAATTCATACATTAGAGATGATGTTTGGACAGCTTGTGTGGATCTTGGTTACTGTGCACACACAGTGTGAGTGGTATTACATTGCATTACATTATTGTCATTTAGCAAACGCTCTTATCCAGAGCGACTTACATAGTTTGCAGTTTTTACGTTATCCATTTATACATTTACTGAGGCAATTGTGGGTTAAGCACCTCACACAAGGGTACAGCTGCAACAGGGAACTGAACCGGTAACCTTTTGGTTACAAGCCCTGCTCCTTACCACTATGCTGCACTGCCGCCCCTATATATTAGTCTGTGAAGGTGAGCTTGATTAAATTAGAGAAGCAGCTGAAACAAAAACAAACTTTGCCATCCTAGGGGCTGTTGCCTCTTTAAGCGCCATAGAGATTTTCATCCTTTTGACAAACACTTGAGTGCACGCGGACGTGTTTTCCATAAAAATGGACTGATGAAAAATTGATCATTCCGACGTGCTGCATGTTCGTTCTTTCTTTCCCCCTTATTTTCATGCGTGGCTTGTCTGATGAGTTTTCCAGTGGCTCCTTGCAGACGGGCTGAACTTGCAGGTTAACCCTGAAAATCACACGGAGCAAAAAAAAAAACAAACAAACAAACAAACCAAAAAAAACGGATGGGCCCTGGAAAATGGGGGCGTGACCGAAACATCCCGCCGTTAACCTTGCAGCATTTGAGCGTCTGTTAGTGTTTGCGTTGCTGATTAGATGAGCGCGCCTCTTTGCTGACACGTTATTTCACAGGCTTGCATAATCAGTAGCCTCTCGCTGTAACCGCTTGATGTTGCTTGACAAAGGCAGACCCTGTTAATGTGCCTCATTTAAGACCAGTGCTACAAAATGCACACCTCAGGACTTTGCTGCCAGACTAACACTCACCGAAATCATTGGAGATGATTTTCGTTTCAAAGGTTGGGGGATGTTACGATATAACTAATGTGGAGGATTATACACAGTGAATGTGACAGTAATGCATTTTAAAATTTACGGTACAGCACTACTTCTAAAAAAGCTGAGAAACAGCAGGGAGTTGTATGTCATGAAGACGTTATCATTGCATTGAGGGTTGATTTTATTTTTATTAAATGTATCTAATCACAACATATTTTCATCTTGTAATGTGAGTTTATGTGTATATGTGTATGAGTGTGTGTGTGTATGTGTTCACCCGTGCATGCATCTGTGTATGCGTGTGATTGTGTGTCGGTATGTGTCTGGATCAGTTTTCTGATCACTATCAGCTACACTCAAAAATGTATCCAGCTTTTACAGAGTCAAGACATATCTTGCATATTTAACTATATATCATCATTACTGGTGTCTTGTAAACAGAATTCAAATTACATTAAGCCATACAACCATACAAAAGGCAAGATGTTACTTTTATGTCAATGGAAATAAACTCCTTTTATGCATTAAAAAATATGCCTAGTGTTACCTGAAACTCCAGCCAGCTACCTTGGGTTTGGGTATTTTTCAACGTATACATCAAGAAAAAATAACAGGCAAATATATATGCAAATATAACAGCAAATATAAATGCACCAAAATATAGCCATGTGCTCAGTTGGAAATCAATGGCCAGAGGAATTAAATTGATAGTTTCTTCCATTTTGGGTCTCAGCAATACATACTGATACATTTTGCAATGCATTATTCTTAGCATCTACCTATACTTACTGTTCAGTCTCTGTCCATGTTGGTGCTACTGACCTCTGCCTGATGCTATACACCATTAAAGTTAACACAATGGCAAGACCTGTGAAGCTAAAACAAGGTACAACAAAAATATTGCCACAGAACCAGATTTGCAAAAAGAAAAGAAACTGAAAGAATTAAGCTGCCTGTAGGCAGTCTTTTACAACATAAATATTCATGTTTATGAAGAATTAGTTTACAAAGCTCTGTCCTGACGGATGAAAACAAAACATTTTGATCACTAGTCACAGACTGCGCATTGCTAGTTGTCATAGTCTATGAAGAAAAGTGTTCTTTGGCCTGATGATAGCCTCTCTTTCTTCATTGATGGTTTCCATGACAGGTTTCATTGCAGAATATCCCTGTATTGTGTAGATTGTGTTTTTATAGCTGTGGTCTCATGCACTCAGGAGGAATGGTGCTTTTTGTTGCGTTGTATGCTTTGCCACTGAATGAGATAAATTATAGGCAGACAAAAAAAAACATGCACATAACCATAATTTACAATGGCAATAATCAATGAGGTATTTTAAACATTTCCCGTTATGACCCCCTCCCTGCAACCACAAACACATCATACGCAATTCTGTTGTCAGTTATGCACACTCAGATTAGATTGCAGGTCAAAAGACAATTCAATCTAGCATTCACATAATCGGCCCACCCCCGCCTTTCTCTGTGCCCACCAGCCAGCAGTGAAAATCACTGAACTGCTTATCCCATCTACATAAACACTGCATGAAAACCCAAGGTGCTACTCTTTAACTTTTATTAGTCCTCCTTTGACTATATTGTTCCAGGGGGAGGGGACATAAGACAGCCAGGGCCAGCTGTCTGTGGGAATGGCCACACCAAAAAAAAGAAAGAAAAAGTGAGCTCATTCTTCTCTGTGAATAAAGGGAAACTGAGTTTGTCTCCATTTTGTCTTGAACTTGTCACAAGCCATCATACGCACTCACAGGCTTTCAGCGAAGTGACACCATGTTGAAAATGTCTATGGCACTGCTAAAGTGGTCTGTGACTTCTGTCAAGGTGAAGGTCAGAACTGCATGTCCGACATACAAAGCTGTGTTTGATGCCTAATAGCTAATATGATGGCACAAGGTCATCTGTAGCCATGTACCAAATTAGTCCCTGTTGCAATGAAAACATGCAGATGAGGTGGTGATGCTGTTTCTGTTATGCAGAACATTAGTTCACTCTTATTGTGTGCACGCTGATTGAGTTCCTCACTTTAGGGGACTCTGCGGATCTCTGATGTAAATTTAAACAAACGGGTTAAACTAAAATGGCTTATACGTGAAACACTGGTGTAAGTTTAAAGAAAGAGGTCTATTTGTCATGGTGTATATATGACATGATAATATGAAACTAGAAGTGAATCCATATTTGATTGAAATGCAGAATTACTGCATTTTTAGTTCCGAATTGGGCTCCTGTATTTGTATTCAATACGATATTTTCAAAAAACTTTACCATTAAGAAATGCAACAAATTGATCCAACTGAAAATAAATCTACACAATCTGCACAATTCTAGCCTCAGGTACCCCATTACCACTAGCTTGTTTGGTAACTAAGAAAGAAGGAAGCAACATGCTGGCTAAACAGGCTTAGTAATATACAGTTCAACACAGACATTAAACATAGAACGATTGCCTTATATCTGAGACTTGCATTGGCACAGAAGCATACTAGGAATTCTATTCATGCAATTTATGCAATCCACCATTATCATACCACTCAATTTATTGAAAGGGGTGCTTTAAGACATTCTCATACTCTACTCTCCTATATAGTATGCTGGAAGTAGGGTCTCATTGTATTCAATTGGCCTTGGTTGTACCATAGCTGAATGCCATCTAATTCATGGTGATTTAAATGGACAGCTGACAAGCAAAATCATTTGCATGTTTGTACTAATGGAAAAACAGATCTTTGCTTATGACCATCCCACAGGTCATTTTTTGGCACTCAAAATGGCAAACAATTCCAAAGGTATTTTGCATGCAATATGTGTGTATTGTTTAAGAACTATATTGGTTGTTTTGTTGCCAGCAAAATAATATTTGATGCGTATGAAAAAGGGTAAAAACAGGGACAAAACTTTAATGTAAGTGCTATATGTATCACTGCTTCAAGAACTGAAAAAAAAAAATCAAACTGCATTATGTCATACGTGAGTGTTTCCTTATGAAATTTTGTTATGAAATTACATCACTTGTGACAGGCAGGCATCTACAAATGCTTGCAGTAATGCTTTATGTCACTTGGGGCATTGTTTTTCCTAATGGGTGGATGCTATTATGCCTTGTGTGAATGATATGTCTTGTTTACGTATATGTAGAAAACGGTACCCTTGGCAGCTCACAGTGGAGCCAGTAATTGAAAATCCTTTGCTTGCTAAAAAAACCATAGAAATGATTCTATGCGTTCCTCACAAATGATATTTTAATATTTCAGGGCCAGGAAGGTTCCCTGCCAACAAGTGATAAGTGAATTTTGAATGAATTCTATTAAGTGTCTTTAAAGTGAACAAACCAGCAAGAGCTGTCACACCGTGTCTTTGAGTTATGGACAATCCGATGATTTTGCGCCACACAATAAGCGTGACCCAATAACAGTGGCAATTATGCTGACTTTTGACTTGGTATAAAAACTAGGGCAAAAAAGGGACTGACAACAATATTATTGTGTTTCTATTAATGTTAACTGATCTATTAAATGCATGTTGAATACAGTGACTATAGTAAATCAACAAATACTTTTTTTAAGAACCTGAAATGCACTGTATATTGAAATGAGACAAAACTCCAAAAATATTTATTCATACTAATGCTAGAAAGAATAGATAGATTTTTCAACTTTTAAAACAAGTCCTCAACATGTTATTAGCCACATTAGCTATGGCTTTCAGTTACTTTTTTGCAGTTAATGGAAATATATAGCTTTCTTTTTTTACATTACTTCTGGCTTTTTACCCCATAGAAAATGTAACCCCACTCTGTCTAAAATTCATATTTTTAAAAGGAGGTGCAAATATGCATCTCACAATACCACTATTTAAATTTTTTCCACTCTTTACCAGAAATACACTATAGGTTCCTTTGAAGTAACAACTACCTCGAACATACATATGAACACATTTGGTCAGTCTGAAGAAGAATGATTTTGTGGCAGTTGTTGACTATTCAAAACAACTAGAACTAGAATGGAAAGCACGTTTCCAAAAGTTTTTTCTAAATATTTAAAGGTCAAAAGGAGAAAAAAGAGAACTAAGGAAGTTCAATCTGGGAGAGAGAGCCCTCCATCCCCCTCTAACGAGCAGCCACCTGCAGAGTTCCCTCATGGCTCATTACACACGGGTGTGCTGGCTGTTACCGCGGAAACACGGCGGGGCCCTCCAAAGTGCTGCAGCTCAGGTGAAGTGGACGCTGTCCGTGGTGCTGCACCATCTCCTGTTCCAAACAGCAGCAGGCTGTGGCTCAGGCCAGGATACAGTTCCTGAAACTTCTGATCACTTCAAATTCAACCCTGCTGCAAATCCGTTACAACCGCACAGAAGCAAAAGCATATCAAGGAACTGCTGATCAGCAAGGTCATCTTTCTGCATCAAAAAGTAGCATCCATGCCGCAGGGCTTAACACTCTCCCCAAATTAGGAAATGAAAAAAAAAAAAAAAACCCCTCATACATGACCGGTCACTGAGATGTTTGGTCAAGATGATACGCTTTTGAAGGAACCGTGCCAGTCAGAAAATGCTGAGACAGTGGCATACTAAAGCAGAACCAGAACAACTGCCCTATTTTAGCTTGACTAACCTGAAAACATCTCCACAGGTGCTGATGAGGCAGGTATGGTGATTTTTTTTAGTGTGGCAGACAGAGTATTTGGGCCAGAACAGTACATTTTAAGAAATCTGAGGAGTTTCTGTTTGTCTACTATATTACTGTTGAAGTTTGAATTAAAGCACAGGCTGACAAATCATCTTTACACAATACGTGTTATGTTACCTTGGTATAGTGATTATTACCATCATGAAATTGTCCTAATGGTAGTTTTGTTTTAAAAGAACAGTTTTATATGCTTGCCAGAAGTCTTTTTCTTAGTATCAATATTTTCTTAAGAGCGGCTAGTTTGAATTTTTATGGGTGTGATCAACAGCTAAGTCTCATCATATTGGTGACACTAAACTATTACTGTTCTGCTATTGGGTCAAGGCTGTATATTGTATAAATTTCTTGTTGCCTGTGGTCTTTCTACATTCCTGTTTATTTCTGACAAGTACAAAACAAAGTAAAGGTGTCCACATTCAAAGGTACTGTTAGGGTATCACTGGAAATACAATGCTGTACATAAATAGGTGTTGTGTTGTTGGTATTGGTCTTTAACTCAAAGTATCTTGGTCTTAGTCTTATTCTCAGACCAGTGTGATTATATTGCTCTCAGAATATAGTTGCCATATGTGACCATACCATTGTAAGACCAATAATGATATTGTTCTATATTCCACTGTTCTGTAGGACCAGTATTTTGGTTTCCTGTTCATTCACTTGTAATGGCCAAAATGAGTGCAGAGCAGTGACATAGTTTTTTGTTACCTATTTTTGGCCCCGCCTTCCCATGCCTGATTGGACGCCAAGACTTTTGAATGACATTTATTTCCTGATCACCTCTTTGATCAGATGTCTCTCTGGCGCCACTGATCTCAAACAGAGACACAGCGAAGATCAATGTCTGGGGCTGCTTGCACAAAACAGAAGCAGTGGGAAAGGTTTTACTCAGAGGAAATGGACTGTCCTGATCACTCACTTTCACTCTTACTCGCTGATTGGCTGACACACAAACACAACTTTCATGGAAATGCTTCTGGTCTTGTGTTTGTTTCGCCGTAAAGACACTGCAAAATGGTGAGCAGAGAAGAAGGTCTTTTCATTGAAGAAAAATGTACTGGTTGTAGACTGCGGGTTGCACTGTTGACATGATCAGAATGCCCGCTCTGGACTACCAACGATTTGACCCCTCACCCCCACACTCTTGGCTGTTATTTCCCAGGTCTGATGACTGACCAGGTGGACTTTTTTCTGCAGCAGAATGCCCAGCCCCACATGCTGATGCTGGAGTCACTGATAATTTGATTGACTGGTTGAGAGTGCACATCGATAAAATATTTATCACTGCACCATTTTTTGTCTTTAAAAATAAACCTGTATGAGACCCCTTGCCCTCCCTGCATCAAAATTTCATATGAAAATTGTTCTTTTCATTTTCTAAAATACACCTATTGAATACATGTTGGTGTGTATTTTGGAAATGGAAATTATTTTTAAAGAGAAGGCAGTCTAAGTCTGGCAGGGGAGAAAAACAGGTACATGCTAGAGGTCACAGACAACAAGGCTTTTAAGCTGAATGGCTGGTGATTTTGAGCGATGCTCAAGTGTGCATCTATAGAGTGTTAGAGAAATGTAGTATTCATTGTTAAATATTTTCTCAGAAAATAAAATTATACAGACCACAGTAACATCTATCATATTGGGGATAGCTGAGTATAACCAGGGGCCTGGAGCCTTCATGCAAGTCACATAAAAAAGAGGCATTTTCAGCCATATTCAGTATGACCAAGGGTAGACTTTTTAAAAAACAAATAAATGTACCAGGTTTGCTTGGATTCGGTCTATATCAGAATGAGTTGTGATGCAGGCAAAAAAAGAAAAAGAAAAAGAAGAAAGGGTACAAGAACAATAGGCAAACAGCTGCAAAACATTTTCATCCATTCTGGCTTGAAAGGTTAATTACCACTTGAAACAAACAAGCTTTCTTCCAAATTGGTCTTGCATCTGGTAGGGAGACATGTTCTTCCAGTGTTCCTGGGTGGCTACTAAATTAGGACAGGGCGTTTTAGATTTCACTGCTCTCTGCCTGTTGTCATTGACTGGATTTTTTGGATTCTGTACTTACTGATCTTCGAAAGTTATTCAAACAGTAAAGTTTTAAATGTTCTCTGTGTGGAGTACGTGATGGAACTCACTTCAGCAAATATGGCCATGCTGCCATATTTACGCCAACTTTGGCGGATACTGCTGACATTTGGCTATATCAGGAGCCCAAAAAGGTGCTGACCCCCGTGTTTTGCTTAAAAAAAAAAAAGAATGTGGCCTCATCCAAAATTGCATTGCTGTGACAAAGGAAAACAATGGTGTTTGTCATCATTCTACAGTGTCTAGACATACAGTGCTACCAGTTTGTCTCGCTTGTTAGCGCTGTGAAAATATTAAACGTTACCTCAAACTGTTAGTGCATTTGAATCCCACCGTGAAACAAGTGTGGACTGATGAGTTTACAGCTTTTGCTTCATAGTCACCAATTACACACAGCAGATACGTTAAAGGCAGTGATGAGTAAGAGAGTGTTTAAGAAATACTCCAATTGCAATCCAAAGCATGTCTTCAGTTCCTAATCCACTCACTAAGGGATGATGGTGTTAGCACAGAGAAGCACTGTTATTAATATTATTATCCTTTTTTACATATTTATTTTCAAAATGAATCAGGCACATGCTGTACTCTTATGAGTGGTGGTAAAATCTGTGAGGACGAAGATGATCAGTTGTGAGTACTCCTGTTTTTTTTCTCTTCCACTGCACTGGATATGTTTTCACTAAAACTAACAGCATAGGTTTAAAACAAAAGTGCCGATCCAAGCACTAGGATTTCTGGCCTGGGAATATCATTGATAAAAGAACAAAATAATCAAAAATAAAACTGCTAAATGCACAATAAAATGAAACCCTTAATAGCTGGCACTGTTGGTGCCACAGCCAGACATTAGGCAGATTCAACACACACCATCACAATAAAACACACTTAACAAATAATGGCAAAATAGGGATGGTGGGAAATTTAGCTCAGAGTTTTTCATGCTTATTTTATCCACTATTGAAGGGAGCAGCCTTAACTACAGTCCTGATACAGACATCCTTCCTGTACTCTACTAGTATAAGTACAATGTAAATGCTATACAAGATTGCACTTGCGTTACCACTGTACTTTGGGTTGGATATGGGATGAACTTTTGACTGCACCTTAACCTCAGTCTCTGAAGTTAGGATGGGGCTTAAAGCAGCTCCCAAACTGTGGTACTCCAATGTGTTCCTTGTGGACTGCCAGCTGATGAAGCTTTATTTAAAAATCGGTTATAAAACATTAAATGTATGTATAGATTACAGTCATTAAGACGTTACACGTGAGGTAATAGAGGTTGTCAGTAAATTCGGTTTGCAATATGGCTAAATTAAACAATCCATTTGGTGAAGTATGTGGGCCTAATTTACAGTGTTACTGATTTGATAGTCTAAGCTACATCTGTAATTGAGCACATGCAACTGTTAGACATCAGCAATAAGCAATATTTACAATATCTAAAATGCTAGCAACATATGTGTATAAAAACATCTCGCTGGCGAACGTAACGTAGTGGCACGCCAAGAAATTAGTACGGATAGCTACGTAACGTTGCCTATCTTTCTTAGCTAGGTAGCTAACCAGCTAGCGAGGCAGTAACTACGCTTCAGTTGAAAAATGGAGTTTGTCCCATTTTTGCGTTTTTCATACTCGCCGAAATAGCGGAATGAACGCGGGTCAGCCGAATGACAGTAATTACATTACGTTATTGTGATTTAGCAGACGCTTTTATCCAGAGCGACGTACTTAGGTTACGGTTTTATCCACTTATACAGTAGTATATTTACTGAGGCAATTCTGGGTTAGGCACCTTGCCCAATGGTACAATAGCAGTGCCCCAGCAACCTTTCCTGCTCCTTACCATTACACTGGAGTGCTGGCCAAAGTCGAAGTAATGCGGCTCAAAGTTGAATCCGAGTCCGATAAACTGCAGTTTAGACATCACATAAAAACAGGACCATTTGCTCCATTGGGATGGAAACTGGAGATGACAGGGTAAGTGCAGTAAGAATTGTTTAGTCACAATAATTCGATAATTATATTTGTAGAGTTTCCACCGTGAAATAAGCAGGTGTATTCATTTGTGAATACACTTGAAGCAAGTGGTTCATTCATTCATTCATTCATTCACTGAATCATTCGTGAAATAAACTTTACATTGGGGCCGCCATCCGAAAAAGTTTGGAAACAACTGGCTTGGAGTACTGGGAAGAGGTGTTAATATAATGTAAGTGGCTGAGACTAATTATTTACAGTACTTCCGGTACATATTAACGTCATTCTTTTTAAAGTCCAGGTGAAACCAGACGTAGTTTACACAATAGTGTTTGAGTTTTTTTCGGCAGTTTTATTTGGGAAATTCTTTCTGAAGAACTGATTGTCTTTTGCTTATAATTGCTTTCGTTCAATCATCCGTTGTGAGTGTACTGCAGTGATATATTGCCTTTTCCCATTCTGTTAAAATGTTACCACGTAGGCTGCGAAGTAATTATTGTGAAGTTAGCACTGACAGAGTGAGATGTACTATAATGAATCTGCAACACTCTAGCCCCTCTTCCACACTGTTCTGTGACAAATACACCAAACTGGATTTGAATATGAATTGTTGTAAACATTCCTGTTTGTCTACTTGATAACATTGTTGTTTCAGTTGCTTCCTTCAGTTAGCTATAAACATATATCTCCACACGCATGCACACATAACATGCATGCACGCACGCACGCACGCACACACACACACACACACTCACTCACACACACACACACACACATATGCACTGTGGGCCAGAACTGCAATATCCCTAGGCCAGCGTTTCCCAAACCTCTCCTGGAGGACCACTTGTCCTGCATGTTTTAGATCTCTCCTTGCTCCAACACAGCTGATTTAAATGATCAGTTTATTATTAAGCAGCTTCAGGGGTTCATAATGAGTTGATCATTTGAATCAGCTGTGTTGGAGCAGGGAGAGATCTAAAACATGCAGGACAAGTGGTCCTACAGGAGAGGTTTGGGAAACGCTGCCCTGGGCTATTTGCATGCAGCTTTGGTGCTGAACTTCCAACCAATCGGTATCAATTTGTGGCTGGTGCTGAGTTTGCATTTCGCTGTATCTGAGTTTGTTGTGTTGTGATGTTTACCTGATCCATCATAGGGAAAATTAATCAGGAAAAAACTATTGAATCCAAACAGTAATGTGAGAGTACAAATAAGCTATGAGTGCCCGTTTCACATTATGTACTCCTTACTGGCTAATACAAATGAGGTAGTGATGAAGTGGCAGTGTTTATTGTAACGATTATGAGTTTAACGTTACATGCTCCCATTGATAATCATTTTCAGTTGGAAAGATATCAATCAGGTAATGTGGAGTTAAGTGTGCTGCCAGCACAATGCACAGCTATCTTATTACTCAAGACGCTGATTCAGACTTGGGAGCACTGAGGGTTTTTTGTGTACTTTGCTTACCTTAATTTTAATTTTCAGCCCTCAGATTTTGCTGATACACATGCATATCTCTTAAAAGGCAGAATAAAGTTATGTGTTTTGAATAAAGTAATTTCACCCTGGAAACCATACCTCACTTCTGAGAGCCTGATGGCCAACACTCTCACTGAGTAACAGCCGTTTGTCCCTATACACTTGTTCAGACACTCACAACTTTCATTATGAAATCTGAGCAGATACGTCTCAGAAATTGAAGGGCTTCTGGAACTGCTGAGCTGTGCCTTTTCAATGTATCTGCATAAAACGGTGAAGTTATAAATGTCAAAATCAAATAATGGGAATGTCAATACTAAAAAAGGCCTCTGTGAGCTGTAGTGTCCCACAGACAGACTGGTTAAGCACCTTGACGCTGTTGAATGCAAGATGCCAACACCATCCCCTGACACTCTCTGCATCAACCCCGTGGCCAAGACCAAAAGTACACAGGTTATTTTCAGCATAAAAAGGATTGTGGTGGATTGCAGTGGACTGAGTTATTCGGCTTTCTGGTCTTTGGAGGAAAGCTGGTATAAACTCTAAATCGCTGCTTTGTCCAGCCAAAAGTCCTGGACACTCTGTTAACCTTGTACCATCTAAGTGTGGCCTGGGAATTCGCTCATGCCTGCTTCTTATCTCTGCTGCGTTTGCCACTGCCTCACAGAGGGGGCTGAAACATCATTTTGTGGTCCAGACCTCCAGCTATCTTGGGAGCTATAGCTAGTATAGTGGTCCCTGACATTTTCTGACTGCTCCTGGGTAACTGGCAGCTCTTGCACAGATTGTGCCCTGTCCGGAGCTGGCTGTCTATTGTTTAAGCTGTATGAATGATGTTTTCAAATGGAAAACTGAATCATCATGTCAGTCTCCCCTCTGAAACAACAGCATTAAAATACAGTGTGGTACAATAACATGATCTCCTTTTGTTCTTGCTAGCTAGCTAGTTATTGTTTCAAAGGCCACAGACCACAATGTCTTACTGCCGATCCACTTACTTCAGGAACATGAGAACTTGTTGTACAGGTGCTGTGGTAACTTGTTCTTATGGAACACCACACAACAGAGGACGTTATTTGATGTTGTTTGTGCACATATGGTCAATGAGCACGTTAGTGTAGCCAGATTAATTGATCACACTGGTTTAGTTAATTAATAACTCAGTGAATGGGATGCATCTTGCTGATGTACTTTATTTGCCTTCTGTGCCTCCATATTTCAGACCTCAGAGAGGATATTATGTTTACAGAGAGTAAACATTCTGCATTTTATTGTCAGTTGTGCTGGGCTATCAAATTTGATGAATTAAAATTTAACGTGTAATATTTGTCAAATATGAACTCAGTCGTCCATATTTATGCACATATTGGGAAAACTGCACCCCAAACCTCCATTTCCCACTCTTGCAACTCTTCTGGCAGGTACTTAAATGAGATTTATGCACACTTATATGAATTGTATGAACTGGCCACCAAGTCAGCATCCTGAATCTAGTTTTAGATCCAACCAGATGCAGAAAGCACTGAAAACCAACAAGTTATACAACCAAGGAAGCAGGGACAGTCATTCCCTCTGATCGCCACCTAAGCCATCACACAGCGAGTGAAGATGATGATGTTGGCACAGTGGATTACATTTCATTTCTTTTGTTCTACAGACTCCAACATCAAACATGATTTGCTTGCTTATCCAGATGCCCATGGTCTTCAGGGCCAGCTTGCTCTCTAACTAGAGGTCCGCAGGACGTCATAAATAATTTAATTAAGGATTAATTACTTTTGTTGCAAAGTCTGTT
This sequence comes from Megalops atlanticus, assembly GCA_019176425.1. NCBI lineage: Eukaryota > Metazoa > Chordata > Actinopteri > Elopiformes > Megalopidae > Megalops > Megalops atlanticus. The sequence goes on from CM032882.1 coordinate 31,545,027, forward strand.
TACCCCAGATGAGACTGGCCTAGACCTGCTGATGGCTTTTGAAATTAAAACTCCTCCACGATGCGGACGGCGAGTGTACACAGCTGCCATGCGGGCAGTTTTTAATGAGGTACAAATTAAAGGAACGTCTGGACTCTCGATAAAGCCCCTGTGTGCTCTGAGAGAGAGTGGCCCTTAATCAGAGCGAGTGTGGGACGTAGGACTCAAAGGCCAGCGGTTGGATGTGTACTGTGTGCTCTTATGGCTCCTTTAGAAGTTTACTTGCTGTGGTGTCATAAGATCCTGTTGACGTGGCACAGAACTGCCATGTGGGCATCGCTGATGAAGCGATCACACACAAACGAACAACTTCTGAAAAAAAAAATGCAAATAAAAGATTTAAAAATACATCAGACAACGTAAGTTATGCAGTGTGGTATTGCAATCCACTGCAAGAGTAGTCTTCAGTGTTTACTTAAATCAACAGATGCCCTCAACTATCGATATGCACATGCATACAAGACAAAGAGAACTATCAGTATATAAAACACAAGTTATCCATTCATTCCTGCACATTTCTACAATACTGAAATCACAAAATGAAACAGCCCAGTCATGACAAAATCAAGATTATGGCCATACATCCCTTTCACAGGCAGACTACCTGGTGTTCTTGTGACTTGGGATCTTTCTGAATAGTGGACATAATCACTCAAGCTATCACAAGGTATTTAATTTATTCACCAGCGCTCCACCAGCCAAGAGATTTGCTTTTCCAACTTGAATTCTTCATGTACAGATGAATGTGGTGGCCGTTTTATTGCTTTGGCCTTTCTGAAATGAACTGATTGTAATTATTTTCCTGCTGAAGTCAAAATCTTTACGGTCCCTTAATTATGATTAAATGTGTCTGCTTGATTTACTAACCACTTAAGAGTAAGACTGTCTCGAACTGAAGTTTTCCACTGCTCCTGGAGATTATACAGACAGTGGAACTTTTGAGTGGTATCCTAAATTCTTGTGGTCAAGGTCTTTGGAAAGGGAATGAAGGAGGAAGTCTTAACCAAAGCGTAAGTGGGAAAGGGCTTTTTTGTAGATTTAAGATAAAAAAAAATCTCCCTAAACTGACTCCAAGTCGACCCACCTCCACAGTGAGTTTGTGACTCTGTGTGTGTGTGTGTCTGTGTGTGTGTGTGTGTGGGGGGGGTTACCTGTAAAGAAGTGTGGCTCTATAAGGTGTACTTGTGTTTTTAAACAACTCCACTGAGTGTTAATAAATAGGTCTTTGACATGTGACGTTAAAGCGTTCTTTTATTTGATTATCTTCAACTGATTATAGCGTATGTAAGTGTATTCCAAACGAAAAAATTGTCACAGCACTGTTATTTGACATATGTTGTGACATTGCTTTCAACCATGCGTTGCCTTGCTAAATTGTACTGTACCATATTTGGCATAACTTCACCACTCAGCAGGTCAGTGGAGTGGGTAGTTGTCATAGTATAGCCCAAGGCAGAGTGCTGTGATGCCCTTATATTAATTTGCATCTTAATCTGCCCTTGCTGTCAGTTAAAACCTATATTTTCTTTGTATAACATTGTTATACAGGTAGGAGATATTTGTACAAGCTTTAAAATCAATCATTGTATTGATAAAAAAACAACTCCACGGAGATATGAGACACACTCCATTACAAAAATGCACCTCACATTGGTATATTTCTAGTTGTATATTTTGCCAGCATTTGCTGTGGAATAATCTTTTGCTTTACTCCTCCATGTGAAGATGTTACAACAGCTGCCTGTTGCTAGTTACTGACTGAACATGTTCGCAGATTTGCTCGCAAGGACTGAATATGAAACCTAGCAAGCTACAGCACTGTACTTAGGCGTAAGGGGTATCTGTTTTTTTCAACTGCCGTCCAAAACCTAGGGAAGTTAACTTAGGGAAGCTACCTAATTTCTTCTAGCTATAGTGTCCCAACAATGTAACATACAGAACAGATAACTGACAACTCTTTTCAGTGTCTTTTCTCAAACACAGTGAAATACTGTAAAGACTGTTAACTGTAAACTGAACGCTGTTATTTACTAGAAAGGGTCAGTTATGAACCATTTCTCTTTTGCTATGACAATGTGTTGAAGAGAATTATAAAGGGTCAGTTAATCCAGGGGATTATAGGGATGGCTACAATGATAGATCTTGGTAATTTAGCGAGGACACCATGGAACCTCCCTACTCTTTGTGATAAGTGTCATGGGATCTTTAATAATCATTGTAACTTGTCATTGAATTTAAATTAAATGCAAAAACAACAGTCCATAATGCACTGAAGAGACATATAGCATAAAATTTAAATCTATTTTGTCTGTTATCACTATGGTGAAATCGGAACACATGAAATAATGTTAAATACTTTCCAAAACTGCAGGACATTCTTGTTACTACATCAACCCAATGCTATGGTCATTTCCAATTTTGCCAGTATTAATGAGCACACATGACTAACCAATGGACTGTGGAAATTAAATGGTCCAGAAATGGGAAATCCTACTTACATGTTATAGATAATCTACTTATGGTAGTAAAGTCTCCAGTGACTTATTAATTAATTGAACCATATCTTTCCCCTGAAATTAGCAGTTAACTAGAAGTGGATTATACACTGTTCAATATAGAGGTAGCTTTAACAAACATATATACACACATCATATATATGGTATGAAATAAAGGGGGGGAAAGCTATATTAGGGCAGAAAATGTCTGTATGTGGAAGGTTGCTGCTATTGCATGTTCTGGCCTTTTAAGATCCTGCACAATAAATAACTATATGATAACCCGCTACAGTACTTACTGTAAGTAACATGATGCCCTTTGACTTCATTTAAGAGCAAGTAATGGTTCCAGCATAGAGTGTCAGTAATGCTAGTTTCTTTCCCCTTATAATAACTTGAACTCTTTATGACAGAAGATGATCATCATGTCATCATTTAAGGACTGCAAATAGGATAAAGTGAATGTCAGGGCACGCAAGCCATAAATTGTAGGCCTATGGGCCAAGCCTCTGGAACATCTCCCCATATTATTATCAGATATTTGATATCTAAGACCATTTACAGATTTGGCAAAGACTGTGTGTCTGGTTATCATTCAGCTGCAAACCCTTCTTTGGATGTAGCTGTTTGGAAGTGTGTTTTTTTTCAGTGGCCTCTCCATATTTTGCCATTAAACTCTAAAAAGATTAACTTGGCTTGAGAAACGCTTCATAAAAGCTGTGGTCCGATGTACAGAGCCAATTTATGTAAAGGGAACGGTGGTGTCAATATGCGGAACTGTCTGTTTCTTTTAGACTGTGTTACTTTTTTACACATTTTTTGCACTCTCTTTGTGTATTTCTACTTATTTTGGATCTTTTAGCGTATTGATAAGACACAAGATAAAAATGTGAGATGCTTAATTGAGAATAATAAATGCTATCTATCTGTGTATGTGTGTGTGATTTCATTGGAAAATAAAAGCATAGAATAGTGTTTGAAATATGACGACATTTGGCCAGTCTAAAAAATGCCTTAGGGGGATAAGCCTTGCTTCCAATTAGTATTTTTCTTGGAATTATTGATGGACATGTTGCATGCATGTATTGACTGATTCCTGGATTCCTACATTGCAAACCTAGTTAACGTTTTCTTTCTTTTTTTTTCTCCAATATGGACCATCCCAGAGCTGATCATAAGGGAGGTCACAGCTGATTGCTTTCATGGAACATTTACATTTCAAGCAAAATGGATTTTGCTGATGCTGACAGATGTTCAGGGCCTGTGAACATAAAAGAAACGGGAGAGACTGTGTGTGTTGAATGCCACTGATTTGCTATTTTGGTAGCACAGTAAACATAAACAGAACATGCAGCACTGGCCTTTTGCCACACATGTATACAAGAGAAATATTATAAGTAAATGAATGAATAAATGAATAAATAATCGACCCCAGCTCTTTGTGTTTCTTTTTGCCTAGTCTTTGCATGGTAATGTTAAGATATATGGGTGGCCCCATGCCTCAAGTAATGTAGGCTTACTCTCTTTTAATATGAGAAAACTAAGAATTTAGCCTGTTTCTCTCACCTAAGGTAAAGCATTAATTTCAAGTAATTTTTTATTGTTCTTTCCATTAGTGGAATGTATGCGTATATTTTTTTAAATTATGGTGACTCGTCAACAAGAAAAATATGTTCTTGACTGTGTGTGTCTTTAAAGCCAAATTGATTAAGTTGGCCCTGTGCTGTTGAATCACTGAAACATATGAGCAGCTGTTGACAAGCTCTTGATATTTAATGTTAGCTGAAACAGATGTTTACCATATAAGCACAGATGTTTACCACATGCAACCAGTTTGTTCATCACTGTGTTGATGGAAGTGCACTGTGAGGAAAAATACACTAAGTCAGATGCGGCACAACAACTGATTGGTCTCTCTGGAAGAAAATTCATGCAGCGTCTTGTGTTTGGAGCAAGATTCTCTATCTATATTGATTTCAGTGTGCTAAAGAGGTAGATCATATAAAGGTGACACAGAGGTGGATAAGACGATTTACTGCTCCAAAGGGAAATGTCAAATACACAATTTGCTCTATTCCATATTTGCTCTATTCCGTTCCATTCCAGACCCCATACCTGTGTGAAGCTTGACTGCAAACAAATACATTACTATTATGCTATAAAGGAGATCACAGTGTGGCAGGCATATGAATAACATAACATAAAGACTTATTTTTGAAGATATTTACACCTATCATCTAAATTATTAGTTTCCTACATTCTGCTCAGGTCGGTTCTGTCCTGCAGAGATCACTGTGGCAATACAGGAAATGATCCATGGGTTTCTTAAGAAATGCATTTATCAGTGGTACAGAGGCCTTTTGTTTAGAGGAAGAAGCTGCCTCTGCCAAGGCTCTCTCTAAATCTACTCTGTCTCCGGCCTGGGTGCCATTTCTAATAGGAGGCAGCTGCAACAGTAACTCCTCTCTGGATGTCACTCCTTTGCCAGCTCCTTTGCCACAGTTCTGTGGCCAAATTTCTGCCATTCATTTGCAAGTGGGTAATTTGGTTTGATTTGGGTTATACGGTAAATTGTGTGGTTGGGGACGGCTGTCAGTTTTGGGCGCACATCGGTGCACAAATAGGCACTGTATGGGTTGGTTTAATGGGCAGACCCAGGTGTTCCAACAAACACTTGAACTAGCAAATTCTTTGTTAAAGAGGCACTCCATCAAATAAATAAATAAATAGATAAATAAATAGATAAATAAATAAATAAACAAATAAATAAAATATCACAATCTGATTTTGACGCCTACCCTTTTTGAACAAATGATTATATGTTTTCTTAACAGAGCACACATACTGTATATTTTCACAGCAGAAATAACACTGACAACAGGAGAGGCTATCCTGAATGCATATTTATGAAGCAGACAAACACAGTCATCAATAATTATAAAAAATCAATTGCAGAAATTGAACAAAACACATTAGCACACATAAGCAGCAGAAAAAATCTAAGATTAATTCTCAAATAAAGGAAATGGCCAAAGACTAATTGATCAGTGTTGTTGAGCTGGTCCCATGAACCATGGCTGAAGAATTAGCATTCAGAATTTAGAATTTAGCATTAGAATTAGAATTTAGCAGATGCTCTTATCCAGAACAACTTACATTGGTTACAATTTTACATGTTACCCATTTATACAGCTGGCTATTAACATTATAGCTAGATAACTTTAAAATGCATCCCTGGATCATTCAGGGATATTTTTAAAGTTGCACTTAAGGCTTGTTGGCCCTTAGTTTTAAAGCAATAGGTGTATATTATTTTGCAGACCCTGGTTGTCTGGGGGTCAGCATCGCGTAGAGAGAAACTGTTTTGTGAGATGGGCACGCTCACAGCAGTGCGGTGGGAGTGTGGAGACAGGCTGAGAGATTGGGCTGGGTTTTCTAAAGCCCGCAGTCGAAAAGGAAAGTGAAGCGTTCTGAGTGCGCTTTCCGGGAGAGGCTCTAAACAAGCTAAAGTGCTGAAATGGCAGCAGCCGTCCACATGGGCAAACTCCACCGGTATCCATTCAGAATCAACTGCTTCACAGCCACGCTAGCTCTTCAGGCATCAGAGACTCGCGATGTATTTACTCAGCAATAATCTCTAAAAATGCTCCAAACCTCCTATTCCCTTCACAGAGCGCTGTAGTGTCTCTCTCTCTGGGTGAGGTAGACACTTTAAGTACATGCCTCTGCTTCTAGATTGCTGTGTTTGATTTAAGATAAGAAAGAATGTATGTTAACTGCTGTGTTATGTGTGGAACCATTATTATTTTCACCATTCTTTTCACTTGGTGTTACACTTATATGACTGGGATATAGAATAGCCTAAACAAGGGATCTTGTCTACATGTTTTTTTTTTTTTTTAGACTGCCATCATTGAGTCTCTCACTGAGCATGTCTGCGTGTGCAACACCCCTTACCTTTCAAGGTCACATGCATGCTGAGGAAAAGGGAGACCACCAAGGTGCCTGCTAATGCCTTCCCCTGAAAAGAGACTGTCTATTATGATTATGGTGGAGAATATGATAAGGTGTTTATTGGCTGTGACTTGGACCAGAGCCACCCATTTCTTTAAGCAGCACTACACAGAGTAAGGACAGACCGCTGGGGAGATGCCCACACATCACAGTGACCTGAGTCCTATAGGAATACAGAGCCCTTAATGCTAAGCTGCTCTTTGGTGAAAGGCACCCCCAGCAGTTTAATGTGTTTGACTAGATATTGACATGACAAATGCTACCGTTTCCAGGCCATTTCATGGCTCTTGTAAATGCGGAGCTGACTCGGCAGAAAAGTATTCACAGTCGTATTGTCATCTGACCTTACAAATGTACTCAAAATAAGCAAACGACCCCGGCCGTCTGTAATGTGCTGCTGCTCGTGTTTTATAAGAAGGGAACCAAGCTGCTGTTGCGGAAAGGGTTACCATTTCTTTTTTAATGAATAGTTGTTAGTTATCATCAAATGAATACAAAGAAAAAAAGATCATATATTGTATTTGTAGATATTCACATGCACTGTTGCTTGTGTTTTATAATAAGGGGACCAAGCTGCTGTTGCAAACAGGGTTACTGTTTTTTTTAAATAAATAGTTGTTAGTTATCATCAAATGAATACAAAGAAAAAAAGATAATATATTGTACATGTAGATATTCAGCACAGCAGTGGCAGTGTGTGATGAAAGGGTATGGGTGTATAATCCTTGGCATTCCGCGGTATAAAATGAACTCGTGTTTTGCTGGTCGTCCTCCCAGAGGATGAGCAGGGGTTTGGGAGGTTGTGCTCTGAATTCTAAATGCGCTGTCAAATGCAATTTCCACCACACTTTCTGTTCCATATTCAAAGCTTTTAACTCATAAGTTAGCAAAATTCCAGCAGCTCCGTGCGGACCTTTCATATTAAATTTATCTATTTGAAATGCTATTTTTTTCTCTCAATATTTTTCCATGCCCCTATCCTGTGATAAATTTTTCACTGTATCACTCAGAGAGCTTCCCAGTACACAAGATATTCTGGATCTTTCCTAGTTTACCTGCCAACAAATGACAAACAATTCCGTTTTGAATGATGTCCTTGCGTATGAATATGGTTCACACCATCATACCACGTTGTGTTGTGTGTGTTTTTAATTGGTATTCTCATTATTCTACTCCAGGCTGGCACTCGCCTTGGCAAATAAATCTTCTGGTTTTAGTGAAGTTTTTAATTGTTTTTAATTTGTTTTATCTTAGTTTATATGAGAGTATTGAGCTGTGGGAATCTGATAAGAGCAAAGGAAGAATTAATCTTAATGAGGATTTCTCTCTCTGGGCAAGTGGGGACTGTCTGGCCAGTGATTTTTCAAAAAATATCTGCAGTATTTAACTAAACATATATTCTCAGACCCTTCAAGTCCTGCCAGTATTACTCAGGTATCTCTACAGCGTAAAAAACCTGAGGCATTCTGAAATGATAGAGCAAACCCATATAGCCATTAAAAGTGTTTTAATGATGTGTTTATATGTTTAATTGAAAAGTTGCAATTTAATTAGCTCATGACCTCTAAAGTTTTTTTATAGTGCCACTTGGAATAAATAAACCTGAGCTGTTAACATAAGTTTTTTGTTTAAATATTAAAAGAAAAGATTAAATTTTACTCATTACAACACATGCATCACCACAACCACCTGCCACTCCTTCTCTAGGAACATACAGTGTCATTAATAGGATCCAATCAACACCTGTCCATTGAGTATGGTATTCTGGTGCTATGGTAGCAAGACCTTTTCATATGAAAAAGCTTGCAGAAGCTCTTTAACAGACCTCATGAAGAAATAATGTACCAGTCAGGAAAAGGAGCACCTAATGTGGTTACACACATCAGCTATTCTGGACCTGTTCGTGGTCCCTGTTTAAGATTCGATCTCCTTTTCCGTCTCCGTTAACAGGTCTGTTTGAGAGCTGCAGAGCTCTGTATCAATGTGTAAGTATCACGGTCCCAGCTATTATTTGTTGATGAGGCCTGGTCTGGAGTGTTGAAATGAAGTGCCAGTAGCCACATGAGGGCTTTTTACACTCCTGCTTAAATCATTCATAGAAAGACACAAATAAATTAAACATGCAACAAACCCTACCTCAGGCTACAGGCGAGCACGCAAGGTACTCTATGCGAGAGGCAACTAAAAATAAGCAAATGGTGCTTATGAGAAGAGGGTTATTACTGAAGTAGTTAGAATTATGAGGGCCGATCGCTGCTGTAAAATATAGCATCCGGCGGCGAATACAGCATTTTAATAGATGCTGAACTGTGAACTGTGACTTTCAGCCATTCATGAATAAACTGAATTCACAGTATCCTGGTCAGAGTTGTCTGTCTGGGTTGTGAAGCCAGTAACGCTCCGGGCTATGAATGTGAGAGCATGCTGTACAAGATGACTGGAGAGATGGTACCTGCCTATAGCGTATCCCTGTAGGCATGTGCAGAACATGTGGAGGTCCAACAGAAACATAGAAATAACCACACAGTCCTACTGTGACCTCTGACATCAAACAGGGGTATACTAAACTGTAACTAGTGCCTGATGAATGAGTTATGTGACATGGAATATCAAATGTTCAAAAACTGGAAAAAAAAATATAAAAAGCATATGTATTGACTAAGGGGTCCCAACATTTGAAAGATAACTGCTCCGAGCAAAGACATAATGGACGAGTAAAGAAAGCCAGAGCATACATGTGAAAACCTGACATTATGTCATTTATTTCATATTCTTTATTGCACCACTGTAATTCATTACACACTTTCAAAAGAGAAATGACAGGATCAGATTTACTATGGAGGAGGAGCAGGCCCCAAGCCCCCACAGTATTTTAATGACTCATTTTTTGGGTGGTAATTTGGGATCTAAAACTTTTATTTAGTTTCGATTGCAGCAAATGCATGGATCATAAAGCATACTGTACACATAAAATGTGTCATTTTCGTAGGTACAAAAGTTATTTCATTAACGAAAGCTCATTACAGTCTCTTCCCCCCACAGAAGACTGAGCATCATTCACCCTTTTCAGTTTACTTATAATCCCCTGCAGAAAACTTTTTTATTAGATTCCTCAAATAATCAATCGCTACAGTCATGTTAGAACATAGGTTTTTGTTATCAGCCCTGCTAGGCTTGTCATGCATATTAAATTAGCCTGCAGAATATTCAGTCACATGCTGATAAATTCTCATTCACATGCCCGTTTCCGTAATTTTTTTTCATAATAATGAAAATACATGCACCTACATTTTACCTTGTGCAGCAGTGAGGGGACTATACTTTCTCCTGTTCACTCCTGGAGTCCACAGTCCTCAGACAGAGACCGAACCAGCTTTCTGTCTGCAGGCCATTTCATTTACATTGTATTCATTTACATTGTATTCTGCCTGTCACTTTCTTTCCATAGCATTAGCCATACTTTCAGCCTCACTCTCTGCTGTGGCTATGGGGGGATATTCAGCTTGAGATGGACCCCATGGGTTAGCGAATGGGGGCAAACAGGTACCCCGGATTACCCTGGGCTGCCCTAGTCTCCCACTATCAATCCTGTGTCCTACTCCCTTCAGCAACACCGATCTCTGATCTGCTTCAGAGCAGTGTCACCCCAGGGAAAATGCATCCTGGCCTATCAACATATTCTGGGACAAATTCATTACAATGCTATTTCAGGCAACACCCAACCAGGCCCCTTGCACGGAACAAAACCTGCGCTGACAATTTAGAATATGCTACACGACATAACATGTCACATCAAACTAATGAAATAAATGAGAAGAAATTAACGACACGGTGTGAAATTACAGTAAACTCTAAAATGTGAAGCTTCTGCTGCAGGTACAGTGAAGATGCACAAGTGAAAATGATGCTGCCCTGAGTATCTCTGATGCCGCTTTTTTTTTTCAAGGGCTACTGTATCATTTTGGACATTTTCACAGGATATTGCTTTATCATATTTCTTTAGATCTGCTTTTAAAAATGCTTGTTAAATTGCATTATGAAATACAAATCCAGGTGCATCTAAAGAGAATTAAAAGTCATCAGCACTTTCACACAGTTCAGTTTGGAGCAAGAAATAATGCTTGTCTGGTCCCATTTATTTTTACCAGCTGAGAAGAATAACTGAACGATGAGGAACTGAACAGATTCTTTTGTCCTGGCCAAAGAAGGAAAACAGAATGCAGTCTGGAATCTGGTGCACAGAGCCATGACACAGTCACAGTGGAGGCTGGGGGATCACAGCAGGGACGGCTGCTCTGTAATCTTAAGAGATCTCTCTGGGACCCGTCCAAAGCAGTTTTTAGTTCTGCTGATGTTCTGCTTCTGGTTCAGCCTTAAGTGCATCCATTCAAACAAACTCAAAACAAATTTTCACTGCTCCCCTCTTTCCCCGATCTCTACCTTCTGCCAGTGTGAACAGTGCCTTAGTGTACCCCTGTTACAGCCAATGATTGAATAAATACATAAGTGTTGAAAAATTAATTTCACTCCATCATGTCTGCAGTACAGGCCAGACCTGACAATGCCTTTTATTTTAGACACACCCACTTCTTACACTTACGGCATTTTAATATTGATTTTTTATGAAGCACACCCTGACTTAATGGTGACACTCAGCTGTTCCACACATTGCTATGCGACAGTAGGAGAAGCGTATAAGGTGACAGTCACTTTATTGTACATGCTGTTGTGCACTGTATTTGTTGTAGATACTAGCTATTCAAGGTCACTAACAACATTATGTCAAGTGTCATTGGTGTAAATAATACAGAGGGCACAAATAACAGTGTAGCCCAATTAAAAAACAGTGTCTGTACCTAACATTGACATTGAGATAAGGAGTGTTCAATGGTATTTATTTAATAAATTAATTTCCTGAATAAATGCAAATGTTCAAGGGTAAAGCAACCACATACATTGTAGACTTTTTTTGGTGAAACTACCTGCCAAGGATGTCTTTTCTGGTTTTGTAAAAAATGCCTTGTCACTCTGGTGGAATGGAAAATACTCTTTTCAAAGTCAATTTTGAAACTCAGATTTGACTTTGGATTTATACAGAAATTATTGGCCTGACATAAGTACAAATCCAGTAGAGAATCCCTAATGTTATTAGCATTTATATAGTTGCTGGCTAGCCCCATTACATTTACAAACTGAAGGGCCAGCTTCACCTAACACTTACAGCAAAGAGTGCAAAAAGAGATGATTGTAATAAATTTGCACAATTGCAGAGCTTTATGGAAAACTACTACGTTGGCCCAAATGTTATGAATATACAGTTTAAAAAAGGCTGCTCGTCCTACTCTCAAATTGCTAACGCAGTGGTAAAAGGTAGCACCTTTGGACAAAGCCAACAAAGAAAATAGCTGAGTACAGTAACTACCACAGGATAACCTTTTCTTTCCCAAAATTAGCAAGGTTAAGTCAAACAAATCTCCTGTACAATACAATTTAAATTGTATATTTTAAATGTATGAAATGGATTCATTTACTTGATGATTTACTTTTGATCTCCAGCACCGAAGGAGTATTTTATTATTTTATTATTTAAATCAAACTTTTCTGAAATATATATTTTTTTCAAAATCACAGGAGTACCAAGCACCAAACATTTTTGAACTCAACATCTAGGCTGGCATGTCGTGAAACCTACATTATCACATCTGAACTGGTGCATCCGTTAAAACCACCATTTTCAGAAATTGCATTCTGACTATAGGTACCACTGTTTGCTCTGCGGGAAAGCAGGCCTTCAGTAAGAACTTTATCCCAGCTGCCGCAAACATTCTAAATGGAAATGATGGGGCTTTTGAACCCGAGTCTGGTGGTTTGCTAATGCTGTCCTATTGGCTATACTGCTGGTCTGTGTTATAACCTGTACCATCTTATTTTTACTATCAAAGTGTGTGAGCTGTAGAAAGAATATCCTGATGGGAGATCGCTGCTGTAGATGAATGTGATGTAATCATCCAAGTGTTTCTGCCATTGAACATTCAGTATACTTTCCCTTGTTTATATTGCTGTGTGTCTCTCTTGGATGGCAGGCTGGTGTCAGAGGTGAACATTAAAATGGTGAGCGTGTCTTCGTGATGCAGTGGCCACTTTGTGTGGTTCTTGTGGTTTTCATACATATATGCATGAAACATTACCTCGATGACTGAGATTGATGATGACTGAGATTGAAGCCCCGCTAATCCAGAATCAATACTTGATGGCTGATGACATCACAGGAACTATGACATCCCTGCGACATGTGTTTTAAACTACTGCAAAATGATCTGTTTGTCTTAATGCATAGCCGTTTGCAATGGGACATTTGCTGTTCTGTCCCATGACCATGAATGGGTTAAGCATTCCTATTAGAATGCAAAGTTGGTTGATTATCAGGTTTATTCTCAAAGCCAAGGATTCACTGTGTAAATTGAGTGGATGTTACAGCAGACTACAGCCCAGTGAGACTGAGATGCAAATGGAAATTAGCTACGAAAACAGAGCATGTTTTGCCTGCGTCACTGAGTCAATCTGAACACGTTTCTGTAAAAGCCGCCAATCACGGGCGGTAGCTCATCTCATCCCTTTCTTGAGAAACCAATTCCTTTTTTTTCCACTTCATTGTAACCTAAGGATGTTGAACCTGCTGGAAATTGTACTGTTTGAATTTTATCTGAGCTGACGCCTCTCAGCTTAGTGAATGCGAAGCTGAGGCCCGCCGGGGACCGTCCCATGAGGACGGGACAGGAGTGAAAAGGGACCGACAAGCCACACGGGGTGCGTGGCGTGCAAGCCAAACGCTGCCACCCCAACAAAGGGAGGTCATTTGCAAACCAACAAAGAAGAACACCAACGTGGAAACAGCAGTGTAACGGAGAGTCAGGTGGAAACCGGCCTCAGAACTCTCCTTTCTTCTCCCTTCTCTCCCCCCTTTCTCTCTGTCTCTCTCTCTGTCTCTTTCTTTCTTTTCACTCCGCCACTAAATGTTTCCATCCCATTGCTTTCTGTCAGCGGAGGATCTTTTTAAAATCCGTAAATTATTGATAAACTTCATGCACCCTGCACAAGCAGCCTTTAAAATGTATCTCTTCCTCCTCTATTCTGTTCTTTTGTGCCAGGGTTGCAGCTCATTGTGTGCTGTGTACACTCAATTCCTGTTCAGGAGAATAGCCTTCCATCCTCACACAGTGCAACCGCTCACACTGTCTGACTTTAAATTGTGTTTTAAATCTGTTGACGTGGGCATGGCAGGGCATCGAGACCTTATTTCTGGGCAATGTGCGGTGTCTCCGCTGTTTCCAGTGTGAAGTTAAATCTTTTGGATCAATCCATTCCAGTACATTTGATTGATCAGTTTTTTGTGTGAGCATATAGTGCTCGTTACCCAACATATGTTTTAGATGCCAATATTACTAGGTGACTGCTTAAGTGCGTTGTTCCAAAAATGAAAATAGACAGAGACAATGATTGTAGGAATGAATTGAAAAATCTTTTTGATTAACTGATTACTTTGGCTCAGTGGTGTTTAATAGTCTTCAATATGGTTTTCTCAAATGATATTTTAACCCTTGATATGGGCCTGTGGCTTATGGTTTAATGCATCAAACTAAAACGCTGTTAGGGAATACTTTGTTGTGGTCTGATCAAGGGCAGTGCCATCTCAGCACGGAGCCCTTGATCTTAGTCTCACATGAAACAGTTTCATCATTTTCAAAAGCGATAACTTGGTAGACTAATCATCCCGTGTGAAAAATTAATCAACGTTAAAAAAAATCTAATCAGCTTTCTACATACAGAATGCAAAATGCCTCATATTAAATGTAACCAGGGGCGTTTTATTCTCAGCAGTTTTTTTTCCCCTCTCCTATGAAGTCGATCATCTCAGGAATGCAGAAATCAATTTGGCCATCCTTCGATGAGGAGCTCATCCCCCAAACCCTCCCACCACCTTCCCCTGCCCTGTTAGAGCTAAACACTTGCTCTGCATCTGTCGCTTATTTGCCTCCTCAGTGCTGGAACGAGGGGCGGCCATCCCATAAAAGATCAATACTGGCTCCTGTGAGAGAATCCACTTTGTTATTGTTGTTGCATTTCTCTTATCAGTTACAGTTTCCTGGATGGCCAGGAAATGCACTTTGCACAATTTGACAAAGCCAGGCACTATGCAACATGAGCAATGCAGCATTGAATGCGTAGTGTGGCTTCAGTGGAGGAAAAAAACAAACAAAATGCATCTGAAGCAGGAATCAAACATGGAACTGCATTAGGCCAATATGCAGTCCAGTGTTTTTTCTTATCTGCGTATGATGTTTCTACCCGTGCTGCAGTTTTATAAGGTCATTTTAATCCTGCAAAAATAAATTCACTCAATTGAGGACTTTGGGGGTAAGTAAATCAATGCCTGATTGACAGGCAGTTTGATCCATTTAAAGGATCATCAATGCATGTTTGGCCTCCACAATGCATTGTGCAAAATGACTCCGGCCCTTTGTTATATTCCATGGTATGGAAATCCTAAGAGGTTGATCAAAGGCTGTGTTGACACTACGATGGAATTTCTTTTGATGGTGCTGTCTCGGCTTCATAATTTAAAACACTGTGAAGTTTTACGTATGGAAGATCTGGAAAAGGACCTCACAATATGGGTGTAGGTCCTAGCAGAAAGGGTGAGGTCTATAATGAGATGTCCAGAATTCTCATCACAGTGACTGTGGAGGCTTCTGTCTGTCTGTTTGCTGCGGTCATTGGCTATGGTTACAGATGGCCAGTGAGTGAGTGTCAGCCTGCTGAATGCAGTTTTAGCCCTTATGAATAATTAAAACAGAGCGATAAATACAGACTTGCTGCCGTTTTGTTTGCTTTTTCCCTCCTGTTTGTTTTTTCATGTCGGTGACTGTCGCAAGCGTCAAATTTCTGCTGCTTTTTTTTCCATACGCTACACCAGGATGGTACATTCTGTAGGTGTATTCCTGCGACAGCTGTCGGAGTTTTCCTATCGCGCTCGAAAACGATTGTGCAAATTCGACACCACCTTGCCAAGTGCTTGGGGAATATAAGGCCTGTCTTGTCTTCCTCCTCTGGTAATTAAAGCTTAAACACTTCTCGAAATACCATCAGCCGCTGCTAGTCGTCCGCCTCTCTCATGCTTTCTCTCCTCCTCTCTCTACAGCGCACGAGTACACATATAGAGTCTTGTGAAATCTTGTGTGGCAGTATACTCCTTGGAGTCACAGTGTGACCAGTGAGTGAGCCGAGTCGAACTTAGGACAGTATCCTTTCATGGCGTGCACACAGTGACTGCTGTGAGCCCGGCCACGTTCTTGGAATTCTCTCAAACCAATCAGTGTTGTCTTTATACCAGCACTCCCCTCATAATGTGAGATGTGCCCTCGTGTCGTGAAGTATTCAACATTAAGGAGAGAGAGCGCGAGAGCGAGAGTGAGAGAGAGAGAGAGAGAGAGAGAGGGAGAGAGAGAGAACCAACAGATAGGGAGGGGGGTTGAGCAAGCAAATGAGAGAGAGAGAGAGCTAGAGTCTGCACAGAGCAGAGCGAGAGAGAGAGAGAGAGAGAAAGAGAGAGAGAGAGGGCAGGGAGAAGCTGGAGCACATCGTTGGAATCACTCCTGTACTTTCTATGTAGGATATGGTGCGATTGCAGCAGAGGGGCTGGTTCTCGCCTGTTAATTCCATCCTTGTTTTTGCCTGTTTCCTCTGTTCTGAAAAATTGGACCCCTTCACACGTCTCCTCTTCAGCTTCCAATGAAGGTAACTATGAATTTTAATAAGTCATGAATACAGCATGATGCCTTTAAACATATCTATATATATAAAAAAGCATGCATGCAGGAATATGTTGCACATTCAACTGTATGTGTATGCATTAACACACATACAAAGACATAGTAAAATCTGCATTGGAAATATTAGCATCTATGTTTGACAACTAGTGAGAGCATGCTTAAGGATGGATGGTTAAGGTGAGCTAGTTTTTACTCATATTACTATTAATTTGCAGCAACTGCATCAGCAGTTCCTTACGGCTTTAAGCTGCAACCTGCTGAGACTGGGGCACATCTTTAAAGTAATGTTGTGCCCTTTCAAAAACAGGTGAAGAAGAAAAAAGCAGGAATGCTGTTTCACTCCTAAAACCTCATCTGAGTCACGCTGACAGTGGTTACTTTTCTTGATTTTTGAAATTAAATTAAATTCTGTTTTATTTCATACTCAGCGTAACAGGAGTTGTCTGTTGTTGGTGGTTGTGGGTAGTCAGATTGGTATTTTGTTGGGAGAGAAATGTTCTGTGCCGACAGTATGTTAGCTGGGCTGGGTCACCTGTCTGCTGAGTAGGGTTATGGTCCTAACCAAGGGGCACGTTGTACATGTGGCTGTGGAATGTGTTTCGTTGTGGGTGCCTGTCCGTTAACTTATGTTTAGATAGGCCGTGCTGACATGATTGAAATGAATTTGGTCTTGAAGTAGCAATAAGAAGAATGCTCGTAGATGTTAGGTAAAAGAACCCCAGGCAAAAAGCAAGAAGAAATACTGGTGAGAAAAAGATCTGTTTATTTTATTTATTTTATTTTTCAAGTTTATTGGACTATAAAAGTTTTTTTTACTAATGGCAACCATTACTTATTAAAAAAGTAAGATTTTTTTCAATATTTCAATATTCACTTGTTTCAATTCTAGTGATACCAAAAAAGTAATTTATATATTCACGACAGTATGATTTCCTGTTTCAGTGTCATTTAGGTTTTTTGGTTTTATTCTGAGGTATAGGTTTTGTTCTGCTCGTAATTTTAGTATTAGTATTGATTAATGCTTTGCAGTAGGTTAAACCTTCCACTTCCTAATTCTGAGGTTCCAAATGGAATCTGGAACCTCAGTATACTTCTTATTAATTGCTGTAATCTACATATCATACTAGGCATCATTATCAGTGAGTTATTGCCTTAGGGATAATTTGCATTAGGTTTACATAAATCTAAGTCCATTAAATCCAGGCCCAGATATAATACTGGATTTCTGTTTTTAAAGATCAGTCTTGAAGTGTTGGGATTAATTTCAGATCAAGCTTTTACTAAATAAATTTAAACCTCTTCAGAGCTAAAGGTGGCTGTCCAAATTGAAGCCAATGAGTTCTGTCTTGGATGTGAGGCACCTTTGTGTGTTTGTATAGTGCAGCTTGTCTTTTTTTTAAACCAAACAGAAAGAGCAGCCAGTCCTGCACAATATCTAAGTTGCACGTGTTGTGTGTCTTGACAGGTATATAGCGGGCCGACCATACAAGGAATAGAAACGCCGAAACAAGGGCCTTTCAGACAGCAGGGACACTGAATGTTCTCTCTAGGCTGGCTAGAGAGTGAAAGACAGAGTGAGACACCCATATACTCAAAGCCGGAGAGCTATCCAGAGAGGGAGAGAGAGAGAGAGGGAGAGAGAGAGCAACAGAGGAAAAATTGTCTATCTTGCAACTTCGGAAACCATCATCACAATTTAATGTGAATCTGAAACGCAACAGCACTGCATCAAATCTGTCTTCAGTGAGGAGACGCGGCGAGTGAGGCCCAGAGACCTTAACCATTTGATTTCCTGAAAGCCTTCAAAGCATCATTTATCAGCCAAACATCACTGTTAAAGGAGAACAGTTCTGTGTGGATCTGTATAAAGGAGGCCTCCTTTTCCAGCTTCTCCTTCTTAGACCTGGTTTTCCTTTAGCTATTCCAATGGCCTGACATTTGAGTTCAGTCCCCTGTTGGCATCCATTGTCACCTTTCTCAAGCTCTGACAATGAAAAAAGCACAGTCCCTCAGCTGGCTTTAAATTCTCCTTGAGAAACAAAAGTACAAACAAAGAAAGACCTGGGGGGAAAAGAACTCGTAAATCCTGCAAGCCAGACCTGCCGTGGATTTCCCGCAGTTCGGATGATCAGATCGAGAAGACCAGCGCTTTTCCTCTTGATCCGAAAAGGTCCCGTGATAGCTGCTGGGCCCTGCTGCCCCTCTCTCCTCTCATCCATCACCCACCCCATCTGTTCCAACAGCACCACGCTGAGCCTCTGAGACAAACATGGCTGCCGGAGTGGCAACCTGGCTCCCCTTTGCCCGGGCGGCAGCCGTGGGCTGGCTTCCGCTGGCCAAGAAGACCATGCCCAAGCCGCCCGTGGACAAGAAGAGCCGCAGCGACGAGATCCTGTTCGTCAACGTCAGCGGGCTCCGCTTCCAGACGTGGAAGAACACCCTGGACCGTTACCCCGACACTCTGCTGGGCAGCTCGGAGAAGGAGTTCTTCTACAACGAGGACACCCAGGAGTATTTCTTCGACCGGGACCCCGAGATGTTCCGCCACATACTCAACTTCTACCGCACGGGCAAGCTGCACTACCCGCGCCACGAGTGCATCCAGGCCTTCGACGAGGAGCTGGCCTTCTACGGCATCGTGCCGGAGATCATCGGTGACTGCTGCATGGAAGAGTACCGCGACCGCAAGAAGGAAAACCAGGAGCGCCTGGCCGAAGACACGGAGGCCGAGATGGCCACCGACACCCCTCTGCCCCCTGACAGCACCTCCCGTGAGCGCTTGTGGAGGGCCTTCGAGAACCCCCACACCAGCACCATGGCCCTGGTCTTCTACTACGTCACAGGCTTCTTCATCGCCGTCTCCGTCATCGCCAACGTGGTGGAGACCGTCCCCTGCCGAGCGGCTAAGGGGGGCGTGAAGGATCTGCCCTGCGGCGAGAAGTACTCGCTGGCCTTCTTCTGCATGGACACGGCTTGTGTGCTCATCTTCACCTTTGAGTATCTGATGAGGCTCTTCGCCGCCCCCAGCCGCTGCAAGTTCATGCGCTCGGTCATGAGCGTGATTGACGTGGTGGCCATCATGCCCTACTACATCGGCCTGGTCATGCCAGAGAACGAGGACGTGAGCGGCGCCTTTGTCACCCTGCGCGTCTTCCGCGTCTTCCGCATTTTCAAGTTCTCCCGCCACTCGCAGGGCCTGCGAATCCTGGGCTACACGCTGAAGAGCTGCGCCTCGGAGCTGGGCTTCCTGCTCTTCTCCCTCACCATGGCCATCATCATCTTCGCCACCGTCATGTTCTACGCCGAGAAGGGCACCAAGGGCACCAACTTCACCAGCATCCCCGCCTCATTCTGGTACACCATCGTCACCATGACAACGCTGGGGTGAGTCTTGTACCCTCTGTGGGGTTTTTTTTTTTGTATTTTCTACAGCGATACTGACACCTGGTTGGTATTTTCGAATGGTCCCATGACATTACAAATCCACTCAGTCTAAGGTGTTCCCTTGGACCCTCTGGGGCTTTTCCAGACGGATGGGTGTGAAGTCATAGTAGCAGCTTAGGGCTGAATAGGAGAGAGAGTGGATTTCTCTTCACCCCAGAGAAATGCCTTGGACTCTTCAAAAAGATCCCAGAGTGCTCTGTGTGAGTCATTCCCCAGCTACAACCTCCAGTCCACACCTACACTGATCTGAAGGCTAATACTATCAAACGCACCAGCCTCCCTGCATCTGTGTGATGAATGAGAATTGAATACAGTACAGGAGGCTTAGGAGGGGTGTCACAGAACTTGAAAGCATGGTTGCTGTGCAGAAAATGTGGAGAAATTAAACAATATTAATAGGTCTATTTCAACACTGAAACTTATGGTGAGCGAGTTTTGGGACACAAGTGGTATTGAGCAGGCTGGGATATCAAGTGAAAGGATATTAACCAGTATTATCTGTTTCCTTTTTTATTTAAATTGCAATGCACTTCAAAATAAACAACAAAATTGTCCCAACCAAAATGAGCATGTTTTCAGAAATTCCTGTTCCATCATGACAAAACCAGTTGCACAACCCTCCATCACCTTCTGAATATCCTTCAACAGAATGAGAAAGGTGTGACAGGACACATTACATATGGCCATATCGGTTCCATGCAGGTTAATCTGTGGAATAATTTAGCATCAGTCGCGTACAGATTGAAGCCTGCTGAGCACGTGGAAACTCCTCTATTTCTGAAGCTTCCTCTGCATTATTACATTCTGAGTCATCCTGCTTGTTTTTTTTTTTTTCTTTTTTTTTCGGTGGGGATGGCAATCCTCCAGTCCATTAAACACAAATCAGTATGTGTCTGTACATTTAATGGCTTCAGCCGACGGGATTGCTTTTATTTCATTCCGTGTTCCTGCCGATAAGTGTGTCGCGGCCTGAACGCTTTTCAACTTTGCACCAAAAGGTGTATTTTTTTTTGGGGGGTGAATGTGTAAAACCTGGGAGAGGTGTGTAGTGCGAAACCATAAAAACCTATGGGATGGTGCGTGTGTGCTTGCCTTTGTGGTATTACGGGTTGGGTTGAGTTGGCGTTTCTAATTTCAATGCAGCCATTTGTTTGGTTTCTAGCGTGGTATCTGCACTGTGTGCGCTGCTGTTGAATACTAGAAAATGGATGCTTTTTATAGCCACATGGCAGCTCTCTGGTGGCGAAGCCCAGTCAAGTTCAATTTCTAGGCAGAGTCCGTTCGTCTTGCCCTCCCCCGGAACATCATGTTATCATGTGTGAGCTAGTTAGCCCTGCGCTAACCTAATGATATCTAATGTATCTTTGCGTGCTACATGCAGCATGCAGTCTGTGAAGGAAAAAAACAAGTGCTGTCAGGTCTGCCCAGGTTTCTATGTATTACTGATGCAGCATAATCTTTCCTTTTGAGTGATGAAGGCAGGGTATGTTTCTGTGTCAGAGTGTATATGGAACAGAAGGGAAGATAGAAAAGGGAATCAGCTTTGCAAAGTTTATTTTTTATTTTATTAAAAAAAAAAAAAAACATTTGTCACATTTAGGTGTGATGCCAAATGGCTTGTTTGGACCTTTCCTGGATTTCTCTTTTGTCTGACATGGGAAGCTGCTGCTTTGGTGATGGATGGAAGCTCTGTCTTAAGCAATCAATTGCCTGTGCTTTTCCAGCACCGGGAATCAATTAACACTACAGTTACAGAGGGGAGTGATCCATGCCAGGGCTTTCGCATTTGCATCGGATCTGTTGATATATGCAAAGCTGACAGTACGGGGAGCTGGAGAATTGTTGCCATATTTTTCAGCCGAGCCTCCGCGGACGAGGAAGGAGCATTAAAAAGTGTCTTGTTTATGTTTCGGGAGGCCAGTCTGCGCCAGTCGCCTGCAGCTACAAACAGGTTTACATACCTGACGCCTCTGTAAGTGTCACCCCTGGGGAGGCCCGGTCTGGGAACGGCGAGACTGACGTAAAAACCTCATCTCCGCCGAGCAGAGTGACATAAACAAAATTACACATCCTTAAGCCTTGTTTACTGTTACAGTACACGGGAAACAGAGTGTCACTGTGAAATACGCTTTCCCTGAAACAAAAATGAAAAGCTGTGTCAACGTATACGTGACTGTGATTTAAAAAGTGATTCGGTTTAATATGTGTGTTATAAGAGAAAGGGTCCACACTGGCAAAATAGCATTGACATGGACGTAATATGGGCGGAATTATACAGCCAAGGGCATCATTGAGGTATTTTCTCGAAAAGTGAAGCTGTCAAACATAAAATAGGTTCAAGTTACATTTACCGATATTGGAACAGTATCAGGCAATGTAGATTAACCTCTTATTTCATATTAAAAGTGGGGTGGAAATTAGCCATAGTGATTTTATTCATACTGTGCTACAAGCAAGTTTGGCCAACACGAAGGTCATGACATGGTCTCAACAACAAGGAACAGTTTCAGACAAAAAAAAAACAGAAGAGGTAAAAACAAATGCCGATCCCATTCCTGAAAGCTGCCACTCCATTTTAACAATAAAGACTTAATTGCATTAATGTAATGTTCAATTTAATAATGACTTGGCACTGACAAAATGCGGCTGTTCAACATCTGACATCTGTTCAAAAGCACACCGCCATGTCCTCTAATTCCCTCCTTCTGATGCCCACAAATTGCCTGTTCTCTCCCTCTCTCACACATACATGTAGAGTCTCAGCAGGTGGGTTAATATTAGCTATCTCTGTACGATGGCAATTATGCTAAAGACAATGTACTTAATGTAAAAAGGCTTTTTCACATTATAACTTAACATACTCATTCAAAGATAGCTTACTACCTCTACAGCAGTACATAATCATAGGCCTCATCATGCTTTAAATGTATTTCTGTAGCTAGGAACTTTCCTGTTCATGCTTGAACTGTACTTTGCACCAAAATCACGCATAAAGAATCCTTGGTACAGAAATAGCAGATTAAGCTTCCTAGCATGGTCTCATTTGATGTGTTTCCTAGCTTGATTCAGTCCAAAGAAAATTCTCCCTCTGTTTGTTTTTGGCAAGGTTCTTTGGTTGTACATTGCAAATGATGATGGCTGTAGACATATGCTAGACAACAGGTAGCACATTCATGCATGCTGATGAGATGCAAATCCAGCTCTCGAATGAAAACAGTGTGGTGGGAGGTGTCTATATTTCTTTCAAACCCTGCTGTGTCTGAAGTGATAGTAAGTGTTCCAATTGGCTACTAATTGATCTAATTGGTAGCCAATCTAATTGGTACTCATTGATCTAATTGGTAGCTACCATAGTAGTGGGCTGTGAAGATAATGCATTACTTGTAGCTTAGCGTGCTGCCTCTTCACTCTTTGAATTGGAATTTTATCATAATATCAACTCAGAAAAAAATGTGATTGTATACTAGCTAGCTAGCTTAATCTGGAAGCCTAGTCTTTTTCTTTCACCCTCATTGCATTTTCCCAGGATCCAATATATGTGGATTTGTCATAAGTGTCATTGAGAAGGATTTGTTTGGCTGAGAAAATATATCACTTATATCTTGAAGTAGCTATTACACATATTCAGAATTGACCACAGAATTGGTACCGTAGTTCACATGCAATCGCCCATCATATCACACACACAATTCCTTCAGTCAGAAACTGTGCGTCCATAGATTGAATAATATCATAGTCTTGATATGATACATGTTATCACACCATCTTCTTTGTATGTTGCAACATGCAGCCCCTCTCAGAATGTGTCAGTTGGCTGGTTCTGTCTGACATGCATACATAAATCATAAGCGGATGAAATTTGTCTAGCATGCTAATGCCCGCCCACAGTGGCCTATGCAGACCTGAGGATTACTGTAAAATGCTAAAGGTTTTGGGGTGAGTGATTTTGGTGGTTCATAAATCACAAAATTAATTTGCACCAACAGATGTGATTCATTGCTGAATACCTTTATTATTGCCTATCATGTTAAAAATGCATTGAGGCAATATAGCTTAGCATTAAAGTAACGCTGATTTACAGTAGTAGAGATAGTCAGCAAATGGATAGGAAGAACCAGTCAGTGAATGACAGCAACGTGTCTCTGAACTGTTCTGTAGTTAAACAGTGTATGAAGTGTGTAAGATTTAAAGCTGGATGCTGTTTTATTTATATCGCAGTTCACACCGGGTTGCTGGTATTTCACTGATATGGATGTTCTCTTCAGGTGACACACTTAGTGAGGCCACCTGAGATTCCTTTTTTTTCCTTTAATCATTTTGTAGACGACCGACCTCGTTTGATTCAATTTTACAGTACGATTACTACTGAGTTTGGTTCCTTTGGAGTTCATCATGTCTGAAATGATAATATCCTTCTCATGATATGGGATGCAAGTAAAGTCATGAATATCATTCATAAAAATAATTTTGGTCTGTATGTATGCAGTGAACCTGTCCCTTCTTTCCTCTCCAAAGCTTCACTCCTTCAGATTTGAATGATGTTATTCTTGCTTCAATATCATGTACGTTTGAACTTTGAATATTGTTCAAGTTATAAAATAGTCCATCACAGGCTGTTATTAAGATTACATGCATAATAGAATAATTATTCAATTTAGAGCCAATTGGTGGCTGTGAAATGCATTGTTTTTGAAAATCAGAGAACTTAATTAGATGGTAGCTACATACAGTAATGTGGCAAGTGTCCCACCAACACAAAACCTAGATCCTTTTCTCATCAGCACCTGGGATACATACAGGAAATATATGGGGTTTCTTTGCGTTTGTTGCCTGGAAGTATGACTCACATGCAGTACTGTAGGTGTCAGCTTTGAGGGATTGTCAATGCAGCTAACAACTGATTAGCAGTGTGTAAAGGGGTCATGACCTTTCGGGCATGTGGCGGGGAGATCATTGATGCTGGCTGGCTCCTGGCAGAGTTGCACTGATGAGCCAGAGAATGAAGGGGCAGGACGTGCACTCTCCCCACATACCAATAAGTGTCCGAGCAACAAACGCACGGACCAGCAAATAAATGCAGGAGGGACAGAGGTTACCTTCACGATAATATGAATCGGAGACCTGGATCCTCGCCCAGAGTCCCTCCCCAGGTTCCTCCCCAGGCGGATTACTTTACACGGTTACCCAGCGGTGTGGGGAGGACTGCAGAACTCTCATCTGTTCATCCGAGCCGGGATTTTGTGCGTGAGGCTGACATGCTACAGAGATCACCTGAGGTATTGTGCGCTAAGCCAGCCTCCTGTTGTGTGCCGCGCTCATCGGTGATAGCTTGTTCGGCTTCGTGCATTAATGCCGGCGCGCGCAGAGATTGCCCGTAATGTATGCTGATCAGAGCAGGGGAGACGGACTCTTCTGAGACTCCTCTCAATGACTGCGAGTTTCTATTTGCAATTACTTGACCCTGTCTCTGGCGGCAACTGACTTGATTTCTCATTAATGGAACTTAATACTTACGTTCTTTTCTTCCTCTTTTGACCTTGGGCCTATTTCCAGACCTGGGCCAACACTTTTTTTTCAAGGAGTGAAGTCATTCAAGCCAGCACAGAATGGCGACATGTAGAAATGAGCAGCCAATCAGTCCCCTCCTCCCTCTCGATTAAAGGAACAGGGTTATTAATTTAACACTCTGTGTGCCACGTTGTCTCTGCCTAATTTTACTTTTTATATAATTTACTTATAATAACTTATTTTGCATAACCTTATATGTGCTGCACATCATTTTTTCCTCTGTAAACTTAGCCCGCATATCTCAGGCGTCAGCAAAAACCTAAGAATATATACTTTTGCTGTAATAACAAAAAAGAACTGAAACCTAAAAAATATGCTTTTTTAACAACAAAAGCCCTGTAATCATTTTTCTAATCATCCAGTGTCAGCAAGAGACAAATGGAATTTCCTCCATGCCTTACTTACAGGAAAAAAATCTGACAACCTGGAGACCTCCAGCTCAAACTCAAATTTTTCGAGAGGCTTGACGGTCATGGGCTTAAGAGGGTTAAGCTTGGTTTGGTTTCATATTCCTCTCCAAAGATAACTTGACAGTAACCCACTTGGGAATGATCCATTTCTGACAGATTCTCACCCGCTGCAAGTGAAACACAATCAGCTGCTTTCAGGTTTTAATAGAGATTGAAGAGGATCTCGAGCTGCTTCACATTGCAGAATAAAACAAGCACCTTTAACATGAAGAATCATACTTCTACAGCAAACTGAAGTCCCTCGTGCACTCGAATACTGGTGCAGATATCCAACCCCCACAGCAGACTTGTGTAGGAGGAGATTAGACTCATACTTGGAGTAAGAGGAATAAGAGAGATTGGACTATTAGTCTGCAGACTTGGGCGAGTATCACTGTAGCCTTCATGGGAGTTCTCTCAAAAACAAAATTGCAAATATGATCTTCAATTTAGTAATTCTAATTCAATTGATCATTCCATCATACCAAGACTCATGATATTGATGTGTAGCATATCATCATCATGCAAGGTTACACAAGGTTTTGTGTAAAAGCAACAAAACAATGACAACAAAAACAGCTACAGCTACAACCTACAGCCCCTTAACAGTACAGAACTGGCAGAGAAAATGGCCACATGTCTAAGCAATAAGCTGTTCCAGCACTGAAACGACCCTGTCTTCATGATAACCTGCATTGACTAGAGCAGCCTTGGGTTAATTAACAGGTCATAAAAGTTACATTAATTATTATCTGCGGCCTTAACTGTAGACTCACGATTTCAGAGTTCATGCCTCCATTTTACAGCAGTTGAAGGGCTGGTTTTATAAGCAGCATTGCTCTTGCATACAGGTCCCATCAGGTGTTGGAGTGTGATGCTTCTCCATTATATTACTGACATTTAGCAAACTGTAACCAACTGACATTGGTTACAGTTTTACATTTTATCCATTTATACAGCTGGATATTTACTGGAGCAATTCTGGGTTAAGCACCCTGCCCAAGGGTACAACAGCAGTGCCCCAGTAGGGAATCGAACTGGCAACCTTTCAATTTCGATCCCTGCACCTTACCACTGTGTTACACTGCCATACATCAGTTACTCTTAATGAAGGTGCATGTACCTATATCAAGACAGTGGAGGAAATATTCAGTTAACTCTGAGGTACAGTACCACGAGGCATACTTTATTGAACCTATTTAAACGTGATATTCTGAAATGCAAGTTTAGTTATGAAAATGCTGTCATCATATCTGCTGTATCATTTACTGAGCATGACACTCTTTATCCTATCTGTTCGTGTCAGACAAGCCTCTTTATGCCCATTGCCTAACTTACTTCTCCCCAGAGTAATTTACTCCTAATACCTACCTCTCGCCATCTGCTATTGTATTATATAATAGTCTTGTTGAAAAAAAAAAACACTGTCCTTGAACAATGCTGGACTCTGTGGAATTAGTGACGCCACCCAAATATTCCTCACAGAGAACACAGCCATGTGTATTTGTCATAAATTTTGAAATCTTTTTTTTTCAGTTATCATGCACATAAAATGTGTGTAATGGGTATTTGTCCTGGTTCCTACACACTAACTTTGTAGTAACTTTTGTAGTTATGATATAATGTAGCTAATGTTTTTGATTTATGGGGGGGTCACTGTAGGTGTCAAAATGAATTGCTTTTATTTTCCCACAATAAATCGCAGACCTCCCAGCATTTTTCTACACCCTGTAGGACAGGGGTGGGCAGCTCCAGTCCTGGAGGGCCAGTGTCCTGCTGGTTTTCTTGTTGACCAACTAAATACAATCTCTGATTGGCTGAAGAGCAAGCACACCTGTTTTCAAGGTGAAAATCAACAGGTAACTAAGAGATGAAAACAAAAACCAGCAGGACACTGGCCCTCCAGGACCGGAATTGCCCACCCCTGCTGTAGGATGTTGGAAGTACCTCTATATTGTGACTTTTGTGTTTGCTGTGAATTTGAGTGTCCTCTGTTTACCTCTTTAAAGTTTTCTCTGCTGCTGTCCATATTTCACATCTCTTAAAACTGTGGGCGTACAGTACCTTCACGCTGAGCTTTGGCTAGGGAAGTTGTCTAATTGTGCTCCTTATATGAGAGTACTAATTTGTTTTACTGATTCACCCTGACAGCTAAGTTGGATTTGATAAACAATGTGCAGACTTTACACAGAGCTACGCGGATAGGTGTTAGCCCCAGTGTTCTTGGCAAAGCCACACTCTGGCTGTCCCAAACTGACCATGTAAGCATCCAGAAGTTGGAGCAGCCGAGATAAATCAAAAACAGCTGATTTGTGTTGAGCGCCGAGACGCGAAAAGGTCTGCTGTTCATTTCTCAGCTCTGGGTTCTGCACAGCGGCAGCTTGTGAGGTGAGTCACCGCTTCACCTCAGAGAGCACTCCGAGATCCTGGGATGATATACAGTACGAACTGCAGCCATCACACCTGTCAGGTGAAGTGACATCCCTAGTAAATTCTGTATGGGATGACATTCCAGTCTGGCTATGAGGCCCAAAATTCTAGCAATGAGATAGTGTTCCCCCAGTCTCCAAGCCTGCAAGCAGTCTCCATCTTCACCATCTAAAAAAAACTCGGTATAGTTACATATAGTTATCTCTGTCACTTGTAACCTGCAGAGTAGTTCATGGTAAGGCAGCTTATGTTACATTGGTTATATTGTACATTGCTTGTATCATTTGTGAGTGGAGTGCGGGATTTTTGTTCGTGTAACATTTCATGTCATTTTGTTGGATGAACTTTGTGCTTGACTTTTGGAGCTGCTCTGGATAAGAATGTCTGTTGGCTGTTGATATAACATTAAATGTACTCATTTTTTGTGTGTCCCTCTGGATAGGAGCATCTGCTGGATTTCAAAAAATGTAAATGTGATGTTAAATGTACTCATTCTGTAAGTCACTCTGGATAAGAGTGTCTGGCAACTGACAAAAAGTAAATGTAGATGTAAGTAACATTGGACTCTGGATCAAAGATTCATGGCTTTAAATCCCACATGGGGTACTACTGTGGCACCAGTGATTAAGGTTCTTTAATCTCAGGCATGCCATTAAAAAAATCCAACTGTAGAAAGCGGTCGCTGGAAGTTGTAAAAGGCACCCTGGATAAGGGTGTCTGATAAGCCGATGATTAATACTGCCGGTTTTATTATATCGCGCTTATCCTGTGTTCTTTCTTAGTTTGTAAGTGAATGCTCCATAAATGGAATGGGAAATATAATTTGTCCTGTGTTAGAGCTTGCTGTAAAGCTCTCCCTCATTCTCATTCCATCCACTTGTCCATTGTGTCTGATCTCGGACTCCTTTCTGCTGACCATCTTCAGAGCACAAAAAAACTCTTTTTTTTTTTTTTTTTTTTTTTTTTTTTTACGTGACCCTCATTAAAACCCATGGCTTGTTACAGCAAGGCTGTCCAGCCCCCCAGCTTTGACTTTGAGGCAGGGCGGCGCAGCAGGGGACAGAAGGTTGCTATTCTCCTGAGTATCAGATGCACTGATACACCCATGTCTTTGTGTGTTTTCCCTCTGTGGGTGTTTGTGTGGGTGTGGTCAGTTTGTGGTGCGATAGCCAGAAGCTGATAAATTTATGTAACATTTACATACTATACATCGAACTACACACATAATCTTTGGCCTGTGGAACCCCCCTTGTCTTTTCACTCCCACTGTGTTACACTAGTGGTACGATGTCTGAAAGTAAAGCAGTCCTTTACCACATGCTCTGAGGGAGAGGATGAATGGAAATTCTCTCTCTCTCTCTCAAATGCACATACAATATAGGAGGACTTTAAGCCTGCAGCCCCCCTGTCTGTGTCATCATATATGCATGTATGCAGTAAATGCATGTGCACTGCGGTTGACGTTTCCTCACTCAGTCGGATTGTTTCTGCGCAGGGGAGTTTCATAACGTGGCATCTGCCTGACTTTACTTACACAAGCCACTCTAATGCTCCCCTTCTTTAGCTGGAGCCGCTGCTGAGAGTGTTCCTGACAGTGAGTGCGGGACAGAGAGGCAGACAGGGAGGATCGGTCTGTGACAACTGCACAGCATTTCCCGTACACTCATACACGGGTGACGTTTTGACAGACCGGTTTCAGGCTGAGTTTCTCATGAAGAAGTTTTGAAGTCCTTTAGCGTTCGACTGTGGTTAATGCTCGCTGTCATTTTGACAGCGCCTTCGGCATCTGGACAGTGACAAGGCTGTATATAATCTCTCTGGAAAAAAAAGCAGACAACTGGATTTGCCACAGATAACTGGATTTTCCTACCCGTAAGGGTCCAGAGAGTGTCTCTGTATTGAGAGGATTAGTGTCACATAGCAACCAAACATCCCTCTTTTGACCCCCAAGTCATTTCAATGTTAGTATTATTACTACCAAAGTAATCACGATCAAAATCACAGCTGCGTGATGCTGTTGCAAAAGTTAAACCAGACTGTGAAACATTGCCAAGCTATTTATAGCTACTGCATATGGAAAGAACCTTTAAAATTCAGATCTTACAAAACCAGAACATAAGGTTGTCGTTCACCTGTTGAGAAATACATTACAGGTCAAACCAGCCCTAAGACAAAAGGCGCACAGCTGAATAAGCAGTTGAAGAAATACTCTTAAATCAGTCCATTTTAGAGCAAGGACATACTGTAGTATCAAAGGCCTAGAAGTGTGCAGGTTCACTTGAGCCATGTAAGGATATGTGTCTCAAGACTGTGATTACGCTGGTGAAGGAGTGTACCGTCTAATTGTGCAGGGCAGTGCACTGCAGCACTGAGAGGTAAAGAGGAAGTGAAACAGCTCTAGAAATGGGGGAACAGATGGAGGGAGAGACACAACACCTGTAGAAGAAGAGTGTGTAGGCAGAGAAGGAGACCCGTGAAATATGGACAGGAGCAGAAGTGTTGAGACAGCAGTGAGCCAGACCAAACATTATAAAACGGTCATGCAGCAGAGGAGTGGAACCACTGGGTGTTAAAAGTTGACGAATTGAGTGGTGGATGTAAAATAAAAATTACAGCGGTGAAGGCAGGAAATGACCTGGGTTGTGATTATGAAGCAAGAAACTGGCCGATTCAACATTTATTTAAAAAATAAAATAAAGTAGAGAAGCTTGGCATGAAGAATAAAAGCCAAGGAGTGTGTAGAGGGGAGAGGCAAGGGTATAACTGCAAGATTTTTTGGCAGGAGAAGAAAAAAAAAAAGCCGATTGCTTTACTCCAGAGTCCACAGACAGGAAGAGGTGAAAGAGACTGAGAGGAAAGTGCAGAGCAGAAACTGTAGACAAGTTTACTTTAATCTGACTGAGCATGAGGAAGCACTGCATGAGACAGCAAAGAGAAGGGAGGAGACCTGAGGGTCTGAGGGGGAGAGAGAGAGAGATCTGAGCATCACCAGAATGGAAATGATAGAAGAATAATGGCAGGGCCTGAACCGGGCCCTAGGGGAATGCCTTTTCCCCTCATACGTCATGCTACACTGATTCAACAAAGCCACTGCAGAAAGGGTCTTTGAGGAGTGCTACACATCGTGCGCTCTTTACAAAAGTATTAAAGGAAAATAGTCTATATTTAACTCTCTCGTGCACACATATAATAGAGCCAAAAAAAAACCCCCTGTCTTGTATTTTTAGCCTACGTACCAACGTAGTGTTCTGTTTTTAGCTTTTGTAGTTAATAATTTACCTATCTATTCAAAATTGTGTACAAGACACAAAAAAGGAATGAAAACCACTCTGCCTTATGCTGCATGTAAATCACATAAATTAGCCACAAATACATCTTTGATAACCGGTTTTGTAATAAATGGTCCTTGGTGTGTATTCCTTTTTGCTGTTTCAGGGCAAACAGTTTACTTGCAGACCTAGTTTGTGTTCTTTTCCGATTTATCATTGAGCGTTAGCGTGCCTTTGCTTGGATTCCTTTGCAGCAGGATAAACCTTTTTGTGGGTGGATACTTTTAAAAGGACTTATAAATAGTTTATGAACATATGTTAATACATTTTGAAAATTTAGAACCATGGAAGAGTGAATATAAATACGCGCATAAAATAACAATTTACGCGAGATTTTAGTGCTGCGGCTAGATCAGCCCAGCGAAGGGTTTTATTCCTTCTAGCACCGTGTACACAATTGTGCACTGATACAGGTTATGTAACACCTCTTAAGTGACTCAATGAACACAGCACATAGGCAGAATATATCAGTAATGGCCTACACAACGCAGCGATGGGAAAGCATTGAAATCTAGAGCTTTGAAAGTATTGAAAATGACTTTATTATTCCTACATAATGTAATTATGCATAGTGCACACAGGAGGGGGAAATAAATTTGTGAGCTGTTTTAAAACAGACAAAAAAAAGCATTGCCTAATCTTGTGTTAGGCCTGATTTTAACTGTGCATCAGAAATGCAGAAACTGCTGAGGAATGAGAGACTTTGTGACTCTTTTGGAGTAAAACTGCCAGCACCTCTTCATCTTTCTTGCTCTCTCTTTCTCCCCCCCCCCTTCTCTCTGATCTAGGTACTGTAGCTTCTCACCAGCAAATTTATTTCTTTCTGGAAATAATTGGGCTGCTTTCTCAGTCGGACAGCCTCTTGCTGTGGCCCTTCTGTGTTCTTGGGCTGACCTATTTACTGCCTGCGCAGAAAAGTGACAGAACTGACGCTCCCCGTCCCAAGTTAACGTCTGACTCTGTTGTGTCCGCACTTCTCCCCCCTGCGGGAGTCCCAGGGCAGACATCACACAGCTGCTTCGATTAAGCACAGCTTCTGTAAGTGCCACCGATGTAGAAATCATGTCCCCGAAGCCCCCGAAAAAAAAAGGATGTGTCTGAAACCATGTCTGGGGGTATCTGTAAGTCTTTCAGTGCTGCTCCTCACTTTCTATCTGAATGCAATCTACCCAACATGCATTTCACACCTGGGTGTAAGGTTTATACTTACCCAGCAGCTGCCTTGACCCCAGTGCTTACTGTCAGTTGTTAAAATAGGCAATGTGGTTACAGCTATTGACTACAGAAAATGAGGACTGGGGGACGTGTTTATATTGCCATGGCATCCATAGGATATTTCCAGATCACTCACGTTGCACAACCTGGTAAAACCTCCAATACTACCAAGGCTTGCTTTTTGTTTCATCAAAACAAAGCTGTTGCCTGTCTCAAACAAATAAAGATATGAAATATACAAAATAAAAACATACACTTCCCACCCACACAGTTACCTGTGAAATACAATCTTTTTTGAAGCTTTCAGTCGTCCCTTTAATTCAAAGTAAATCTATACAATATTTTAGGGTGTATTTTGAAGAGGCCTTGTGTTAAATAAATGAGTAGGTGTTGTTTTGATTTAAAAACAAGTCTATTAGTGAATCTGCAGGGTCAGAGCTGGGAATTGCTTGTTCTACAAAAAGATTCAATCAATGAACGGTGTTCTCTGCGGACAAGCAACGACTCTAATCCTCATTCTGCAGTCAGGGGGGATAATAACCTGGAGTTATGCAAATCCTGGAGGTATATTCACGAGGCATCCAGATTTATTCTTAGAAAACAAACAATGATAAAGCACTCAACTTGCTCGGAAAGTCTGGTATAGAAATAACTCGTCTTCATTGGAGTGCCAGAGGTTTTTATAACTGGATAATCCACAGAGAAAATGAAGAAAGTTTTCTTATGGTAATTATCCCTAAGGTAAGACAGCTGATTTTTAATAAGCACAATCAGGACCTGTTAGCGCAGAGTTTGGTACAAGCAATAACATTATTACTGCAGTTCTTTTACAATACATTTTGTGTTCTACAGTTGCCATTTTCATTCTGAAAAAGGAAAAAAGTCTTTTTATGGGTAACTATCGAATATGTGGGTGAGAGTAAACTACTAGTTCAAACAGCATTACCTGTTACTGTAATTAGTACTTCGTGAGCTAATTAGAGGAATCGCTCTGATAACCCAAAAAAAGGAATTAATGCAGAATATGATCATGAACAACTGCAGTATTCTTTCCTTCACTATGGGGGGCTGATTCATCAAGATCCCCTGTACTTCCAGACCGTCCTGTTAATTCATCCTGACAGAATCGTTCAGGTATTCATAAAACCACCCAACGCTATAAATAACCCGACGGCCGAACTTCGCCGCCACGCTTTTCGCTGCACCAGAGCTCTGACGAGGCAGTAATAGACAGCTAAAGGGCAATTGCCTGAACTCCCTACAAGGTCTGTGGACACAGACTGTCCCTGCACTGCAGCCGCACACAGTTTAGCCTCACGGCTACTCGGCTTTCGCCTTTGTCAGCAGCGCAACAGTGGAGCCGCACACTGTCACCACCTGGGACTGCACAGGACTCACCTGTCCACAAAGGCAGGTGGTCAGTGTATTTCTGCCAAGTTGCAGCGGCTCGTATCCTCCTCAGGGCACGCAGAAAACTGTGTACACATTGGACATCAGATAATCCTAATTGCTGGCATAAATAGCAATGTGTTTATTTAACTCTCTCTCTCTCTGCAATCTCTCTGTGTGTCAATGACGTGTTGTTGTGGTGTGTATGTGTCTTTTCTGCCACCTTTTCATCATATCCTTTTTGATCTGAAGAATTGATGAAATGACCCTGTTGCAATACTAAATGAACATTTCTCTACCATATTTGCAGTGGACTCAATAGAAGTGCCCATGCGCTGTTTTTATTAGCACAACATGCATATCTGTACATGTACCTTGTCACATAAAACAGCCTTTTTTGCACATTTCACTCTCGGCTACATCAGATATGTAGTGTTGGAATACATTGTTGTGACGGTTGGTACGGACGAGAGTCATGTAGGTTCATTCCAGTTATCAGGTTAGATAAATGCTTAACACCAGGAACACAGATTAAATCATAGTTAGAAATAATATGGTAGTTTATGTCACATGCTTTTTAACCTTCCTAAACAGATATGTTGGAATTCTTTTAAAGAAATAAGGCATGATGAAGGTGATTGAACCTTGTATCTAACAGTAGCAATCAAAAAACTGACTGTTATGTCATGATTTACATGATGAAAAACGTTATTAAATTTAGCATATCACCACAAAGGTTGAATGTAAATGGC
The DNA here is from genome assembly GCA_019176425.1 of Megalops atlanticus. Lineage (NCBI taxonomy): Eukaryota > Metazoa > Chordata > Actinopteri > Elopiformes > Megalopidae > Megalops > Megalops atlanticus. The sequence continues at coordinate 31,579,981 of CM032882.1, forward strand.
CCATGAACAGAAGGTTAAAATTAGATAGCTAGCTTGCTTTCTCCTTGGCTGGTCAAGTAGCAGTTGATTAGCTCTCTAGATCTATGGGGTATAGATGTTCAGTCAATCGTGAAAGGCAGAAAGTTTATTCTAAGGCGACAACTGCAAGGGAAACAGGGAGGAATGGAACTAAACTTTTTACCCAAAACCAATTAATCTTTTTTGTATAACTTAAATTATTTAACGTGAAGTGAAAAAAATGATTGAATTAAGTTCCTCTGCCCTGTTGATAGCTTGCTGGTTGCCACTGTCAGTTAGTGACCAGGTTTGATTAAGACTTGACCCTTTCATAGTTTTATTGTCAGCAGTTTAAGGCAGGAAATGAGCTTGCATAGCCTATGCTTAAAGTTAAAGAAGAAGGCAGTTAAAATAGTTAAATAGTTAATGAGTTCTGGCCCTGCCATCTAGTGCACTAGCATAATGTTACTCTTTCTCTCTCGTTTCCTTCTCTCTGTCTCTCTCCCTCTCCCCTTTCTCTCTCTCTCTCTCTCTCTCTCTGTGTGTGTGTGTGTGTGTCTTACACAGATATTTTGCTAACTGGCTGGCTCTGAGTAAATAGTTTGTCTGACTGTTTAAAATGTATGCTGTTTTGTCCCACATATAACAACAGCATATTTTTTTGGTGGAATAGAGCATTAAGGTGGTTTATTTCATCCACTGCAATATCCCACAATCAGCAAATATCCCAGTGCTTTACAAGTGTCGCAGTTCTTCCCTTAATGTAAACTGACAATCAAAGCCACAGTCCCTCTCAGTTTATTGGAGTTTGTTGGCAAAAAAAGACATAGTTGAAAATGTTTATTTGTTTCAGAACACTTTTGAGCGCTTCCAATTTGAATCTCTGCTCACAATAGGACATTGCCTAAATTGAAATAAATATGTAAGTTGGACGCTGTTGTAGAGTTGAATGAGGGGGGTAATCCCAGTGCTATCAGTTTGTCTCCCTGTATACTTATTGTATGTGTCTCAGAATACCATCCTTAGAGACACACACTTTCAGTACAATCAATGCAGAAATGCATTTAATACTTTCAAGGGCTTTTCACACTAAGGTTAGCCCCTGGCTAAGAGCTATCCTAGCCCCGGGCTAAGGCAGCTTTAAGCTCTAGGCTAAAGGATTCGTCATACTTGCACATTTCAAAGCGAGATAACAACACCCTTAGCCCAGGGGTTAACTGACCCTGCTCTGGAGTAGGGTTCACTGACATACCACAGATAAATGGAATTTCGTTTTGATATCATTGCACATTGAGTGCCTGTTGCTTTTACAAAATGGAATCCTTGTCGGATGAATTTACGTTAAGAGGCTATTTAGCTGGCTACGTAAAGTAAAAAGAGAGGCCAAAACTAACAAGTTATATTGACTGCATGAAACAATTCGTGTACTACCTGAAAACACTCCTTGCCATGTCGATATTCATGATGTTCACATAGACTAGCCAGCGAATCCAGTAGCACAGTTAGGAACATTACTATAGCAGCTTTATTATAACGGCCCTGGAAGCAATTTTCATTGGAGTGTCTCACGTAGACTAATCAATAAAGCTTATTAAATTTGTTCTCAATACTGTTTGAAACTAAATAGTAAATGCTTAGTTCAGCCAGCTCTGTTTTGTTGAAGTGTTACGGCACTCAAACCTGTGGTGTATCATCATGATTTATGATCCATTCGGAAAGTATTCAAATATTTGACACGTTTGTTTTCTCATTTTAGTTTTATCTATTCGAGTTTTTGTTTCTGACAAGTTGAATTATTGTGGAACAAATTATTGTGATGAATGTATTAAGGCAAGTCATTGGCAGTTATCAGTTAGGAGCTAGGATGTAACATTGCTCACGAGTTGTGCTTGTCCAGGCACTGTTAACCCTGGGCTTTGATGTGAAAGTGTGAATGGTTAACCCAGGGCAAAGTGTTGGTCTTGAGTTATAGAATGTGTGTGAAACGAGGGCAAGATTCCCTGGGGTCAGTCTTAACCCCTGGCTTAGGACAACCCTGAGCTAAAAAAAAATTAAGTGTGAAAAGCTCTTAAGGGTATGTTTCTATAGGAACTGAGGACTTAAAGCAATTGCACAGGCCTCACACAACCACATCTTTCTCCTCAAACAATGCTGCAAGCACAAGTAGCTTGCAAGATAGAACAACGTGACTTTAAACAGACGCGTAATTGGGGCCTACCACTACCGTAGCCATTGGACTAATACAACACCAAGAGAAGTTGACCCTTCTGACTTGGGACATAGACTGCTGGCAGACTAACATGATGAAGCCTTCCATTTAACCTAAGCTTATGTCCAACACACATGTTAGGGTAGAAAGAGATAAGCCATACAGTACAAGGATTGAAGCCATGACAAGATCACCTCATGGCACTAAACAGTAGGGCGTGCTGGACAGGGAGACATTTACTGCTGTAGCTCACTCCGTGTCCGCAGTGCATCATCTCCCACGCCACAGGCCAGATGCACCTGGCACGCCTCTGGCACATCCTTACCATGGAAAAAACATTCATCCTTTTCTCCCAACCGTGCAACCCAACGCTGCATCATGTTATCCTGTGTAAAGTGTTATCTGCGGCTTAGTCTTGACAATTGCAATCTCGGGTAACAGAGAAATAAAGGCAATGTTGACATATATGTCTTCAAAGAATGCCTTGAAGTAATGATAAAAAACCTTTTTTTTCCCTATTGCTTCCATAAACATGTCAGTACGTTTGAACAGGGTATCTATTCCATCAGTGTAAGCATATGCTGTAGCGGTCAACAAATGGCCATGTAGACGTTTCAGACATTTTAGCTCAAAGGCACGAGCTCATTGAGATACATTGTACTGCCCTACCGACCTGTTTATAGTGAGCAAATTACCAAAGAACAGTGACGCAAGTTGCCGTGTACTTTTTTTAGAGTAAAGCAATAACCTTTGATGCTGAGCAGACCTGGCTGTCAAACACTGTGCTGTGACTCATTATTATCACTGTCACTGTTTATTCCTGCCTAATGGACTGGATGTGTGGGTGCAGCTTTAAAGACACTTTAAATGTAAAGACACCAGCTAAACACGTTTGCTTTCAATATCTTTGAGTTATGAAACTGCTCAGTACGAGTTTATATATATATACAGAGTATATATATATATATATATATATATATATATATATATATATATATATATATATATATATATATATATCTGACAGAGAGGCTGCACCTTTTTCCATTATGCAAAATATCATGAAAAATGACTATTCTTTTAGGCATCAGTATGCTGAAGATTTTCAGATGCATTTAATACGCCACTGGTTTTGCAGTACATTCTTGGATAAGATATGTTAAGACTTATCAACACAGTTATATCTGTAATGTAAACAGGTAATTATTTCTCTAAACAAAAATATGGTAAACATGCCTGCGATGTAATCTAGTGGACTTTCACTCTTATCTGTGTGGGCTGGTAACATGGCTCTTGATATTGTCGACTTGTGTGAAAAGCCTATGGTGAATGCCTAGAGCCCTGCTTCAAAGTGTCCACTGGCCTCTTTTTGTCGCTGTGGATGTGAGGGGTTAACACCGTTAAGCCGCTCGCCCTGCAAGACAACACGGCCTGACTCAGACATCAGACACCCACAATGCACTTCTCCAGAGAACCGTTGAACACATTAGAGACTCTCAGAGATGGGGAGAGAAAATCGATTGTCCCACCATTTGTCTGCAAACGCTCCCATTCACTGTCACACCTGCGTACACACAGAAATACAGACAAATGTCCTAGTTTATACTCCACACAGACAGAAGTAGTTACTCAATTATACATGCAGTATCTAAACAAGCAGACACTTTCACATTTAGAATATATTGTTATCTGGCTCCTGAAGAACAACAAAAATGTTCGATATGGAGTCATACAGGCTTTTCCTGTGCATAGATATTAATTTTAAATAATTAATCAGCTGCGTATAGCACTTCTCTGTGCACTGGCAATGTTTTGTCATGGTTTACAGCTGTAATTTGCAAGTGCAAAATATTACAATATAGGTGGTTCTTTTTTGCTAAGCTGAATTATTCTTTTCACGTCTGAAAGTTATACTGTTGCTGTTTGTGTTCATATTCCATACTCATTTTATGATCAGTTTTGCTGTTTGCACTATGCGTGCAATATGTAAATGTAAGTTAGTAGCTAAAATTACTGCTTTGCAGTAAACAAAACCATCATATCTGTGTTTTATTTGGCATTCCTGCAGATAGAAATATGCATGTATACTTAAGTAGTTAGCTCAATACCTAAGTTTTCCACAATGGAAGCAAGATTCTGTTCTTCATTTTTGTCAAATCTGTGTAGTTAACTTGGGTGCTAGTCCTGTTTTTCTGACTAGTTGTAGATGAAATACTATGACTTTCACCTAGCTAGCTGCTAGCTTGTCTTTGTGTAATTGACAGGTGCTTAATTCGCTATCAGAGATCTGGCTACATGGAGGTAAACTTCAAGTAATTTAAACTTTGCCTACTAAAAAATATGTATAAGGAGGAACTTTTCCCCCTACTACATAGGCTGATTAATTAATGCCTGCATTTTCATACAAACCACAGATATAAACAGTAACCTGGATAAAATTTGATCAAGAGATTAGGTATAAAAACAGCTTGAATTGATTAATCAGTTTGATTAATTGCTAATAATTGCCAATCGATTAGTGACAATTGCTACAGCCCTTACGTACTGTGTACACACAGACAAAATTCTTTGTTCACACACAGATGGTGTTTGCGAGATCCTTGTAACCTCATCACGAGAGAAAGGGGGGGGAGAAGATAAAATAAAATCTGTAGCGTGTCAAGAATCAATCTGAGCGTCAGTGGGGTGTGTTAACAGCTCAGCTTATCTGCTGGCAGCCTTTGCACTTCAGCTGTGCAATATTTCATTCATTATCCTCCCCCCCCAAACCCCCCCTCCAATTGCCAGCACATGTCACAATTCCACCGGCGTCACAACTGTCCAGGAACTGACACGCCGGTGATTTATCAGGTGATCCCTGCAGTTCCCCGCTCAGCCCTCTTTCAGCAACGCTCTCGCTCTTTCGGCATTTAATCACCCGAGGACCCGATCTTCCCTTTTTGATTTATAGCCCCCTTACAAACATGCAAACTTTTTTTTCCGGGCGGAATAAAGTTTCAATGTCACTTTGAAACAAGGGGGAAAGAAAAACAGAAACATGAATGCATGTTTTTTTCATAATCAGTACATGGCATATTATTCTGTACACCGCCAGAACTGTAATTAAAGAGGTGATGGAAGGTGAAAGAGGATTTTTTAAAGCTTTTGCATAGACTAGAAGCTGTGGTTACTGTAGACCAGTAAAGCAACTGAGAAAAATGACATGCTGTGGGACTATTTTTATTAGCTGTCAAGACGAATTGAAAATATCGTACATGCTTACTATAGGCTGGTAGATGCCTTCAACCGTTTAGATTTTATTCATGTTCAAGTTGAACTCAGTGTCTATAGAATATGTTCTTCCATGAGATAGAATATGTTCTTCTGTGAGATCAGATGCAGCTACATACAGACTTTCAGCCCTGATTTGCTGCAGATTTGCTAAATTTCAGATCCAGACAGTTCAGTGGGGGAAGGTTGTGGGGGGCCTAGGTCTTGCTTGTAAATGCTTTGGGAGGAGCCCATTTAAGCATGAAAACATGAAACATTGCTATAAATAGGCTTGGAGGGATTCTGTTTCTTTTTTTTCTTTGGAATTCAATGCCTAATATTGATGTTTGAAATCAAGCCAAATACCCCCCCCACTAGCAGAGACAGTTAAACTGAATGAGAACCTAAACATTCTACAAGGGGCTGGTTATTTTAGTTCATTGGTCCATTGGACATTCTATCCAAATGTGAAACTGAACCACAGAATGTCCACAGGGAGTTCAGAACATAACATAACAATGCAACATACAGTAGGCGTACCTTTAGTCTTTATATTTCAATCATGTATCAGTTATTTATGTATTTTCCATGGCATAGCAGGGGAATTGTGAAATTGTTTTACTACAGTACAGCTTTTAATGGAATTATGAAACTGAATACTGATTTACACTGAATCATGCCAAGCCAATTTACAAAGCAGTTCGGTATTTATCCAAGTTTTGCTTTTTGCAAGAAAACCTTCCTTAAAGATATTTATTGCAATGGAAATCCATTTCTAGTATGTACAACACTATGTCTGGTCTCTGTGTTTCTTCATCATTGATGAAATCAACCAAATTTTGGCCTAATTAACACATGGGGTCTATGGTACTCTAGTAACTGGAATCAGTGCAATTACTCAAGAAAGTGAACCTTGTTGTTTATTCTATAAAGCTATATATTTTATATAAGATGAGTAAACTGTTTAAATGTTGTTTTCATTACTATATTGTTCATAGTTCTGTGTTGATCTTCTAAAAATGATCTTAAATATTTTTTCCAACTATGAATCAGCTGGAAGGTACTTATTTATACAGTGTCTCACATTTCAAATATTCAGAAGACTAAAGTGAATGCATTTAATTAAGTCCAGTGGAAACAGTCCAAAACTTACAGGGATAGTAAGTTACAACCATAAAGAGTGAAGCGCTATACACAAGGATAATGCAATATTTTAATAAGGCTTACATATTCACCTAACACAAGCCTGGACTGAAGATACAATATTATATTTGAGGAAGTAGTATAAATCACATTTCATATTACACAACTATTGTGTATATGCTAATTATTCTTATTTTTGTGAATTGTCCCACTTGAATGATGCTGCTTAATGTACTACAAAACAAAGCATAGTTACATGAGCAATCATTGCTCGCGCATTGTCAAAACCCACAAACTGCAAAATTGGCTATTTTATTTTACTTGTATTTTTAATTAAGCAGCGTTACCCTGTGTTCAGGATCCAAAGACGCGAGAAGCAACATTAACTGTCGGGGAGAGCACTCATTGCAGGCTATTACCACCTCTGTGCACAATTAGCGAAGTTTGAATTTACTCCAGCCGTCATTTCTGACATTAAGCAGGGGAGATTGTTGGGATATATCGGCCTCATTTCCCAATACTGCAATATGGGAAGCAAGGAGGCGAGCTGTCTGCACTAGAGGCCTGGTTGCAGTGCAGTTTGAACAGCCGAGATGAACACTCCAGGCTTTTAATGAAATGGCAGAGTGTTAAGCTGGAAGGTAAAACTTTGTCCAATACCCTCATGGCACAGCAAGGCCCAGTCAGGTGTATGCTGGGGTGGCAGTGTAGCATGGTGGTAAGGAGCAGGGCTCATAACCAAAAGGTTTGATTCCCTGCTGGGGCACTGCTGTTTTAGCCCTGGGATAGGTATTTAACCCACACTTGCCTCAGTAAATATCCAGCTGTATAAATGGATAACATGTAAAAGCTGTAACCTATGTAAGTCACTCTGGACAAGAGCATTTGCTAAATGACAATAATGTAAATGTAATGTATTGCCACTTTCTTGTGCGCTTGGCAAGTCTTCTAGAGCTTTTGCTACTTTGCTTTACCATAGGATCTCTTATCAGACACAGAAAATTAGTCAGCTGTATACTGTAAACCACTGAACAGGAAAAAATGTGTAATCGCCCATCAGACTGTTATGTATTCTTCAGTGAAATATTTGGTTTTAGAGGAAACAATTTTCATTCCAGTTGATAGACTTGTTAAGGGGAGGATCCTTTAGCCTTAGCCTGTAATCCATATGCTGGAAATATTAAGGCCTCCAAGTATGTCACTGTGTGGCCAAGGTGTGAGACACAGCATGTTTCTCTCTTTCAGAGCAACATCTGTGCTACTTATTTGTTAGTTTGATTGTTAAATTATAAATATTTTCATTTATGATCCTCAGGATATGACACAAAACGTGAGGTTCGTTGGCAACAAAGCATATGTTCATTACACATAACATGGTTTGCAAAACCTATGTGCTTAACTTTGGCCACACACATACTACACTTACATACAAACACACAAGCAATGTATTGATTTAAATAAATGTGGTTAAATCACTCTGTGGGTTTTGCAAGGCTGATAAACAGAGGTAATTTAAAAGGCATGGGATGCTGCAGTACAGTGGCTCTCAGGGTTGCCTCGCAAGGTGAAAAATGAAGTATAAAATTAGCAATTCCTCATCCGAGGTAATCGTCAGGGCTCTCAGATGATAATTAGACTTTGTAATCAGATCCGAGGCGGTGTCCTCCACAGTATTTCATCTCTACAGCTCACAGTATCATTGTGCAGGGATGTTGTTTTATTTCAGGTGCTTGTCATACACTCCGTCTCATTGAGTTCTGTTGCCCTTGGCAGCAGAGCCAAGCTTTGCTCTCATTTCTCCTCAAAGTAAGTTTGCTTTTCTGCTTTACATAGAATTAAGAGATCTGCTCCCATCCAAAGTGTGATTTAAAATGGTTGTTTGATCCAAGCAGCACTCTCAATAATCTTCAGTTTCAATTTTTTTCCCGTAATCAGGAGAAGCACATGCATTATACTGAGGTGAAAAAACAATGGAACAGTTTTGGCATAGTGTTCATCGTACTTTGATTTAAAATGCACAGTTATTGCATAGTAAAACAGTACGATTGACAGTAAAAATAAGCCTCACAGGAACTAACTTTCTTTCTGGGACATGATGTTGAATTATAACTGCCATTTAGAACACAAACACCATGCATCAATGTAAAATGAAGCATATTTGTTTTAGTTGTTTTTTTTTTTGTTTCATGCACAGTAGTCCATTCATAGCTGTTTTACAGGTTTCCAGTTAGTGTATTTTATGATTTGTAGCACTAACCAGTAAGAGGGGTGATCTCCAAGTGAAAATAGAGTATGGTGAAACAAGGATCTCAAACACAATACCAGTCAGTGTTCTCTCTAGTGGAGGTCAATGTGAAGGGCTTTTTAATGCCATCTTTGAAGGCTTTAATCAAAATTCCAGGTAGCAACAGGCGCTGTTGTTCTACACGCCATTTTTTAATTACAACACTGAAACAATCTTGACAGAAAAGAAGATTTACCCCTAAACAGGAGGAATAATGAAATACAAGAATGAGGACACTCTTTAGCATGCACGCTACCCTTAGGAGTTTCCTGTAGGGGAAATGAACTAATCCTTCAAGGAATTGAGGTGAGCCGAGGCAAGACCATGCTGTCCTGCACCATTTCACTCGCTGCCCATGGCGTTTGTTAAAAGCGTCCTGATCAGTGTCTGCCTCTCGGTACGGAACTTCAGAGAGTGATAACTGCCAGCTCCTCTCTCTGTCAACCGTGAGCATTAGAGTGAGTGTACTGTACTGTACTGATGGGTCTTGTCACATGCTGGGCCACCGAAGGAGGGAAAATGAACCTTGATAGGTGCTGATACTGATGCCCTCCGAATGAGCAGTAGCTACAGTATCGGATACTTCTGCGCTGCATACATAATGCGGTTTGCTTTGAAAATGCAGCAGTCTGCAGTACCTTTTTTACCGCTCATAAAATCATTCTGTCATAAGATGCCCTGGGTCGTTTGCATTTTATTCAGTTGAGACTATTATATATGGTACACATCTTGCTCTTGTGCCTGTTGTTTGCTCACTATTTGCACTTTTGTACGTCGCTTTGGATAAAAGCGTCTGCCAAATGAATAAATGTAAATGTAAATCTAAATATATACCTGATATCTACATATGTGCATTTGCGAGGCCTGCTTCATCAATTGACAGTTTTCATTGTTTTGAATCCATGTGTCTTTTTTAGTCATTCATCTCACATAATCCTTAAGTGGTAACACCACAACCTTCAGATACAGAAGCATTTGTGCTGAGTAGAATAAAGAACAATTGCTATTCAGAATAAAGATGTGTGCGTAGCTGTTCTTTTGATAATCACTTGCTTCTCTGTGTAGACACACAAATCAGTTATCAAAAACAGGAACAGCGGGTCTATCAGATTGAACACGAGGAGGTGGCTTCCAAGATATGACAATGAAAAGCATCAGGATGACATGCCATAAGCTTGGGCAGCATAAAATCCCTGCCTATTTATGTTGTAGAATAAGGCAAAATAACAAAAAAAAAAGAATCATAGGTCAGTTGACAGCTGTACAAACAGAAGGAACATGCATTTGATGCCCCTTTGGTGTCTTTCATGCATTTATTTTTTGAAATGGTAGAAGGCCAGCAAAGGCAGGTAGGTGGTAGCAAACAACTCAATATAAGGCACTCAACAGAGGAGATTGAAACACCATTCCTTTCTCTCCCATTTTTTTCTTTTTTTGAAATTTCTATCAATAAATAATTTAAAAAATATTGCACGCTCTTGATGGAAAACTGAGGAAAGGAAAAGGGGATAGCACTCCAAAAAGAAATCTATGAGCCATGTAGACCAAAAACGCAATAAAAGCAAAACAACATACCATTTCAGGAGCTGCACTGCAATGTCATAGCCTGTATGGTAACAAATAAAAATGGGACTTGCGTGACACTTGCATGCACTGTAAAATACTGTGTAGTTTTTTTTTAATCTATTGAGCAACTACTCTCTTCAACATAATTTCAATACAAGCAATACAAGAAGCTCACACTGAATGTCTTACTAAACTACAGAGGTAAGGTGCAAATTGTTTTTTTAAGACATTCAGTGAGAGCTTATATTGTTTATAGCTTTGTATTACACATATACTCTAGAATGTCTTTTTAAATTCTGTTAAAAAAAACTACCTTCTTCAACATAATTATACATGTGTAAAACAAAACTATAAATAACATAAGCTCACACTGGATATATCACTAAAATACAGAGGAAAGGCAGAAATACTACTCTTATCATATGCTGAGCACAGCAAAAATGAGATTCCATTGGACTGTACTGTCCTGTATTTTACTTTTATTGGTCAGCATTAATTCAGGTGTAGTGTTACCCAGCCGCAAGTACCCATCTCATTCATTGTCTCAGGCACTAACATTCTTAATAAACTCCCATCAAATAAGTCTAATTTACAATCATAATTTCAAAATGACCATTTTTGGGCCAGACAAACTTATTATACTGCCCTGTTGTGGCTGAATGAATCTGTTCTCATCGGTAAATAGGACTGGACATTTGTTTGTATTTGTCATTGATTACTCACAAAATGACTGTTCTGGGAGGGGATTGGTTGAGACTGTAATGGGCGGGAACACTTTAAGGTATAGATTCACAAATGGATGTTAGATAATAATGACACAAAGCTGTGCTCATTACTGGAATAAACTGGGGTCAACCAAAGAACCACACGCATTACCATTATCTTTAGTAAGTGAAGGAGCTTCCACTTGTCCTGCAGTTTTACGATGAGGTTTTATTCCAGCTATAAGCACTTTTACCAGCATGGCTGTGTTCAGTAAGTAGCTATGGTATGTCTTGCTGTATCTTGCCTATACTTTTTTTTACACAGTATCTGATTGTATTTATCTGTTGAAATAAGATACCGTGGATATATGCATTTTGAGATGCTAAACCTGACATGGATATCATTAAGTAATAAGTGTATGTGTGTATACACAGGGAGGTGTGTGTAGGTGGGTGGGATTAAGAACTATATTTGAATGTAATTTTTTTACTGTTCATACACAATATTGTTTGTTAATATCAGTGACCTTCAAAAAGTGTGTTAGACTAAATACGTCAATATGTATTGCTTGCTGAAATTTGTCACCCAGAGTTTAGCACAAGGTGCTGCAGGAGTGACATTTAATGCCCCCTTAAACCAATGCTACTTACATAAAGGAAAGCTTAATGGGACGCCCTTCTCAGTACACTGCAATGTGCCATCGGTACCCTTTTCTTCTCTTAACATCAATGTTTCATCTGAGCAAACGGGATATAAAGAAGTCATAAATACTTGAAGGCTATAAATACTTTATTGACCATCGGTAGAAGGCAGTGGAGGAGCTTTAAAAACAACTAACACTGTTACTGATTTGCACACGATTGAAAATATATCTCTTCAAGAATTTAAAAAAGACTTCTGGCCCATGGGGAAACTGCAAATCAGTCTGCATGCATTTTTAGGGCTGACAAGAGTTTAGACGGGAAATACTCAGGTCTGGATTTTTGCAAATTAATGAGAGTAAATAGTCAATACTGGTGTTTGAAATGAATTTTAGATGCAGACTTTATGATATGAGTTTATTGATTTTTCTAGAATTTATGAATGTTTGATTGTACCAGATTGTGTGAGATTACAGTGAAGGTTTAAAAACAATTACACTGCGGAGACATAAGGTCTATGGATCCTTAGTGCTGTCCTTTTATTTTGAAGACGTCACAGTATAATCAGGATGAATGAGGAAATTCATGCCGCTTCCTATATTTATGGCTTAATATGTATCTTTATTTATTTTCCAGACTACCACAACGTTTCTTAACATCTCTTTAAAAATGCCTGGAATATCAAAAAAAGTCTTATTTTTGACTATAACCTGGAAGAACCAAAACAGAAAAAGCAATTAATGATGACCTTCCCTTCTTCATGCCAAGAAGTTTTTGTGTTGCAGAGACGCAGCTATATTTAGACCAATGAACAGGCTCCTGTGCAGTCAAATAAAAGCCATTTTCAGCACAGCAGCTGACATGCATTGCTGCACAGGCCGTGCGCTCCTAAGCTGCAGCTTATTGAGAATCTGTCACTTTGGCTGCATGTGTAATGCATGTGTGCTTTGTCAAGGTACACTGGGCTTTATTCAAGCTGTGAGGAGCGCATGGATTGCGTGGGGGAGAGGTGTGGGGGTGGGGGTAGGGGTGGGGGTGGTCGTAGCTTTCCGCCAGCAGATTGCATTTGTTTCCCCTTCACGAGCCCCACGCCGCAGAAGATAGATACATATTTCAGCATTGCTTAGAGTTACAAGATTTATATTACTCACACAGGAAAACAAGAGGGCCGTTGCAAACATATATTTTCGGGAGTAATTTCCTCTGCCTCGAGATTTGTTTTCCTCTTGAGAAGGACCACAAGGGTCCGAAAAAAAGCACTCGAAGAACAAACCCACATGGATCTGAAACCCCATTTGCCAAGCAGTATCCACCATTATGAATACGATAATTCTGGCTGTCATACAACTCTGTAATAATTTAAGTTGATCGCTACTCTGCAACGCGAATGGATTTTAAGAGGGCTTCAGGCTACACAACTCAAATTCAGACTGTTTGCTATTCCCTCCATTTCGTAATCACGTGCAGTACAGTAATAATATCATCATATATCTGTATCTAAAAACGGTAACTGAGATCCTGAGATACTGACATCTTGGTGCATTAAAGCAAGACTATTGCAACAGCAGATCAGATCAGTAACACTCACTGTCCGTGTTCTGCAAACACAAGAAAAACCTTTAAGTAAATGGAGCATCTGCTGTGTCCACTATCCAGTGAGCCCACCACAAGCTCTACACAAAAAAGGATTGATGGGATATCTACCAAAAAATTGTTGTGCCGAACATTTTTTTAGCAGTCTCTCAAACAGAGCAATAATATAGTTATTCAAACAGAGCAGTAATAAAGTGTAATTGGTTTCAGTATGGATTAATATTACAACACAAAAGTGATATATGTAACTAATTAGATAAGCTCTGAAAATCAGCTCTCTTGGATCCAATTGCTGTTATTATCATACTTATCTTATTGTCAAATTTAGTCAGCACAGCAGGATGTCAAGCAGTATTGCGTGTAAATGCAGTAACAGTGTGTACATGAAATTTGTGAAATAAGTTATGATGAATAAAATGGATTTGTTTTGTAATTTCTGGTCTAGACTGGGCAACATCATCTGCACATTTGTCTTCATAACCAAAACATTCCCTGGTATCAATATTTGTGACTATATTAGTAGTGCACACACACACACACACACACACACACACACACACACACACACACACACACACACACACACACACACACAAACGTACACAAGGGCAGCCAAAGACACATCTTTCTTTTCTCCATCAATAGATTCAGCTGAAAAATGGACAGAGTCATGTCTATACTGATCCCCCTGTGCTTCCTCTAAAGTGTACAGTACAGTAAAGGGTAATATTTAGTGTTTATTTCTCCCTCTGTCCCCATTTCTGTTTCATTGATCATAAAGGAAATAAGACAAATTATGGAACTGTGTGTTCCAATGGGTGCTCTCAAAATTCATTTATTTGCTTTATATATTTAATTCAGCAGGTTCCCCCACAGAATGTTCACAGCAGAACTACAACAGCAAATTTCAGTGCACCAACACCTGAAGAATTGACATGAATTCAGACAGATCTACCAAACTCCTTTTTGAATTTATGGTATTGAAAGATCAAGAGATTCTCAAAGCATATCAACCAGAGATGAAAAGTAAAATATTTATTCCCAGTAGTTATATCACAGTTTTGAAAGCATTGTGGATCTAAAAAATGAACAATTACATTACATTACGATTTTGGTCCACACCACAAGTAAAAATGTCTCTATCTTACATTTCTATGTTTGCTTCTGAATAATTGCACAATAGGAAACTCCAGACAGATTTTATCATATGATGACTTGAGATACCCCCGTCTTTGCATCAGAGAAATCCATAGTCCTGTCTAGGAAGCAGATATACAAAGTGTATTCTGCTCATGCAAGTAAATAGCTGACAAAAATAAGTAAAAATAGCAAAAAAGCTAAAAAATGCTAATGTGTATCATATTTGAATCCTTGAAAGTGCAGGTCATTTCTATTTTTAGCAATGGATGTTGTATGGAATGTAATGAATATGATGCACACCATATAATATGTAACTTACTAATTGATTAACAAACCAAGGAAGAGAAGTAAATCTCAGAGGCAGTAACAAGTATGCTGTAACATATTTGTAATACCGAATATAGTAATACCTGCAGAACGGGAAAAAGAGCTGTCTTGTAGTCACATGACACTACTTGATGCAATTGAGTAGAACATGGAATCACATGTAATATATTGTTATTAGTATTATTTTGACAGCAGGCAAATACACAGGTCTGCATGAGAGACAGTTCCCATGTAATTGCCAGAACAATATCAGGCTCAGCTATAGATTTAGAAAAAGCAGACCCACGCACACACACACACACACACACACACACACACACACACACACACACACACACACACACACACACACACACAGAGCCCCAACTGCTCTCTACCTTGATTCAGAAGAAAATCTTCACTTGTATTGAATGGCCCTTCTCTGGATTGTAAAACAATTTAGTTTGTCATTTATAAAATATTTAAAGATCTTATACTGTAATTCTCCCTTTGTCTCAATCATCACAAATAGATTCATGTCAAGCAAATTCGACCAATGCTAAGGAGCAAGAGAATGATTCACCCTGTTTACTTTACTAATGTTGAGATTATAGGGCTAGTAACAGAACTATCACAGTATGATGCAATATTACGGAGCAGGGATTGTAACTGAAAGGCTGCTGGTTTCATTCCCCACTAGGACATTGCTGTCGTACCTTTGGGCAAGGTACTTAACCAAAATCACCTCAGTATATATCCAGCTGTATAAATGGATAAAATTATAACCTGTGTAAATTACACTGGGTAAGAGTGTCTGCTAAATGACAGTAATGTAAATGTAATGTTTCACACCACAGATCACACTGTTTGCAGGTTACATACTGCATTATGACTTGCACCTTCCCTTCCCTCTTTTATTAATGCTATAGAAACCTTTTAGGAGGAGACTGGTCTAGGTGATCTGTACACCAGGATAACCCCTGTATGTCCAGCATGCCTTGTGTCTCTCTTATTGCTCTGAAAAGCTGTCTCTAAAAATGAAAATACATCTCTCCCCAATCCATGAAGTAGTGGTAGAGCCCAGAGTTTTGTGGTGCTTGTTTTATTGCATGTATTTAAGTACTCCTGCCCCAAGAGTTCAATATAGCCTCTGCTAATGTTTGTTGTTCGTTGTTGTCCATTGTGGATTCTGATATGCCCAGAAGGATGTCACTATAAGCTTTGAGCATGTAGTTTGCATTGTCCCACACAAACACAGTCGTGTTTTTGAAACTGACTTCAAACGCATTTAAACATTTCATTTGATGCCATCTGTCACTGAAGAGCAATTCACGTCCTTTAGATACTCTGCAGCAGCCAGAATACCTCTCAG
Organism: Megalops atlanticus; assembly: GCA_019176425.1. Classification (NCBI taxonomy): domain Eukaryota; kingdom Metazoa; phylum Chordata; class Actinopteri; order Elopiformes; family Megalopidae; genus Megalops; species Megalops atlanticus. The sequence continues at coordinate 31,596,186 of CM032882.1, forward strand.
ATCAGCCAAAATTAATTATCCTTGCAAAACAAAATATGCAAAAAGTAATGATTTTTCTCATCTGTTGATTGATCACTGACTACAGATACACTATCAGATACTATCGGATACACTTTGGAACAGTTCTTTGATTTTGATTTTATCCAAATCAGCAGTCTGCAGCAGACACACCTGCAAAATTAACCGGCAAATGGAAATGCCGTTAAATACATCCTTGTTTAAAAATGCACATTTCAGGCTTTTTCAAGGGGAATATTTGTGCAAATGAGTACATTTGTCACACCATTAATGACATCCTTCTTTTTCCCCTGCATATTTAACATGGATTCAACGATATTTAACAGGATTCCCTCTCCCTTGCGTTCATCTCAGACATTTTAGACACGTGTTTTAAATACCAAAATAGTATTATGCTTTAATGACACTTTGCAAGTAGTGCAAACAAAAAGTTGTGACAGAAGTATATTGTTCCATATTTCACTTGTCCATGTCTCATTTTGTCATCCCTTACCAATAATGGTGTCAATTTTTTCCTTTTGCACCAATGAACTCCTAACTGTTGCAATTCTAATATCACTGTTAAAATGATAAAAAAATTGTAACCTGCCTTTATAAAATATCCACAATATATAGCAGGTGAGGGACTGATACTCCAACAGGTTAACCTCAAAGCAGCTTTATACAAAGGAATATTCTGTTGTCTTCTGGAATTCCATGCAATTAAATAAGAGACTGGTTTAGTTTAATGCTAAGTGGTTTAGCTGTTATGAACTGTGACATCAGTAACAATGTTTTGAGAGTATTAGTTTTGCCATCACTAGTTTTTTGTCTACTTGAAGAATACAATAAACGTAACAGGTACAACTTATAATAGAAAATTATGTCTGAGATTTGATATTGACTTTTTATTTATAGCTGCGGCTAAATCAATGCCCGGTTGCAAGATTTGATTGCCTCCTTATTGCTAAACTAAGTTTAATTCTGACAAAAAATATTGAGTCTGCAGTGATATAACCCTTGAGCTTCATTATAATTACCTCTGTAATTTCACAAATGTTGCATGTAATTCAAATTCATCGATACCATGTGTACAGCTCACTGGGAGCTGCCAAGGTGAACAAGTGAGAGGGAGTTCTTCATTCTGATTACTGCTGATATGCTGAATTTTCTAATGCTCACTTGATAAGGATTGATATTTACAGTTTCAGTAAAAAATGGCAGTGGAAAATGAAGGGCATATGTGCTAAGCCCCTGTGGGACCTTAGCTTTATTCATAGCTACAATACTATAGGTAGCTGTGGGATTCAACAGCCTAGGCTTTCTTAGAAGTTGCCTCTTGTGAAAGGGTTGTAGACTGAATGTTATTTATTCTGTATGCAAAATTATTAATGAGTGTTTAAAATTCCACACTCCATTTTCCTTTTTCTCCACATGAAAAAGGTGACCGTCTGTTTGAGCAATTACTTGCAAGTTTACAGGAAAATTGGCCACTAATAGATTGTGCATTAGATATGTGCACTGTAGATGCACTATTGACTTGATGCCATGACTTTTCCTTACAAATGATGCCATTGCTTCTCCATTCCAGAACCTTGAGGGAAAAACACATCTCTCATGGGTTTCTCAATGGCATTTTCAATACAAATGCTTTGCACATTACACAATGAACACATTTTTCCTTTTTAGTTGTGCAGTTTAATATGAATATTCATAAGTACTATCTACAGTCTTACCTGTAAAGTCATTTATAATCACTATACAGTGTCTTGTAATACTTCAGCATTGTAACTAAGAGAAGAAAAAAACATGTTTTCATACAAAGGCGGGAATGAGTAGATCTGATCGCCAAGGGCAACAAAAGGGAAAATATTGTGCTCTTGCTACGTCACCCTGACCGCCATACACAGTGTCATTAAACCACTGCAGTGTGTAGGTTTCAGCAGAGCAGAAGAATTAATCTCATTGCGCCATTTGACTTCAAGACCCACTACCTCCTTTGCCTGTGATCACTGAGGTCTGCGGTCATTAGACTCTAATCTGCCCCACTCAATCCACCCCTTTGCCTTACCTCTCTCACATATCTACATCTCTCCTTCCTCTTCCTCTGTCTGACATCCGTCCTTGTCTCTCTTTCTTTCCCCCTTCTTGGCTAGCTGACAATCCGCCACTTATGCCCTCTACACTTGTCTCCTTTCTCAAAGTTGGCAACCCTTAACCTCAGCTCTCTCTCTGCAGTTTTTATCTCTATCCCTCCATTATGCTTCTGTCCATTCCTTTTTTAAAACATCTTCCTTCTTCTCCTTCCCTGTGTCATCCTCCTTCCCTTACTTTCTCTCCCCCGCTCCTTTCTTGACCCCTCTCTCCTTTCATTCCACCCCTCTCCATCCTCCTCCTCCTCTCTCCGTGTCCTTCCCCCTCCTTCTCAGAGGACTCAGCAGACGAAGTGATGCTCCTTGGCTCGATAGCACACTCGGATAATGACCTCAGCGCTAGTTTGCATCCTGCTGTTTAGCCCTCTCCCATCGACGAGCAGAAGCGAGATGGAGAGGCAGGGAACCCGAGAGGCGAGCGGGAGATGGGGGGGTGAAGGCTGGGAACCGAGGCGTGACGCTGTCATTGGGTGGGGCTGACAGACACGATGCTAATGCTAATGGCATCAAAGCGGGATTTGCGGGGGGGGCATAGCGCCATTTGATAACCAGGTGTAATGTTATAGGCATTCGATTTTTTTCCCCCTAAAATCTGCTGTGGAGTGCGAATCTCTCAGAATGGGAATCAGAGGGTTGTTTGCTGTAATGGGGATAGGTTGTAAACACGCTGCATTGATGAGTGCAGTTTACTTCACCATCTGGAGGCTTTTGTCTTGGTCAGACCTAGAGTATGGCAAAGTTAGAGCTGCAACCCAGCCCCCATGAATGGGGAAAACTGTATGTGAAGGCCCTCTGCCATGGGCGGGGACCAAGCAGAGGGGAGAGGGTAAATCTTCAAACCTTTTTGAATTGCCTCACCATTTCATGTCCATCTTTCAGTAGTTTAATGATGTGGATCACAAATCCCCCCCCACCTCCCCAAATTGAGGGTGGTGGTTACCCCTGCAATGACAGTACACTGTAGTTAGCAAGTCTGTGCTCTCAGCCCTGGTCAATTGGGATCGCATCACTGCAGTAGATGGCAGTGTCCAGGGGGCTGAAGGCATTTCCGCTACCTGTGGCTTCCGCTAATAGCTGCGTATGTAAATGGACCTTCGGCTCCACAAGCTTGTTGGTCTAGTCAAGTGGACACGCTGCAGTCTCCCCCATACCCGCTCCTCCTCCCCCCCCGGCCCGGGAGTACAGCCAAGCGGGCGCAGTCGGCTTCGATTGCGTTTCCCTGATGCAGGGGGTTCCTTGAAGGGCAAGGCTAAAAGGCACACAAATATGGTACAGCCTCCTGTATTATGTCATAAATAATTTACCCATACAGCTCGCCTCAGAAAAAAACCCCCACCAGCTTTAATGAGACACAGGCACTCATTCAAAATAACCTTTGAAGCAAATATTAAACCTAACGCCGGCTATTTGGAATTAATGTGCTGTAAATTCACGCTTTGCGAACGCTTTTCGAATGGAAACCCGGCCACATGAGCCGAAAAGCAGATGTAAAACGGCTGAGGTTTTGGCTATTTAAGCTGCGATTGATTTCCTATTCCGACGTGCGCCGATTTGCATCCACGTGAGGCGTGTTGCTGCACGGGCGTTGCTGTGTGCTCGTTATCACCTGGCCGAAGCCGCTGTCAGTCAGGGATCCCCTCGTGATGCCAGGGCTGTCCTACCTGTACCTCGGGGTGGCGGGAGGAGAGACAGGTGCGGTGAAACGGCGACCAACCGTGCGGTGAGAATAGAATGGAGTTGTCAGAGTTCACAGGCGCCGGTAGTCCCCCTAATGTAAGGGTGTGATGTGGCTGCTTGTTCTCTGCTCTCCAACACCACCCCTCCCCAAGGAACATACTCCCCAAATAGCCTCTATCGAATGACTCGGAAGCTCGTATTGATCTAGCGTGAGGCGATTTACGGCTTGCGTGTGACAAAACGTGCAAGGCTATAAACGGAGATGGGAGAGTGAGGCTTTGTGAACCCCTTAAAGGGAGGAGCTGTTGGGCAATGTCAATCACTTGAATGAACCAATCAAAATACTTTGCTCTACTGTATAGAAATACCAATTGGCTCAAAGCAGGGAGTCACTGATAGTACATGATGGTACCACCTATTTTGTGCTTCATGAAGCTTCACTTCTAGCTATAAATACAGAAATGCAAATGAGCAGTGCTCAAAAAGTTAAATAAAAGCTTGCTTTTAGTATACCATCTTTCCTTTTGTTGCCTGTGTAATTATTCTCCACTTCATTACTGTATATAAAATGGTCTGGCACTGGTGTATCCATGGGCTGATAAATGTACTCTGCTGCAGGGGATGACACTGCTCTAAGGTAATCTGTAATAGATTTTAAAAATTTATTATTGATTTTTTAAACTTTTTGATGCAGACTCTGGGTTCCATTCCTGCCATGCGGCTTCAAACATAAAGATGCAAAACATAAACATAACACGTATATTCATGTGAATTCCACTCAAATGTGCCAATAGTGCTGTTTTTGTAGAGAGCTATTACACACATAGATGGCAGTGCGTGTTGAAAAATTTATGAGGTAGAATACTGGGTCAAAACACATGTCATTGGGCCTCATTCATCAAACGGAAAGGAAATGCCCTCACCTTCAGAAAAGCAATGTCCTTACCATTGAATTTAATGGATTTGAAGAACAATAAAAAGAGGAATTTCTTTGAGTCCAGATATGAATTTTATTAACCATGCAGGTGAGGAGGCATATTTTGTTTGGTAGCACGAGCAGCGGAGTGTAAGGCTGTGCCAAGTCTTTGGCTTAGCAGCAAATCACCGCTGTTTGTCAAAAGTGCTACCTCAGAGAGTCTGACGCTGAGAGGGGTTAAGAAAAAATGATCTGACTTTAAGCCCAATGCAGAAAGGGATGAAGGCACGTTAAAAAAAGCACATGCCCTACTGGAGAAGGGCAGGGTTTCCCAGAATGCTCCTTGTTGAATGAGAGAGTGGACAGCATTAATGGGGTGGAGACATCAGAGTCAGTGGCATCATCCCAATCAGTCACAGTGATTGGCCCATTCTATCCGTCGTACTTGATCCCTCTCCTGCCAGCTCTAATTGTAAGAAATCCAGCCTGTAAATACCCTTTCAAGTCCAAACACAGTATTCGCCAAGTCCTCTAACAATGCAAAATCTGCCATTGTCTAACAGCCTGAGAGGCACTTGTACATCCCTTTGTTTCCAGTTACAGTATAATTTTCCTGCTACTGAGGCCAATCTCAGAGCAGACTGAAAGCAGTCTATCGCATGTGACACATCATGAAATATTTACTTAATGCACATTCTAAGAAATTCATGACAAAATTATGAACAGGTGTGTGTATTGTAATGATTATTCAGGGAATTTTCTGTGACTTTGCTGGAGCTTCCTCAGATTCCCTAAGATATAAATGTGGTCCTCATTTTCTGATACAGTGTACACCAAGATACCGTGACGTATACTGGTTTGTTGTGAATCTAATCTAATCTAAACTAATCCCATTTTCGCGAGGTAGAATGTAAAATGACAAAGCCTAGACACAGAAGAGAAAGTAAATAAACATTTATTTATTCAAATTAATTCAAATTTTCTTTAGGATTTTGTGTGGTAAAATAATTCAAGGTGCCATTTTTAATAAATGCAATTTAAACAAGGACTGTTGTAAACCAGGTTGTTGTGAGGCGGGGACTGCATGAGGGTGGAAACATTTGCAATTATTATAAATCTGACTGCATTTATCCAGCTATGCCGCATCTCCTCGGATTGTCAACATTCCAGGAAATGTGTTGTATAGTAGTAGGAACAATTTTTATTATTTTGGTCTTTGGTACATTCAGGTTCATACTGATGAATGCAAAACTTTCAGTGTGCATTTCAATGTGCATTTGCACACTTTATGATTAAATCTGACTAAGTAAAAGTTTGGTAATTGAGCCACAGAGACACTTCTGTAGGTAATGTATAATGAAAAAGATGGGGTGCTTGTGAAACCAATGTCACATCATCATGTACCACTATCATTGTTTAGACTTAATTCACACCCACATCTCAAGGAGGAACACCAGTCACAGAGCTCATTTAAATTTCACACCTATCTTTTCTTTTGCATCTTATGTTTTTACGGGTGTGTGAGGACGTCTGTGTATGTGAAGGAATGAATATGTCATTATTGATCAGAAGTTATAACCGCTGAAATAGTTCTTTGTGTGTACTATCATATTTGTTTAAGGACATTGTAGACTTGCAATGGCTGTGTCCCTCTTGTTTCAAGATGTTGAGCATTTGAATCACAAAATCAGATTTTCTCTTTCACTATAGAATTTGCGAGAACAGTAAATTAGCATTTAAACACAAGTGCATTCCTTCTTTTCAAATGAAGTGTTAGAATTTTCGAAATTCTTAGCATTAATGGACTCAAGGTAACCTTGAGTTCACATGGTCTTGTAGCTTCTGAATGTGTTTTGTAAATGTTCCATTCATAGAGATGTGTCACGAATTGCCCTTGTCTGAAAGACCTCATGAATTTGCTGAGGTGCATGCTTAGGTCCTAGAACCATTACAGGGCAAAGTGGAGCGGCTTTGTCTCATTTAATAACGTTTCTGAGAAAGAAGAAGAAAGTGTATAACTAACTTTTCTGAGAGCAGAGGGAGAAAGACATTAAATGGTGTAGGTCTCTTTTGAATGTACAGCAGAGTTGCATAGGTCGTGTAACTAATTCATATGTCATATGTGATTGTGTAGACTGACAATTCTCCTAACTACAGCCAGTAAGTGAGCTAGCTTACTGAACCTTGCACAAATTACAGCAGCCCAGGGGTAAGACTATACTCCCGTTGGTGAGTGCTTCTGACATCACCAGTGAGTCATTCCTTGAGAGCACAGTTTTCTCAAAACTAAAAGTTTATTGAAACTAAAAGGTTGTAGAAATGAAAGCTTACAAAAATACATCTATGCACAGCAACGACACAGAAAAGGTTGTCTGATTTAGAAATGCTGTCAATTGAGAATGAATTTGGCAAGAGCCTTGCCCTACTTTGAGTTAGTGAAGGACTAACAGCAGCAAAAGCCCCCAAAATCTGCCTCTAAATGCTCCTAACAAGGACATGAAAAAAACTGCAAAACTCACAGCTAGTTTGCCGAAGAAAACAAACAAGGACACTTACTTTGCTTTTGAAAATGAAGCTGTTTTTTTGATGAATCTGTTTCAGAATCATGATACACAAGAAATTAAGCAAAGGAAAATGTAACTGAATGCATAGAAATTGTAGCATTTTTGTGAATTTTTATGTGGCTGCTCCACTTTTAAGGTGCATAATTTTTTTCCATTAATAAATACCTGAAGTTTCAGTATATGCAGTTGTTGACTGCAGCACAGATTGTATTAAATTTGGATCACATTTATTTTTTGAACCTTGATCTTTTGAGAATTAAGAACAGTTCTGCAGCTTAAATTGTACATCTTCGACATGGGAATGAAGTGGCAAGAATATCTGGTAGTGTTCAAGGTAGGTTCACTGGACCTCCAGTGTATGTCATGGAGAACCCCAAAGACTAAAGCACATAAGGCTGTTCTCTAAAACATCTTTCGCAATAATAAATTAACTTGTAAATATGGGTCTGAACATGAGCCCCGGAGAAAGTGATTAGCTGGATGTCCCAAACACCCACCAATTAAGCGTCCCTTTCAAGGCGGATTTAAAATGCCTGGTTACGTCCAATCAAAACACTTTCCCTGGATTTAAATTTCCCGTGGTGCCTTTTAAGATGCTTATTAGAAATTCCCATTCACCTCAGAAGAAATGCTTTTGCCAGATTAACTGAGAAAATGTAGCCGATGGATGTTTTTAACACAGAAAAAATAAACATTCAACACTGCACTTTTTTGAAATTGTGCACTATAAGTTCTACAAGCACTATGTTATACAGATATTATGCATTTTAATTAAAAGTGTTAAAGTCTTATTCTGGAAACCCATCTTTTCAAAATTTCTGCCTATCTTGCTCTTTATACTTCCATTACAAATATCTGGAGGGCTAGAACATCCAGAGCACTTTTATCCAAATTCTGATTTTCAGGCTCCTCCATCAAGTTTTTGTTTCCACTGTCCAAATAATATCTGTGGGAGTCAGTGCCGAATTTTTTTTAACAATTTGTAATTAAATGTTCTGAAAACATCAGCACTTTGCCAACTGGTATCTCAAACTTGAGTCATTCAATTTCATTTAATAGTCATGGTGAGGAAATAAATATGATTGCTGCTCAAAGTGATTCTCCAACTCACTCCAAAGTTTTGTGACTTTACAGTTTCCCAAAGAATAGAGTTGTCATTCTTTTCTTAATCATCTTAATCACATATCTTTCTTTATTTTTAAATTTGTATGTTGAAACATCTGCTTTAAAAAAGGTTGAATAAATGAGGCTTTGTCCACTTCTGTGGAAAAGAAAATTAAAACACAAAACATTCAATCAAATTCAATTAAAAAGTCTGTGTACATTAAGAGTCAATGCAGTGCAAATAAGAGTGAGTTCAGTAAAGAGTGAGACAGTGGAAGAGGAACAGGTCTGGGATCTGGATGCTGTTTCCATGCTGATGCACAGAAAGGTTCCGGACAATGAGCGCTATCAAAACACTCATTGCCAGGCACCGTCCAGCATATGTGTGATTCTGGTGACCCTTATGGTAATGGCAGGGGGCTGGCACAGTAAATTTTACACAGCACATCTTGGTGAAGTATTTTATCTCTTGAGGTAAGCTTATGAAGCAGACCCCAGGAGTGCATGAGAGTCCAGTGCAGCAGTTTACATCTCCCTCTGGAGTCAGGACAATAGTAGAATAGTTCCGTGTGCTATGGAGTGACCTGTTTTTTTAGCGCAGTGAGGTAACCATCTTTTCAGGAGTTGTCCCATATGCCTAAGAGGGCCAGGGTCTGATTCACTTTGAGGTTCAAACTGAGGAATGCTATTGGCTTCACTGCTTGCTTACTCAATTGCTCAATTCAGTTAGTATCTGCCTCTCCTCTTGCCTCTCCTTGTTCAGTGTTTGTCCCAGCACTGCTAAACACAGGATTGACTATAATAGCTGGAAAAAGCAGTGAACATGTGTACTGGAATGAAACCAATGACATTTTAATATCTGGGGCAAATTAACATATTAAGACCTACTTTAACAAAGCACTGTATTAACTACCTTTGACTGCGATCCTGGGGACACAATGACAAGCTAAGACCGAAGACACAGGATGACTGTTAAGAAGGATAATTTGTTCATGCTATTGAAGCTGGCAAAGTTAAGTAGCAGGTTGTGAAGCAATACTTAGCAAGGTTAAAGGAGGCCAGAGGGAGAGGTTTGCTTATATCAAAGTGCCATATATTATGGTGCTGACATTCTCAGCCTAGTCTAATATACAGGAGCTTGCAATCAGAGCACTCCGGGGGTTACCAAGGGCTTCCATTTGGCATGGCAACAGTCCCTGGACTTTGGATATCCTTTATAAAGTGCCTTGAGCATTGGCAGTGACAGGAAGAGACAAAGGCAATTGCAGCAGTGTAGCATAGCAGTTAAGGAGCAGGACTCGTAAGCGAAAGGTTGCTGGTTCAGTTCCCCACTGGGGCGCTGCTGCTGTACCCTTGGGCAAGGTACTTAACCCACAATTGCCTCAGTAAATACCCAGCTGTATAAATGGATAACATTGTAATGAAAAAACTGTAACCAGTGTAAGTTGCTCTGGATAAGAGCATCTGCTAAATCCCAGTAATGTAATGCTTGGGCCCATAGCTTCAAGGTGACCCATCTAAAATGGTGTCATTGGTTGTTTTCTTTTTGGTCAGATTTTCACATGCAGTATATAGTTTTTGATAACATTTAATTTTATGGAAAATTAACTCTTATCACAACGGAGTATCAAGCTCAGGTTTCCCAAACAATCTGAACTGGAGGTCCACTCTGGAGAACTAACATACAGTAATTGGATGCACAGAACACTAAAAAAACTAAAGGGAGCACAAAGCTAGATTGAAAGCTTATGTTCATTGCAGTTCAGTAATTTAGACATGAAAGAGCTCATTTTTCCATTGTTTATTTATTGATTCAATCAATATTTAAAAAGCAATTCTCGTTCTGCAAAGCAATGCAAATGGGAACAGTGTTGGGTAGGCTTAGCTGTTACAGTGGCCCCAGATTGGTAGTTTGATATTACATTGGAAAAAAATGTTACTGTGGTCTCTGTAGATTTTAGCAGCTAAACTGAAAAGCTCTCAGATAATGTCTTGCTTATTTGTCTTAGCAGGCTTTGTCAGTTGGAAGCTTGATACAGCATATGTCTAACGTGCCACAAAGCACCACAATGTTGTCATTCTTTTGTGTGAGCTTTTTAGAAGCCTACAGAACACCTTTTGCATGTAGCCCTGAGCTATTTTGTGACATGAACCAGTGGTTATTTTTAGGGTGACTGTTTGTAATATACCCCTTCCTTTGTGGTGGTAGAGTGCTACGGGAATGACCTGGAGTAGCATGCTTTGTTGAGTGAGTGTTCTGTATGGAGAAAGATATGCTACATTGGTTTTCATGTATGTCATTTAGAGGCCCGTATCCCCTTATATGCTCATCATGTGAGTAGCCTCTGCTAATTTACCAACTGCACATTGTGTGGCATTGCACATAAAGCCTTGGGCAAGCAGCAGGCTGTGGCTTTCTCCCAGTTGGCCAATGAGATGCTGATATGTTTGATGATGTAACAATGTAAGTTTTTTTTTTTCTTCCTTCACCAGTACGTGTCATCACTCTGTGCCACTTCGGCAGAACATTTTGGAATACAAGCTAAGAGTTCATTGCCATTTCTCTGGTGGATGTCTCAAGCTACAGATTTACTGTAACTCTCTGCTCTTTATTCGAACAAGATTTAGAGGATCAACTAATCCCCTGTTTATCTCATGAATATGTAAAGCCAGTTCCCTCTTTTCTTCTCGCAGTTTTATCATTCCTGTATGGCTGAACTCTCTAGATTTGAGTGATCCCTCTCTAAAATGATATAAGGACTCAAATTTAATCCATTAGACACACAGGCACCTATCAGGCACAGCTGCCTGTCTCTTCAATCTCTGATCCTTAAACCAGTCTCCTTACACAGACCGGATCCAGTGCTGCCTTTGCGCTCAGGTTGCTGAAGCAACTGTTTCCTCCAGGCCCGGCCTTCTGTACTTCTCCGCTTTTAGTGATGTCCCCTGACCCTGGCTAACCTTCACTGACCACTGCATTTGAGTGTATTTTCCAGTTGTCTGTAAGTTCTGGAATTGAACAGTGCAGTCCAGTCATGAATCACTAGCCACATTCCTTCACAAACTGCAGACCCACCTCGTCAAAATGCACCTCATTTCCTCTACCCTAGTTCCCCTTTTATGTAATTTTTAAAATATGTTGTGGTTTGGTTTTTCATTCTCATAATAATGGAGATATTGTATTTCAATTACATGTTGAACCACAAATCAGGAGTTAAATGCACGTTTTATTTGTACTTTGAAAGTCGCTTTGGATAAGAGCAGCTGCTAAATGACAAAATTTGAATGTAAATGTAGTCTTGCATGTTACTGTTAGAGCTCAGTCTGTAAAGGGGGATTAGTTTAACGATTGACTGTGTCCAATCCCAGCCCAAAGCCTTCCACTGTCATGACAGGGCGGGATCGTTTCTTTCCCATCCCTATCAGACCTGTTAACTTTGAGACTGTAGAGCTGAGACTCAGAAATAATAATAATTTCATTATTGTCATGTAGCAGGCACTCTTATTCAGAACGACATGCAAAGTGCATTTAATAAAGTGGCAAGAAAAAGTTGTACAAACAGGACACCACTAACCACACATGAATGAGCATCAATGCCAAACATAGTGCTGAGGTCACAAATGCGTGCCTAGATTGGCATGTAAGTACAAAGCAATATGTATGACTATACAGACTATACCATTCCAAATATAATGATGACATACTAATAATGCTAAAGACACAAACTCCAGCTAGCAGGGATCCAGCTTCAGACAGCTACAAAACAGAACATCACCTAAATATCACCTAAATGGCAGTGCTACAACACCCATATGATGAGACGCCTAATTCTATGCGTTATCATCTCAGATTCCGTTTGGATAAACCGAAGATTTTGCTCAATAGATGCGCTCAGTTTTTCATCTGGAGGGGTTAACTTGGCTTTGAAATGGCTGTGCAGCTTTGTACTTGTAGTTCCATTAGTGAATCCAAAGGTTGATAATGAGGATGCAAATGGATCTGCTAAGTGTGGCATTGCTGATGTATCTATGGCTGCTGAGTAATGCACTTAGGGGGAAATTAGTGAGCTAAATTTGGTTGTATTGGTCTCACAAAAACCAGAAAGTTTTTCTCTAATTTGAGCAAACATCCACGGTTTGCAATAACAGTATTTACAGCACTGTGCTGCAAGTTTTGATAAATTCAAAGAAATACAGTGTTTTTATTGCAGACTATAAAAAGTTCTAAAGATAATTAAATGATATAATCATATATCACCCTCAGAAAACGGCATGATCTTGACATTTTTACTATTTGCCATTATCTCCCAGGTGATCAGGCACATCTTTCAGTGGAAAGTGGAGGCATGAATTTCTCCTGGACGCTCTCTGACAATTCACTAGAATGTCTCATTTGACAATTTTTACATGAGCTCATGTGTGAACCACTATAGACAGAGGTTCATCAAAACGATGCTCCGATTTCCCAGAAAAATGATGGATGCTGACTGCTGTCATGCTGAATTTACAGTTTTATCAACACCATCATCTGGTTGTCTTTCTAGGCAACACAGGGGAAGGACCTGATGCCAAGGGCTTTGGAGTTGAACTCTGTTCTCAACTTTTCTAAGAACCAGACAACTTGCTATACACAATCAGGCTTTTCAATATACTCACCAGTTAACAGCAATTACCTGTGACAGTGTTGGTAGAATCTAGAACTTAAGGCAGTTTTTTTTGGAGAATTTCTATAAGACCTAAGTACAAGCAGCACACAACTGAGAGAAGCAGACCCAAAAAGTAAGAAAAATTTTAAATGTAATTAACAGTTATAATAATGTAATGCCTTATGACGGACTACCAGCAGTGCTGCAGTTAATTTTTTTTTCAAATTATGTTAATTCACCTATTGAATGGAGGATCACTTCCTCAAGAACATGTAGTACTCAGCCTGTTTTACATGCGGATAACAGTTTTCCCATCACTGCTCTAACTGGTGTGAAAATGGCTGATTATATCTCCTTTCAGGTTTTAACAATTGATGTTTAAATAAGATGTCACCTTAGAAAAAAAATGTTGGGTAGTTGCATCTGGAGGTCATCTCTGTTCCAGTGTAGCTGAATTATTTCAGCAGCTGCTATTGGCTGATTAAACATGTTATTCACATCTTTGAATGAATTAGCTCTGCTGATTTGGAGAGGGTGTATTACAACCAAATGAATCAATGGCCTGCTGCATATAATTCACAAGCCATGAGAAGGACTGGTGGCCATTCCCGGCTTATGATCGTGCATTTAGCAGAATTTTTAAGCAGATATAAATCGGTTCAAGTGTGTTTTAGGTGGGCTATGGTTACCCAAGCCCTGTGCTGATTACAGCAATGCTCAATTCTTGTTGGCTTAATGCTTTTACTGAAATTATCGTGAATTGTAATAGGTAAAACCAACCAACTGCAAATATAATAATATAGCTGAGAAATGATAACGATGTTGTTAAAATCCCATGACCAGGGCGTGTTTTCTTCTGTTCAAATGTACCATTAAAATATAGCTCTCCTGTTCCTTACACATTGTGCATCACTGGAGAGCACTGCATTGGTGACAAATTGCTTTGTGTGAGAACACACCATCCGAATACAAATTCCCTCAAAGTAAGAGAATTAAGACAAAACAGAAATAAATATAAATGCAGAATAATGTCCTTTAAGTGGTTTGTTCAAGTCACACCTGATTGGTGCGCTAAAGGGGTTTTCTCCTCAGAGGAGAAAGCATTGAGAATTAGAATGCAAAGCGATCAAAGGAACACTGCTTTGGTAAATTAAGTTCACTGTTTTGTGTTGGAAAGGTTAATACATTCTTTAATTTTATTTTCTGTGAAACCACTCCCACAGCTGAGTTTTCGTAATGCAACAGGAGGACAGATGTTTATAAGCAGGCTGAGTTATGCAGGGCTTCCTTAATTAAAAAATGACTACTACCCATCGTTTGTGTTTCTTTGTTGTTTTGTTAGTACACTGAGTCTGTACTGAAGCTCAGCCTGTACTTTTATCATTTCCATTTTTAACACTTTAAAAAAGCCAGCTGGTGCTGAAAGAGTCATCCAACTAAGGCAGAAGAGATCAAATAAAAGGACATGAAAATTTCAAACTCATTTTCCCTTGGTGGGAACAACGGCTTTAAATTAAAAATAAATACAGCATTCTTGCTTCAGATACATCCTTTCCAACTTCAGCGTAATGACCACTGTCATTATTTTGGGACTGTTTGTACTGTTGATATATTACAGGAGTTATACTGTTGGTGTATAACAGTAACAAGTTTTGACATTATGTGGCACTGCATCCATCCCTGACTGTAAGAGAGCCTTAAGATCTTGTTGCAATTGATTATTTCAGGACACTGTTGGCAAAGACTGCACTAAAAGTGTTTTGTAAGCATCAGTCTCATTATTTTCATCCAATTCCCTTCAATTGATCATTTCAAAAGGCAATTTAAACCAAAAGTTTAAAATGAGGGGGTCGCTGTAGACAGGACTTGCCTTAATGAAGCAGGTATGTGGAGCGATTAGCATTTCTGTCATGGTTCATTCTCCTTTGAAGTTTTCCATTACTGAAAAAAGGTTTGAACTAAATGCCTAAAGTTATCTACACAGCAACAACTAAAAGGACCATGTTTCTCAGCTTCAAATCCCCATAATGGTATCTTATTAAGATACTGAAATCTTAACTTTCTTTGTATATTATTGTAGGGTGTTATTGCACATTGACATGGCTTTTTTCTGTATTTATTGTGGCACTGGTCAGTACTGAGTGACTCATTGTCATGTGCTCAGATGTGGTTTGTAGATCTGTGTATGTACTGTTGTTCATGTGACCATATTATACTCACTTTTGTGCCTTTGCTTTGAAAGCCATTCTGGATACGAGTGTCAGCCACACAGCTAATTGCAAACTAATGGAATTTTATTTTCATTCCTTTCATTGCATGTACATTTCAATGATTTCCATATATCTACTTCTGTCAGCACCAGTACTTGCTGATGTGATATACCATGGGCTGCCCACCTCTGTCTCTCATAGTCAGACAGCCCAGCAGCATTCTGGTCCTCCATTATGTGAGATTTGAGTCTGAATCACTGTCATTCGTGACGTGCCCAGGTTATTACACATATTAATTACGATATCATTTCATCTCCATTTTTTTTCCTGTCATGACAATATATGGGTCCCTGTGATGACAGTGGATTATCTCCCAGTCACACTACAGTGGGTGAGACACCAGGCAAGATTGCCACCCAGTTTGACCAGATGATCCTTATGGCAAATGATATAGCTACTGGAAGAAAAATTAGATTTCAAAGCACAGTCACATACAATAAGATAAATCCTTTCAAAGGGGTAAGTGTGATGCTGTATATAGCTCTTATTATAGGCTTACATTGAATATTGTAATAAGATTACACATGAGGAGAGAAAGACCCACACCCATGCCCTGTACTGCAGCATTGAACATCACAGTGTGGCTGTCTCTAAATGCTGTAAATCGTTATCCTTTCAAAGTACCAACTACGGTCTCTTTTGTTTACAAAAACTGACAAAACCTACAAACTGAGCAGAACAGTATAAACTGAAATTGTTTAGGTTATTAGAAGAAAAATTATGTGTGTTGCAATGATGTAAAACTAAAATAAAAGTCATTGAATCAATTGGGAATGGTAGAATAATGATAAAAATGGGAGAAACTGAAGTTTTTTCAAAAGTGGAGTCTATCATACAGCACAGATCTAACCATGCTTTATCAAGCTCTGCCTCGTTGTTCACGGATATGGGGGAAAATTGGCCATCTTTATCAGAATTCTGTTTTCATTCTTTCCATTGTAGAACATAATGTTAAATCATTCTTCTTTCAAGAACCCCGGAACGAGACGACCTAATTTATTTGAGCAGACCAAGACACAATGTTGTCAGATGGCAAACAGACCATGAATAAACATCCCTCCCATGGCTGCTCTGCATCTGTTTATCAACCCCTGACCATTACACTGAACGCGGCACGCAATAAATTCACCGCGTCTTTCTTCTCCGCATGACAGCAACACGTTCGCCTTTCCCCCCACGGGACTCAACCAAAACAAATTACATCAAAAAGGGGAGAATAATAATTCCCTAAAAAAAGGTTTAACAACTTGCTTTTGTCAGTGCTCTTGCGCCTGGTTCATTGCAAGGTTAGAGGTCAGCCTTTCATAATCAGAAAATAAAATACTGGCAGGTCTCAGTGACAGTCAGCTGTAAATTACCAGGTTATCTTCATGAGACACACACTTCCACCTGAAACTGCCAGCCTTCAATAGCTAACTCGCGATTTCCACCTCCGAGGCCTTGGGAGTACATATTGCAAAATAACTGATTTAATGATACTTGCGCATGAGTTATTTTCAGCCACATTTTGTATGCTCTGTGTGTGTCTACTCATGTGTTTTTAATTTTGTTGTATAATTTTACAAAGAACAGCTGCTACTTACGAACACCTTGATTTGAAAAAAAAGGTCTATTGCTTTGCTTTGTTTAAACTTTTTAGCATTGCATTAGGTTTTATCATGTATTTGCAGAGCAGACATCATCATCCAGGTACCCCTTTTCACAGATCTTGTTAGGCTTGAACTAGAAGCTCATTTTTTACCCTTTTTTGTTAGCTTGATTGCTAAAGAACTAGTGCTCCACCACTGCTCCTCACAATGCATGGTAATGGACTTACAACTGGAATTGATCTCTTTGTAATCATTTGAAATCCCCTGACACTGGCTAATGAGCGCACAGTGAAATATCTCCTAATTCAAAGATATTAAATAGTACATCACATATACCACTGTTGTCAGTACCCTTCGTCTCATTTGTTTACAAACGTTGTTGGGGACAAAAACTCTTTGTACAGGTATCATCCTGTACATGCTTATAAAATGCTTAAACAAGTGTTAAGAATTAAACCTGTCAATACTCCTAACTGATATACCTAACCATTGAACTAACTAGAATGTTCCCACACCCCATGTTTAGCCAGCTAATAGACAGTCATTCATTTGGTACACTAAACAGACACAGACGGCCAGTCAGTGTGGACGTCAGCGTAAGGCCTTCAGTAAGCCATTTTTGCCATTTGTATTTTTAAGGCTGCTCTGTTCCTTGCAAGTGGGCCGTTCATGCTCCGCTACACCCTTCACAAGTTTCAGTGTATTTATCCCTCCTTGTTAACTGCGTGCAGAAAATTATTGCCAGGGGATTACTGAGTTTCACAGTCACTGTATTATCAGTGGACATCGCGGATCAGTAGCAGCTGTGGGACATGTGCCTCCTGGGAAGGAACACATGAATTTGTTAGCGGATCATTTCACTGAAACGTGGTTCAGGTTAACTGTCTGTATTTAACAATTGTATGTCTTACAGATGGCGTTATGTATGTATACAGATTTTTTTAGAGCACCACAAGAACCTTTCCTAAATGAACAATACAGTAATACCATATGTTAATACAAATAAAGTAATAATAAGGTAATTTACAGTTTACATTCATATAAAATCATTCACATTAAATCTGTTTGATTTTTCCACGTTTACAGTAAGGGTCTGTACATCTAACATTCACCAGCTATTCAAATGGACACATAGTCAAGGTAGAAGGTAGCAGATTATGACATGCTAAGGAGAAGTTCAAATGCAGCCAAAATATTTGTCTGGGCAAATATTTTACAGATATGGTATCATAATATATAGCCATGGCTGAGTTTGGAATCTTGGGAAAAAGCATACTGAATTCTGTATATACATGATAGTGTAGTGGTTAAAGACCTGGAGCTGAAATGGCTAAAGTGCAGGTTCAAACAGTGCTTAAGAAGTGAGCCAATATAATCATTTGCTCTGATGCCAGAAAGGAACATGTTATACTTGTTATATTACTTAACAGTTGTCATGATGTAGTGTTTTAAAAAAAAAAAAAAATTCAAAATCTACTAATCATAGGCCAGCCACTGCTGTAGTAACCTTAAGCACGCATCTAGCATGTAAAAACATTAGCTAGGCCAAGGATAGGCCATAAGCAACTCTCCCTAGATAGAGGTATTTGCTTGGCAAATAAATAATTTAAAATATGTAATATACTGCCTGAACCTAACTAAAATGTTCAGCATTGTGGAATAGCTATGAATTAGGATGTCTAGATATCCTGATATGATCAAAGCCTGGTTATGTAGCAATTTTCTATCAAGGGTGAGTAATTTTTGTCAAGCGGGGTAAATTGGACCTGGAATTATCAAATTTGCAGATGGAACAATATCAATTAGTTCTATCTATTTAAAGCCTCTTATAACACACAGACACCAAAAGGGTCACAATACAATCTGTACAAGTTTGATATTTTCTGTATTTGAAATGGAAGTTGAGTCATCACCAAGAATGCTGTGGGAAAAAAAAATTGAGAGAGCGAAAATGTTGATGGGCTTGACATTCGCTGTCTTCAACATGTTTCTGTGGTCAAAAATAGACTGCTGGTTGGCAGCAAAAAAATAACTGGCAGTTGGTACATTATGTCTCAATAAATTATTTTCTCACGCACTGAAAGCTTATTTATTTATTTATTTGTTTTGGTGGAGTCCAGGTGCATTCTGGAGATAATTAATAGCAGTAGCTCACAGAGAGGAAATTCCCCACTCCATTTCCTTTTCAAGGGTTTTTGGTCCCTTGTTCATTATTGCATCCATCATTGCATGATCCAATTAAATCATCAAGGAACCTCTTACGGAGAAGAGCCCTACAAAGGGTGTCGAGTGAGCGCGCTGGCTTCCATTTGCCAGTCGGTCTCACGTACAGTACGAGAGGTTTCCTTTGCAACCCTCAGAGCTGTCACCCTTAATAAGGACTCTACTCAAAATGTGTCCGTATTCACTGTAAGTGTTTTGTGATTGCCTGCGAGCCTCTAAACCAGACAGAGATAAGACTCCTGCCAATTTCCTGGCAGGTGGATCTATCTCACGTGTTGTTAGTGGGAGTGGGAGGGGAGAAGTGAGAAGGTTTGTGCTCAGCGGTCCTGGTGAAATATTACTGATCCCAGTGAATATGTTCAGGTCTTTCTGGGCCGAGACACATGTAATGTTCAATAAATTAAAACGTTTCTGGTCAATGCTGTAGGGTAATACAACTCTCAATCCATCCGGAGAGCACTGTAAACTGCATTCCTAACAGAGTCAAGCACATTCTTGGCTCGTGCTCAGCAGGTTGCAGGTTTGAAGCCCTGGAGAGAGGCTGCTGTTGTGCTGTACATGTGAACAAGGTAACGTTACCTAACCTTAAACTCTTCAGAAAAATCTGCAGCCGCATAAACTGAGAATATGTCACGTGTAAAACTGCAAAGGATGTCTGCTTAGCAACAAATAATACTACTACTATTGCTGCTACTACTACTAACAATTAAAATAATAATGACATGCTTTTAAAAACATTCACTGAAGTTCAAATAAAGCAAAGAAGGGACTATCCCTTCCGTGATACTAATTTTGCATTTATGCATAAGTAGAATTAGTTTGACATTAAGTGGACGTTTACAGGAGTGAATGATACAGCATTGGATAATTAATTTTAAAGGCACGGAGCCTCTGTATTAAGCAGGGGTTCAGACCCCTGGAAAAAATGTCTGGAAAAGCTTGCACTTGTAAAATGACCAGTCATTCTGATTTAACATCTGCAATATGACGGTACCCATCATGCAAATCTCCACATGAGATAAGCAGTGGGGATGGACATGGAGAATCAATTACCAGGGTGGCTCTGTGAGCATCCACTGTTCAAACGCTGACAGCACTACTTGAATACATGACACTGACGTATTCATAGGGTCAGGTGTGGTGTCACACTTTTATTTTCCCTAGAGATGTCTCTTTCACATATTGTGTGGGTTCCAACTTATTGTATGACAGTGCACTGAAATTATAGGCCCTAGCTTGGTATGTTCTGCCATTTGTGCTGTACGTAATTCATTTGTTGAATAAGTGTATTTGAAATTATGGTGTTCTGGGCACCCGGGCTCTGCACTTTTCAGAAGAATGGCTGGAGCCCTAGCAGCACCTGGCACCCCTAGAAGAGCAATCAAAATTGCACCTAGAAAGCCACTGTTATTTGATATTGTTCACTGGGGGCTTCCTCCGAGGAGGCTGTCAGCCCTGCTTCAGTTGCTGCTGCAGAGCCATGCGGTAACGATCACCTTTATTGCATTGAACACTGCAGTAGGACACCGAGCTGCAGCTGTAAAGTTAATGTGCTTCAATGGCACGCCGATGGGTGTCCAAGCTCCGCAATCTGACTTGCCACTGATTGCAGTGTGCGCACTGATTAACAAGGTCAACATATATAAATCCACTCAATTGTAACCCAAGGGTATGTGCTGGATTTTTGAACGGTCTTTCAGTTGTTTCAGCAGTTTTTCCACTGTTATCATATATAAACATAATAAAGGTTATTGTGTTATGTTTATTGTGCTATAAATGATATAAGATTAAATTATTTCATTGTGTGTAAATGTTTTCTGGAGTATGTTGAATATATACTGTATTAGATGCTCATTGCAGCCAAAATGTGACAAAATGAAGCATGGCATATTCTATTGGCCATTTAAAAAATCCTAAGCATCCTACATTACAAAAATCTAATCTTCTAGAATTTTCCAAAGACAGTTACAAGACTGCCTGAGGACACTCAAAACAAATTTCTATTTTGCATGCCAACATGTACACATTTTGCAATAGCCTTACGTATTAACATACAAAAACAACGCACAAACAAAAGATTGACTTCTGGCTGGGGAAACGCTGAAATATTGCCAAGCTGCATACATTTATCGTCCCGGGTACTGTTGCCAATGATCGTGTCAATCATGTGTCTGCTGGCAGTAAAGCCAGTGGACACATGACACTGTTCACTTGGCCCGACACGCCTGTGTGTGACAGATTGGTTCGTCAAACTGGATTCTCTGCCTCTCCGATTGAGAGTGGCACTGCGCAGAAACTTCATTTGAGCTCAGTGCTACTTTACCTGCGGCTGCCTGAGATATGAACTGCCAGTTTTTACTGTTAGCCCTCTGTCTTACTGACTTCTGCAATCCTAATGTGCTACAGATGGTTAACACAGCCTTCATCAAACCGGCAAATCGTTCACAGTGACATTTATTTTGTAATATGTGTTTTGCTAATTAACCAATATTACATAATAAAGAAAGATGTTGCTGGGGTTATGGAAGGTTTGTGATGCAGGGCTATTTGAAAGCAAAAAACAAACAATTTATAATGTTTTTACTTCCTAATCAAGTAATTAAAAATGTAATATATTATTTCATCTTATAATATAATAATCCACAAAAAAATGTAAAAGGTAAGACTGATTGAAGAGAGTAATGTTATGTATATAGTAAGACTAAAACTTGTTGTTACCATCAGCAAAATTATTAATCTACGATAAGAAGTTATCACTAAATGTAAGCATGCGTATGTGTAGTTACTATATATATAAATGTACACACACACACACACACACACACACACACACACACACACACACACACACACACACATCCACACATATCTGTTAGCTATTAGAGGTGGTTAGTATGTGCAAACACATGGCAAGCAGACTTTTACTTTAGAGTTGTAAGTTGTTTATCAATCAGATGAGCTGTAAATGAACAAATTAATCACTGCAACGATCACATTGCAAATCAATCACTTTAATTATCTGAAAGGAAAACAAAACAATGGGAGTCAGTACTGACAGATGCCTGCTCCGTGTCCCGAGCCTGTGTACGAGCAGGAGGACCGAGGAGAAGGACGTTGAGAGGTGAGGGACATGGGTTATGGAAAAAAAAGGAAAACACAACACTTGATTGATGGGTTGTGAAATACACATCAGTCTCCACTCACACTGAAATAGCAGCATTGGAGAGATCCATAAAGCAACGTTTCCGCAATGCAATTTCCACACGCCTTCTCGACTTTCTGAGATGGAGGGTCCTAACAACCCCCATGGCTCCTTAACCCTATCTTCTCCAAACCCCACCTGATACAGTCTCATTTTGCCTATCCAGATGTTTGATGATGCTCGGGTGTTGACAGAAGTGGTTAAAATGTTTAATGTGGGATATTACTGAGATTCAGTTTAGCTTTCTCATGGTATAGAACATCGAGGTATTTGAAAATTCATACAATTTTAGGGATAAAGGCATTTAGAGATGAAGGATTTTATGCGGTGAATCACTTTATCCAGATTGTATGAGCTGTGTGATGTATTTATAGAGGAGAATGTCCTTGCTTTAATAAATGGATGATTCAAATGAACATCAAACCAACATAAATAGCAAATCCTTTAATTTTTATTTATTCACTCATTTATGTATTCTTGAAAGTACCCCAAGTTATAGTTCTGGCTTTGAGGGGAGAAAAAAAAAAAAAACGTGTCACATTGAAAATGTGCACAAAAAAACAAAACCAGAGGGAAGAAATATAGGGATATGTCCTACTTTTATCTGTAGAAAAAGGCACTTCAATCAACAAGAATTTCCCAGTGAATTCAGATGACAAAACTGTATGTAAGATCCAAGGGAAACAAAAGAAAAGGTGCCTAAAATAGCTAAATTATGTTTAGAGGAAGCATAAAGGACATTTTTACCCTGGTAGCCAGCCTATTTAAAGTACTGAGAAGGGAACAAAGTGTACATAGAAGCTTTGGTGTACATTACAAAACTAAGGGAGCAAAGCATGGCTATCTTAGCATGCATGCAATCAAGGATCCTGGTTAAGAAGTGGAATTTAGGGGTAGCATTTTTCTCTCAGGTCTCAGTAGGCCCACAATGCTTCAGTCGATCCTCTCCCTGAACCACTGCCAAACATCCTTGACCCCTTTCTGGACCAACATCTAGGCCAGACTGCCTCCCCCTCCATCAGGGACATCTGACTCAGTCTTTCTAGTACAAGAATATTAAAAGGATTCTGTGCTCTATAAGCCACTGTTGTGAGAAATGGCGTGACACAAATAGGTGGTGTGACCTGAACATGTGGAGGCGTAGTGTAATGGATCTTGTTTTGAAGCCCCAGTGTTTTCTCTCAGTCTGTGGATTCAGGGTGGCCACCACCTTTGATGTTAACAGTGGAATCCATCACAGATCGCTATCTGTTCTGGATATTATTTTAACTTCATTGCAGTGGTACTTAACCCACAATCTGATGGCTGCATGCAGCCGATTGGCATGCAACAGAGTCGTTCCTGTTTGTCGAACATAATTCAATTTGCCAGAGTAGGACGATGAACTGTTTTGAAGTACGACGAGATGTAAGCAACCTTGCATAAAAGATCAACGCGAAGCTTTCTGTGGGCATCACAACATTGGCTGTGAGGCATCAATGGAGGAGTAACAGGAGCTTTGGGTGTGGGCCGCATTAATGGTTAGAAACCACTCGATACTGTAAAGCGTGCTTGGAGGGCTCACACAAGCATACATGAAATTGTGTACTGTATTCACATCTGGCCGATGTGATTCTTCTTTGGGCTTACTGCACCTGATGCCTCTACCCTGACAGCACTGTATCCGCTGAGGTTATGAAGTGAATTATATCTGTTGCAAGTCGGTGTGACATGCAATGCTGCAGTGCCTATTTTTACATCATGGCTGGAATTTATCGTCCCTTTTCAGTTTTTGGCTGTGATACTCGTGCGCATTAAAATGCATAACTCATACAGTTGGCTCACACACAGGCACACACACACACAAATCATGACAATGATGCTCATTCTACAAATGTATCATTGTTTTAAACCATATCTCTGGGCCCCAGGCCTTCCACCCATATAGTGTAATCTGTGCTTCTTCAGATGCTGAGCAGGATTAGTAGCTCCGGTTGATGCGGGCTAGTCTGGGGAACTCTGTGGCCCTCGGGGGCTATTGAAATCAAGCAGAGAGAGGGAGGCCAAGTGATTAGGACAGCAGATGAGATGACTGGAGAACATCTTCAGATAAAAATGCAGGCAGCACAATCTGTGCTCAATCTTTCTCATCTGCCCGTTGAGTGAATTTTGACTTTATTTCAAGGTGATTAATATGGAAAGCCTCAGCAAGAAAATGTTTATGTGTTAGAGACTGACATGAGGATGTAGCAGATTGAGAAAGAAGGAAAAAAATACCTTGTTTTAACCAATGTCTGTAACTGCAAAATTGTTATGAGCTTCAGAATATGTGGGCTTGATAGTACTGAAAGCTGTTTTAGTATAACAAGTGAGAAATTAGGAGGAATTTGCATGCTGAAGTATATGATCTTACTGGGAATGTGAATGGCATTCATTCACTGCAGTTCATCGCAGTGGAACGTCTTTTGTCTTATTCTTACATGTAACATTTGTGGCTATTTACTGGCCCAATGCAATGTTCAAACTAACAAATTATGCCATTATACCACAAGACAACACACAATAAGTAACATTTGATATATATTCTGTTTGGTGGAAAGATTTGTTGCTTGGTCTTAATTCATTGTAATGATGTTTAAAAATGTAGTTTTTTTCTGTGGTCCTCCACCCCCAAACTTCTCTATTGACTGAGCCATTGATAGCAAAGCTTCCCTTTGGGATACAGGAACCTCCCCTCTTTCTGTCTGTCTGCCACTGTGGAGTGAAGCAATTGATCATTCGAAAGACAATTAGTGCGGTTTTAAGAAGCATCAACAGTGATAGGTCAGCTCTTTAGCCAATTACAAGCCTTTAGCAGACCATTACTTCCTCTCCACTTTCTGCGAACTGCAAAAGTTTATGCACTTGGTAAGTGTTTCACTGGCTCAGGCCTCAAGGATATCAGCACTTTGACCATCTGCTTTTTTTTCTGCAGCTGATCATGAAGTATGTCACAGAGAGTCAGGATACAAAAGACTGATTTCCATAATGACTTCTGGAAAACAATAAAGGCGGTTTACCCCCATGAATATGCAACATCTACTCAGGAAAGTAATGATTCAGGCCGGAAACCTTTGAGCTAAGCATCTTTGAAACCAAATCCTGACCCTCACATTCTATTCTGCTAATGGTTATGCGCAGATATACATCTAAACTTAACTGTCTATCTTTTTTCTGTGTTTGTTAAATTTGCCTTGATTGCTTGCTCTAGTTTCCTTTATGTGTGTTTGAATTCGACCGCTCCCTCTACCCCCTAAGCTACATGGGCTTTTCTTTGAAAAAGTGGTAGCCGCATGGGCTTACTTACTACATATTGATGTATGTCCCTCTGTGTTTGTGTGAGTGTGTGTGTGTGTGTGTGTGTGTGTGTATGTGCATGAATGTTTTGTTAACGGGATCTTAGGGGCGTAAAAGCTGTTGTATAAGCTATCCTAACTGAAGCCTTTTATTTTTTAATTAATACTTTCAATTTTACTGAAGTTTTTGGAAATGAAAACTGAATGCTTTGAAATAATATTACCATAGGTGATAATTGTGAATTCATGAGGATAGCTACACACGCTCTGGTTTTTTTCATACTAAGTATGTTGAACAATGAAACCCTGTGCTCAGCATGAAAGTATGACTCTTACTATGTCTCTTCAGCTTTTATAAGTAAATGTGAGTCAGTTTACAATTCTCATCAAACAAATTCCCTAATGTAGCCAAGCTGTACCAGCAAAGGAGTTTCTTCTTGGGATATAGTAATCACACTTACTGCTGTGTGCAGAATAAGAAAATGGGACTGAAGCAATGGGAAGCTTCACACAAAGCTGAAAGTTTTATCTTCTTGTTGACAGTCTATGAATAAACCTGATCACCTCTTTGGGAGAGATGCCAGAGGTATCATCACAAATCTGCATTAGGTGACACGCTCACAGATAAAAGAGGTAGACAAAAATTTAGGAGCGCCTACCATTTTGAGAGCAGAACAGCTACTAAAAGGGGCAATCTGAGTTAATTGTCGTAACGCGAGTTGATTTATTTAACGACAAAAGTCTTGCATCTCTGATCCCAAAAGCGCTACCCGCACCTATGCTCTCGTCCTTCAGTGCCGCGTCTGGCCTTACATCATTGGGATGCTCCCCTGGACTGTGGCCAAGGCCGGCATTTACACCCTCCATTACCATCCCTCATGTGACATTAATAGAAGCTTCACAGCTGAACAATAAATTACTCGTTACACCCTCGCCTTGTTACAGAAGCAGTGCGGCTTATGAAGTGTACTTACACAAGTGGCCAGTAACAAAACTAATGAGATCTGTCACGGCCCAAAAGTCTCCCATATTCCAATAATGCAGAGACCAAACTCGAATCTGTAACACGAGCAAAAATATGTCACCAAACCCAAGAGTTACCAGAAAATGTTTTATTGAACAAAATTTTAAAAATTGTGCAGTGTTGAGTTAACAAAAATTTAAATGAAATTTAATTAATTAAATAAATTAAACCAAACTAACAAAACAAGAAGAGGGGAGAGTCTGGCCCCTCTACAATACCTGAACAAAATACCTCCATATGTACAAACCCCCCCAAAACTACAACATAATGAAGTAAAGCAAACTTCTACCCACCAGCTTGCCATGTATAAAATTGACAACAGGGAAATGCACAAGATAACTACAAATGACAAAAGCAAACAACCACTGGGACATAGGTTAGCTGGAAAGAGGGGAGAGAGATACTTCTGTGGATAACCACCTTAAAAAGCAGTACAGGTGACAGCAATCAGTACCAAATTGCGGGAGAGCTCCCAGCTGTCAGGTAGGCAGAGCAGCAGCAGGTAGAGACTCTAGCACTGACATCACAGATTGAAGCCTGTGGTTCTCACTGGTCATTGGGCGCCTCGCGTCTAATAGGTTGGTATTTAAAATTAAGGTTTAGAAATACAAAAGCCGTACAAGTTTTGTTGCTTTGTCAGAAACTTTTGTTTGCAAAAAGGGAAACAATATTAATGTAAAGGGTAAAGACTTTAAAGACGAAGCACATTGCCCCATTTATCTGGAATCCACATCTCTCAGCTTTGTCTGAATACATAGCAGTATTAGAGCAAAAAAGAGGGAAAATGGTGCAAAGGAAACAATGTCCAAATTCATTAGGTTTCTATGTGCTTCTATCGTATCTGTTTATTCTCAAGAGGATTGGAAAATCTATTGTAGGGTCTGTAGCTCTTTAAACTGTCGACTTAAATGATAATATGTACGTCTGTGATGTATTTTTAGTATTCTTTTTTTACTGATTTTTACCGATTCTATAATTAACATTGGGTTTGATGACATCACCAATGAGCAGAAACCTGGTAACAGCTAATGGCCGCTTCAGTGAGAGGTGACAGTTCCCAGGTAGGAGGAGATGGAAGTGCAGGCTTTACTAGGAATACCTAAGAATAACTGAGAACACCTCTGACGTTTTCTTTTAAGTCCTGAATAGGTCATTTAACTGGCTGTTTTTAAGGTGGTGCAAATGTACCATTTTGCTATGTAAAGATGGATTGGCCTGTCACGTAAACAATGGTGTGTTTGCTGTCAGAGGCCGCTGGTGTCATCTATTACTCATGAGGTCAAAGAGCGCTCATTCCAACGCATGAGAAAGATCGGCGGATGAGAGGAGAAATTGCCTCCATGCTGTTATCAAAAGGCAGGCCGGAACAAAACAGGATGCTCGCATCGCTCTTCTAAAGAGGGGGGCACGGATCTCGTTACAAATTAGTCATCTGGTTTTTGCTGCTCAGCCAGGTATAGCCATCACGGATCCCATTGAAGGAGAGGAGATCGAAGGCCATTGATTACCCACCCCACGTCCAGCATTTATCCTCTGCGGACAAGCTAACGCGCCTTGTTGCCCGGACACGGCAAGCGTGTAGGTGATTGTTTCATTACCTGCTCGCTTGCTTTAAGCCGCTACGAGATGCACTTCATTTGAGCCCATTTACAGTGATGATTCCGTTTACGCAAAGTGTGGTCCACGACACCGCAAAAGGAGCACTTATGATAAGCTCTTTTCCCAGACTGCATTGCAAGCATGCATGTCGGCGTCTACCTGAATAATGAATTGTTTCAGAAATGTATTCGATTTTGCCATGCACTTTTAATGAGAATGGGACTGGAATGAGAAAGCTTTAATTGGATGTGCAATTAACTCCCTCATACGTGGTATGAATTTACATGTAGATAATAAAGTCTTATTTTTAAACATTTACAACTTGAAATGTTTCCCATAATTGCTTTCTTTAGAGCCTTGTTAACATATTTGGAGGTGTTTTGTGGCTGATGAGTCAAACAGTTTTCCTGATAGATGGTTCAAAACTAATATGAGTACAAATTCCCGTCATGCCCTTCAGAAGTGGGTGTGAGTCCCAAGTTCGCTTTACCCTCAACACTGAAAAAAGAATGAACAATTTTATGTAGTGATTATGTAGTAATTTTATGTCTTTATTGCATTTTGTACAGATTGGTAATTCATCATAATCAATTGATTCATTTCTTTAACTACATGAGATATAGGCTAAATTCCATTTATGGTCAAAAAAGTAAAACAAATAATCTTTAAAAAAAAAAAAGAATAATTTGTGCAAGAGCACATAACAGTCATTGAAAACAGTGATTTTAGATTAATGACGAAAATAAACTATAAATCTTTCCTTAATGAAACTGAGCAGACATTTCTTGGATTTTGAAGACCTTGTTTCAGTGTTCAGTATCTTGCCTAAACAATACTGTGTAAGAATCACAAAAATTCTTAAGTTTTACTGTTTATGAATTACCAAGTAAGTAATTCAGCAGGAAGATCCTGCCACAGCAACAGGGTACTGCGGCATTTCCCTGATGATATGTATCATGCCATTATTTTTCCAGTCACTGTGCTTTGACTGTTTCAAGGTATCATGAATAGCAGCTACAGGTCTTTGTTCTAAATGACAGAATTGGAATCCTGGCATCAACCTAGTGATCAAACCTGCCACCTTCTGTTTCAAACCCAAGTCCTTAACCACTCTCCCACACTGTCTACCTGTTTAGAGAAGAATTTCTGAGCAGTCTGAAAAAAAATGTGGTTGCTTTCTGCGATTGTCCAGTATTGATTTTAAATCTATTGCTCAAAGAGTCTATTAGTAGATGCAGGTGCAATCTGATGTTGTAAATCAAAGCTATGGATTTGATACCTCTAGACCAATCTCTGCTATTAGAAGAGCTATCCATTTCTGTAATGGGTGGAAAATGACAGGCAGAGCTAGACAAAAACTAGCAGAGCATGGACTCATTATTGTCTGGCTCAAGGGGTTAATGGTGTGTTTGGTCTTATTATGCTACTGTATGTGTAAGAGATAAAAGACCGAAATGACCTTAATAGAGGAGAAATGTGATTTAATTGGTGACTAATATTTTTCCTCTTCCCTTGCTGGCTGTGTGTTCCAATGCCTTGCTGAAAATGAGCCAGAAGGAAAAATCTGTCATGAATTTGGAAAGCCCAGCTTTATTGCACATTTATCTGAAACATGCCTAAGCATTGAGTCTTGACCTTGGACCCCACCTTTCAGGGAAGTCTTGACCAGCAACTGGCTAAGGGCAGGGGTCACTGCCACTCTTCTGTCAGTTGAAAGCAAAATGCAGGTGCAGAGTCGGTTGAAGGAGAGAATTGCACACAGCAAGCACAGTGCATTTCACTACTAGCTAGGGAAAGACACCGCTGAATGTATCCGTTGGACAATATACTTGCTGTATTACCTGAGTTGTAATACTGTTATTCATCAACAGATATTGTTCCAAGAATAAGTTGAATATTCTCTACTTTACATTTTCCTTACAACATCTGAAAAAGGTGATATTTTAAAAAGTGGTCATTCTCATGAAGCAACCATTAGGAAAAAAATGAAACTGATTTGAATTGGTTTATTTGAAACTTAGTACACTATGCTGGTTATCAAATTCAATTGCAAAGCATGTCACTTCAATTCTTGCAGACAATTCTATTAACCTCTTACAAAATGGTGAAATGGGACTGTTGTGCCTGATCCATATAAGCAACAAAACATGGATTTTGATGTAGAACAGCTTCTCCTTTCTGTAGTTTGTCCAAGCATGAATACTAGATTTTCCTTCTCCTTGTTAAGGTCCTTGGCAGATTGCATTTGTTTTGCCCTGTTGACTTCATTTTGCTTTTTTACAGTTGTGTTGTAGAGTTGTGTTGAGCACAATAGGAATATGAATCTTCTCTTCATGAACTGAAGGGCATGCTTCCACATTGACGCTCAGAAGGGAAATGGTTCAATGTATCTTACCAATCCACAGTTTGTTTTTCAATTCAATTACATTTAAAACTGTGATTTGAAATGAGTAGCATCACCAAATTGATTGACAAAAATAGGCAGTACAGCAGAGTTGTCAGAAGTTGGCCGAGACATCTTGGAGTTTAACAGGAAAATGTCTGTCACCAAGGAAACCAGAGATATTATTTCCTTTGGCTCCATACTTCATATTATATATAAAGTAGTTTTTACCATGCCAATTTGAGTTTCATCCTGATGTAATAATATGATAACAAAATAGAATAATTCAATATGTGAACTGTGTAACACAGTTCTCTGTTACCCAGTAATTATTTTGGTTGGTGTTAGGAAATATTGCACACACATACACACAGAGCTTCCTGGGTACCTGGAATAGATGCATGTATTATCATTAGACTACTGTACCTATTTAAAGAGGTTAGCTAGCTTATATGTGCTGTACCACTGTACCCCTTACTGTTTCTGATGTGCAGTCTCTCTAAATTATCACTGAGTAAAAAAGATTTGAAGATATCAGACATTTTGTGAAATCAGACCACATCGCATGAAATGAAAGCAACAGCAGCCGATTGCAACAGGGAGCCTTTCAACTCATGCCAAAGAGAACCAATTTGTGAGTCATGTGGAGTACAGGTGTGGCTCTGCTGCACCTGGAGCTCTTTCAGCGCCATGGCCAGCAAACGAGCGAGCGCCAAGGTGAGGACACGCCATCAAACAAAAGCCTGCCTTAGCCCGAACGCGCCGCTGTGTTTACATCAGGGAACATAACTGACAAACATTCTGCAGGTGGCTTACGCAGACAGCAGGGACGCCTAACAAGCTTACAGCAGAACGTTTTGGCTGTGCCGTCTAATAAACATTTCAGAGTGAGGAAGGAGTTCACTTGAAGTTCAGGGAAAGTGAGCACGGTTTATACTACAGAAGAAAAAAAAATCAATGACGTTTATGTTATTTGTCAAGAACTCTTGCCTGACTGATACCTGATTAAACCTGACTAATTTCAAAGCTATCACACTGGTGGCATATGTAAAAAAAGTCGTTCAAAATCCATTGGAAGCATTTAGAGCATACCATATCAGTGAACATTTTTCCCTTAAACTCCTCAGAATTAGGCACTACTTTTTACCACAAACTCCCTTGTTTATTTGATAATAAATTATCAGTTTAAATTTATTGAATAAATACATACATTTTGGTCAGTCATCTTTTAGCAGTAATATTTGCAACATGACCCATAACATGATTTGCAAGCTGGACCCACTTGGACAGTTTAGCAGTTCAAAAACATTATGCAGCTAAATGTATGAGTCGATCATTATAATTTCTCTAACTGGTTCCCCCTAATGCAGAATATGATGGCCGTTAAACAGAGGCCTCTTTCCTGGCTCCTCCTTGTTCTCCCTGCTCCGTCGGAGTGCAGCCTTTTAGCGGTTTAAGTGGACGCCTGCTAATCAGCAGGCAGGT
This sequence comes from Megalops atlanticus, assembly GCA_019176425.1. Classification (NCBI taxonomy): domain Eukaryota; kingdom Metazoa; phylum Chordata; class Actinopteri; order Elopiformes; family Megalopidae; genus Megalops; species Megalops atlanticus. The sequence continues at coordinate 31,628,332 of CM032882.1, forward strand.
GGCAGTTTCCCCTTCCGCACCGCCGTGGCGGTGATGAATGTGGGAAATTTCGTTTCCACTACACCTGCCTGGCTTCAGACCTTTATTGCATTTCATACCCTGCACCACAAAAATGATTTATGGGCCGAATCCGGCAAAATGGGAATGTGTGACCAGTGTATGTAGCATGCAATATGTGTGTGTGCATGCACATGATTGTCTGTGTGTGTGTGTGTGTGTGTGTGTGTGTGTGTGTTTTCAGGGATCATGGTCCCTAACATGCTTCAGTATCAGCTATGGCAGGTGACTGGTGGCTGGTGACTTTGAGCTATGGTCAAACACATCTGAAGATAGGGTGGTCATCCATCCTATTTTATAGAGGACAGACGGGGACAGTTTACCTCTGCTCTGTTGATACTAACCTCTTGTCCTCTATTTTCTGTACCTCAACTTTAGACCCAAAGCTGAATTTAAGATTAACCAATGAAAGCAACAATGTAATTTTAGCTATCCTGCCAATGAACAAACTTGCTATCATGCTTACAGACTACTAATAACATCATTATGTTATGGCTGCCAATAAATGTTTGAATCATTTAGTGTTTAAATGCAAGGAAGTGTTTTACCCCTGAAGGCCTGCTGTGGGAAACCTTGATGACGTGGATACAGAGAATGTCATTATCAAAGTAAATTCTAAATTTAAATTTAAATTCAAATGTTCAAAGTTCTAAATTTAAATTCTAATTTTAAATTCTAAGACACAGGCTGTTCTCTGTCTGTGTAAAAGTAGATAAGTGCTGTCATTTTTGGCACGTTGTGACCAGGTAGTTCTCATTAATCCCATCTAAATACCAGTTGCTGAATTGCTGGAAATATCTGACAAGTTACTTTCAGAACTAAGGCAAGATTGAATGCCCCAAAACAGTGTGAAAGTGCTGTAGTGTTGAGAGTAAATACCTGTGGATTGATTGAGATTTACACTGTCTTTCTTGGCAACACTTTGAAGTTATTCAGTGCCTGTTTTGAAATTCTGAGACATCCTGCATCCTGCTCCATCTATAAGATAATGACTGACATCTCTAGGAAGCTTGAAAGAGGGATTTTAAATTTTTTTGGGTTTGGTTAGATTATTTTAGTGTTTAGCCCCTGTAACTGCTGCACACTTTGAGGATTTTGTGACAGTCTTTTAGACTCAGATGACCTGTATGAAGGCTTCCCTGCTGTGGTGTATTGTGTTGCCCTGAAATGAATTCCAACCAAGTGAGGAAAGGACATCTGAACCTCTTCAGCAAAGGCCAGATTGTCTTCTTGTTTTTTTGTAGTCTATCAACTGCTACATATTCTCAATACCAGACAGCTGTGCTCACACAGAACATTTTTTTTCCCCAAAATGACCATAGCTTGGAGAAAAACAGGAAAGGACTGGGTGTGAACTTTGTGAAAGCAGGACTTTAGATTTACATTCATTTTTTCAGAGGACTGCAAAGAAAGGCATTTTAACTTCCTGGGGAACTGAAGACTACTGAATGATGTCAGCAATGGGAAAGAAATGTAAACACCAGCTGGTCCTCAGATCATGACTACACATTTAGTTTTTTTTTCTTTGTAGTGATGGTTATTCTGAATTAACACTATTTATCTATGGACTAAATGCAGTCCTCTATTTGAAAAACCTGTTTACAGCCATTCCATCTAGCATGCTTGAATAAGCAGTTCAAGCAGTATGTGTAAACTAATGAAAATGTAGTGTTTTGCCACCATATTAAGTGTTTCTGAACATGACCACAGACTAAGGGCTTTTACAAGTATACATAGATCAAGAGATCATGCCTGATTAATCTACCAGGTGTGACCAAAGTGAATGCTGTCAGGTAATGACTTGTGAAGCCCAGCATTAACAGAGGTGGCAAATGACCTGGGGTGACAAAAAAAACCAAAAAAAACTTGTAGACATCTAACCATTGTAAGTAATAAATACACCACATTTTGAAGAAAAATGAAATAGAAAATATTTTTTAAAACCCCAACAAACAGAACTAGCCTGAGCCCACAGCACACACCTGGATTTGAGGCCTGCTAATTAGGGCAGGTGCAGCTCATTAACCAATAGCTGACAGCTGTTTACATTCAGACAATGAGAATTGCACATTAAACAATTAACCTGTTTGCGATGACATTGATGAAACAAGATCTGCATATTGTTGGATTTGAACTGGAAGGAAGACAAAGAGGGCCCTTAAACATTTAACATTTTTAACTAAGGGATAAAGGAATACATCTGCTGTTGGCTCGCAAATATTTCATCCAATTTACATCCTTCAAAAGCTCTGAAATATGAAATATGTTGTAACTGTTGTAGTCCACATATTTCCAGGTGAACACACAATATTTTCTTGGGAAAGATATATTTCAGTGCATAGTATTGCTGTTCCTAACGAGGTGTCACCACATTTCATTCCTGAGAGATCTTAGTAACACAGTGCAGCAAGTAACTGTGGGGTGTGCAGAGGAGTCAGTGAGATGCAGCTACTGTGGACAGGCAAGACTCAGAGCTGTGTGAACCTGCTTATGCTTATTGTAATTGTGATTCCTGGAACATCCATCTTTATGAGTTAAACAGAAGGTTTTTTCCAGAATGGTTTCAGTTGCAAATCTGAAGCAAATGCCCAACTTTAGATGTGGTTTAGATGTGTCCCCTGTACAACACAGAGCAGTCTTTCAAAATAGATATATGCTTTAATAGTGGCATCTTTTTAATGCTTTTTTACAACGACCCAGGATAGGGTGGTGCACCCACAGACTGAGTGGCCCCCAAAAATAATGACAGTACCTCATTTCATCACTAGGATACCAAAGTAATTGAACCCCTGAACAGTGCTTGTCTAATTTTTTTTTTAAGCATCCCCCTCCCCCTTGACTTTTTAATCAGCAGTTGACCACACCCATAGTGATTTACCACCACCTCACCACCTAGTGAGACACAATGAGCTGCTAATATAGTAGTGATCCAAGGAATCCTCTGGGATTCCAGCTGTGTCTTGCTGCAGTGTAACCCTTGTCATAATCAGCTAATGACATTTCCCAGACCCATACAGCAATGTCTGGGCTCAGCCTGCTCTCTGAGCAAGCGCCTTTGCCAACTGAGCCACTCAGACGCTATAATTCTTGTTTTAACACCAATGTTGCATGTGAAAACAGTCAGTGTATTCAAGTGAGAAGGCCATGAGATTGGTTTTCTTGCCTCTAATGATACAGCTCTATGCTGTCAATAGCCATGCAAGCAGGCACATGCACGCACACACACACACACACACACACACACACACACACACACACACACACACACACACACAGAAACGGCAATACACCTTTGTCTAACTACTAAAAAACACTCCCACTAAGCTAACCAAGGCCTTGTTTTTGTCCATGGCAGGTATGGAGACATGGTACCCAACACCATTGCGGGCAAAATCTTTGGTTCCATCTGCTCTCTCAGTGGTGTGCTGGTGATCGCTCTGCCCGTTCCGGTCATTGTGTCCAACTTCAGCCGCATCTATCACCAGAACCAGAGGGCCGACAAGATGCGGGCACAGCAGGTACGAGGGAAGTGACCAATAACAGGCGGGTATCGCTACAACTCACCACGAGTCAGGAAGTCAACCTTTAACACCTCAAATGTAAAGTCAAAGCACACAGAACAAGTGCCCTGGAGTATAAACAGGATGAATCTGCCTTTGCGAATGCACACATGTTTTATTTAGTTTCCAAATCTTTGCAATTATTGAAGACCATCTCTCCTTCAACACAGGGCATTTTAGCTTCAGAACTGGAGTGTCGCTTTGTAAGAGCATAGTTCTGAATGTTTTGTGTTCTCAAGTCTGGAATAATTTTAGTATCAACACTATCATAGTTAAATCATTTTGTACAATCAGACATGCTCTGGAATCTTTGCTTGGCTGTAATGTTAGTAAATTGCATATGGACTAAATAACAGTGCACACTCAATATTTAAAACTATAATGAGGAGAATCTGAAGGCTATATTTGTAAGGGGTCTGCAAAAGATTGAGGAACTTGCAGGTGAATTTGTACATGGTACATGGTACAATTTCTCCAGAAACATAATTTTTTTGTTTTGTTTTTATTTTGCAGAACAAATTTGTGGACAGGCATGAATGTAATTTGTGAAACATCAGTCTGAGAGGGAACACACTGTTCTGAAATGGGAGTCTAATTCATTTAGCAGGCCTGCACACTGTCACTGTAAACTAGGAGGCAAGTGCTGACGTGGGAGTTTTCAGCTCGGTGCTCTTGTGTCTTTTTAGAAAGTGAGACTCGCAAGGATCCGTCTGGCCAAGAAAGGGACCACCTCTGCATTCTTGCAGTACAAAGAGGATGGAGGATTAGAGGTAAGAGACACTTGCACAAGATGCACTTTGCTGGACACAGACCATAGAGCCATGCAGGGTCTTTCCAAACTCTAGAGGGCTCATCTACATATTTTGTTTTGGAACTGAGATTAACGGGTGGGTCAACATGGTGATTTAATCTCAGTTTTGCTCCTCGGCTATGGGTTAAACAACAGGTGCAGTGCACACGCAGAACCCTTATTGGGTAAAACATCATGTGAATGTGTATTGAGCTACAGAGCATTGTGTGCCAATTGCCTGCTCTCCTTTTATGCATTTCAGTGCAAGTGCTCCTGTGTGCATGCGCTGAAATGGATAAATGGATTACGTGATCTGTTCAATACCAAGTAGCTATTCAGTGGAAATAAACAGATGTACTGTAGAAAGTAGTGACGTTAAGGATTTTCAAAGGTAATCCTATCAAGAGTGCATTTCTAAGGGATGGAGCGCCTTTATAGTAAACATTATTTTGTTTACCCTTATGAAACAAAATCCAGTTAGCAAGAATATCTCATATGGAAAGACAAATGGCATTAATTTTTTTTTCAATACAGCCCAGTTGATTAATACTACTACTACTACTATTAATAATAATAATAATCATAATAATAATAATAATAATAATAATAATAATTTGTTGAAGAGTAGGTGAGAATGGGTGTATTATGTAGAATGATGGTGATGCAGAGCTATGTCACAGTGCTTTGTAAATCAAAGCTCTCAAATCTTAAAGGCAAAGTAACCGCAGTACTCAGTTTGGATGGCTCAGAATCCCACCTGTATTTCATTGGTGGTTGCTGAGGGCACTGTGAAGTAAGAAAGCTAAGATTACTGGTTTGTTCCGATTCAAGATGATGTTTGTACCTTTTTGACTCAGGCTTACTACCGATGGCACATAAACAAATTCCTTCTCACATTCTGTTCAGATAAACTGAATAAAGTTCAGCCTCACTCTGGCCCTTTAAAGATCAAACCTACCACACCGAGTGAATCAATAACCAGCCAAACTGTAGGAATTGATTACTGTATTTGAGGAATCCTACTTAAACGTAACCCTGACAGTCTCCAAAACATTTGCACAGAGGAAAAACTATTTCATAGCATCTTTGGTTAGAATCAGGGTTTGCTAATCAAGGCCGTCAGACAGAGGGAACATGTGCTCTTTAGTTGGCTCCGATCACTCTCAAATCCTGAAACACTGTTTGTGTGTACAGTGGATCTTTTCAAAACTCTGTAGTATCATGCTAATTCATTACAATGAAAAAGGACATGTGTTCACCATAAGTTCAGTCCCATAACCAGCACCAGAACACTGAAGGCACAAAGACCTGCAAAATGCAGCAGGTATATGAAGTCCTGGTCCTTGATTGGTCAGAGAAACCAAGATGTTTCTTGAATGGGAGTGCCCTGGATAGCTCCACTGCAGCAGTTTATTTTCCAGCTCTTTCTAAACGACAAAATGACACTTACACAACGCTGAGTAATGCTTAAATTGACTCAATTAAGGCAATAAGTTATTGAATCAAGAGCCTGAGTGCTTCTGTGGGAAGGAAATCCTCAGCAACAAGACAGGATGCCCTTGGTCTGGAGTGCTATTCTGGGGATGAGAGATTCACCCGGGCGGTTCTGTAAATAGGGCTGAATCTCAGGCCTTTCAAAGGGAGTGGCTGTCTGCTCTCACCAGAGCGGAAGAGACCACATTGACAACATCAGGAATGATCCGTTAAAATATGAATGAACATACAGTAACACACGAATAGTAGTGCACTTCCCCAGTACACAGCGGGGGTTACTGTACTTCTATTAAACATTCCTGTAAGATCTGTTCCTCTGAGAGTGAGAGAGGCCATGGAGGATAGTAAAGCTGCCAATGAGAGTCAGTCTGAGGCTGGGTCTGGTGTGGCCTTTCTGGGCCTGGGCTCCTCAGACGGCCGAATGTCATACTGTCACACATTCATATTTTATCAGTCCTCTGGACTGAACTGAAACTGACAGTGCATTTACAGTGCTGTAATGCTGAGTTTTATCAAGCCCTAACTGGTATGCAAGAGAACAGAACCGATTTGACTAAGGCAATTTTACTTTTAGCGCTGTCTTTAAAAATACACTGAGGCAGGGGAAAGTTTGTTCCGTCGGGTAATTAGGAAACCAAATAAAGAAGACAAACGGAATGCGTCCTCCACTTGCCTGCGACCTTTGGCACGTGGCAGCGCTCTGAGGTGTGTGTAATTAGGGAGGAAAACGCGGGGTCAGGGAACCAGCCATATGACGGTAAGATCAAAGCCAGATGTTGCAGACAGGTGGGCAGCCGAGTCTGGTGGTCACAGAGACAGAGGGAGGTAATGATATTAGCAACAGGGGACCATGACAGAGGGAAGGACATAATTACCCATCCTCTGTTTCCCTCCAATCCACGGAGCTATTTGTGTCTCCTCCACACAGGTTAAATAGTTTTTTAATTAGTTTGGCTCATATATTTCAGAGTGTCAGCTGTTGTTATTTTTCACCTCCTTGAATCTTGATGAATAAAATAAAATATACAGAAAGATAAAACAGAGCCGTGAAATTCAATTTTTGCTCCTCTGTGCATCTTGAAGAGTGAGAGCAAAGAACATTAAACTTCTATTATATCCATGTGGCTCCAGGTTTCATTTTGGTGTAATCACAGAAATGCCCTATATGACTATATATTATATCATATGCATGCACAGTAGTAATCCGATACTGTAGATCATTGAGTGATCCTATTCCATCCCCCAAGGTAGAAATTTTTCCTTCAGTTATTCTATTGAATTATTCAGTTTCGGTGTCTAGTGTCCCTCTGTTCTTCATTTTCTTTTATTTATCCTTTTTTTATTTGGACTTTGCTTCCATTTTATATATTTTTTTATTGACAGCCATACTTGTGGATATAAAAATAGGATGGGGATGTGGAGAAAGGAACAACTTCCACGGGTTCACAGACACCATGTTTTACTGCAGAGGCAACACGCTGCGTCTGGGATATTGATTGCTCATTTTCCAGCTGCAGTGTGGCTGAGTTTCGACAGAAACACAGAGAAGCCCGAGAGCTTTTTCCACCCCACACTAAAACGGCATTCTTCAAAGGCCCAAGTTCATCACAATATTCCCCCGAATTACACCCATAATGAAAGGGAATTGTTTGGTCTAAGAAATCGCCCCACTGCACTGGAACCTGCTGACGCACAAAATCAAGGAAGTTAATTCTACCGGAAACAATTTGTCAGTTTGATTCCTTTTTTTCCCCCTCCATTTTGTCGTTAAAAGTAATGAATATTTATCATACCAGATTTACTGTTACAGAGAAAAAAGCCGAGGCTGAAAAAAAAGCTGTGTTGTGGTGATTTTCCCATGATATTCTTCTCTCTTCGTTTTTACTCACAGATACGTACATTTATCCACCCAATGCCATGACTACCACCAGATATTAGGCTGACATCGCCGTACATAGATAACATGGATTTGCTTGTATATTGCAGTGTGTTTCAGCTATTCTCAGCATTGCACACACTGACTACAATGCAGCAGGAAGTGCCTCCTTTCCTGTTTCATGTGATACAGACACCTGGGTGGATTAAGGCAGGGATCACATTCTCAGACATATTTTCAGCATGCTAATCTATCCTCACACCCAAGGAGAGAGAGAGAGAGGCGGATGCTCTCCTTCCTGCTACTGATTTAAACAGCAGAACGGGGAGAGATGGGGTGAGATTGGATTCTCATCTTCGCTAATGCACCCAGGTTAAGTTCTGACTGAGTAATCTTTATACTGTTTCTTCTCTGCAGCTGAAAGCCACTATAATCCAATATTTACAATCCCAGAGTGAAGGGATATTTTTTTCCGCATGGATCTATAAACCCATTACTAACAGTGCTGCAGAGCTATTTATAAACCCTGATGTTTTCTCTCAGGTCTTTCAGGGTTTTATGTTTTTTTCCCAGTGTTCTTTCTTTTTTCTTACCTGTTTTCTCTCTCAGACATGATTTTGACAAGAAAGGAGACCACTGTCTCCGCTTGTGAAGTCACAGCTTGTTCATGCTCGGAAAAAAGGACTTTTGTTTCAAAATTGTTTCACAATTTTCTTTTTCTTTTTCCCTAGTAGCACACATTTTATGCCATTCACAGGGGCACACCATGATTTCTTGGTGTCATGTAGGTAGGATGCAAATTAATGGTGACATCACAAAGATAGGACATAAGCATCGATCCTTGTCCACCTCGATTTAATGTTTTTGTTCTTCAACAGTATCAAGTAAAAGGGGGACATCCCTCAGAAACCTTGCCTGATTTGCTCTTCCTTTGTATATATATACTTTTGCAAATGCAAAGTATAAAAATTCTAGATCTTGTAGTTTTGTTTTACCTGTCCCTGCCCCTGTGTTTCTCACAACTCTGCTAATTTTTTGAAGTAATTTAAAGTTCTCACAGTATGGGTGTGAAAGTGACAGAGCAGACCACTGCGCTTACAACAGAAGAGGTTTAGAAAAGGGTTCTCATAGGAAGTGCATACAAATAAAATTCCTCTCAACATACAGGTAAAATCTTAAACTGTTAGCACTCAACCGTTAGCATTCACACAACCCACCCTCACAACTGTGGTGCTCCCTCCGGCTAATCCCAAACGCAATTTAAACGCATTTAAATGTGGCTACATGATTACGAACAGGTTTCCCCCATTACCAATCATTCAATTACACCCCATTACCTTCACACTCAATTATCCAGCTGAAAGACACTCAGATGCCAATTATGAAAATGACAGTTATCCCTTCTTTGTTTACCAGTGATTGGTACATCACCGCGTCCTCTTAGGTCACCCGGTGATGGATTCATTTCCCTTCCTGTCAGAGTGACATTTGTGTGTCCTTGTCCCTCTGTGAAGCCTCCATGCAGGGGGGATGGGGCACAGCTCCTGATATTGTCATGACCCTGACTAAGTTATGAATCGATGGATGTATAATTTGCCCCCCGTTGGCTTTAAGAGACCAAAAGCGGTGACTTTCAACACAAACCCAATTTGTTTTTATTTTTAATTATTGACAGGCTTATCGGACACATCTGTATCGATCCCAGCAGACAAACCCCCTGTCCCTCCCCCATACCCCCGCTCAGGGTTGCCGATACTGCAGTTTTTAAGGCCTGGCCACGTGTGTCTAACAGAGTTGTTTTCTCCATCCTCGACTGTCAGACCCTCAGTCTGAGAGATAAGATCAGCTGAATTTAAATGACTTTGATGGGCTGTTCCCTGTCTGTAAGCAATGGCTGTGATAAACCTCCCCAGACCTGGAACCGTCAAGCCCGAGATCCAGATGTTTATCTCTGTGACCACAAAGGAACACATCATTCAGTTATGGTTAATTTCAGATGTTAACCTTGCCTTCGAGGGTAGAGGAAATGGTAGGTAATCGGCTGACTTAGGGAAACACGACGTTTTGACAGAAACACGAGTGCATTAAGCACGTCACCCTTTCACAGCACCCGACAAGCTTATTGATTCAGAAACAATATCAATGGATCTCAATGACTCAGTGTATACAGTGCGAGACAATCCACATGTGAGTTTTGTTAATATTACAACACATTGTGCCATAAAAACAGTATAAGCGCTCAGCTGAGACAACCGACTCCATTGCTACTGTAACATCTACAAGGTAACACGCCCCATTATGCTACAAGGAAGCAATACTGGTATATCATTGGGGTTATCAAGTGGGCACCTCCTTTCACTAATGTTTCGTTGAGTTAGGCCCACGACACCTTGGGAAGGCTCAACAGTGAGTTCTGGCATCCCAGAACCACCCACCTCCATACCTGCTCTCACCCCCTATCCTATTCACCTGCTGTACCAAACAGCTAACTATGCAATGGAAAACGACTGATTACCTAAGTGGCTTGCTGAATTCTCATCTCTGATCAACCACACTGAAGTACACACCGCGAATATAGAATACTGTATGGTTTGGTCATGGTATTAAAAAATGATGTAAAACTATTGAGTAAAGTACTGAGACGGCCTTAAATAGATGGCTTATAAAGAGAGACTTATGGCACGTAATCCCCTTAGTGGCAATAAAGGAAGGCTGAAGGTGGATGTTATTGAACTATTAAGAAATTTTTTAAAGGCCTTACAGAGATGGACCACTAAGGCTCTTAAGTTCTCTGATAATAACTGGAGGGAGCAGGCGGAAATGAGAATACAGTAGATTTCTAACTTAGACTTAAATTATGCCTTTGCCTGTTGTAAAAACATGGAAATTTGTGTTGTGGTGTGTAGTGGAGTCTTTTTTCACTCCAGAGAGATTTGCTCTAAAGTAAAGGTAAATGATGAGCTAAACTCTTGGGTCTCTCCTTTAAATCTTGCGCTCTCATGCTGAACATTGTGTGTTGGCATAGTGATAAGGAGCTGGGCTCATAACCTAAATGATGCTGGATCAAATCCTAAGTGGGTAGCTGCTTTGTTTTAACTCTTGGGAAATGTACTTAAACTGAATTGCCTCTGTAAACATCCGGCTCTGTTAACGGAAAATGAAGGCAAGTTTTGATTGAATCCAGGGATTCGTGGAGTTAGAATCCCTCAGCCGATAAAGTCATGAGCCTTCTTTAAAAGGCTGTGTTTTTCACTGTGTGCTGGCTGTTTGAGCATGTGACAGACATCTACAGCAGGCTGTGGATAAAAGGCAGCTGGAGAAAAGTGAGGTGGTGTCACGGCCTTGCAGAAAGAGGGCACGCGTGAGTGGAGTGATGACAGGAATTCAGTGGTTTTACTGACATGTTTTAACCACCTGTCCTTAGATTCATATGGCTTTAGACGCTAAACTCGGCAGCTGAGAATTCTACTCCACTGGGAATTAAGTTCCTGCCTTCTACTGAATTTTACCGTCAAGGTTTTGATGACATTTCATGCGCTCCAGCCTCCATTTTCCTCACAAATATGCTTCCTCATCCTACTGGATTATAATAATCTCTTATTAGACATACTGTACCTGATAGTAAGGAAGAAGCAACAGTCACAGAGCTTTGTGGCTCTAAGGCATTAAGATGCTAAATATATATATGTATACATAATTCCATGAGCTGTGTATTTAGAGCAAAATTATCACAGTGCAGCAGGAGACATTTAACTGAAAAGTTCCTGGTTTATATTTTGAGCCCTTGTGCACTCTAGTGGTGTTTACCTGTACGAAGATATTGTGAAATAAGGTCTGAGAGGATAATATACTTCGAGATATCAAAGACTGAATTTCACACAATGTCAATGACAATGGAAGTTAATGGTAGCTAGCTAATGATGCGTTAGAGGATGGCTCTATGGGTAGGAAGACTGAAAACAGATGACGCATCTAAAAGAAATTTACATTAATTTTCATCAATTACATTTGATAGTTTAATGTTAGTTTCTTGGGCATGTGACCCTTGAGAAGGCTGATGAAGACTGTCCTAAAGTTTATTGGCATCAAAGTTAGAAGGCAAATGGCTGATTTATTAACTGGTAGATTGAATAGATAATTTCTTTGTAACCATATAAGCAGGGGTACATTCTAAAATGGATTGATTATGCCCTTTGGCTAGTATAATGGCTAGAATTATTTTACATAGTATACATTATCCAGTACAATAATTTAATTAAGGATGATAAAGCTTGAAAGTTTTTTGTTTGTTTGCCTGAATCTATTTATTTGGTTGCAAGACATTTTATTTGTTGTTTCTCTTTTTTTGAAATTTGATTTTTATATCAAAGCCATAGAGACACCATGAGATTGAAGTGCTACAAAAACAGAAAAGTTTTGTGCAGCGAGGCTCATAAAAATAGCTTTTACATCATTTTTTTCTGTCAGCATGGAAATTTGGCTCATTCATAGACGTAGTTATATTGACTGCTGACTGCTGTTTCTCCACATCTCTCTCTCCTTCCCTCAGGACCGTGACAGCAACAGCACAGCACTCTGTGTGAAGAACAGATCCTCCTTCGAGCACCAACATCACCACCTTCTGCACTGCCTTGAAAAAACCACTGTGAGTATCCCGGGCATTGACGTTTACCTGTTTCCCAGACCTCTGGGTAATTCTGTCACTCACACGGTAGCAGAGGATCGCTAATTTTCTGTGTCAGCAACTGTTGTTTTTTTTTTAACGATTTAAGTGTCAAGGGGTGGTTTTATATGATTCTTTGTCATTGCCTATTGTTATTGATATATTTGATCTGGCATCAGAAACAGGGAGATAGGGGGAGTTTGTACTGAGAATGTTCCAGGAGGGATACCTTTGCATTTCACCTGCTGCCTGTATTACTTACTGTTTGTTTTACATGTAGTATCACAATGTCTTTTGGGTTCTGTGATGTAGTGACTGATGTATGGTAGCATACTTTGGCTTCCCTTGTCTCTAGTCAGTTTGTACAAGTTAAACTGTGGTTGGGCTTGAATAGTGCTACGCTCATGCTAGCACTCACTGGATGGGAGTGACGTTAGCCTGGTCTGACACTGTTGCTCATTCAACTTGAATGGATACACTTCCATTCTCTTGTGCTGGAAGTCGCTCTGTATAAGAGCATCTCCTAGATCAGGGGTGGGAAACTCCAGTCCTGGAGGGCCATGGTCCTGCTGTTTTTCTTGTTGACCAACTAAATACAATCTCTGATTGGCTGAAGAGCAAGCACACCTGTTTTCAAGGTGAAAATCAACAGGTAACTAAGAGATGAAAACAAAAACCAGCAGGACACTGGCCCTCCAGGACCGAAATTGCCCACCCCTGTCCTAGATGAATGGAATGTAATGTAATGCAATGTAATTTTTCAGAACCACGAGTTCACGGACGAGCTGACCTACAGCGAGATGTGCATGACCGAGTCCGTGGGCTACCGCACCAGCCGCAGCACCTCCCTGTCCAGCCAGCAGGGCCTGTCCACCTCCTGCTGCCCCCGGCGGGCCAAGAGGAGGGCCATCCGCCTGGCCAACTCCACTGTGTCCGTCAGCAGGGGCAGCGTGCAGGAGCTCGACACCTTACAGATCCAGAAGACCGCGGCTGGGCCCCAGAGGTTAGGACTCCTTATCACCTTTTTCCCTGTGACTCCCCTGTCATTTTCTCCCATTTAAGATGATTTTTTTGTAGGTTTCAGCTGATTTTGCAAACATTATTTGGACTTGAATGAAGGCAAAAGCATTATGTAGACCACCCCCCTTCATTTCAACCCTGTCATGATGGTTTGAGAGTTAATCAAACAACATCTCTGCATTCAGAGAACTTACTGTATTTTAATGCAGCAGAAGTAGGATTAAACTCTCTCGCTTTGTGGTTTTCATCATAACGTGATTAATGGAAGTTTGATGTATTAGTTCTCATCGAAAAAAGTTGGATGTAGTGGGTACTGATCTCTGGATGTGTTGGCATAGTTGCATTTTAATCATATGAAGACTGGCAAGCTGCGTTTATACAAGCTGTAGTATCCTGGACACTTCATGTGATAGTAGGATCTGCACTCTATATTCAAGATGCTTCATTTAAAAGAAACAGTAATTTTCAACATGACTTAACAGACACAGAGTAACATGAGGGAGTTTTTGGATTTCACATTGTACTGTAATTATAGCAATGTTATTTGGAACTGAACAATAGGCTCTCCAGTTTAGCACGGCAACAATCTTTGAGCTTAATTATTTTTAACAACATGAGCAGTATTTTCAAAATGCTACGGAAATAACTATCCAGTGGATTTTAATAGCGGGTCTTAAAATTTCGGCAGCAGACTGCTTTGTGGGGAAGGGACTGACAGAGGTTTATGTTCTCTGTGTGTGTCCGTGGGTGTGTCCGTGTGGTGTGTGTGTCCGTGTGTGTCCGCGTGTGTGTGTGTGTGTGTATGTGTGTTTGTGTGTGTGCGTGTGCAGCCGTTCCAGTCTAAACGCCAGGACCGAAGACCTCAAGCTGAACTGTGACGACAGGGACTACACCGCCGCCATCATCAGTATCCCCACCCCGCCGGCCAACACCCCCGACGAGAGCCTACCTCCCTCACCGGCCATCCCCGGCATCCTGCGCAACTCGCGCTCCAGCACCTACACCCAGGAAACAGTCAAGATCTCCTCTTTATAACCGTCCCCAAGCACAGCAGTGCCCCCTATTGCACAGGAGGAAGATGAGGAGGGAGCTCAGGGTGGAAGACAATGGAGCGCACAGAACTTTAGAGGATTAAACCTTTCTACACTCCTGGTAACTGCTTCAATCCAAAAAAAAAAAACAATGTGTACTGAAATATTAGAATCAAGGGAAAAAAAAGTGAATTGGAGACAAACGATTAACTCTGTTATGCAATTCACGTTTTAACAAACAGAATACGTTCTGGAAGAATTTCGCTAGAGTTTTTTTTTTTTTAGTTGGGTGGCATGGGGGGCATGGAGTGGGACGGGGGAGGAGCAGCAGCTTAAATATTGGTTATGCGAGTACAAGAGTCTCAAACACAATTACAGAGAGACAATGGCATGGTTGATCAAGTCTTTCTTTTTGTGTGGAAATGGTTGAGAAAGGATACCGATGTGACAAGCCTTGTTTTGGACTTGGAGAACAGACATATGGGGACAAGGCGATTGGAGAGACTTTTTTTCCAACAAAAAAATATTCTTGGTGGCATTGAAGACCTATCACTTTTCAAAGATATGCAAAATTAGAAAAAGAGCAGGAGAAAAAAGAAACATATACATGTGTGTGTTTATATATACATATGAAACTCACAGGGAGAGATTACACAAATAGATTCTAAATATACATTATTATATTAATACATAAATACGAATTTACAGAGAGAAACGAATACTGTATTCTGCAATAGATTTAGTCACACTAAGGATCTAAAAAAAGAGGGGAAACTAGTCGGAGGTACATATGTAACATATTTTGTATCATACTTCTCTAAATCACATGCATCTTCCAACCCTACCAAAAAAAAGAAGAATGTCAGTGTTCTGACTAGCTTAATACAAACAGTGCATGTTCCTGTACAGTAGCTGGTGGGGAAGCCAGTTGGCTGTTCTTGCCACCTTATGCATGGTACCGTATTCTTTTTTCTTGGTTTTGTTTCTTTCCTCCCAATATCAGTGATGACAACATCTAGAAAAAAAAGAATAAAACAAAATAAAAAAGTGGTTCACCAGACATGTACATTTGAGACAAAAAAAAAGATTCATCTAAAAAGAGACATTCAGGCATGTTCCTCGCAAGAATGAAAGCTGGACGAGTGAGAGTGTGTGTGTGCGTGTCAGGTTGGGAGGAATTGTGTTACTTGATCACAAATATGCATGGATACCGTTGTAGGTATTTTACGTGTTTTCTCCTTGTTAGAAAATAAAACATAGAGGAGGGATCTAACGGCACTGGATGTCATTGTGAGAGACTGAGGGTTTGCAGATTCAAGCACTGTGGCTTAGTTCACAGTGAAGGTTTATTGAATGGACTCATTATCCGGTTATCATTTTAAGTTCTGATGTGATGTTGTTTTGTACTGACCAGTGAACAGGCTTTTTGATACCCTGTCCATAATACTTCAGCTTGAGAGTGATTCTAATTAGGATCAGTGACACTGATGCTGTCTACCTATTTGAATATTCTTCTTCAGAATTTCCATTACATTAACGTTATGTGTGCTATTATTTCCATTGTTTCCTGTCTGTACACATACTCTGACAGAGGTTTATGATAAAGAGCTGTCTTTCATATACAGCACAAAGGAAGCATTCTGTATTTTCTGTATTTTAAATTACACATTATTCTAAACAGAAATCGTCTGTGAAGAATCACACAAAGATTGTGTTTCTAAACTTTTTGTTTTGTTTTGTTTAATTCTCCCAATTAAATTAGTAGCACCAACTGCAGGTAGATGCAGACAGGTGATGCCAGCACCTTTAGCAGAGGAGGTTTATTGACTCTCTGTTGGAAGATTGAGAGATAGCGACCAGGAACCAAAAGCACAGCGGCGTGTACTCGATTCTCCACTAATAAAGCTAACAGACTCCAGAGGGGAATGTTGTGGGCTTCCTTCTTCCCTGTTGTCAATAGGACGGTCAGTGTAACTTTAGTTACAGCTGACACACAGAGCGTGTCCATTAACGGGTTTGCAGGTTCACAGAGACAGCAGAGGAGGGAACAAGCTGGTCTTAGGCTGCCTGCGGTGGCTGGGGGAAGAGATTTTGCCACTGGTGAGTCTGGCGTTAACCTAAATAATCAGATTGGGACGACAGGTCATCAGGGCGCTGTACTCTTGGTCCGAGAACTAAATTCACAGGAGCTTCCTCACGTAGAGCACACAGTGGGCAGTTTCTGCCACATCAAAGCAGAGCATTTTGTCGCCCAAGCCTTGGCAGGTAAAGATGGCACGCTGGTGCCAAAGGAGAGGATTTTTAAACTCGAGTGACTTGACTCAGGAGCCCAAACGCACCCTTGCTTCCTCTGCTTTCCTCTTCCGAAGTTACCTTCCAGCTCATCGATCCGGAGACGGCTGTCTCAGGAGAGGAGCCTCAAGCTCGGCTACCTTCCGCACTTTTTTGACTGAGGGGGTCCCAGGAACACTAAGGGCTGACGCTCTCACGTCTTCACTCAGTCAAAAAAAAAAAAAAAATTTTACCCTCTCACAAATCAGCATCCAACTGTGGAACCAGAGCTGCTCAGCATGTCCATATTCACATCACCAAACAGGCAATGCCCTGGTTACTACCCGTGTGACACTCTACGCACAACCCACATGAATCCCAACCAATTTCAATCCTTGCAT
Source organism: Megalops atlanticus (assembly GCA_019176425.1). Taxonomy (NCBI): domain Eukaryota; kingdom Metazoa; phylum Chordata; class Actinopteri; order Elopiformes; family Megalopidae; genus Megalops; species Megalops atlanticus. The sequence continues at coordinate 31,645,495 of CM032882.1, forward strand.
CACAAAACACAATGCATAATAAAGAGTCTGAGTCCATCAAACCTTTCAGAGATAAACCATGAATCATGTTTTGCCATAAACACAGTTCATAAAACGATTAATCACAATCAGTGAGTAAATCTCATTTTTCTATAAAAAAGGAGACAGCATGGGCCATTACCTGTATGGCTTATATAGAAATATATGGAACTGTTTTGTGCCTGAAGGCAACTGCAAAGCAGTAAAAAGGACATCCATCTGGTTGATGTATACAATAAACCCTTTCATCATTTTTCATCATTCTCCTTCTTCATAAACAGTTACCGGATGAGACAGAGAGGGGAAATTGATAAAAAAAGAAAAATTAAAAATAAATAAATAAAATGGTACTTCCTTAACCCACCCTGAGATTTTGGGTTTTACTCAATCCTACATTGATCCTCACTTTACCATTTTATGATCATTCTAAAATTATGAGGCAGCTGTAGACACCATAAATAAGTGTACTTTGTTGAGGGACCTTCTGGTAGTTCAGTATCTTCCAGCCTTGTTCATTCTCAGGAGAGCAGATGTACAATGAGGCAATCAAATAAATGGTTTCAGTACCTTTCCCCCGCTGTAATAACTAAGTCAGTTTTGCCTAGCAGTATCAGTTAGCTCCACATCTTCCAGCTGTCCACTCATGAGGTGCAATTAAAGCCACACGTAAAGTTTTCTGGTCTTCTTGCGGGAGGTTTATCTCACTATGATTCTTTGTATTTCTCTTCTGCCAGCTGCAGGGTGTGGGTCAATCAACATTTATTTCCACAAATAAGTGTTATTCAATTAATAATTAAAGATTTCCTTAATGTTGTTCATTTCAAACAGCTATTTGATCGTCACCCATTTTTTGCCAGATATCCATCGATGTTTGTATTTTGTTCCTCCTGAGAACTCCCCTTTCTTGAAACAGTGATTTAAGAGAGGCATACATTCACATTGTTCGAGTTTGGGTTTCCTCTACTCCCCACCAATACTGCTAATATGCAAATGTGATTGTAGCTTCAGGTTTGGCTATTCTTTAAGGTTGTACCATTATACTCATTCATGCTTGGCCTGGTTCATTTGTGAAAATCAGCTAATGAGTAATGCAAGCAATATGACAGAGATATGAATTTACGTTTCCTTCCCCATGCAGTTTTATATAGGACAGAATTGATTACAAGCTGGGTTTGTTTAATCAAGGTACTATGTTGTCTGTTGTTCTTTTGGGATTACCATTACTGTTTGTGTAGATGGGTGCATTTAGGATCTTTATTTCTGATCTAGTGAATCATTAGTACATTATTAGCACTTAAACAAAATATACAGCCAGGTTCTCTGCATTCAAGTTAGTATTGGAATCAGTTTTATAACTATTTGTTTCAACACTCTTTATGTACAGTAAACCATTTTGGGCATAAAGCAACCAATGGCTTCATTTGTGTGCTTACCATTGTGCAGCAGTGTCCCTATAATTTTTTTTTCTTTAGTGCCCATATAATGGTGTTTATTGTTTACCGGTCGATACTATCAGTCAGGTAGATAAATGAAGCAGCAGTTTACCTTAACATCATGGAGTATGCAGCTCAGAGTTTGCATCACCGAAAACAAGCTGCAAACATGTTTTTTCCCTCTTCCTCTCTGTGTCTGGATGCGAATGTTCCTGGAGGTTTTGAAAATCAATTTCGTTTCTCTCATTTTCATGCTGATGGATTGTGCCGGCCAATAAACCAATTATGTTCCACTGCAACTCATCATAACTTTTCAGTCATGAAGTAACCTCCAACCAATTAGATAACAAATCAACCAGCTGTGCATTTCCAACAAACTTTTGTAACGTTTTCTAACTGACAGCATAATTGTTTTTTTCCTCCAGTAATGTAATAACTTACAGTAGGTCTTCATTTTATCCAAGGGCATAAGTCAAACTGGCAAATATCATTTAAAATCTGTCCTTATTTTTATTGATAAAGGACTTTCAATATCTTTCTTTTGCTCCCAGTATTCCTGCTGGTCATCAACATTTTTAAACAGCCCTCTCAAAGTTACAGTACAGTACAGTTTTTTTTATGGGTTCCATTCATTGAAATAAGTCAACAGATGATATTGCATAATATAAGGGATAGCCAAAGAAGGATATGACCCTTCTACAGATTTTTCTTCTTGTTTTCCCATTGATTTTGCAGTGCATTTAATGATTTACCTTGATCAATCTTGGATTAGGTTTCTGAATACCCTGACTCCAGTTCATTCCCAGTCTCCTCACATTTCTGCAAAATGCTGGAGTAACGTTGGTGGTGCTGCTTTATAATTCAGTTCACAGTGCAACCTCTATACGCTACTGCCTCAAGATCCATCATTATTCATTTATACTAGGCAAACACAAATCAATTTTTTAAAATGCTTTAGATTAAACAAAAATATTTAGCAGATAATGAAGCAGCCGATTTTACTTATTTTAAATTTTACAGATGGACCCCATGCAAAATTTTGGCCAGGTGCCCGTAAATTGCAAGCCCTTATTAATGTTATCATTGGTTAATACACCTCTCATTTATTTCACATGAATCCATAAATAATCCATAAACGAAAGCCCTCATCTTCCACTGCCATTTAACATTTACCCATTTTTTATTCTTATTGTTATTTTTAGCAGTAGTGACCTTGTTTAATCCAAGAAAACTTTCTATAGTAGAGGACTTTGAATTCTGTTCCTGTGGTGTTTTTGCTATTTTAAATATGAAACTGAAGCAGAAATAATTTTAAGGAAATCTATAACAGGAAGCAAAATTACAGGAAAATTCTGGAATAGCGTCCTTGAGGTGGTTATGAAAATTATGATTCAGTGATTATGTACAGAACAGGTACATGTATACTGTATAATTCAACACAGACAGGGGCATGCAGGGAAAAAAAAAACGTCTTATCGGCTATTGTAACTAAAGCTCTGTGCGGGATTCAGAGATGAACAAGATGTGGCTTCTATTGACCAGAGTATGACCTTAATGGAATAGTGTGAATATTTTTCCATAAAAGTAGGGCCCCAGATTGCATGCAGTGGTAGTGGCTTCCGATCCCTGGCTCCAGCCACGTATCGAAGCCCATCACTAAAGTGCCCCCAAGCACACCCAAAGCACTGCTGGGGACTTCGTCAGCGGACAAGAAGTGCAGTCATTTCGTTACTCAGGGAAAGGGAGAAAGCAGAGAGAGCGCGGCACAGTAGGTGACGTGGGTCACACTTTTCACACATAGATCTTGAAAAATGTACTTGCCATCTGTGAGATTGCACTTGACAGCAGTGCATGTGAGTACCATCTGTACCCTTGCGCTCAGTTAGTGTCGCGATAAAACTTGGACACATTGCATTACGTCGCATGCACACATGGCCCAGAATACTTTAAAAACTTCAGAAATAAAACTACTCCGTGGTATGTGTTAGCTTTCTCCCTGATATGCACAGTCCAGTAACACTACTCATCATTACGACACAGCACAATAGATATAGTTTAATGTGATTATGGATTTTAAATGATTTTTGCCAGGTTGCACCATTCTGTTCAGTAAAATGAATAGTTTGGAATGTGATTCCATTGCTGGTGTGATGATTTTGTTTGTTATAATCATTCTTATGCTGCTGCTTAGCTCGAATGCTTCGTGAATTTTTGCAACGTGAACATGCTGCACTCAAGTCATCTGATGAAAGAAAAACTGGCACCACAATTTTGAAAATGGAGCTGTCTCTGAAATGTTGAGCACTGTTCATTTTATGCAACAGTAAAGATGGTGGTTCCGCTGTTGATGTTTGGCCTATCAGTAAATATTCAGTGGAGAACATGTCATGTATTGTAACTGTCTTAGAAAAATGAATTAGAGGTCCTAGGGAAGTTGAGTCAGACGTATGATGACAGAGTACAGGCCATGGTAAGGTTAGGTGTCATGTCATAATCGAATTGTCCGACATAACGCTAGTCACACCATAACAGATGTAGCAGTAATGACAAAACTGCCAAATGAAGGCTTGAATATAGTTTTCCAACAAAATAAATATGTTCATGTACCAACATGTAAAGACTGTGACCTATGAAAAAGAGGTACTGAAAAGCACACTGAGAGGGCCTTCACAGAAACATCCAGCCATTTGAATTAAAACCTTATAAAATGTTTTGTTTTTATTTCCATAAATGTGGTCTCTTCATAATAGAGGTGTTGCATATGAAATGTGTGGTTAAAAGGGTGGGTCAAAGTTTTTATTTCATTTAATCTGAAATGGCTCATTTTATAATGCACTCAGTACTACCATACATACGTACATACTTCAATAGGCTGGATAATTTGCTATGCATGCATTGTGAAGCAATAATGACTGATATGTTTGAATGAATGACCAACATGAAATACCGCATGCAGAGTATAAAAAAATAATGAAAATACACTTTTCAGAATTCCAGTGCATAACATAGCAGATATTCAGGGAAACAGAACAACCCTATGTATCCTACTACTAACACCACCACGTCCTTCCTAAGGATGCCTTTCTGTAGGCATAACAGCTGTCATTTACCGCCTTAAAGACATCGTAGACACTTTCATCATTTGAATGCTGAATCCACAGATAAAACATTCCTTACTTTATTTCTGCAGACAACAGACAAGCAAACAGAGCTGCATTACAACAATTCCAATGAATTCTTTATACAGACATATTTGGAATGGCAGAGATTGCGTTAAAACTTTCACCCACCCAACACGCACGTTGCCGATGGAGACCAGTGCACAGTGATGTCTGCTTTCCTTTTCAGCAGCTCAGTTCTTGCATTCAAAAAAAAATGCTCCTGGCATTGAACTCTGAGTTTATTTATTTATGTATGTATTGTTTCATTTCTTTATTTTTTGATAAGTGTGTGGGTCAAAGTTTTGAAGTCTTGGCCAGAAAGGCTGTTTGCAGGTCTAGTAGACAGTCGGTGTGTGGCCTGCCTGACTTACAAATGAAAATCATTAAATAAAAGCTTAAAACAAAAAAAAAATGTGTGCATAATACGATTATGTGTGCAGTGAATGTGGCCCTGCTATTTTGAGCTTGGGAATGGATCACGAAGATTTTTCACAGCTGGTACCTGAGGCGACTAAAATCACTTCACAGTTGTCTCGTCTTTATCTTTGCATCAGATGCTAATGTTCCCATTCATTTTACCTGAGAAAACAGAGGGTTAGAGCCTGCAGACTTAATGAACAGCAATAATGCTCAAACAGCAGGGTTTCCCAGGGAAGTTTCTCTTTGCTCCCAGGTTTCAACAGTGTGAACTACATCATTGACAATACTGCGCATCATCCTATAGTCAGTCTCATCTCATCAACAATAACCTCCTGAAAATCAGAGCTACAGTGGTTAAAGAATGTTTCTGAATCAGAGTTACAGAGATCAGTGCCTTTGCATCTGTGCCATTTCCTTGAAATGTATTGCGTTTTGCACTGAAGGATTTACAGTTTATGTACATGCGTTTGACCTTTTCGGAAAATGTGCACTTCAATTGATGGGACAGTTATTGCATCCCTTATCTCCTAACTACAAACAAAACGACACAAACAGCTCTTTCAGTTTATGGCCTGCGGGTTCAGCTACTGATTCAGCTCCTTCCAATCTCTGCCATGAATCTCTGGTACCCATTTACGGCGAACCAAAAGTTACTTATTAAGATGATATCGTGGTTAGTGTGTAGCAGCAGTGGCCTCCCAATGTTTTTGTGCTCTTGCTAAACTGCGTAAAAATGGATACAACATGGCATGCAGTCAGTGTCTTTTAATACATTACATACATTGTTACAACACAATTGTAATATTACCTAAGCAGCATACATTTAAGCATGTTTTTCATAAAACACCATTGTGATCAGATTTATTCACACCCGTAAAATCACTATTTAGTGAATCTTCCTGTGACTTTGATGAGACTAAAAGGACACTTACCTATAGTCCTTTCTGATGTTCAGGTGCTGGGAGTTTGACAAGCCTGCATTGCTTTGTTTTTTTAATTTCCTTTTTGCTTCTAAAGTCTAGATTCCAGATTCATTCATCAAACACAGCCAGTGCAGTTCTACAGTCCTGGAGACATATTGCAATGATCCAGAGAGTCCCACACTTTCTTTATTAACTCTAATGGCTGCCCTCAGGTTTCACTGAACACTTGCATTTATGTGTTATCTTTTTTTTGCAATTTATCAAGGGTATTAAAACTTGTGCTAGCCACTGTGCAGTATATACTAAAAAATTTACACAACCAGCTCAAGTAGAAACAAGTAAGTACAGCGGATTGTGGTCTTGAGCTCCATAATACATTGATCACTGTTAAAATAAATTCACTGCTTCTTCACCCAGCAGATGCTTAGGAAGTTTATTCCTGTTTTTGACCACCCTTTCTTTGGCCCATGGCCCAGATTCAGTCTAGCTGAGTCTTAACTGTGAATAACAGAATTTAGCAAGTATTATATTCCTCATAAATTTGTGACTGTTCAACTTTTTACAGTACAAGTAACAAAAATACACATGTGTATGCTATATGAACACATGTGCTCATGCATACACACATTCACCAAGAACACATACCCTAAAAACATTGAATTTTACCCTGAATATGAATCCTCTTACACCATTCCTTCACCACACAGTCACCAATAGTAAGCAATTACTCGAAGATATTACTGCACAAATGTACCAGTATGATTAATGACTTGGTTTAAAGACAGTATACCAGCAAGGCAGGCACCAGTAATCTCATTTGACTGAAATCCATCCCTTCGCATTGCTTGGTTATGAGTTAAGCAAAGAAGAAAGGAAATCTCAGAGGGCAGACTCAGTTCAAGGGAGATAATTTAAGGGAAAGGGAGACAGACCGTTACTGAGAAACACAGCATGAATTAAGTGAGATTAGAGCTGTTGTTAACTTTCAGATAATGAACTTGAACTATCGGAGAAACATAAAGCAGAACGAAGTGGTACAGGTTTGAACAGTTCCCTGTATACTGGAGCAAATTACTTTATACTGTGTTTTTCTTTTTTATTTTATTTTACTTTTTTACTTTTAAAATGACTAACCCTCTCTGTCAGTCTTGTTTCCAGATAAACCAACAGATAACACAAAGATAAAACAATGTTTTAAAAGCACTTTCCATGGACAAGTCACTCCCCTCATTAAACAAAGATTAAAGGATTTTAATTAAAATAAACTTTTACAAGGAGTGCAACTCCTGCTTTTGGCCAGAGAGCAACAATGCACCAGATGCTGCTTTGACTGGCACAGCTTCACATATATAGGAACCTATTAACCTGACAAGATTGATGTTTTTGTCAAAATCAATATTTTGTGGATCGAGTAGCAGCATGTAGTACTTACTGTAAAGGACAAAAATAAGGAAAAAAAACTAACACGGGCAGTATTTCTCCTCCAGAGTGTGAAATGTTGCCAATGTCATTTTCTGCTTGGCTTAGCACCGAGTTGCCCTGAGTTAAACAAGAAAATATAGTTATTAATGCTAACAAGGACATACTGGCCATTAGAGTGTCTAAGATTTTAGAGGCATCTGTTCTCAAGAGTTATGACTAATTTTATAAACTGAATCAGTTTATTTTCACACTTCAGTTCAATTACAGTTCGGCACATTTTTTTTAATTAGCAGTAATTTACAGTAATCCTTATTTTTCAAGTGCTTTACACCTCTGAAGATTGCCTTTAATTTCAACCCCTGTCTGTGTTTACCCACCGACTCCAGCTTCACACCGGCTTATTAGATTTGTGTCATCTATGAAGCGATGTGCGCTAATGCAGCAGTGGATTAGAGCTCTTGATCATTTTCACCTAAAATGATGAAGAGCTCTAATCCACTGGGGTTTGTTTACCCCATTGTTTACCCCATTACTTCATGTCATCCTCTTCTTCAAATACTACAGACTCATGATGACATGACCTCCCACCCATAAAAACATACAAAAAATGGATTTCAATTAGATTTACAGTAGCAGTCAAGTTTGGACACACCTTATTATGATAATGGGAAACATGCATTCAAAGGCATTTTGATCTGAAGATTTATGCTTAAATTGGTTGAAATTTGTTTCTTAGACAAATGTAAATAGTGAAGTTGATGCCTATGCATGAGTTTCCTCTCCAAAATGGTTTTTTTATATTTAAAAAATATTTTTTGGCTACTTTGAAGAATCTAAAGTATAAGATAGTTTGGATTTGTTTAATACTTTTTGGTCACTGCATAATTCCATTTGTGTTTCATATTTTTGTCTTTACTATTATTCTAAAATGTATATAAAGTAAAAATAAAGAAAAAGTGAGTAGTAGTGTCCAAATGTTTGACTGGTACTGCATATGGTTATTTTTAAATAAGTAATAACAAATCTACAAGTTAAAAAAATAACACCTTTGAAATATTTTTGTAATAACCCCAGAATGGAGCAGCAAGCAAAGCAAAGTAGAACAAGTAAAAGAAGGCCACATGAAAGCTTGGCACGTTCAATTTTTAACTTTTTTTTTTTTTTGAGTTGGTGAGCCAGTGAGCTAAGCTACATCCTGTCCATTCCTTCACAGGAAGCTGTACCAACTGTTTGACTTCCCCCCGGCTCTTCCCTGCAGGCCTCCCACACGAGCCTCCGTTTGACGCTGTCCAGCTCAACAGGCTTGGCTCACCTGGCACCTCGGCAGCTTTTTGTGTCACATGTTTGGCTGCCATGTCGGCCGGTATTGAAAAAAAAACAACAACACCTGCCTGACAGAGAGAGGAGAGGCTGCACTGAGCAGATGGAACTGGGCCCGGCTACTGAATCACTGCCAGACTGCGGGACTGCTAAAAGAGACCATTACATGGCTGTGAAACATGAAAGCAGTTTGTCTGGGGAGGACAGCAGAGGCATCTGTAATCAAGAGAGCCTGTGAGGGATTCAGTGTACAACACAGTATTCTCTTAGGCACCTGCCTAGCAAAAAAAAAAATACAGTGTCATTTTGGGATTATAGTACCATTTTAAATTTGGTGGCTCAATTGTTATGCTAATGACAGGGATATCAGTGCCCGCTCGGCTCAAAGGATCAGAGATTATCACTATTTTCCGTGTGTGAAGCTGTTTCACTGAGCTCCCATGGAGAGAATGACTGTCCACAGCAGATACAGATTTCTTTCTTACTGGTGTGGGGGCTATGTCACAGTCCAGTCCACGATAATGTAGTAGAAATATGTATTTCTATAGTGGTAATGATGCCCTCCTGTAAAGTCTTTGTTTACGTCTTGACAAGGCATTGAACCAAAAGTCCTCAAATATCAGGTTGGATGCATTGGTCACAATGTACCTCAATAAATACTTTGGAAAAACAACAGAAATAACAACAACACAGAAATAAATCTGTATGTCATTTCTCCCTGTTGGAAATGCATGCAAAGGACCATATCCTTCTTAATCTAGCTCCTAATCACAAGATATAATAATGGGATGAGAACATCTCCATGTGCTCTGCATGCCTGTCCAAAACTTTGTACGCCTAATTTAAGTGAGTGTATAATTAGCAGTGATTACAGTCAAGAACAAAATGGGGGTGTCGGAACATGTGCATCTCTCATGGAGTAGCAGTGTGTCCTCCTCACAGGTGCTCACAATCTTGTTTTGTCTGTATATAAACTGTACTAGGTCCTAGGAGATGCTGGCACCATAGAGCAGTTAACTCACAGTCAATGTTTAACTCCCTGGCTGGTTGTATCTCACTGTCCGCAAAATCATCTCTCACAGATGGCATTCCTGCGCAATGCATTTGACTGCTCCTGCTGGACAGTGTCCCGCACAGGCAGCTCATTGAGATTCAGGGCAGCGGGAGAGTCAGGTGGCTTGAGAGGGCCATCCGTCCCTCAGTAACCCTCAATCTCAGCCTGCATTCTGCGGTGGCACCAGCGCGGCTGTAATCTCAGGCCTGCCCGCTTTGACAGAACGCACTCCTGGAGAAGCGAGGTGCGTTTACGAAGCAGCAGGGACCCACCCACGGAGAACCAGCCGATGCTGAGAGAGATGCATGCCTGACTCTTAAGGAAGTCACTCGGGCCTGTCGAGAAGCGGTCTGAGTTTATGCCTCTGCGTAGTTCCGTGGAGGGCCTGTGATAGCTTAAAATTCAGTCTTTGTCTCATCAGGCTAACAAGGTCCCCAGCAGAGGGCGATATTTAGCCTCTCAAAAACTATATGCATGACCATGATCTATTTGTTGCCAAATTATGAAGGTAATAAATCTAAACTGCTCTACATGGGATCCTAAACCTGTGGTCTTTTTCACCTTGAAAAGTGTTACCCAGTGTTTAACACCTGCAGATCAGGTGAACGGAGAGAATGCTTTTCCATGGGGTTTAAACCCCTGCCTGAAAATAAGGTACTAATTCTAATAATACAGATAAATACTGAGTGGCATTAAATTATCACATTACCAATACTGATGGGACTGTGTACATCAGTAATTTAGTACAATAATAGTTGTATATTAGTATGTAGTACAATAATATCATACAGAAGATTTATTAATTTATCCCACATTTATGCAATTACATATAGCTAAGCTGAACCTGTGCAAAACACATTAAACATTTTTAATTTGCTGTGCTTCATCATTCTATGGGAATGTAATGTAATGCACACTGTGATATGCTATTTTAAGTGACATTCACAACGCTGTTGTTGCTGCTTTCTGCATCCTTTAGTTGCACTCCAAAGTGTGAAACTGCAATTCGTGCAAGCCGGCTTGTTTGCGTTAACTGTGTGGTTCATTCCCTTGTAGCACACAAAGGACCTTGAGTACAAATTGGAAGAGGCTCCAGCGTCTGCCGGCCCCTTCACCTCTCTGACCACTAATTTGTCTTCTCCCATTCCTGTCTGCCCTCCCAGCCGGTGTCCTGTGCACCCCCTCTTTCCCCGTGTCTTTGCGCCCCGTCCCGGTGAGGGCTGCCCCCTGCCCTGCTTACGGACTGCTCCGGTCAGGTCTCTCCGCTGCCCCCATGTGAGTGTCAGGCCTTGGCTTGGGTCCCTTGAGCCCAGCAGAGAGCGCTGAGGCTTTTCAAGCCTCTCAGATCCTTCTCCCTTTTTCTCTTTTTGATATGCCAGGCTCTGGCTGGACGCTCCACCCGGGCGTCTGCCCATCAGTGCAAGCGCAGAATCTCCAACAGGGGAGGCTGGTACCCCTAGAAGCTGAGGAGGCCCTGTATGTGTGTGTGTGTGTGTGTGTGTGTGTGTGTGTGTGTGTGTGTGTGTGCGTGCGCATGCAAATCCTTATGTGTGCCCATGGCACGATCTACATACAGCTGCTGGCTACAGTTAATGTCTGTGAGTACAGGAATATGTCCATATGATGCCAGTTGCATGTTTCTTACACAGGCATGTGTAACAGCTGGCTCATGTTATCAAGTACAGTTTAGTCAAAAACAATGATATAGAATGACATTATTTGGTTGGGCAATTTTATATGTGTGTAGGGGTATTGTGAAAATATACAGTAACTCAGTAAAATGATTCAGTTGTCTATTTCCAGAGAAGATGGGCCTAAACTAATAACCATGGTGAAGCGGAAATTACAAATTGATAAAGTGGATAACTTCTGAAAAGAAGTGTACAAGTTGTATCATGCAAAATCGTAAAACTGTTTTCTTGTATCAGAGATACTGCAGTTGCTAATAATGCTATTTAATGAAACCTAGTGAACCACTGACTTTAAACATTTAGGAAGGCAGCTAATTATACAGCTAGAGCAATAATGATCAATTTCGTGTGTGATGAGCAAAATTGCTATTGAAATTGCTATTGAAAATAGCTTGAAATATCTGTCATGTATCCATTAATGCTGTCTTTTGTTATTTCTTTCTGCACAGGTATTTATTGGGCCACTTTTGCATTCAGCTTTAATGATTTGGCAGTGTTGAGGGTTAGATTTAAGTTCTCCAAATTTCATTTTAATGATGCTGTCATATTTTTGATACACTGTTTGAAAGCAGTTAGATGACATTGATCTAGGTGTCTCAAAACATTATCATCTGTGTTATAAGTTATGAGTTCCCCTCAGAAGCCAAACCATTTATTAATTATAAAGAAGATATCAATAATAATTCATTTTTAAAAATGCATTTTCCTTTTTTATTTGTTATTTTCTCGCTGACTCTCTATTAACTTTCCTCTGCATGTCAACACATATAGCAAAATTCTTTAAATTCACACTCGGTGAAGTGTGGGCCAACTTTTTTGTTCACCTGAGTAAGGGTAGCAGGTAACAAAAAAGGCATTATCCTGATTACAATATTGATATTCAACATTATAGTGAATGAATGCTTAAACTATGTGTACACTTTAGCTATATAAATGGTGGCCAGGCATATTTAACATGATGATGTAAACTGGTTCATTATCACATAGACATCTGATACTGTGTTAAGTTTTGTGTCTGCCTGTATTTAATGTATAATTTAATTTATTGTGTTTTTATATTGTGTTATTTTTCCCTGTAGGATGACATAGCCTTCAATAGTTTCAACACCGTTCACATGCTGAGCTATTCTGCAGTCTGCGGTGTAATTGTTGTTTGCTCACTATTTGCACTTTTGTACGTCGCTTTGGATAAAAGCGTCTGCCAAATAAATAAATGTAAATGTAAATGTAAATTGTTCACCTGTTTTGTGTCTGAGTCAATCCTCTCCCTTCCCTTTGATGGGCCCTTAACTTCCCCAGCTTTAACCACACGTCCACACTCTTTCCTAAACCCCAGACTCACTCCATGTAATTAAGCTTTCATTGTATCCTGGCAGGCTCTCCTAAGGCTCGAGATTGGCTTGCGATTTCCCTCACCCCCCTCTGTGACACACAGCCCTGTCCCCGTGGTGCTCCAACAGGCCTCTACAGTGACCACATGCTGGAGCGGGGCAATCCCCACGCGCCTATAACACAAGCATTTAGGGAGGGCTTTAATAAGATTACCCCCGCAAGAAAATCAGATGCCCGTGAAAGAGAAAACTATTTACCTTTCACCCTGTTCACTGCAGAGAGCCGGCTATTGCCTTTATCTCACCTGTTTGTTCTCCCATTAGCCCTGTCCCAGGGTGGCAATAGAGGCTTGCTGTATGTCTCAACTTTGCATCTGATCGTTAAAAGAAGGTTCTGGACTTTCCACCCTACCGCACTGACAGAGATAAATGCCCTGGCAGCAAGACTCCTGAGACTGTTTCTGATTGGATGTCACTTGCCAAGTCCACATGGTTCTGAAATCATTTGTTATACTACGGTAATAAAAGTATATTGACAATATTTTCAAATCCCAAGGTGATCTTTGAAAATATGTACATAGGAAAAAACTAATTAGAAACATGGTTGAAAGTTTTTGTAAGGTTGAATGCCATGAATCATTCCGAGTGAGTTTGTGTACTTGTTTTTTTTTAATAACCTGTAAATAACAGCAAAGCAAAATAGAAAGGGAAAATGAAATCATCAGTGTACAAAATAGCAACTCATCTGAAATTGTGATTCTAATTTCTAAAAGTCATAACCTCAGTTTTGCAGCTTTGCAATAAGTCCTGTTCACTAAATGTTTAAAATTGGTTTGGAGGCACTTGCAAATAAACCACATGATGTGGTCAAAAAAAAAAAAAAAAAAAAAAAAGAAAACATCCACAAGGAACAACTAGCATTTTGGATCTGAGCTGTGTGGGGTGACATTATCATCTCAGCAACAGTTTTAAATGAGATGAAAATGAGTTTCTCTCTGCTTTATTCTGCCCCTAAGACCTCTCAGCCTACGTTTAAAGCAACTACCGACAGTGAGGAGCCCACACGACGCCCACCTTCTCTGATTGGCTTGGCAAAAATATCACTGTCTTAAACTTTATGAACTCTGTAATTTTGTTGCTAAACTTCACTGATTTGCCATTACTGTCGGTCTAGCTGCTGCTCGGCTCTATCACTGTGAGTCAGTGTTCATTCTATTGAAATGAGCCCTTAGTTCACTTATATCTAAATGCGGCCATCTTGGGAAGCATTGAGGCTAATCCTAGGTGTGACCGTGGCCAGCGGGACTCCCACAGCTCAACTGCAGGTCTGCTGTAGTAGTGACCGTGTCCAAAAGGTGCTTTTCCTCTGCATTTTACACCCATAAAACATATACATCACCTACTGTTAGCAAATCCCTTTTTTTCCCACCATATGATTATATTTGGAACTAGCATGGGAAAAAATCCATATTTACATGGAATAAATGAAATACTTTTGTTGTGTGTTACTGTGACAGCCTGAAGAAAGAGACAGCCAAACAGAGAGCAGTGCTGATTGTTAACTGATGCTGTGAGACCCTGTTCAATGTTATTTTTCACCAAGTCAGGTTTTTAAGTGAGATTTAGAGTGGGATGTGTTTTGTTCCCTCTCCAATGCAGAAACACAGTTGTTAGCGATTCAAGCACTGTTCCTTACTACGCTTACTGCAGATACTTCCAGTGCATGATCCCTGAGAATGTGAACTGCAGTTTAATTGATTTTGGAGGCATAAAAAATGGCTTGTTTTTCTCTGTGCATTTTTGAGAACTTGTTGAGAAAAGTTTTTTTTGAGCTGCTCATTATGAAAAGCTATGTGCAGATTTCTTTCTCTTTTGTTGCTCTGGTTCAAAATGTGTGTTTTGTACATAGACAACTGACTTCAGTCCTGCAAACAGGTTTAATGAACAAACACCTTTATTACTAATTCATTTAATGACTGAACAGCTGCCTCAATAAAACAGGTGATAACAGCACTTTTTAAATTTGTTTTCAATATAATAAATTAAGGTTGGTTTATGACCATGCATTATTTATTTGTTTACTTGTTTTTATTCATTAATTTATTTATTTGGCAAACAATTTTATCAAGAGGGACTTGCAAGGCCATCATTACAAGACAAATATAATTCTGATCACAGAATCACCAAGGACAGCACAGAAAATGGTTTCAGCATAGAAAAACTGTTTTCAAAACAGTGATGCAGCATTCACCTGAAAAGTAATAACACAGAGAACTTAATGTTTAGGAACAAACATAATGCTGAACACTTATGGGTAAGAACGACATACCTACATTTCAATAATATGTATAATAATAACCTACATGTGCAAAATTACCTTATGTCATAATGATATCTATATGATATCAATACATTGGAAACAGCCATTGGAATGCTGGGTATCAATGACCATGGTCTCCACACACTTTGGTGTGCATCACCTGACTGTGTTACATCTGAGTACGCGATAAGTAAAATACTGGTGAGAGATGGGATAGAGCCTGGCTGACCTATTTACTCCTTTATGCCTAACAGAAGAAAGCCAGTTTACTACATTATTATGGGCTCCTGGTCATTGTTGGCTGATGACATGGCTGGGATCGAACCTGAGCCATAGGGCTCAACACTGCGCTGTAAACCGCAAGTGCCAAATTAGCTATCCGGGAGCCTAAAATGAATTCAAATTATAACTGAATAAATCAGTCTGAGGGAAAGGGGACAGTGAACGTGTTGCTGTGGGGAAATCAGCTACTGGTATGAGGAAGACAAAATGTCGACCACTATTTCTGAATGACAGTTATGAAGTTATGAGCTATAGTGAAGGAACAACAACCACAGTACCACAGAAATCCCTGATTACCCCTGATAATTAAGAAAATGATCTCTGTGGGAACACATCTTTTCACATGGAAAACATACTCCAATCTTAGACTTTTACAGGTACAACCTACAAAGGTGGACATAGGCAAAGCCTTATGCAAAGAATAAAATTTGACTTTCATTGAAAAAGCAGAGTGCTGAGAACAGCACCCAAATTGTTACAGATAAGAGTAGGATAAGAATAAATGCTGTTGTAAGATTTAAAAAGTGGGCCCCCAATTACACAAATCAGTCTCTTGCAGAGGGAATTTTTGCTGCAAGGAATGAATTTCATTTGACAGAAAATTTACAGCTACCAAGCACCTTGAGGTCAAACTGCAATGTCAGAATATGCTTGATTCCAATGTAATCTCATTTAACAGCATACATTGAATTTGGGAGACAACAGGCTGGTACATGCAAGCATGGACTTTTTGTTCTATTATCAATGCTCTTGATTTACAGGGGGTTACCCAAGTAAACTTGAATAATGTTTTTGAATTTTTGATTTATATTTGTAATTTTGGCTTTTTTCACTGATTTACTGCCACAAACAGGACTTTACGCAATTGGCACATTTGACCCGTGTTGTATAATCCGCTGGGCTCCTGCTGGTGTGTCAGCATGATTGGATTCCTCATACTCTCTGTCCATTCCTAGTAAGCACTCTGGCAGTTTCAACAGATCTCACCGGCCTGACATTGACGCTGACCTTTCTCTGATACACACCTCATCTGTACAGGCTCACTTCCCCCTAATCTGATCTCTGTTATTCCTGTTTAGGCTTACAGATGATACAGTGCAGGTGACAGGTGTCTGTGTGTTTTAGGGATTTAAGGATTTTTTTAACACAGTATGTGGGGACTCAGAGTCACCACGTGCATTACATTATGAAATATCTTCCAGACCAAATGTGCGTTCACCAGCTTGCATTTATAAGTATATGTGTTATAAATACGGAATATTTAAGAAAATAAATCCTTGCAGTGCCAGTTAATGTCATCTTAGGAAAAGCTGCGTAGTGGTCTACAGGAAGCTAAATATCTCATAGGAACATGCACAAAATGATTTTGCTATGTATTTCATTATTTCAAGTTATTTTGATAAGTTGAATGGTACTGTTATGTGCATGTATTTTTCCGGAGAAATCCAGCTGATGGAGAGCTTCTCTGTTCCCTGTCAGGGCCCTCCCAGGCCTCTCTCTATCCAGGGAGGCTGTTTGTGATAGTCCAGCTGGACACAGGATCTGACCTTGCTTTTATTCAAAAAGAAAGCAATGCAGCAATACACAGAATGCATGGCCAGACTCTTAAAGGGTTACATTACCCATGCTACATGTTATTGGAATCAATATTCATGTAAGCAATGGAAGTTCATACGTTTCATTCAAACAAAGAAAGCATTATTCAAAGGACAATGAATGCAGTGCCTTTACAAATAAGACATTATCTTGTTATAAAACAAGAACTGTATGGAGGCATAATGGCTTATGTGATTTAAAAGAGCAATAACTACTTTGGAGACAACCTTTTTTCCCAACATAATGATATCCCATTATTGTCCTGAAAAAAATAAGGACATTAATTAATTAATTAAATCCCAACTAAACTGAATGCAAAACATTAACATAGATTTTTATGTGTTGTGATGAACTGTCCTTGTTTACTGCATTTGTGCACCTAGATCCATCTCTTCACTTTATATTTACATTTACATTTATTCATTTGGCAGATGCTTTTATCCAAAGCAACTTACAAGTGAGGCAGAGAACAACACAAGTGAAAGCTATACATTGACTCACAATATTAGAAGTACTGCATGACCAAGTTTCAAATGTTGGCCAGACAAGTTACATGCTAGCTGGTTGAGACATCACGCTGTCAACTACGTTACTGGAGCCATTGACAGGATGGGGGCTTTAATCACCTGTTGTTCCCAGTGTCAACAGACTGCAGACAGAAAATCAGCCATAAAACCACCAAGAAAGTGAACCTCCAGGACCAGAAGTGGACACCACTGGTCAAGCAGGAAAGTGAACTGTGGGAGACTTCCCATTCATTACTTCCATCCCAGAAAATGTCCCTAACACTGTTTGATCTGATCTTTTTCCAGTCGATCTGGCGCGTGAATTCAGGTGAGTCTAATTATGCTGCTCATTTCTCTGTTCTTCCTTGCGGCCTCTTAGCACAACCAGGCAGCAGGAGCCAGCCCAAATAGCTACACTTATGCTCCGTGACTTAGATATCAAGATAAATGAGAGCATAATAAGGCCAGCACTAACAAATGGCCATTAGTTAGAATATGGAAATGCCATCTGGCAGGCTGACAAGCCCTTCACACAATTACTGGCTTTATTCCAGGACAAGGTAATTATTTTACCCAGAATACAGGTTCTTCTGAGTACGGTAGGCAAAAAAACAAAAGATTTCTAAGATTTTGAAAACAATATTTCATTAAGGGCAAAGCTTTGAAAGATTGAGCTTCTTTTGAACTTTAAATACAATTTAGCTTTGAAAAAAGCTATTTCACGGAGGTCCAACTTCTATGCCGAATCCTAGATTCTAAGTTCTAAGTGCATTCAGTTTAGTGTTTAGCATGCATCACATAGAAAAATGAAAGTATAACATAGACTGACAATCTTTTTTCTACACATGTTCAGCTCCAATGAGTTGAATAAGTAATCAGTGTAGGGTTTTATATTTGTTACATAAGTTATAAAAACACACCTGAAAATATAAAACAGAGACAAAGCTAAAAAGACATTTGAAATAAAACAGCTGTTCAAGCGTTGGAGAAAGATTGTGGAGGAGGGACAAGGTGATAGCTTTGAACAGTGGAGGGATCAAGGGTGTGTATGTTTGACTTTTTTCCATAATAGGTTTGATGTGAGCCTGTTTGCTGCAGCAGTCAGCAGGAGAACAGCCAGAAGTGAGGGAGTTATTATGGGGGTGTGTGTGTGTGTGTGGGGTGGGGGATGTGGGGGGGCACATGGATGAGAATGGGGAGAGGGAGCGGAGTAAACAGAGAGAGGGGTCAGAGGGCAGGAAGCTTGTCTGTGAGCCTTTTATGCAGTGGAGTGAAGGTGTGCTGGAAGGGATGAACAGACGAGGATCTGCAGACATCAACAATCTGGTCTTCCAATAGCGCTGCAAAGTGACCTCCTGTAATTTTAACAGAGCTTACAAATGTTATAATGATATCATTTTTATGATATGTTTACATTAAGTATATATTAAGTATATTATGTCAAGTATTGATGGAAATATTACTCTTATTCAAAGTGCAGATATAAACCTTTAACCCTGGTCTTTACAAGTTGTATCATGGATACAGACACACACTAACATGCACACACACACATATATATTTATATACGCAATTTCCTTTTTCATTTCATTCTTACAGTCCTTTCATTTCTTGTTTCCATTATTCTGTCTTCGCCCTGTGTGTGCGTGTGTGTATATACATATAGAAAGTGTAGAATTATTATGTGTAACATATATTCAGCAGATATGATGATACAGAATAAAATGTGTGAACGCCACAGAGCTAATGCACTGATCTGACTTTTTCTGCACCTCAGTGAGAAACACAGCTGCACACAGCTCCTAAAAGCTAATGATATGCCCCCTGTCTGCGGGGACGGGGGGGGGGGCTGCCCTTGATGGGGGAGTGACACGGGATGACCTACATGCGTTCCGAGGCTGATGGAGATCATTTGCGCAGCAGCTCGAACCCGCATCGCGATGCGCGAGATAGCAGGGAGCCCCTCTCTCTCGGCAGGCGTCCGGACCGCAAAGCCGCGCGGCGTGTTGACACGTTTCCCCCCCTAACTGGCAGTTTCAGCATCGTCTCCGACCACAGCCCGCCGCACGCCGGGAGGATGCAGAGCGCAGCGCGAGACTGACACCTGGCTGCAGGTTCGAGCACAGGGTGTATCTCTCTCTCTCTCTCTCTCTCTCTCTCTCTCAGGCCAGGTGCTGGGTGGCACTGTCGTACTTCAGCTAAGCTATTAAAAAATAAAGTGTATCTGACAAAAACATGTGTCTAATTGATAAACAATGGACACGATGCCATATGTTACATTTCAAGTCTGCAGAGTAATATCCTACGGGCACAGAGTGTATCTCTCTCTCTCAGTCCAGGTACTGGGTGACACTGTAGTACTTCAGCTAAGCTAGTAAAAAATAAAGTGTATCTGACAAAAACGTGTCTGATAAATGATGTACCCATTGCTATATGTCACATTTCAAGGATTCAGAGTAAAATCCTACCGCCAAGTTTCAGTTGAATGGTGAACCACTTCCTGTTTGATTACTCAAATCGTTTCATGTCACGACAGCACTCATTTTTACAGAATTCACTCAGGGTGTTTGTTCTGCTATGCGTATTTTGCAAAAAAAAAAAAGGAAATCATGGCCTTCACACAGAAGGTGAGAAGAAGCCCAAACTTCAACTCAGTTCTATTTTCAGAAGGAATGGCACTTAATTATAATTTTGTGCATAAAGTGGGGTCTCAAATGAATAAAGAATTTTTTAAAACCCCCCTCTGTCATTATATACACCTAATAAAAGACTTTTCACTTTTTTATATTTATCACTCAGAAACAGTATTTAGTAAAATGTATAGTAGACTAATTTAGTGTTTAGAGTAGTGTACTGCAGGACTCCCAAAGCTAATGGCCTTTCAGTCATTATATTCATTAATGCTTCTCAGACCCATGATATTGAATGAGTGGAAAAAAATTAACTTACTTAATCATATGATTCCTTTACATGTGATTACTCACAAAATATCCATGCTTTGGAGATATAATTAGTCCTTTTGAATTAGAGTTCTTTTAAAAAAAATGCCGATTTCAAAAATGAATTCTTAACGAGGATCAGAGAGCTGTAGCAATGCATACTACTTTTTAACCTAGTACATTAGTCTGCTTCCTCATAACTTTGCCTAGCATTCAGTCCAAACTGTTTGAAAAATTAACGAGAATATATACGACCACTTGACCAATAAAAGTGATAGTGTCATTAGTAACTCACCACTTAACCTGTGCCAGTGATGTTTCATACAGGACAGCATCATTTTGAAGTTTTATGAAGACCCTATGCTAAAATTCACCTTCTCATTTTATAAGCTTGATTTTAGTTTTTAGTTATAATGAAACGGCATGTTTAGCAGGATGTCTGTTTCATAATACTGTGAAGTATCTGATCACTCTTTTAACCTGTCCATTCTTACAGTATTTCATGAGAGCATGCATTGTCATACTGCATTTACGTTTTTATTGATCATATGGTCCTACACATTCTGGGTAATTATTCAGACAGTTTGGATTGAATGTTAGGCAAGGTTATGCATAATCAGGTTTTAGAGTGATATACCCTTTTAAAATGGGTTGTAGTAGAATGTGAATGGTTCATGCTAGGTTATATTGTACAACATTCCCCTGGCCAGTCAGTTTCATTGCCAACTGCACACATACGTAGCGCTATATGAAATTAAATCAAATAAAATATTTCCAGTGACGTTTCTAGGTGTTCCAGTGATGCTCCCAGATTTTTTTATGTTTGCTCACTCTCTTTGTATTTCCTAACATAAGTATTACTTCCATTTACTGCAATAGGTTTTAAATGGGACTGGGCTTGGAAATGTTCATTTCAGGAGAGGGAGGAACAATCACATAAAAGAGTCAAAAAGTAGTATCACATGATATGATGGAACATTCAGCAAAATAAATACATCATTATAATAATTATGATTTCAGCTCAAATGTGCCAGGCTTCAGAAATGGCCTACTATTTCAGAATTGTTTAAACATACTCTATTTCATGTACTCATATTGTAATACCTTAACATTTTACGTTTTTCTCCAATTGCCCCAAGAAAATTGTCAATAGTGAAATATATGAAGAATCAAGACTAGCAGCAAAACGAGACTGTTTAGCTCCTTTAGTGCCACTTCAGAGGTGTGTATTCTGAAGTTTGAAACATATACCGTTAAACAGAAAAGCCTTAAACCACCTGTGCTGTATACTTATACTGAAGTTAAAGAGTGAACCATAAACTATGAAAAAATTTTGAAAGGGAGAAATGGATTTTCAGTCAATTTGGGTTTTTTATATGCATTAATTCAGATTGGTTGGTTTTCCCTCTTCTGTGGCAAGACAAACAGGATGTTGCTGTATGTACAACAGTAACACTCTCTGAAGTCTTCAGTCTAGTGTGTGTCTTAACCTCATCGCAGCTATGTGGATCTTCCTACTGCTCTTGAATGTATGGACCACGCACGGTAAATATTTGGTGGTTATTCTAACATTTAATATTGTTATTCTATTATTATTTTAAAAACCTTTTTTTTAAAATAATATAAAAAAAATTACATTACATTACTAAATGTGTTGAATTTGTATGTTGGTATATAAGTATTACATGAATGAATACATTGTATTGACACAAAGTATTTGTGCATGCAAATAAAAAATGTACTTGTTTATTGTCATTATATGACTATAATAATTGTTGTGATAGTTGGTAATACCACATCTATATAATAAGTAGTATTTAATGTTTTCCAGTGTTGGCAATTTCAGTTGTGTGCCATGCATATTAGTGACTTATTATTTATCATTATTAATGACTTAACATTTACCCTGTGGAGGTGATGTCTTATACAGTAGATGACTAGGTTGAAGTTTTATAGAGACCCCATGTGTAAATTCAGCTTCTCTTTTTGCAACATAGATTTTAGAGCGGGCCTTTTTGAATGTCATGGATGTGATTATTGTTTCTTTGCAAAAACATAAATACACAATGTATTTTGAATTTATAATGTCAATTACACAATTACAGAAAGATGTTGATTTTGGAGTTTTATGTTACAATTTACAGAATTTGTATGTTGCAATTGGTGGTTTATTTAGCCTACACATAGTCAGAACTCACCTTAAAAACAGACGCAAATAATGTATGATTTTTTGGCTGTATGATGGTTATTGCTATTTATTGTTAGTTATCATTTAATACATTTTTATATTTGCTCAGGAGCTTCCCTTACCAGGTGGAACTCAGCTTTCGCAATAGTATCCATTCATAACACCAAGTTTTCCAGGTTCCGTTGAGTCTGCAACAGCAGTGACCCATTTTACTTTTGACCCCGCAAAACCCAGCCTAGTTCTTTTACCACCTTCTTTACCGCCACCAGATTTGAATTCTCACCACAGAGAGTGCGCTCCCTCGCAAAACTATGCAACAGAAAAGCAGCCCCAACACCAATGCATGCTGCTGTACTATTCCTA
This sequence comes from Megalops atlanticus, assembly GCA_019176425.1. Taxonomy (NCBI): domain Eukaryota; kingdom Metazoa; phylum Chordata; class Actinopteri; order Elopiformes; family Megalopidae; genus Megalops; species Megalops atlanticus. The sequence continues at coordinate 31,668,462 of CM032882.1, forward strand.
ACTGTAGCGTAGCATAGTTTTATGTACAGTTCTCAGCTGCGGAAAACTTGCGTTTTGATTAAGGCAAATGGGCATTGTCAATGTGTCCTGTCAATGTGTCCTGTAAGAGTGAAATGCTAAAGAGAGCAAAAGGCTCATTGTGCCATAACAAATATTGTGCATATGTTTTCTGCTGTGCTGCGTATAGCAAGAATTTCAGCTGAATGCACAAAACTCAAGTTCCCCAGCAATGAATCAAAAATCATTTTCAAACATAAAACACAAATGTGGTTCCAGTGCAGCAGCCCTATAACCAGCAAGTCAATCCATAAGGGGATTATATACATAACATAAGCTCCCTTATTTAGTACCTGTTGATAACAGCCCTTTTCCATTTGCTAATACAATTCGTCAAGTAATTAAAATGGAAAACTGCAGCTGTTTTTCATTGAGCCAGAAGATGATCAATTTCTTCAGACTGGTGCATATGTTGGCAGTAACTCACACTGTGCAGAGAATTACTGTATCTTTGGGGAAAGTAAACCCAATACATGCCTGAGTTATGTTGAAATTCAGTAAGACACAGCATCACATCCAACCCAAGCACGCTGTGTTATGGTCATGGTTATGGTGTGCTTTCGACTGTTTTGATAAAATTTCATTTTGTTTGTGAGTTTCTGTGTAATTATTTTCTTTTGTAATAGTAGTAATATAATACTAATAGTATAGTTATTACAGTAGTAGCATTGGTACCATCATGAGTATTCACTGTGAAACAATCTGAAATCATCTCCCATTTCTTTATGACAGCCAAATACACTAACATTCTGCTGTAACCTTTATGAAGACTCACAGCAAGAGTAAACACATATTATATCAGACTGAATTTAAATGTTTATTTTTGACATCTGAAAAACTATGCTGTACTAAACACACTCATATCACTTTAGAAAATGAAAAATAAAAGAGTAGAGGAAGAAACAAAAAGCAAAGTCAGAGTCATTTGTTGAGCATGTTGATTTCTTCAACCACGAATGCCTAAACAATTTTCAATTTTACTGCCAGTACTGCCTAGGATGGCATTAAACCAGAACTATGCTATAATTTTGAGTAATACTGTGAAATTAATGAGCCTGCATCCTGCATACTTATACCTGGGCAATAACATGTAAAAAATATTAATACTTCATGCTGCTAATGCTTTACATAACATGTAATTTGACAATAAGTATGCATGCCTTACTCACAAAGGACACTGCATTTTAATTGAATCACTCCCCAAAACATATTCTACATAATCTCCTCTCTATAACTACCTGTTTCTGCCCCATGGTGTGAGGCAAAAGATGTTTAAACATTTTATTAGAATTGACAATGCCATGCAAATCAAACCATAATAGCACTTCAATACTTGCTTTAATACTTTTCAATTAATGTGCTTAATTGTCCAGATATATTAGATCCATGGCAATGACATTGTCATAAGTTACCACTCCCTGGTCCATTTCACAATAAGTCCACAAATCACTTTGTAGTTAAAAATTATAGCTGTTCATTTTTGTGTGTGGGATGAACTTGCTTGTAATTTTATTATTATGGAATCAAATTCTAAATCTAAAGCTTACAAGTAAGAGTCTTCATACTGATGGCAACATAAAGCTAAATATATAAATTTACTATAAACTTTACTGTTTATATGTAATCTGACCATTTTAGAAACAGGAAAATGTGATCTGACATAATGAAGTGCTTTGGCGGGGTAAGGGGGAGTTGTTATGATTCAAAAATTCAGACACTACTTTAAATATTTACAAAAAACTGAGAGGGAAGACAGATTTTTTTTAACGTCCATATTTTTTATGAAGCTATCAACATACAGGACACTGCAGATATTGCACTCTTGCAAGATCTTTATTTTTTCTGAATTCAAATACTTTGATTAAAGGGGTATTTTTTCACACTTGTGGAAATGACACACTGAAACTCATGGAGGGAGAATTTTTTGGTCTCATGCTGACCTTTTATAAAGCAAAATTTGGATCACAATCACCTTCTTCGGAGGTTAAGTTTTATTCAGGTGTTAGGTATGAATATATTAAGGCAGCCTGTGCTAACAGTGGACACAGGTTAGATGATTACCACATCCTTATAATATTAGGATGAGTGGATCCATGCAGTGCCTGTTCTGCAATGATGCCCAGGAGTAAGCAGTGCATGGAAAAGGGAAAAAAGTATTTTACAACTCTACCATTACCCTGAACAAACCTTTTTAACCTAACCTGATTAACATTTTGAAGCTTCTTCAGTCAGGAGTATTTGATGTTGTGGTCTCATATGCTGTGGTCTCATGTGCTTGCTAAAAATATTCTGAAGTGGGACCAATTTCTCAGTGTAAGGCATGTTGGCCAACGAATGCTGTGGGGTTTCAGTCAATCTGAGGTCTTTATTTCACCTGGGCAGAGAGCTCCAAAGGAGAGAAGACTGGTAACTAAATGATGAAATAACAAAAATCTCTGAACACGTTCAGGCAATGGCCAAACAGCCAGTGTCTTTGATGTAAGGAGTTAAAGGACTTAAAGGAGTTAAAGATTCTGCAATGTGCCTGACTTAATTTTGAACACGCTGTAAGATACTTGAAAAGATGAACAACGATAGAAAAGAAGAAATTCAGCACAAAATGCTGATTTTTGCAAGATTTCAGAGATGAGCAACAGGGAGGCTTTGAAAGTTATTTTCACTAGCTCAGGGTCCTTGGTGACAATCTCTATATTTCTTGTATTAGGCAAAGCCTTGAGGTCACTGCCATGAAAATATTTTGCTTTTTTCACAGGTAGTGAGTGAAAGAGCATAAACTCAATATTATAAAGACAATTGTCATGTACTCTACATATATGCATGCACTCTTCAGCATTCAGTATGCAGAAACTGGTTTACGCTCAACAGTAAACCACTTTCAGAGTAACTATAAGCATATGTTCTTTTCAGAAATCAGTATGTGTAAACTGGTTATGCATAACAGTGAGGGTGGAGGATGCCAGGGAGAAAAGCTGAAAGAAAGAAAATTCATTGCTGCCAGGTTAAAATGAAACACAGGACCATGTTGTTGGAAGTTCCTACTAGATCTTTACAAGTTAGAAGTAAATAGGGAGGGAGGGATACCAACAGCGATGGGTTTGAATGAACAGGAAGCAGCAATAGTGGTGGTAGTAAGTGTAGGTTCAAAATGAGAGTGAAGGGAAATGTAGCACATTAGTGCCAGACATGCCACAAGCTGAAGCTAGTTTTTCAGGTGTACTATGGATTTTTAGAGTTTTTAGAGTCTTGGAAAACTTGAACAATGTGATAGCTGAGAATAAAAAACTGATACTTGAAAATAAATACTTGGAAAACTGAATGAACAATGTGGCTTTGTACTGACAAGAGAGCATGATTGATTGCAATTTTTGTTGCTGAATAAAACTCCATACTTGATGTGCTCAGATGTCCAAAATCTGTCATCTTCAAATACCAAAATGGAAAAAAATAAAATCTGACTTCTGAAAGTAAATGAAAAACACAAACTAAATATGGTTATTCTTGCCCTTCACATAATATCCGGGTAGCATAGTGTCTTAGAATGACCATGCTAGTGCACTTTTTAAATTAATTAAATAATTCCTGTGGGTGGGGGGCTGTGGCTTAACAGGAATCGAGAAAGAAGACTTATCATAATATCTGCATCTATAAGGCAGTCATGAAGGTTCACATCTCAGCCTTACTCTCTGAGAAGACGCACATTTCTGCAGAAGATGTGGTTAACCATGTTCCACTGCAAGAGATGTTATCAACGTCAGTTTCCATCAACTGTATTGAAATAGGCCATTACGCATTTCCCATCTTGGTTTATTAAAAGTTTTTTTAACTTTTGAGAAAAAATATCATGATCCAATATTGTGTTTGCTTTCTGAATATTACATAACAAATTAATTTTTCAGTTGGTGGTCATATTGGTTTCTAAACTTCATATAAGTTACAGTTCTCTTCTGGCTGTCTTTCTGTATTAATCTGGCAAACTTAGGAGGGTTATCCTGATGTCTCAGGACCTGATTTAGTTATCCTGCAAAATGGTTTAACTGTCAATGAAACATGATATGTGTTAGGTCTAAAGACACAGCTGCCGCCAATTGTTTAACCAGCATGAGGACTGAATTGAGCTCTTGCTAGTTGCAGTTAGTGTGTGGTTTACTACACACAAGTAACACTGTACCAGTGTCTCAGAAATAATAAATGCATCTCAAACATACACAAATATTCTTCCTTTGGTCATTGAGAGAGATATATAGTCATAATGATGTATTCAGAATTCAGAATGATATATTCATTGACTCAAGCGTACATGGTCATCAGGGCTTAGAGGAAACCTACTCTCCCCCTCCTACAGTGCTTCACACTTCGGCTCACAGCTGCTATCATTTATAACGTTAACATAGATTCGCCTGGCTGCGCCATAAACACTGGCTCTGTTTCATAATTGGGCTTGTGGCCTTCTTAATCCCTTTTTAGAAACTTGTCTGGAGTCTTAACAATATATACATCCAGGCAGGGATGAGTTGGGGGTATGGGCAACTTGGTACACCAACTATGTTATCCCAAATTTTTACACAGGATCTGCGGTCTCTCACTAGTTCATTTTTTTATGTGAAAGTTGTGACTCAATCTTTTTTGCATTGTTTGTAAAAAGCAGAAACAGCTCCTTGCATATTTTGAGGAGTGTTTGTTTTTGGACAGAAGTGGAAAAAAAGTTTCAGGTTAACTGGGATAAACAGAAGCCCTCAGTGGCATTATTTCTGAGGAATGACATAATTTTTCTGTCACAGCATTGCCTATGCATAACAGCCCTCACCGCTGTGAAAAACAATACGTAATAAAAATAAATGTGGTCCACCCTTGATCTGCCGCTGGTGGCTATGGTCAGCCTGTGGTGTTGAAGGTCAGCATGCAGACTGTATGGGGGTAGACCATTACACCGTTTAGTAAAGAAGGGCATCCCATGTTACACTACATGTCAGTTCAAAACCATAGCAAGGCAACCATGCGACTGTGGATAGTTGAACCAGCAACCTTTCGGTTATGAGTCCTGCTCCTTAACCACTATGCTACCCCAAACCCCCTCTCTTATTTGTGTGCAGAACAGAAGCTGCGCCTGCAGGGTGGGGATGGTCCGTGTCGGGGCCGGGTGGAGGTCTTCTACAACGGCACCTGGGGCTTCGTCTGCAACCACAAGTGGCAGGCCCAGAACGGGCAGGTGGTCTGCCGGAGCCTGGGCTGCGGCCACTACAACAGCACCGAGCCCGTCAGCCACTATCGCTACCCCGACGCCCCCAGCAAGGCCTGGATGGATGAGGTCACCTGCACGGGGACCGAGAGCCACCTGTGGGACTGCCCCTTCCCCGGCTGGGGCATCAACAACTGCGCCGGCACGTACCATCATGTCAACATCGAGTGCACAGGTAGGTAGCCTCGCTCCCGGGGCTTTGGGTAGCCCCTCACACCGTGTTTAATTATGCTACATTACATAGTCATTTATCAGATGCTCTTATCCGAAGCAATTCACATAACTTACAGTTTTATCCATTTAGACAGCTGGATATTTACTGAGGCAAATGTGGGTCAAACACCTTGTCCAAGGGTACAGCAGCAGTGCCCCAATGGAGAATCAAACCAGCAACCTTTCGGTTACAAACCCTTCTCCTTTCCACTACACCACACTGCCGCACTCTTATGGTTTAATTATTCTTCATTATGTGTTCATCTGGCAATACATGGCATTGCAGTTCTCATTTCACATTATTTTATTATTAAAAATACCTATATGTGCATCGTTTTGCGTGTATCTGTTTCCCTTGAGCAGAGTGTACAATTGACCCAGACAAAGCATATGATTAACATCAACTATTTTTTATCAAATTTGTAAATGCATCCTTCTGAACCTGTATAGTGATAGTGTTTTTTTCATGTCAATTTCATGACAAAAACAAGAAACTATTAACAATCAGGTGGGAGTGTAATCAGGCATGTGAAGAAAGAAGTGGCATGTTTCAGGTGACCTACCTGTATGCATTGTTTGTTCCACATTATGCCATTTACATGGAATTTACATTGCACTGTCTGTGTGCACCAGGTAGCATTTTCCACAATTGAGAATAATTAACATATTAGCAAAAACAGCACCTCTTAAATACACCAATCTATTCACAAAAATAGCAACATATCATTTGTGAACAAAAATGGTAATCATAAGCCAATCAGTGTGCAGTGTTATAAGGAATTTACAATATATAAAATGCAATTTGGTGTGTATATAGTGTGGGCCCAACCTCAGCAGTGCCCGTTTCAAGAAAAAAAGAAACCATCAAAACCATCATCAATGTGGATGCCAGAAGCAAAATAAAAAATTCACTTTGATTTTTACAGATCCTGTGAAGGGTTGTGATCAAAAAAAGAGCACACTTTGCTGTGCATGAGAAACTTGTGAGCACAAGAAAAACTAGTATTGCATGAGTACACAAAACTTTCACATGCACATTCAATTGTTTCCATTCCTTTCTAATAAATGCAAAAGAGGGGAACATTGTACTTGTAACTTCACATTTACAATAATCCTCTAATTTACAATAATTTAGTATTGTAATAATTTAGTATAGGTTAGTGAAAGTAATTAATATTGTAATTAAGGTTGTCTTTCGTATAAAATTGTATAAAATTGCTGGCAGGTGTGACAGGGCAATTAAAAACTTCAAAAAAGTTAGACTTCAAAAACTTGCCAGATATTTCTGAAGAGTTGTTATTCAACTGATAATTCATGTCACAATATTGTGAATGCAAAAAATACCATTTTGGTATCTCATTATTTTATCAGTTTATTTATTTATTTATGCTAAAAGGCTTAAACAGCTTTAATACAAAAAGCAATTCACAGATTCCAATCAAACTTGGCAATATACAGTACCAGTCATACACTTGGACACACCTTTTTTTTTTTTTTTTTTACCATTTTCCACATTTTAGAATAATAGTAAAGTAGCTATAGTAGTAAAAAACTATGAAATAACACAAATGCAATTATGTAGTGATTCTTTAAAGCAGCCAGAAAATATTTTTTAAAATCCTTTTTTTTTGGAAAGAAATTCATACATAGGCATCAACTTCACTATTTATATTTGTCTAAGAAACAAATTTCAAGTATAAGTCTTCAGATCAAAATGTCTTTGAATGCATGTTCCCATTATCTTAATCATTTGTGTCCAAACCTTTGACTGGTTCTTTACTTTATGTGCTGACTTTTAGAGATATTATGTGGAATTTGTATTTAAACAAAAATGAGTAATGTAATGACAGATTTTTGCCAATTTGCCTATATTCACATATATGAAGGATATTTAAAAGATAATTAACAACTAAATGACCTTTGTATAACTAGGCAGCAGTGTAATACAATTAGCACTCATGTACACATTTCTTTTTTTAATAATCACTCTGTTTGGATATCAGTCATGATTTACATTATTGGCAGACTGTTAGGTTGGTGCACTGGAATAAGACATAACCCATGTGATTCTGAAAGCCATTTGCAATTTGTAAATGTTCTGCTGTAATTGTTGTTCACTGTAATTATTGTTTGCAGTAGATAATAATAATAATAATAATAATAATAATAATAATAAATAATAATAATAATAATCTTTTTGTCTCCCCCAGAGGAAGTTGTTCTGAGCCTGCAGTATGGGTGTGCTGGCGCTCTCCAATACAAAACATCAAATGGGAAACGCACAGTGTGTGATACAAATTTGAGTAAGAGCTGCCGGTTCTGCTAGTTCTTACCTTTTCTGCTGTGCCTTTCACTTACCCCTCGTTAACTTATGTATTACATCTGTCTAGCAGCCTAAAGCTAATCAAACACTATGCAAGCTTGACATCACCATAGTCCATGCTGTTGTTGCTTACCACCTGCTTTTTGACATTTGTTTTTTAACTAAAACCAAATACAGGTATGCTTTCAAGCAAGTGAATTAAATTCTGGGTGATTAGATCCAGAAGGGTGATTTTACAATGTATCTTCTGAGCAAAATTCAATGAAAAGCATAAATGATGCACTGATGTCAAATTATGTCTAGATATAAAACAGTGTTAATGTCGTAATTATCATAAAATTCAAGATTTTTTTGAATTTCAGGCATACAGTAAAGTTCAGTTTAGTAGTAAAATTGTGTGTAGCAACAAATTGTGTGTGGAACAAAACTGTTGGCAGATTCATTAGTAAAGTTACATTGTTACAACGTTACACTGCATTGTCAGTTCAAAACCACAGCAAGGCAAGCAAAGCATTGCAAACAAATGTGTATTTAAACACTCATCATGCTTTTACTTTATCTTGCGTTTGTAACTTGCACGCCCAGTGTGATTCAGTGACGGTTGCCAGATTGGTTCTGCTGCGTTTCACTACTGTGCTTCTCGGACCAGGTGCAGAAGAGGCCAATGTTGTGTGCAGGGAGCTGGGGTGTGGGGAGTCTCTGCGCATCCCCGCTCCTGGGGCATTCCTAGCGGAGGGACCCGCTCTGAACACTTCCCTGAACTGCATCGGCGATGAGAAGTACCTCTGGCAGTGTGCCACCGGCTTTGGAGCTGTGGAAGCCTGCCCTAACCCCGTCAGCGTCATCTGTTCAAGTAGGCTGATCCTTTGCTCCTTTGCGCAATCAAATGTTTTTTTTTTTTAACCATCCTGTATCAGTTAAGCATTCTGAAAGTTTATCAGCATCTATGAAAGTGATGTTTGCATGCTTAGACTAATACTTTATCAACATACCAGTGAATCACAGGTGACATTGGGATGTGATGTAGACATTACATGCCTTAAATAAACCACATTTCATGAGATTATACATACAGGTCATTCTGCTTGTTTCAAAAGGTGAACAGTGATATTTCAAGGAAAAAAATACAGTCCCATATGAAAAAGAAATATATAGTAATACTGCAAAATGTGTTTTATTATTATTAAATTATCCACAAGGATATTTTTGCAAATACATTTCAAATATACATAAGGCAAAAATATACTGCAATATACAAAAACAGCAATAACTTACTTATTTAAAAATATGGTTAAAAACTTGCAACAACCCTGTACGCTTTCTGTTGGTGCAGGAAATTATTAAAAAAGAGCATATCATTGCTGCAAAAAATGTGAATGTGAATATTTTATACATTGATAATACACTCTGTTTATGTAGCGGTGCTGTGCATCAGAGGAAAGGTTGTACAGTTAACTCTCTATCTAACTATGCATCACCCACAAAAGGCAGAATTTACACACGGCACTCTGCAGGTTAACAAACCAGTGTGTGCTTGAGCATAATGTGGGAATGTGGAGAGGAAGAGAGGCTGCAGAGCTTTGAAATGATTGTAAATCTTCTTTATGACAAATTATAAAAGTATATATTAATATATACTTTTACCATCTTGCCATTGAATGGTTGAATTGCTTGCTGTTCCCACATCACAGCAGATTCCAGCACCCCCCAAAATGCCTGCTGTCTGCTAAGCTAATGTGCAGCAAAGGCCCCAAAACCTGCAGTGAACAAGATATAATGCAACATGCGCAGTGCAGTTTCCCTTACACTTTCTGTTGTTGCACCGGGGAAGTGAGCTCCGATTGGCTGAAACAAGATATTAACTACCATTAAACACTTCCCTTACATCTCAGTACAGCTTGAGAAAGAATGCAGTATTTGTAAGTTTGTAAGACTTCTCGGTATTATGATTCCTCTGTTAAGAGTAAAAACAGAGCTGATTCTTAGTTAGTTGCATGTAACTAGCAAGTGTTCCTATTGTGTATATACTCTCACCTGAATACATGCATATTGCACACATGCAATTCATACAAGAATTTAAGATAAATATTGAACTTCAAATTTTGTCTAAAAATTCAGTCTGAAAATGCTGTGGGATGATATAACAATTTTCTATTTTTTCCCCAACTTAAACATGTAAGAAGAAAATTTAAACAAGCGTTGTATTTTTATCACACAACCTAGGCATTCATGGATTGAAACACAGAGTTACAATTGTTGTTTACAAATCTAGTGTGCACAATTGCCTTCATTCTGCATTTTGATGGTTAAATCATCACTTAGTAATTGATCCTTTGTTATTTGTTTGTGTAACATTTCACCAGCTTTCGTCTCACAGCTGAAGCGATGACTGTTGATGTTTATGGTGCCCTTTTTCGACAGATCAGAGCAGCATACGCCTGAGTGAAGGAAAGAACCGGTGCTCAGGGGAGCTACAGGTGAAGGTGAATGGCAACTGGGAGTCAGCATGCAAAACCAGCTTCAAAATACAAAGTGCCCAAGACTTGTGCACGCGCTTACGTTGTGGCAAGACCGGCTGGCTGGAGCCAGCAACCTGCAATGGCTCTGAGCCCATTTATCTCACATGTTCAGGTACTGAAGAGCTCTGCTCACATGTGATCATTTCCTGTGAAAAACAGCATCTCTCTGTGCGTATGCTAAGAAGCATTGACTGTGTCAGGGATTCGGCTGCTGTTTCCCAAGATGACCACCAGATGGCCACATTAATTCCTGTGTTCCATGTCTTGTTAAGTTAATGTCCTCCACCTGTGTTAATTAGGAATTGGTTTCACCTGTGTTTTCTGTTATTTAAGCCCTGCTCTTGGTCCACGCATTTGCTTAGTTTTGAGTTGCCATGCTTGCTGTCTTGTACCCAGCCTGCTTTGCCTTTTCTTGAGTCCTTGGTAAAGTAAATGCATTTTTCTTTGACTGTTGGTGTCCCAAGTCACCTCTGTACTTGGATTCACCCTGGTCCTTGTAACAGACTGAGTGTGAGGTCTCAAGTTGAGATATACCACATCCACACAAGTGTTTGCTTATGCAAGAGATGGCAAAAAATTATCCTCTTTGTGAAATAGACCATGATTCAGAGCAGGGCTCAGTGGAGGGGATGGTAGGACTGACAGAGAAAAATCAGGAGTGTACTGCAGGGTAAACCGTAGAGTCGTGTTTCTCTCTGTCTAGATACTGTTGAGATATCACTCCTGGACAACAGACGGCAGCGCAGCCACTGTTTTGGGGCAGTTTACGTCACCATAAATGGCACACAGCATGCAGTGTGCAGTGAATACTGGGACACGAAAGATGGCGAGGTGGTCTGCCGGGAGCTGGGCTGCGGGAAACTTCTGTCCTTCTCCGAAGGCAGGGCAGCAACAAACGGGTGGCTGAACCAGGTGGACTGCGATGGATCAGAATCCTCATTGTGGTACTGCTTGGCCCAATATGGCAAAGTCAAGAATTGCAAAGAGGCCAGTGTGATTTGTGAAAGTGAGTCCACTTCTGCCCTTTGACCAAGTTGTCCATTCCCAAGTCAGGGCCTCTTGCTGAACAAACCATACAAATAATAAAAAATAAACAGAGATGCTCAAAGCTGAAGCACTGTTTTAATGAATGCTAGTAACACTTAGTTACTGTAGTTCTTCACAATGGAATGTAATGACATTAATATCTTGTAGTATATTAGTGTTTTTTTTTTTTTTTTTTTGCTGGCATGTGTCAGCTTACCAGTAGTGGTAAGCATAATGATAAGGAGCAGGGCGGATAACCAAAAGGTTGCTGGCTTGATTCCCTGCTGGGGTGCTGCTGCTGTACCTTTGAGTACTTAACCCAAAATTGCTTCTGCAAATATGCAGTTGTATAAATGGATAACATGTAAAAACTCTTACCTATGTAAGTCGCTCTAGATAAGAGTTGCTACTAAATGACAATAATGTAATGTAATGTAATGAATGTCCGGTATGCATTCTGTGCAGAGAGCGTGGCTGTGCATCTTGTTGATGGTCTGGGGAAGTGTTCAGGCCGAGTGGAGATTCGGTACAAAGGCATGTGGTGGAGTGTGAGCAAAGACGGTCTGAGCAAGTCTTTCGCAGACAGGGTCTGCAGTGTGTCAGATTGTGGCACAAGTCACAGCTTCACAGACCTAAACTTCATCCACGGACCAGCAAAGGTGCTCAAGCCCAGCTGCCCAAATGGCGACATTAAATCAGTTGATCAGTGCTTCAAAGATCCTCCAAATGAACAAAATGTAGGACAGAAAATGAAAGTGATCTGCACAGGTATGTGACCTTTCCGTTACCCTGTTTGTTTTCCTTCAATTATTACTGCCCTCGCCTTTTGGATGGTAGCAGTCAAGCAGATTTTCTTGTCCAGAAGATTTATTGAATCTATTAATTAATTTCTGGAGATTGTTGTTTGAATTAAATTGAAAAGAAATCGCCGCATTAATCGAAATGTAGTCCTGGATGGCTGAGGTCTAATCTTTTTCGTATTCCAGGGTATTGCTTTTTGTTTTTGTTTTTTTTTGTTTTGTTTTGAAGTGTATCAGTTTAAACTGAACACAGCTGAACCCAGATTTAGCAGGTAGTAGTTGCGTTCAGTATTCGATGGGCTGCAACTCATTACAAACAGGAACATAACAAAGCAGTAAAAGCAGCCTCAGATCATCCTCAGCCTCTGAACCAGAGAGGTGTTCTGTCGTCCTTTTCCCCCATGTCATCTTTCCCCCCTCGCTTTTCTTTCCTTACACAGGCCACAAAGCTCTGTTCCTGGAGGGATCCTCTCCCTGTTCTGGGGCAGTGGGGATCGAGACTGGGGGCACGATGTATTGGCTGGCCGGGTCTCGGGAGACATGGCAACAGGACACAGCCACAGTGGTGTGCAGACAGATGCAGTGCGGAAGTGCTCTCTCCTTTTCGGCTGTTTCAAGAAAAAAACACGATCGGTGGCACACCGCATACAACTGCACCTCAAATGAAACATCACTCTTTGACTGCAGCCAGTCTCCTGTAAACGTCAGTGAAGTAGCATTTGTCAACTGTTCAGGTAGAGCTCCTTATGTTTTCATCCTGGAGAAATTCTATATGTATATGACTTTATAGAAAGGCAGCTCCTGCTTTTTGGAGACATTGTACTCTGAGAAACCCTGTTATAAACTGAATCATCAGGATTCCAATCCTATTTTCTCACAGACATAATGTTTTTACCAGGGGATATGTTCCTGATGTCAGGTCATGTATCAAAAATTTTGCTCACAGAACAAAAATAGGATTATTCAATAATATTATACATAAATATTATACTATGCTATATTCAATACTGTATAAATATTTGTACATTTATATACTTACACATGAAACACATCATAAAAATTTACTACATGATGGTTTTGGGAACAGCAGAAAGAGAACAGGAAAACAAATCAATATTGTTTTCAGGGTGCAAGAGAGAGCACACACATTTAACTCGACTCACCAGTGCAACTGCACAAAAACAGTAAGACACAATAAGGAAGACAACACAACAAAAAGACACAACAAATACTTTTTGGACTATGCTGTTATTTGCTCTCATTGGCTTTTTTTCTCACTCTCAGTTGGACTTCCTAGTCTCTGTCATGGTAAATTGAACATTTGGACATGGACATTGTGTCATAAAACTACTAATACCAGAATAAAAAAACACTCAAGAATGCTTTATCAAATGCATCATTGTAAACTGGATTGTCATAAAACTCAGACTGCCATATAATTATATGATTTTTCTTTGTGTGCAATGTGAGGGAAAATGTAACGTAATATAATCAGAATCATATAACCCGAACTAACAATATAACTAATAATCAGCCACTCTAAAAAAGAGTACGCCGTGATATAGTATATGCTGCAATAACAAACCATATTTTTAACATTGTGGCATCAGAACAAATTTTGAGACATGACATGAAAATTAAAGTAATAAATCTGGAAAAAAAAAATTGAATGCAAGGCCGTATTTTTTAATCACAACTCATGAGTTGCACATGAATGGAAAGCTAATAACAAGTGCAATTAAACAGCCCTATGTCAAAATCCAAAGGGACAATCTTTGCTCTGCCAGTGATGCTACATTAGCTCTGCTAATGAAGGTTACCTCTTATAATGCTGTTAGCAGGAAAGTCTCCACAGCTACCTAACGTTAGCTGAGCGAAGTGAGCAAAACCACTGTCAGATTTCTCCTGATCTCTCTCGATAGATGGCTAACTTGGCATGTAAGGGCAGCCAGCTCTGCACTGATACAGCACTGCTTTCTGAATGCTGGTGATTAAGTTTATGACGATGCGAGGTTATGATGTTGGTTTGGCATTGCAGGGACTGTGGCGGTGAGCCTTGAGGGGAGCAGGTGCTGGGGAAAGGTGCGGGTGTGCGCAGACGGATCGTGTGGGGGTGTTTGTGAGGACGGCTGGACGCAGGAGCAGTCTGACATGCTTTGCAAGAGCCTGGGCTGTGGAAATTCTCTTTCCTTGGCCACAGTGACCAGAAGCGCAGGGATCAGCTGGAGCAGTGTACACTGTGTCGGATCTGTCCCACATCTGAGCCAGTGCAATTTCGTGCCCCACAACGCCAACCAGTACTGCCAAGACAGACCCGCCTACGTCATGTGCTCAGGTACAGTTATACACCTGGTTGTTTTGTAGACAGAGGGCATTGTAATACACAAGGATTTCTAATTTTGATTCACCTGAAAGGCTTTCAAAGTTTCACGCAATTAAAATGCTTTCATGCTTTAATTAGGTTAAAATTAATATGCTTGTGTAAATGTTCAAGATTTCCTTGAATAATAAAAATATTCATTTTGATGTGAAAATGGGTGCTGTAAGTTATTTTTCATGTGTTTTACAGACAGCCTGATGACCAGGCTGGTGGACCCTCGCGACAGGTGTGCAGGCAATGTTGAGGTGTTCCACTCCGGACTGTGGCTCCCTGTCTGCAAAGAAGCTCTTGAAACCCCCAATGTCCGGAGCATAATCTGCAGAGATGCACGTTGTGACACACGTAGTTCGGGCTGGGAAAGGGATTCGCTTTACAAGCCTTCTGAAACAAGTGGCCTGAAAACCCTCACATGCGAAAACGGCGATAACATAACAAAGTGCAGCATTCCCGGCGATGTAATAAAGTGCAACCCAGGGGCTCTGCGGTGTGCCAGTACGTCCCAGTACATTTGTGTTCATCAGAGCTCCGCGTGCTCTTTTCCTCCAAACTATGTGATACATTTTTGTGGCTCCCGAGTGACTCACTGGTTAAGACGCTTGCTTTGGGTGTAAGCTGAGCTCTGCAGCATGCGGCCATGTCATTTGCTGGCGACAGCTGGGAGCCCAAAGTAGTGGAACAAACCGGTTTTGGAGTGGGTGGGTAGGAGATAGGAGTGGGTAGGTTTAGCAGGGTTTTCTGTTCTCGCCTCTCTCAGGCACCCCGTGACAGGCACCTGTATATCGCTCAGATGATGTCAGTAGAGTAGCGACCATCCTCCAAAGGCTTCGGGCAGGTGAATCAGAGGGAGGCATTCCTCTTTTCTCAATGCAGAGTGTAGCATAGTGGTAAGAAGCAGGGCTTTGTAACTGACAGGTTGCTGGTTCAATTCCCCACTGCTGCTGTATCCGCAGGCAAGGTATTTAACCCACAACTGCCTCGATAAATACCCAGCTGTATAAATGGGTAACGTGTAAAAATTGTAACCGGTGTAACTCACTCTAGATAAGAGCATCTGCTAAGTGACAATATTGTAATGTAAATGTAATGAGGTTGTCACAATGTGACAAGCCTAGTTTGCAATTGCCCATTCCATAACAGGGTTGCAATATGGGAAAAAAAACCTTTAACAGACTTTATTAGACGTTTTTCCCCAGTTTTCACTTTCCATAGATAAACATAGATGTGTTTGGAAATGGCACAGAGCTTCAGACCATTTTGGATTTTTTTTTAATGAATGCCCTTGTCACGCACTCTGTTTCTCCTCCTAGATTCTGCAAGAATGCTGCTGAAGAAGGACAACTCCCCATGTGAGGGGCCTGTCTTTGTCCTGCAGGAGGGCATCCTCTTTGCTGTGAGCAGCGAGGGGTGGGGCGATGCCGAGGGCCAGGTGCTGTGCAGTTACCTGAGCTGCGGAAAGCTGAAAAACCACACAGCGGTGAGCAGCTTGGTGTCCTCCTGGTGGACGGAGAGCTACAGGTGCCGGGGAAATGAGGGGAGCATCTGGGACTGCACCCCCGCATCCGGCACGCCTGCTAAAGACCAGCAGCTCTACATCAGCTGCACAGGTAGGGCTGCTGGACTGAGGCACTGCAACTGCTACGGATGCATCTGCTGTACGCTGTGTGGCGAGGCACAGGAGATCTTCTCATCTTAGCTCTTCACCTTCTTGCACACTGATACAGACATCATTTCCACTGCTCTGCATTCACACAGATGATATTTTTTTAGATTTTTTATTTTTAAATGGCACGCATCCCTGCCTTCCTGCTTGTCAGTGGTTCAAGGGTCCTCATGAATCTGCTCTACAGCTGACAGTTCCTGCTGCTGATTTTGAAGTATTACCATCAGCATACTGAATTATTGATTTATTTATATGTTATGAACCGCAGATCATCTCTGAGAAGCCTACTATTATGAAACTAAATTAGCTGCCTTTGTAACGCAATCATGCCATCTGAATTTTAGTAAATGTCATGGGAACTTCTTTTTCTGGAGACCATAAAGGTTAATATTTTTGAAATCAGTTTTCTGTGGTTGTGATGCCTTTGGGATCACTACCCAATGTAACCCTTCTTTCTGGTGTTCACTGGTGGGTTTAGTGCCCACCCATTGGTTTTGAAAAAATATCATCCTTTTCATGCTGTTAACCTTTTATTGTTATTATTTTTTTGCTTCTACTCTACAGGTGACCCTGTTGTGAACCTAAACGACGGCAACAAGTGTTATGGTCAAGTTAGGATTACTATGGATGGAATAGCTACAGGGGTCTGTGGAGATCATTGGACTGAGGAGGAATCCAGTGTTCTTTGTCAGGGTCTGGGCTGCAGTAAAAGCATCTCTTTCAAAACCGGCAAGAGCGGGCTGAATGAGCAGTTGATCCATGCGTCCTGTACGGGCCAAGAGTACCAACTCGGGCAGTGCGGAACCAGCAAAGCCATTTGCAAAAAGGGGCCTGTCTCCGTAGCCTGTGCAGGTCAGTGATGGAGGTCTAAATCGCACACAAAGCGTGTGTTAATCTGTGATAGAAGAGACTCTAATTAGTGTTGCTAAAAATTAAACTAGGCAGGATGTAAGGATTTAAACACCAGCTGAAACAGAGGAATTAGTTTTGAAATCCTGCCATATTGTGGCATACATACACTGTATGGAAATGTAGGCTGGTCCTCAACAGTAATTTAATCTATGCATCACAGAACTGGGAAAAATAGACAGTAGAGTGAAAGTAGACAAACTGAGTGCAATACATATTTTTCACCATTCAAACTGTCACAAAACAAACAATGTAACGATTCACCACTCAAGGTAAGGTGATAGCTATCCTATGAATTGGTTTCCAAACAGGTTTTTTTTTCCTTAATATTAATTAATGTATATTTTGTATATCTGTTGCAGATAGTTTTCAATTAAACCTCACGAAGAAATGTGGCGGGCAAGTTCAGGTTCACTACTGGGGTGACTGGGAATCTGTGTGTCCTCTTCAATCTCCGAATGTGGCAGCATTGATCTGCTCAGAACTGAACTGCGGCGGCGTTAAAGATCACAAAGAAGAGTTCATTCCAGAAAATCAAGACATGGAGACCTCCCTTGTGTGCACTGGTGGTGAGAAATTTATCAGGCACTGTGTTAAGAAGCAGCCGTGTAAAGGACAGAGGCCGGCTGTGGTCTACTGCGAAGGTAAGACAATGCCCCAGTTCAACCAATCATCGAGAAAATAACATTTTATTCATCCCAGACAACGTTTTCACAGTTTGATTATAATCTAAACTCAGTCCATCATACTAGCATACATAAAGAGGGTGATCAAAGTTATGAATGTGAAGGAAAACAACCAGAGACTGCAAGTGACCATAACTCTGTCAAGCTGAATGGCTGGAAGTTATGTTCATAAGCAAGTTTTGTGAGGTGTGGCAAAACATTTGATTACTGATACAAAGAATGAAACCTAGAGCCATGGCCAGCTGTTTCTACCCATTTACAGTCCCTGCATGATGGCAAAAAAAAACTACTACTCAGTGACTAATGTTACTTATTCATCCCAGTACTGGCAACTGTAATCACCAATGTGAAGCTCATGTATTTTAATACATTTGATTTCAGAGTATTCTGAGGAGAGCATACCCACAGCCCCTGTGGGCACAATTGTAGCATTTGTGGTGCTGATCATCCTGGTCATGGCAGCCGCTGTCCTGCTCGTTTGGCTCAGGACACGTAAAGGTACGAGCAGTAAATCCGAGGAGTAAAATAAACAGGATTTACTTTTTTACTTTATCCTGTTTTGCATTGGAGGATCACAAAACCATTTCAAGTTGTTTGGCTTTGCATGCTTTTTGCATGCCTTCAATGATCTTACTGTTAAGTCAAATAATAGAACATATTGCTTTTTTCATCCTAGAAATTGCTAAATTACCTCATGTATGTATATGACAAAATAATAACTATTATCATATTTATAAATGGATCCTGTTATGAAGCCTACTACAGCCGCTGGCCACAACTTCGGAACATTATCTCAAGATGAACCCATTTCACAGACATGCGCCTTTAAGACACAGACCGACCCTTTATTAATCTAGCAATTTCATTTTTAATAACCACAGAAAAAATATTTTATGATATATTATATTATATATTGTATATTATATGACAAAGATATTGTAAAAAAACACGTGAGTTATAATGAAGTGAAATGTACAGAAAAGTTTCATAGTATAAAACCATTGCACCACATTATTATGCTGTGGGGCTTTTTACAGTATTAACACAGATATTAACATGTTGACGAATGTGAAAAAATTAAAAGATGCCGTAAAAGCGAATTCATTACACCCAATATTCTTCTTTCTCAGCGAAGCATTTGAAAAGGACTGTGTCTTCCTCTGACAGTGGGGATTATGAAGATGTTATAACCAATGAAAATGAAATGACGAACATGCTGATGAAAAACCGAGGTACGCTTTAGAAATGGGTGTACATGGTGCCTGTTCAAGAAAATAATCATATCCATATAATTATATCATATTCTTCTGCTCTTACACTAATATTGCATGTTGAATTAACATGTGACTTGTTATGCTGTGTATATGTTAATGCCGTTTCTGAATTTTAACAGCGTGTCCAGCTTGTTATAGTTCTACCCTTTCTGTAGTAATCTTTCTTCAGAGGAGGCACAGGTGTGCAGAAACATTGGCTTCAGTACACTTGTGAAATTCTCTAGTAACACTGTTAACTGTCAATTCCAGCATTATTTTTTGAGCATAAAATGATCGTGTCTGCCCTTCATTTGTCTTATCTTGTCAGGAGAGCAGTCTGAAGATGTTCTCGAGCTGATCACTCATGTGGCACAAAAAGGCAAGTTTTGGACCCAGTTTTTGATACTTAATAGGCATTGGTTGTATAGCTCCACTAATCTGTGTTGTTTATATTGTATTCTATACCTACAGCACCAGTCAAAAGTTTGGATCCAATTTTTATTCTTTACTTTTTTCCCAAATTTTAGAATAATAGTAAAGACATCAAAACTATGAAAAAACACAAATGGAATTATGCGGTGACCAAAAAATTGTTAAAAAAAATCAAAACTATGTTGTATTTTTTTAGATTCTTCAGAGTAGCCAAAAATATTTTTAAAAATAAAAAAAAAACATTTCGGAAGAAATTCAAAACGTGAAGACCTCCCTTGCTTGTACTGGTGGTGAGAAATTTATCAAGTTGTGTAGGCAGTCTTCACATACACAGCAATGTACACATGTGAATGTGTATGCAGTTTTCTGACAAGATTGTTCACAGCATTGGTTTTGTATCTGCTTGGCAAACATGTTGCTCCAAGGCAAGGCTGGACTAGGCTGATACTTAAATGAAAAGAAATAGGCATATGCTCTAAGAGGTGTTCTGTCTAGTGTTTATGGGCCATTGGGGGGCAGTCTTTGCTGCATATCAAGTGGAAGCCAGTGTCCCAGCAGAGTGAAGAGGAAATAAGTGGAGTAGGAGGTCTATTTGAGACATTAAAGGGAGATCCTGTCTCAGTGTGGTTGTTGAATATCCTGTGGTACTTTTCGCAAAGAACAAGGTATAACTCCCCTGTGTCAGTCTGGCCCTATCAGTCCTGCTATATGATCATCCCCAGCCTCACTGACCAGTTGCAGTCTTTGCTTCT
Organism: Megalops atlanticus; assembly: GCA_019176425.1. Classification (NCBI taxonomy): domain Eukaryota; kingdom Metazoa; phylum Chordata; class Actinopteri; order Elopiformes; family Megalopidae; genus Megalops; species Megalops atlanticus. The sequence goes on from CM032882.1 coordinate 31,688,708, forward strand.
CCACTGTGGACCAGACTGCATAGAGTTGTGCCACAAAATGGCCGTGATAGGTTCCCTGTGTGGCGCCTCATGCTGGTGACTGGTGGGTGTTGCACTGTGTAAGATCCTTCGGTGAGTGGCATTACACAGATGAAAGTCACTGTCATTATCATTACAATGTTTCAGCTAGACCTCACCTATTCAGGTGCTCTTGTTTATACTGGCATGTAACTGCAGTTTTTATGATGTCTCAGTTATGCAGTCCAAATGAACCTCACCATGACCAAACCCCAGCTCATGTTATTAAAATGAGTCATTGAGTTAATAAATTAAAAATCCTGAGTTACTATAGTATTTGCCACTAAAAGTCAAAAAGGTTGATCTGTTAGCTATTTTACCACAGAGAAAATGATGGCTGGACATAAGAAACTCATTTAGCAGCAGTGAAAATCCAGTAAAATAAAGTTCCAATAAAATTGCTTGTAACAGAAATTGCAATAATTTAAATAATGTGGGATGTCTTCTGTTATGGATTTTCCATATGCTTTACTGTCTTATCTAAGCTTACATAGCCTAGAAACATAGACATTTTCAGATACATAAATATAGTAACTCTGAACAAATGGTGTTAATCAGCAATTAATCATTGATGTTACCAGATAAGAACTTTAGTTAAAAAATACCACTTAGTTCTGTTTGGAATTATCATTAACTATTAATAATTTTTTTTTACTGTAAAAGACAAACGCATCAAGACTACCTGGTTAATATTTCAGTGCAGAAAAAGTTATGGAGTTTAAAATGTTAATTTTTGATGCTGCACAGTTAGTGCTGCTCTGGTTGCCCTGGCAACCAACCGATGCCACTACTTCTGCAGTGGCAGTGTCTCACAATGTCTGACACACATTCTGTTGTGTAAAAATTACTGTGGTACAAAGCCGCCTTAGTTATGTTTTAGGAAAAAACGGCCAGGCTATGTGGGAATTGCAGTACATCAGCAGATATAAACATGTCAGCAGGCTGATTTCACATGAAACAGCTGGCCGACTTTTTTAAAATGTTGAGACGTCTACAATAGTTTTGAAATGTGGGGCTGTCTCGTTACAGAACAGGCCGAATGGTCATCCAGCTTGTTCATTTTTTTTAGTCTCAGATTTTCCAGCCTCGTGTTGCAACAATGTACGGTGCACTAGTTTTTCCACCCTCTGGGTTTAGTTGAGCTGGCATAAATTGGGCGCGTTAGCGAACCTGGATGGGAGTCGCAGTTGGTGCGGTACGTCTTTCAGAGCTGTGATGTGCCACAGCAGATGTCCAGATGGTGCCCCGGAGAGATAAATCGTATAAAACGTCTTTTCCGCGACCGCTGCACAATAGCACTTACATGATGATCATTCCCTCTGAGTCATGGCCGCCACCTCACCAGTCATCTGTCGCCCTCAGTGCCAGGGATTTCCGTGAGCACCGAGGACGAGCTGGGCGGCAGGCCCTCCTCTGTGCTCGAGTACGATGATGTGGAGGCAGAGGTTACCGACGCTGCTCAACCTGCGGAAATCACGGCGGGGACCCCCGAGCAGGACCAAACACTGGGTATCACAGCTAGCTCTACAAATTCCATCCCGAACACAACCGCAAAGTGTTCATTGTTACACACCAATAAAGAAATTAAATTTGGCTATATGTGGGGCAATGGTGTAGTATAGTGGTAAGGACCAGGGCTCGTAACCGAAAGGTTACTGGTTCAGGTTCCCACTGGGGCGCTGCTGTTGTACCCTTAAGGCAATGCGCTTAACCCAGAATTGCCTCAGTAAATATCCAGCTGTGTAAATGGATAGAACTGTAACCTGTGTGAGTTGCTCTGGATATGTGTCTGCTAAATGAGAATAAATAATCCATTATATTAAGAAATTAATCTCATAAAATTAATCGGCTGAAATTACAGCTGATATGGAGTGTAGCTCTTTTCATCAGCATCAGTCATCTTAAATATAATATAATAATCAAGGCAGAGATGCAAACATATTTGTTCATCCAATTTTTTATTACATTACATTATTGTCATTCAGCAGAAGTTCTTATCTGGCGTGACATATATAAGTTACAAATTTACCAATTTATACAGCTGGATATATACTGAGGTGAAGTACCTTACCCAAAGATATATCAGCAGTGCCCCGGCAGGGAATCAAACCAGCAACCTTTTGGTTACAAGCCCTGCTCCTTACCACTACACCACATCACATGGGCTTTTAATGCTTTTCCTCCCTGGATGTTTGGCAGGAGATGTAGGGGATGTTGAGGGGGCAGGAGATGTTGAAGGGGTGATCACTCCCCAGGAGGACTATGATGATGTCATAGACCCTCTGGAGCCTGAGGAGGAAGTGGCTTTGGTTGCGGAGCCACACCCATCTGATGGAGATGGCGCAGAAATAAGCCTGGAAAGCAGAGATGGTGAAGATTACATGCAGCCCGACTGATAGAGGTGAGCATTGCTGAGAGAGATCGGCCTTTTCATTTTCCTTGGCTCAAGGAAACCAAGGAAGTCCTCCCTGGAGTTGTTCATTGAAAAAGAGATTATTTTGTATAATATATCACATACCTCCTAGTTATTATTCTAATTTTCTCTTGGTTGACCTCATTTAAAATCTATCTTCTTTTAATTTTATACAGAGTTCTCCTACTCAGGTCCACACTCTAGCTACTTCCCCTAATTGGCTTCTTTTTTCTGTTCAATATGAGAACTCCCACATTTATTACACATTTCCTCCCTTCCTGTAATACCTGCCGAAACCTTATACCTTCTACCTCCTACCTTCACTGTAATCCACCCTCATATTATTTTACCCTATTTTTTATCTCCTGTCTTTCTCCATTTAATCAATCTTGATTTCTCTCTTCTCCAGCTCTCCAGTGATGGAGTGAACTGCCGGTCACCATAAGGACTGCTCAGTCTCATACTAACTCTTACTGTCCCTGAAAGAAACAAACACAACCCTTTTTGCTATGGTTTCATATTGCTATAGTCTAAACAGCCTCGGTTTACTTTAATCTTGTTTCTCTGTCTGGATTTTTCCTAATAATGTTCATTTGCTTTGTTCTGTTTTTTTATATTTCTTGCTTATATATTGTGATCGCATTTTTAAATTTAGAGATTTCTACTTTAATAGAGTAGAAAGTGATGTGACCAAAATCGAACTAAGCTGGACGGTTGTGTTGCAGGGAGAAAGTCAAGTGGTGACAGCAAGGGACATTAACAACCATCAAACAAAACTAGCAAACAAAACAAAAAAAAAATCATTGGTTAGTATGGAGGCCCTGTTACATGGTTAACTTGAGCCTCCAGCTGTGATACAAGCATGTAATTTCGCCATTGCTACACATATCACTCCAGCAGCAAAAGTGAATGTCTCTAGATCTAAGATGGAAATGATTGTGTTTTAGGTGTAAGCTAAACAAACACATTGATTGGTTTTTTTGGCAGTAGTGTGATGCTTCAGATTAAACTACTATCTGGCAGAAAATGTATATATGCTTTTATTTCAGCTTCAGTAAGCTGCTGGACATTACTAACCTGAAAAGCGAAGGTTTGATTTGACATAACATGGGAAAAAAATGTAAACTTTCACAAGACAGGAAACAGATTCCACTCTGTTGTCAGTCACCAAACTAGTCTAGCACTTGTAACTTGTCTCTTCTCTGTGCCTGTGTAACAGTTCTGGTACTGCACAATTAGCAACAGTTCAATTCATTAGTGAGTTCATTCATTTGTGAAGTAAAATATTCTTATATCTGTGTTGTTATTATTACATTCATTGTAAAATTTGAAGGAACACTTTTAAGGCTAACATGATAAAAAAAAAAAAAAAAAACAAGTCATTTATTTAATTTCTCCTTTGGCTAGTCTGATCCTTTGTATGCTGATACTGTAATTACTGCCTGGTAATAACAATCACAATTGTAAGAAAATGTATTTTTAATCAATGGTTGTCTTAAGACTGCTTAGAATCTTGTCTTGCTTATCCCATTAATTTTAGACCTTTATTTTACAGGTGTTTAAGTGTGAACAGATTCAGTATATTAACACTTTGCAAAATGCTTTTTCCACCCCCACATTCTGATGTGGCTCATTCTCTGGGGGGTGGGGTGGGGTGGGGGGTGTCAGTTGGGGGTCTTAGCATGAATATTTCTGACATCTGACATGACACACAATGCTGAAATGAAAAAAATAAAATAAAACATTTGAGAAAAATGTAAAAAGGTACTGATGGAAAATCTTGTTCAGCACATCTACATTCTACACAGTTCAGCGAAGTGCTGCATCTTTCTTCCCTACCCACACCAATATAAATTTGCATTTGCTGAGCAGCTCGGGAATACAAGAACAGCAATGAATAGATATTCCCTCTGCTCTTCACGAATATGATAACCAGCCATCCTCGAATGCACCTTCTTTCTCACTGCCGGGAGATTGCTTTGGTGTTGTATGTCAAACTGTATGTTGCATATATATCTATAGTTTGATACACAGCACAAGAAGCCATTTTCCATTATGTGCTCAAATATTGAGTTGATCATAAAATACATTTAGATACAATGGGTGAAGTGAAATTCAGCTGCTGTTATTTAAACATTAACCGTTAGATGGTTTACATTTACCGGCTTGAAATTCTGATGAAATCTACAGCACAGTATTAATGCTGTATTGATGGCACAAAATTCATGTACATACCCTCTGTTTAATGATGAATATTTCTCATGATCAAGGTTATACAAAAAATACATGTGCCTTGCTGTATGAGCGCTTGTTGACTACTTTTACAGTCATATTATAAGCACCTGAAAACAACACAATTTTTCTTTTTTCATCTTCATCAAATTAAAAAAAAAAAAAAAAAAAAAAAGATGGAGCCGTTTAGCTGAAACTAAATAAATACATAAACACCAAATTCAGGAGTCCATCTCTGTGATTTTTTTCTTTCATTAAAATAAAATCTTTAATTTAGAGATAATAAGAGTGAAGTTGCAACAATTCTCTTCTATGCTTTCCTTGTAGTTTTCAATGTTCACTGCGGACTGGAGTCACGTGTGTGAGCGTTCTTAATTCAGTAATCAAGCTTGCTGAAATATAATGCTAGTATCACTTGTAAATATTTGGTCCTTTACGAACAGCATATGTAAGATCTCAGAAATGCTCATTAATCTTGCAGAAGCTGTCGGTAAGATTCCTTGTTGCACTTCAAAAGACCTTTAGCGGCCTTGAACGCTGGCCTGCGATAATCTCTGGTGGCTTTTTTGTCACGGATGACTCTGAGCGAAAGGCTTTGTGACTTTTTTTCAAGTGGTGGCACCTGATGCGGCACTTGGAGTCGTGTTTTGGCAGGCATTATTTGGGGCCACTAAGATCAGGGCGCTCCGGATATGCCCAACGGGACTAATTTGTAAGTGGTGCTCCAGTGCACTATGTAAAAACAAGGCCCCAGCAACCCCGCGTCCCGTTTGGGGGTTCTGCTCGGGGCGGTGATGCGGGCTTAGATGTGCAAGGGCTGGGGGGCAGGGCAAAAATAGCCCTGTGTACATACCATCGCCGTAGTGACGGGTAACTTTTTAATTCTGCTTTTGGCCTCATAATCCCAGCTGAACACTGTCGCTCCTATAGAGGAATTTGTCTTACTACATATCTGCTCATTCCCATCTTACTCTACTTGTGTGCTTTAGTTCCATATTGCTGATAGCATAATTCATGCTGAATTTTCATTTGAGCTAGATTGTGCATGTTGCAGTGCACCACTGTGTCATCGTTGTTGGAAACGTGTATCGTGTATTTCTTTAGTATTTATTATTGATAAATATTTGTGCTAAACATGTTTAAAAAATAAAGTGTTTTAAAACCTTCCTTACTTGTTCTTGTGCTGCCTTTTTGTCAGCTATTTAACAGATTCTCAGAAATTGTAATTAACACATTATATTATGAATAGCTCACGCTGGCTAGCTAGACATAAGGAATTAGCTCTATAATTTGCAAAAGCTGTAATTGACTGTTTGAAGTTCATTTGATCTACAACTTTGTTTAAATTAATTTTATTGAAACAAGACAGTGCAAAAATGCTATCATCTATTTATTCATCATCTTGCTAGATAATTTTAGATTTACCTAGTGGAATATCTGTTGATATTCTAATTGGATAGCTGGCTATAGTAGCCTGCTAAACCCTGATGTGGTCTGTGATGCTAATGATGTGACACATGGACAAACCCTTTAATATACAAAACTGTCTTTTCATAGTGAAGATTACAGTAAAATATTTAAATATTCCTGGTTAACTGACATAATTTCCTGGCTTTAGGCTAAAGGAATTTGGAAAAAGGAAGAACAGTGTTCTTTCTGATGCACATCACATCACATCACACGATGAACATTTTAGACTGAGGAGTGCATCCTGATGTCCAACCTGAGCTGTCTACATATAGTTACCAAGACGATACTTCATTCACATTATATGAAAGTTACGCTCTCAATCCTGGCTCAGTGTAAGTAACATGCAAGTTTACTAGGACGGCTGGCATTACAATCTATCAGCACTCTTTTTTGCCACAAGTAGCTGTACAATTTGTATTGTGATGGAAACCTTAATAGCTAGCTAGATGGGATCGTGAATTTTTTGACCACTTTTCAGTGTTTGTTAACTGATCTGACTCACAGATCTTTCCTTTTCTTGCCAGGAAATCAACACAATGACTTTATCTCCTGAGGATAGAATCTTACCATCTCCTCAATGACACAAATGACATTAAATAACAGCTACCAAAAAGCGAGAACTGACTGACGCATTGTAAGCCACAATGAACACTCAAGAGACACCTGTTATAACATCATGTATCTGACACTCAGACCAGTGTCCTCACTGCCCTGTCATTCCATTTTGCAAATTTGCTGTTGTTTCCATAGACTTGGCTTTGGCTCAACTTGGAGGGGGTGGGGAGTATGTGGGGTGGGGGTGGAGGCTTGTACCACAAAATCATGGTATTCTCTAACATCACCACAAATCTTTTGAATGGTGTAATGGGGAGCTCTTGGCTGTGGGAGGGTCTCAGCTGTGGTGATTTTCCATTGCAGTTTGGCCGTATTAATAGGTTGGGGGTCCCAGGGTGGATGTTTTCGGACAAGTGAGTCCCATCGTTCCTCTGGCCTCCTGTCGGAACTGCTGTGTGATGGCATCTGTTTGTCTGAACTCACACTGGGACCCCCTTAGGATGATGTAATTGCAAAGGGGGGCAACAAATGACAATTCAATCTATGCGTCCTTTCATTTCCACACCGGAGAGCTGACAAATGGCAGGACAAGAGGCTTCCTGTTCAGTCCTGTGTTATTCCTTATCTCATTCCAAGGTCATTCACATTTTTCATTTGATGTTTTGTTTTCTTGTGTTTTACTCGCAGAGTTGTCTGGTATCGTCCCTGTACATTCTAGCAGTTGCCTCTTTGGGCTTGGAGTTATTCCTGCCTGAAAGAAAGGAAAAAAAACCTAATAATCATGTTATTGTCTGTTTTTTCTCTCAACCACAAAATGCTTCATTTCATTAAGTTTTATTTTGTACTCTTAACAGGAATCTGAAACCGATTTATTATAAAATGTAGTGAGTTTTAGTGAGTTTTTCTGATATGCATGCTGCTGTGAAACAAATTGCTCTGTAAAGAAAAAAAACGATGATGTAATCACTTGTGGAAAAGTTGGTGGGTTTGTCAATTATTATTATTATTATTACTGAGTGTGAAGCTGCACCGTGTGGAGTTTTCCCCAAAAGCACAGCTAAATGGACCCCTAAAAATCATGGAAAGTCAACTGTCAACAGGCCTCAACAGAAGACAGGAAGGTGCCTATGAATGGAGCCTATATTCATATGTTTCTGTCATGAAGGCAAGAATATATTTTCAAAATGAATATCTGAAGAGATTGTGTTTATATAATGATCTCAAAGCACTTTACTTTGAAGGTTCCTCAGCTTAACCACTGCCAAATATGTAGCACCCACTTGGTTGAAGCTTGGAGCCATTGATGTCAGAAAGTTCACCATGCACCATCTGGCATTTTAATCAATTAAACTGGGGATGACATGATAGCCAAAGTGAGAGAGGCAGATAAGAAATCTGGCCATGACAGTGCATTTGTTTTAGAGTGATTCATAAAGAAAGTTCGTATACGTGCTTCATGAAGGCTTTAGGAACACGGGTTTCATGCAAACAGTGGACAAACTTTCACTGACTAATCTAAACAAATGTGTTCACTTCTTACGCAACTTAATTGACTTGCCCTTCTCTGAGCCAGAAAACATTGCGGGAGACATTAAAAAAGTAGCACATGCATAAATTAGCTCCTAAAAGTGAGGGGTAACGTGCATTTTGGTTGAGATGAATCTGGGCCAATATCGATTCCTGTCCCAAAATCAGAGTCCCCTACAGAGCAGTGCCCCGCAGAGAATTTTCAATAAGCCCGGTCAGATGGCACCTTATTGACGGATGCTACAACTTTAAGTGGTTTTAAGTGATGAGTGCGCTAAAGGTTGACAAAACACATCCATTACTGCCAGCGGCAAGCACAAAGTGTCCTGTCACGCCTCAGCTGATGATGAGGATGACAGGATGACATGCGACTTGTCCCCGTCCGCGTGCGAGTTCCTGTCATTTCTGCCCTGAAGGGCCTGGTTGTGACGGAGGAGAGGAAGGGCCTGCTCTGGCCTGTTCTGTTTTCCATCTCCGTTTACTGTCACCGAAACTAAGGAGGGCTGAAATTCTGCAGCACATTAAGTGGCGTCTTCATTAGGAGGGTGATCAGGCTGGAAGGGTATAACAGGTGATGGCTCTAAAGCAGAGACGGAGCCAGAGAGTGTAAGCTTTCCTTAATGCAATCATTGATCCATTTGGTCAGTGGTGTGTGGTAAGCCGATATGCGTTGTGTAATGGTCGAAGAATTCGCTGAAGTGTTGCTTAGGCGGTTGAACCTTATGTGTCAAATTGTCCGCCTAGGAGCATGTATGACATATCAGGGGTGATGTATGTGACTTTTCAATGTATTTCTGTGTGGCTGAGGAATTAAGCTTTATGTCATCTGCCCTGATTTATTTTTGAAAATCCACTCCTGTTATCAAACATTTATCCCAAGCGGTTTATGTTTTCATAACAACCATCACTTGAACAGATTAAACAACACCATTAGCCATGTTTACAAGAACTGATAAGCAAAAAGGTCAATTTAAATTAATGCTGTCTCATGCTTGATGCATGCATAAAGGATGCCTAGAAAAAGATTGTTTAATATATGGAGAAATCCAGAACACACCCGATTCTCTGAGTAGACAGCAATCATGCAACTTTGTGAAGATTTGGCCTTGAGGAGTGGTTTCCATTGCTAATGAAGAGACCTTTAAACAGCACACTGCAATACACATTAAGAGTGCATGACTCCCATTGGGCTTTACTTACAACAAAGCCCATGAAGAAAGTCTTGTACTACAATGATATTCATATATAAATCTGTTTGTATTTCCCCACAGTTTGTACAGTCCCAGATATACACCATAGAAAAGTATTGGCAACAAGTACATATTATTTATCCTATTTATTGTTTCGAATATCTGCATGTATAATTTGTACACTTGTATTCCTGTATTGGTGTGCGTGTGTGTGTGTGTGTGTGTGTGTGTGTATCTGTGTGTGGTCTACGTTTTTGTCTAGTTCAACATGTTCAAGTGAAGGGATTCAAAGAATTCATTTAAATTTTGGAATCGGTGCCATGGCACGCTTGGAGAGCCGAGGCTGCTGGCAGGATCAGGTCGGCTCACTGGGCATTCTTACACACGGCGTCCAGCAAACGCCAATGGCGGCTCTGATCCCGCTGCCTTTGTCAGCTCTCACACAGCCACGCAAATTAAATAAGGCCCGATCTTATCGCAGAGATGGAAACGGGGCCGTTTTTTTACCCTCCTGCAGGAAACCCTATATCTGCAAAAAGCTGAATGACACAATGTTAGTAATCCTGCCGGAGCTGTTGTAAATTACTGCCTGATGTATGGGGCGGCGTGAGGGATTAGCAGAGGTGCATTGTGGGAAGTACGAAAGGCCAATCCCCCGCATGCAATGCGGATGCCCATCGATGGAGGTTTTGCATCGGGTTGAAGCAGGTAGGAAGACTGGAGCTCATACTGCGATGTAACAGCAGGCGATCGAGGGTTCTGGCTCGGTTGAAAGCTGAGCCGGGTCCATGTGACAGCCTAAATACCGTGATCGCATGAGGCCATGTAAGTTCAGGCCCTGGCCAAATCCCCACCCCCAAACCCCCTGCGGTGCTACCACACACAAGCCAGAGACAGCCGCGGGTGATCCGTTCCTGAACAAACAAACCCAATGCGCCCGTCGGTGCGAGGCCAGCTGCAGCAGATGCCAGAAGATTATTTGAAGTAAAGGGGTAAAGGGTGTATGTGAGTGGGTGGGAGGACGGGGGGGCGTGGGGGGGAGGCCATGAATCACCCATGTTATGAAAGCAGCTTCAAAGGGGGTGGGGGGTAACCTGACTCCCTCTCCAGAGCACATGAAGGAACAGCTCAGACGCGACAGTGATGACACAATTATTTATTTCGTTTTTTTACAGACGCACACACACACTGATCGCCTCTGCAGTGAGTAGCTAGCTTGCAAAAATCTGTGTTGCAACAGTCAGACTTTCAAGTGAACAAGAATGGAAACCAGTTATTTACAACGAGCAATGTTAAATCCAGCATTGCATTAACCATTGGAGCAGGGGAGCTGCTCAGATCTTCTCCTTTAAGTAGGTGCAGGGATTCCCCATTTCACTGAATGGAGAATATTATAGAGAATTTGCATTGCAGATTTTGTACTGTGTCTCCGGGTATTTATTTCCCTTTGAAAGTCTCTAATTTATTGTCTATCCACATAGCTTGCACATCGTACCTTTACTCATCAAGAATGCTGTGCAAATTGGTGTTTACTGTAATTTAAAGCCAATCCATGCACATACACAAGAATGCATCATGTATACATGTAATGGTGAGAGCATCATACTGTACACAAATTTGAGAGAAAAGTCACTCACACACACAAAAAAACATTAGCTTTGAGAGAATATGCAGGAGCGTGTACCTCCACACACTGCAAGCATAATTGTTAACATCTGTCTTCATCAAGACACCCTAATTTCCAGATGGATTTATACAAGTTTTCTAATCTGTTCAACACTCACTCTTCACAAAGTCTCTAATGAGCTACACTGGTCATGTTTTACCATACTGTTACTACCCGTGTGCTATTAATACCAATGCAGCAATGATGGCACTTCAGAGGGCAGGGTGTTCCATTGCCACGGTTATTTAAACAGTCCACTATTGTCTCTATTGTCTCTAGCTGAGAGAAATGTCATAGCGTGGACTTCTGACATTTCAGTACATTCATCAAACATAAACAGGCTTCTAAGGTAGTTATCGGCATTATACTGGCATAAGGTACGTGAACTCTTTTACTGTGACAGCTGTCCACACATCTCAATGTATGGCGTATTGCTACTCTATGGTCGCTAGAGCTAACCTCCATGTGTTGTATGAGGTTGAGGGTTCTGCTCGGGTGGACAATGTGTCCAGGTCACGTGATTACCTCTTCGGGTTCAATGACCTCTATTCTCTAGTCTCTGCTAGTTAAAAAACCCTCTCCTCTAAGCTTTTGGAGGCATTCTGAGAACAGCTCCTCACCCTTAGTTTGAAATAAGACCGATATGAGCACCCAGGGAGAATATTGCTGTGCTAGCCGTATAGACGGGTTTCCCGGGACAGCTTCACTCCACCATTTGGTGCACAGGACTGCTCCGGGTCACGCTGAGGGTGTGGGTGGCGTCGACCTTGCCGTTCTCCCCTGCCTGCCCGCCGGCGTCCGCCGTCCTCACCCAGTCCCGGTCCAGGTAGGCCCCCACCTCCCCCACGCTGCACCTCGCCCCCGCGTCCAGCGCCAGGAGCCGGCCGAACATCTCCATGCAGGCCGGGGTGAACCTGCGCCACTGCGACGGGACCTCGGCCACTGCGGGGTCCCCGCACCAGTCGGCGAACTCCTGGTAGAAGTCGTCGGAGGCGGTGCAGCGCTCCCAGGGGAAGAAGCCGGTGAGGATGCAGAAGAGGAGCACGCCGAAGGCCCAGGTGTCCAGGCTGGGCTCCACGCTGAGGGGCGGGGCCCGGGGCGCCTCCTCGCCGGCCTCGGCCGCCACGGCACACAGCTCCGGCGCCATGTACGGCAGCGTGCCGGAGATGAGGCGGATCAGCGTGCCCCGCTTCTGCGCCAGGCCGAAGTCGGCCAGCTTCACCCGGCGGCAGTGGCGGTCCAGCAGCAGGATGTTCTCTGGCTTGATGTCGCGGTGCACCAGCCCGTGGCTGTGGATGAACTCCAGGGCGCTGGCGATCTGCAGGGCGCAGCGCTTCACCGCGCCCTCGGGGATGCCCACCTGGGGGCGGAGACGAGCACAGTGAGCATAGGGGAGTACAGGGCCTCAGCAGCAGTGTGCGGCTTAGAGGTGTGGAGCAAGGCTTGTGACTGAAAGGTTGCTGGTTTGGTTGCTGCTGTACCCTTGGACAAGATACCTAACCCACAATTACCTAAGTAAATACACAGCTGTATAAATGGATAATGTAAAACTTGTAACCTATATAAAGCCCTCTTGGTAAGAGCGCCTGCTAAATGACAGTAATGTAATGTAACGCAGTGATGTCACAGACCACCAACTTATATGCTGTCTGGTTTTTGATGTACAGGACCATAGTGCAATATGGCATTGGAAGTGCACTGGAGTTTTTCAGATGCAAACCTTTTCCTCAGTGCCAAAGAGACAGAGGTTCATGTGTAATTGATACGAGCACAAACAGAAGCCACAATGATTCCACTTTACAACTGAAATGGTTATAACTGAGGTCAAAAATGATGACATATAAGACAGATGTCCTTTGACAGATGTGGTAAAGGTGCTGCTATGTCTCAATCACGAGGCTCGCACTGTATTGTTATTCAAGTGTTACATTGACACTGAAGTGGAGAAGTGGGATGTAGGCCTAAAAGGAATGTGTGATGTCACAATGTAAGTGCAACGCTCGCTCTCTGCCTCACTGTGATACATGTCAGAAACACGACACCTCAGCGGCTGACCTACAGCAGCCCAAAGCTGTACGGGAGAAAGAGAGAACTCCCTCTGGGAGTCTTCATTCATCTTACAATCACAGCTGTTACGGAAAGTGCGTTGCGCCTCAGAGCACCACCAAATGTCAGTGTGATTAGACTCGTTATTATTTCAACAGCTTTTGTGAATTAAAAAAAAGACTTCTAACGTTCAGATGACAAAAGTCTCTGATGTTCAGAAACATGGAAAATCCAAGGTAGCTTGGTTGTAAATACACTCAGTTGAGATTCATAGGATTATGAGCCAACTGGACTTACATTTTAGATCTGAAAATTACGACTGGTTAGCCAGGACACCCTGTGCACACCCTGTGTACATTTTTGCTTGTGTAACAAAAACATTTATATTGGACATTTGAGTAAACATGTGAGTAAACACATGTGAAACTGATATCATTTATAATTAATATAATTGTGCTTGCTTGTTTTGCTAGAATGCATTTTCAGAGCTTGTTTAGCCTAACCACCCACTAGGGGGAGTATTGAGTTCCTTTTTTTGGCTGCAACTGTAAGAAACAGCCATATGAACCTGTCCCCTCTCGCACTCACTCCCTGGCTCCTGAGATGACTGATGAGAACCTTTCCCTGCTGAGAAACGCCAGCAAAGCAGTTGCAGACAGAGCAAACAGTTTCTGTTCGGCTCTTGCTTAATGCCCGGTTGGCTTTATGTTCCAATACATCATTGCAATACGTCCTAATCTTTCAGAATGTGAAGTATGCGAATGCTCCGTGTGGGCAGCTGTTTTCTCTCACCCGCGGCTGGATGACAGCGAACAGGTCCTTCCCGACCACCAGCTCCTGGGCGAAGCCGTAGTGCTCCTTGGACTGGAAGGCTATGCCGAAGAGCCCCACGATGCAGGGGTGGCAGGAGAGGTGGAGGGAGATGCAGTACTCCCTGAGGAAGCCCTGGAGCTTGGTGGAGGCTTTGGGCATCACCTTCAGGGCCATGGGGGTACCTGTGGAGCACCCCACAGCAGGAGTCACGGACAGAACTAGGAAACAGCTTCAACGTTTCGATTTAAAAACAAGTTTTATTTGTTCTTCTTCAGAATGCTTTTTTAAAAGGACACTTATATATGTCAGCGTGGAGAAATACGGCCATTGTTACATTACATTACATTACATTGTGGCACCAAAACACAATGGATATTTTCAAATTTACTGGAAAATTTTTGGCATATGTTACTGCATATTTATTATTGCCATTTTATGCATATTTTGGAGAGTACATTTTAAATGCTGTGTAAGTATGTATGTATTCTAAAATAATAGCTAATACCTAAATGACAATGACATGAAGTAGTGTAATTTTAATGTCTGTAGTATTTATTTTATTTTTTTCATTTAATTTATTTCAGTTTCAATGAATTACTTCTCTTTAAGGAAATGAAATAGATAATTGATTATGGCAAATTACCCTATTTTATTTAGTTTAGATGAGGTAAGCATATCAATATCTAAAACTGCATAGTTGGCCAATGATATATCTATATTATATATAGATATATGTCAATACTATATCTACATTCACTAGATATATCATCAATATATCTGTATTTCTGTATATCTGCTTTTTATTTCTGAGTTTTATACAGATAAAGAACCCATTTGTTTTGAACAGGTGGCAAAACCTGCGGAAGAAGGGCTTTTGTTCCCCAACGTACCCCTGCAGCGATGGGTGACCAGCAGCACCTTCCCGTATTTCCCGCGGCCGATCTCCTTGATGACGTTAAAGTGCTCCTGGATCTCCAGGTTGCTCAGGCTCTGAGCCGTGAGTTCGATCAGCTCATCGATCAGACTCCCGTCAGCCATTCCCTGCTCGGTCTTCAGACCTGAACGGGAGCCGGGCACAATACATTATTCTCACAGGTCTCGAACACAGCGTACCCAGGACGAATCTAACAGGTCTCTGAGTCTATATGCAGAATGAATCTGCACAATGCAGTAATCTCACAGGTGTCTAACAGCATAACCAGGACGAATCTAACAGGTCTCGGATTCTATATGCAGAGTGAATCTTACAGGTCTCAGATTCTATATGCAGAATGAATCTGCACAATGCAGTAATCTCACAGGTGTCTAACAGCATAACCAGAACGAATCTAACAGGTCTCGGATTCTATATGCAGAGTGAATTTTACAGGTCTCAGATTCTATATGCAGAATGAATCTGCACAATGCAGTAATCTCACAGGTGTCTAACAGCATAACCAGGATGAATCTAACAGGTCTCGGATTCTATATGCAGAGTGAATCTTACAGGTTTCAGATTCTATATGCAGAATGAATCTGCACAATGCATTAATCTCACAGGTCTCTAACAGCATAACCAGGATGAATCTAACAGGTCTCGGATTCTATATGCAGAGTGAATCTTACAGGTCGCTGATTCTGTGCAACAGGTCGCTGAATTTTCACTGGTTAAGTTGCACAAGTATTTTCAAACACTGTCTGTAAATGTATTTGACACAAATGTAATGTGTTGGAAGGAAAATGTAACATTTATTTGAAAGCATCTGGTTTTCAAAGAGAATGAAGAGTCTGAGAGTGAGTAATGATTTTAATTAGTCACCTACTGTGTGAATGTTATGAAAATAGCTTTGAAACTTTGAAACTAACTAGTTTCAAATATTTTGGAGGAAAAGCATATGGAATATATTTTTAATTAATGAAATTACCATATGTTCAATTACTGTAATGTTGAGCATTATATTTGAAAATACAATTAAAGTACATATACAACAAAGACTCAAATATCGAATTTGGCATACCTAAAACAATCTTTGAGTAAACACATTAAAGCCAAAAGCCACATTAAGGCAAGTTGTTCATTGCTTTACAATGGAAATTTAACTAATCCACCCGGTATCATTAAGTGCCCACGAAATCCCTTAATGCAGCTTTAATATTGTTAAAGGCCTTTGAGACCAATTACAGCGTTCCAAACTTCTAAACATGTCTGTTCTTTGGGAGCAAATTAACTTAAATGAACATTACATTTTGAAGTAAAAGTTGAACAGCAGCTCCACCTGCAGCAGCTGGTTTGAGCTGGTTGGCAAACTTGGCTTTCAAAATTCTCATGCTTTACCCACCAAAAAACACAACTAAAAAATTACATCACATTAATCACAGATAGTACAGTATGTTATGTGATGTATTGCTGAGTAACAGTGATTTATATTTAATGTAGATTTATACTCTTGATACACTTGAATGTCTGGTCACATGTAACAGATTGCCTCATGACCATTTTCATTTTGATTTCCAGCTTTAATATCACAGAGAACTAATTTTTATAATATTATAATTCTTTTCATATGTAATATAATCAATACTATAAGGGTACCTCCTTTTTAAATTGTGCTAAAGAGGTGGCAATTACTGTAATGCACACCCAATGCATGCCTTTTCCCAGTGCATGCCTTAACGATCTTCCTTGTGGCATGAGCACGGCTGCAGGTTTGAACCTCTGACAGGACTTTTATTTTTCATTTTCATGAGACCAAGGGTTTTGTGTTTTTATGTTACTCCTTAAAAGAGAACTATGATTTAAAATTGTTAAAAGCAATTTGTCATATGTAATATGAATGGCATCATGTCAACACTGAATGGGAGTTGACTTGTTATTAACATCTAATCTTTAATAATAACAAAAATTAATTATAAATTAATAAATTCCTATGGTGGGGATTTTTTGGAGGGTGAGGAAATATATCACTTTTTGCAAAATGAAAATTAATTATTGAGAACAAAATGCATGAATGCAAATGAACAAAAATATTGAACTTTATGACAAAACTACTCATAATAAAACAAACAATTTCTTTCTTTTCATAAATAAATAACAATAAAAAGGAAATAGAATTAGAACCATGTAAAAACAATTAATTCAAAATGAAATACAAAAAAAAAATAAAATTACACATTTATAATAAGCATTTGAAATAAACTTAGAAATAAAATGACAATTATAATTTCAACTTTAGGCATTTTAGTCAAATGCAATAACAAGGTTATTTTGGAAAGATCATGTTTGTGCAAAAGCCAAACACTGCAATAACAGTTATGACTGGACACTTCCCAAACTTTAAATAGCCAGCCATTTTCCATAACACCTCTGTCATCAGTGTTATTTTGATAGGTAAGAGTGACGGCTCCTCTTCCTTTTCCCAAAGCTAGTTGAGTGGCATCTAGAATGTGTGTGAGTGATGGTTTGCCTCGATGCTGCCGTGACAGGTTTTATGTCTTGAACTTGCCTTTACACATGCTGGGCACTTCATTATCTCCAGATAGCTGCTGTCACCACAGCCAAAACTCAAGCTACTCTGCAAGATTTGGAATGCATCAATTGTTAGAATGAGATCTACTCAGTCAGTGGCTAGCTTGATTAGTAGGTTATCAAGTGGTACAAGAGTGTGAGCTGCTGCAGCTACTAGCAAAATCCTACCCATTAAAATGATTTCAGTGATTGAAAATATGACGCTGAATGAATATGTTGCTGTTACACATTGTTATACTATGAGATCAGAATCCACTCATTTGAGCACGGCTTCAGTCCTGGCTGGTCTAATACATAAAAATGTCCCTGTCTTTTCTACCCTGTACCAGACAGGCAAATCGAATTTACAACAATAATACTCTTCAGACTTGACAAAGCTGAAAATTCAGTATAAAGTTACTAGGTATTAGGAATGACAGGGTTACATTTTATTTCGTATCATATTTTATTATAATTTGCATCTCTTTGAGATAATCTCTTTTGCTAAAAATATAAATGTAAAAATCTCAATCTCAGCAGAAGTGAGAAAAGGGTGTCTAAAAGTAAGACAGATATTCAGACTGAGAAGAGAGAAAGAGGAAAGGCTGGAGGTAGACAGCCAGGGCTGTTGTTTTGATACAGCAAAATAAAATAACAGCTGAAGTGCAACTGGATCCTCTGAACATTGCAGGCATTTTAGAATCATAAAATTATGAGCTCATAAACTTACTTGTTATTACACTTCATGTAGTCTGGTTTCAAGGGATTTATTTTGAAAGTTTACTGTCAGATGTTTGCTTCATGGTAATACATGGATTTAAAATGATTAAATTATTCTAAACACCTCCGGTGGCATTATAAATGTCGCCATATCATCTAGACATTATTACTTTTTACAAATGTTTAATATGTCCTTAAATAATGATATTCCTGCAGTTTATCACAGACCTTGTGATGTTTCACTGACCACCACAACACTACAGTGCATTGCAAATGATTAATAAATCAAATGTACAAAAGACAGTTTTCCTTTGCTACACACAACAGCAACTAAAAAACATCCTGTGCATTTCATTTTTAAACTCCTGTTGTGCAATTTTTAGATTTTTTTCCCTACTGCTTTTCACACTTTAAAGTACTCTCAAAGTCCTGTTCTAAGTATACCCTGCTGCTGTATGTATGCAATTTGGTGTAATGCAGTGTTAAATGTCTAATACAGCACATTCTACTGTCTGTATTAAAGTATATTGTTAGTTTAATCAGCCATTCTTATTCTGTTCTTTAGAGGTAAATGTCATAGCAGGCAATTGTTATATATGTTATTATTATACATTAGTAATATATATATAAGTAATGTTGGGCTACTACTCCTAATACTTTAGGTAATTATATGGTATTCATTTAAAGAATAGACTAAATAAACAAATGCCAGTATAATTATTACTATTATTACTTTGCACTTTGTTGAAAATAAACTATACAGAAAAATAAACTTTTAAACTTTAAAAATAAACCTTTAAAATCTGCACAAAATAAAGTACATGGATGATAAAAATATATTTTTTATTATTATTAGTTATTATATGAAAAAATATATAAATAAATAACTTGCATCAAATGTCCATTCCATAAGGTCAGATTTATTTCATATTTTAAGATATGTGTTTTAATGTCATAGTATCTAGCTGGTGAATATGTTCATCAGATATACCACAGCTGAAATTGTGCAATTATAATTTATTTACACAGGATATAATATTCAGTATAACAAATAAAATACACAATTCAAAAATAAATCCAGAAAGAAATACCATTCATCCATACCAAAATGCATTCATGCATTCAAGTGCATGCAGACATACATACACACGCATACACATGCACACACACATACACACATGCACATACGCACACACACACTTACACACACACATGCATATACAAACATATACACATACACAAACATACACACACATACAGAAACACACACATACTGTATATACATGCACATAGTACACACACACACACACACACACAGACACACTTGCACTTGTCTCCTGCTCACATGCATGTGATAATTAGCCGCAGGTTCTGTACCAGCTCAGCGTGTCTCCCCGTGTCCTTCGCTCGACTGTGCCGTTGCCGTGTGGGAGCTGCCGTGGAGCTGAGAGTCACAGCCTGCTCAACAGCTGATAACAGTCTGGCTTGAGCAAAGGGCACACAGACTGCTTTATATGGTAGAAGCACCTTCACTGCTCAGGGAAGATTAAACCCTAACACGTTTGACCACAACTGACTCCGTCAACATAGAAACACACGCACAAATACACACATACCCAGGCGCAGACAGACAGACACACACACACACACACACACACACCCTCCCACTCAGGAAATCAAGCACCTCCGACCCACGTGCTGAGAGTGTAAAACTCTGTAAAACTCTCATGCAAGTGCTTCCTTAAAACTTGAGAAAAATAAATAAATAAATACAAGTACAATGACGATTTAAAATTCTTTACTGTTCTTTTTTTGGTTAAATGTTTCTCATTAAACTTGAATAGATACACTTATGTTCTATTGTGCTGGAATTCGCTCTAGATGAGAGCGTCTGCTAAATGTATACAATGTAATGTAATGTAATGTAATATTTTGTACGGCTTACAAAAAAATCTAAAAGAAATCCCCTTAATGGTTTCCACATGGTGGTGATGTGCAGCAATGCGCTTCCTTTAAATTACAGTAACTATAGACTACGCAATAACATGCAATTAACCGTGCATAGTGTTACACTCATGCGTGCTTCAGAGCTTACGCATTGATGGGTTTTAATAATCAATCATAAATATGTCACACGAGCACGCATTCTTTGGGGAAATAATAATCAATGTGATGTTTTCTCTGGTTTGCAGCCACCGGTTTCCACAGATTGATGGCAGATGTAATCTTACTTGTGTTTATTTGGTAGTGCATTGAATTACCCACAGACAGCAAGCTTCTTTAAACCTCATTCATTCTATACTTAAACAATTAGATGGATGTCATAGTATAAGCATCCCATAATAATTTTTAAAGGGGGGCTTCAGCTGTTATTTTATTCTTTCCTCAGATTCTCTCTGTTTTATACAGCAAGATTACTTTGAATAATATTTTTTTTTTCTCACAGTACATTCTTTAGCATATTTTATTTTGCAAAGTTTGCATCATTGGAGCACAGCTCACATAACTGAAAAATGTATTTACCTTTCTTTACAAATTGAAATATGAAATAAAACATTATTAAACACATCAGTATATAAAGTGAGAATACAAGAATACAATGCCTGTGTCAGAGCTTTTATTATAATGCCGAAATGAATGGATCAGTCGAGCCAAGTAAGCTGCAGGTCATTTTTATCATTAACATAGCTACAAAAAGCAGATGCCAGGCTCCAAAGCCAATATATTTTACGGTATGTTTTATTTTGGAAACGCAAGTTTTAGAAATGCAGTTTTAAAAATATCCTGCAGTTGAATTATAGTATAAAAAACTGCACATTGCATTCCGGTCCTTTACAGTGTTTGTCACAAAATGTCCCGAAGGGCTGAACACCCTCAGAATGCACTGTGAGATAACAGAGCAGATGTGTGTACTAAGGTCCCATGGTCTTCCATGGCAACGTGTCCAGATCCCCGTGCTGCCGGGTGCTTCAGAGGCGTGGCACTGATACAAAAAGAGGCTGGTCACCCTCCAGAACAACAAACCCATCACCATCCTCCTTACAAGGGATGGATTTCAAAGTTGACTTAAAAAAAAAAAGAGATCATTTTTTCAGAGTGTGTTTTTGAAATATGAAGCCTATTAGATGTTCATGCCGGGAGAATGTGTGTGGAAATTCACAGTTAACTGTGTGGGCGTTGAGACGCATCCAGCGCGTGGGTTTGGGGTGGGAGTTATTCCGGACCGACAGACGGTCCAATGTGAAATGGAGCCCAAGCCCCCCGCCGAGGAAGGCTTATCTGTGCACCCTGCAGAGACATCAGCCATAAATGCACTCAGGCGATGGCACAAACATATACACACACATATCCACCAGGGTACCCTGGAAAACATGAGTGAGGGCACTGGTCTCCGCTGTCCTCACTCGACTCCATCAGTGTGATATTGCCGGCACCATCAATCCAGCTCCATAGTGTTTATATTCAGAATGTTCATTTTTATTCAGAATATTATATAATAGAATATTATATAATATATACTCTACTCTTGCTTTATAAATTTTGTTCCAGTCTACATGAATTTTACTCATTGTGCCAAAGAGACATAACTCTACTAGCTACAGATGTCTGACCAGCTGTAAAAACTTTTCTAGCTACAGGTATCTGACCAACTAAAAGAAATGTGACATTTCTAGCTACAGGTATTTGATCAGATGTAAAAATGTGACTTTTGTAGCAACAGGTGTCTGACCATAGCGTGCTCCGCTGACCTCATATGCTAATTTTCAATGAGTTGTGCTGTTACTGTTTGGCCTGCCACACCCTCCACATATTTTATGTGTGGTTACTGCTTAGTTATTGTCCTGTAAGAGAAATGGACCTCATTTGCACCTGAAGCCATAAAGAGCTGAAACTGAAGCTCTAAGGGCATCAATAGAGGCACCAGCTCCTGAATTGAATAGCTTGCCAATACATTCAAACAGGGTGCCACCTCTAAAAGACAATAATTGAGCTAATAATAATTACTTTGATTTTGTTCTTAGGTGTGGCCTACTGCTTTGTTCGCCTGCCAGCTAGCTGGCTAACAGGGCAAGCAAGCTGTCTGTATTCATTTTTAGCTAGCTGCCCCAGAAGTGTAGTTCAGCCATTGTGATATTAGGTAATTAAATGCACCTTTTGGTTTACAGATGATAGCTTAAAAGGTTAGCAAGCTCACCTGTTCCCAGGTTGACTGAACGGACAGAATACTTTAAAACCTAGGTAGCACAGTATAAGTAGCATGGTTGTCCAATTAGCTAGCAAAAATAGCTAGTCTAAGTAACAGACACAACATTTCACATGGCTTGTTAGCAAACTATGTTCTGTTCATGTTGTTAATTAATGCACCTGTTCAGGTAAGTGCATGAATATCTGTCTAAAATAGCCACATACTGAGCTAATTAGCTATAAACTCCTAGAAATTTTTTGCGACATTATGTGATCTTATGTGTTCTTACAGACTGAACTGAGACACCTTCTGGAAGCAGTTCTGTATGTCATATTGAGGCTAGAGCCAAAGAGACTGCCATCAAAGTCACACTGAAGAGTGATTTAGGGGTCATTGGTCAGTTTCAGCATTGACACCAGCCTGTGTCACTCTTCCTGTAAATTTACATCCATCTTGAAGTGGAAGGCGCCTCTGTCCCTCCGATGTCTGACAGGAATGGAATTACAGAGCAGTGTAGACAGACACCCAGGGTAACATTACCATCTCGATCCCTGTTTTATTTACTAAAACACACAGCAACAATATGATGTCATAACAGCAGTTCAGAAGATCCGCCACTCTGCAAATTAGTCGGATTATCAGCAATACAATATTTCTGATGGGGTGTTTGTTTTATTTGTGTGAAGGCATGATTTTCACATCACTGTAGGTGACGGCTTGCTTTGTGACATTCCTCAAGAGGATTACCCGCTAATGGACTGAATCCTTCGCTCAACAACTCCCCTTCCCCTGCTCAACAACCTCAGGTGCTGCGAGAAAGAGGCAGCCGTGTTGCAGAAACGCTAATCCTTTATTCTGACTGTATAAGCCCCAAGGCCATAGTCAAAGACACAGAGAGGGTGTCCAGTGTCATATCTGTCAGCATCTCCCATAGTATTTCAATGGAAAGGAGTCTATTGACAATAGCCACTGATAGTATAGATACAAATACAGGACCGGCGCTATGGGGGTGCTTAGGGGTGCATTTCACCCCCAGACGGACCTCAGTGCACCCCCAGTTGTCTCCTTATATCCCGATGTCTACATAGTATTTATGACTTTTCGTGCCCCTGTGGATTGTAATTGCACCCCTTGTATTTTCTCCTGGTGCTGGGCCTGTACGAATACCAGTTCCTGTCTTGAGGATGGGTTATTGCAGTGGTTCCAGGTTAAGTACATAGAAGTGATGTGCGCAAGAGAGGAGCATGGATTCCATTAAACAGGGGTGGGAGGGAGGCGAGTGTTTTCACGGCTGACTGAATTGTTGCCGTATGTAGAACGTGTGTGTATGGGGGGGTGTTGGGGGGTGGTAGAACAGAAGAAGCGGCTTGCTTAATATAGAAAGGTTAATAAACAGTCATTCAGCAGAGATGGGTTACAGAGTGGGCACAGATGGAGTGGGTGAAGACAGGCGAGTGAGATATCGTTTCAGGCTGGCATGCCACTCATCCCTCTGTTCCCGGCTCCTGTGGGATCTGTCCCTGTCCCCCCCACTGTGATGAATCGGGAGTCAGGAGGTCCCCGGTGGTGCCCATTTGCAGCGAACGTGTTCCCTGGGTGGATTCAGAGAATGCCATTCTTTAGGTGCAATTAAAAAATTAGCTGACCTTTCCTTCAGCCCAGACTTTATTTCCCTCCCCCCAACCAGTTTCTTGTGTGTGTGTGTGTGTGTGTGTGTGTGTGTGTGTGTGTGTGTGTGTGTGAATGCAGCCGTGTCTGTGTGTCTGTCATAGATTACTTGCATTGCCCTGATGTGACCTAGAGATTGTAAAAAGTATAAACAAACATCCATTTCAGATTTACGACACAGATTTTGCCATTTTGAAAAAGAAGAGTATGCATTTCTCCATGCTGCACAATCCTACTGTAACATATACTTACACATCTCCACAGAAAATTGGTCACGCGTAATATTTTATATGCGGTTCCGTCATTCTGCTTGCTTTAGTGATAAAGCAAAGCAGATGCAGATTTGGTTGGAATGGGATGGAGGGGATGTATATATGCATTGTAAGTCTGAAACCTAGCAGGCTAAATGCAATGGAGAAATCTTAGGCTACAGTACAACATTTAACTGTAGCATTGCGATTGGCAGGCATCCCTCAGTGTTGTTTGTGCTGTTTCGTGGGCAAAGCGCACCAGCAAAGGAATGGCATAGGTTTTGAGTGAGCAGGCAGGCTGTTTGGTGGGGGGGGGCACTGCTTGGACAGGGGTGAGTCACAGGCTACATGCATCCGGATTGTCACAGCTATAGATCACGGTCCCTGTCTCTCCCTCCGTCAATCACAGACCCACGAATGCGCCGCTGGGTGCAGCCATCTTGCAGCCGCCTAAGGGAATACCGTCAGCGCTTAACAAACGGTAATTGGAAGGAATGAGCTTCCTCCCTGCCATGTCTTGTCGAGTTATTCCTGCGACGGTGTTATAGCGGGGCTAATGGACTCCCTGGTGCAACAGAGGCGAGAAGAACATTCTTACCGTGCCCCGCTCCCCGGGCAGCCGAACCGGAGTGTTTTGACAACAAAACACACAACAGAGCCTTATTTTACAGCTGTCATAATGCCCAGGAGAAAGGAGGGGACCAGTGTAACCTTCCCACCTGTCAGGCCGGACGACCTGGCATGACAATAACTTGATTCACATTTTCAATCCGTTTGCTTTGATGAATGCAGGCAGCCAAAGTGTCTGCGACTGGAAGAACATATGTCTTCAGTTTACGCCGTTTCCCCCAGAAACAAAGGGGGGTACAAATAGATACAATATGCCAAACAGTTACTCTACAACAATACTACTATTTAGCTATTTTCATTAGTATGATATAATCAGATGGCATTGACAACTATTTTACAATGTGACTTCTCTTTTGAGCAGGATTACAAGTTATAACTCAAGTTACAAGTTATAACTGCAATCACTATATAACTATATAGCTAACCACTAAGGTGAGGTTATGCATCACTTTATGCACTCTGTTACCTGAATGTACACACACTCACTCACACACACACACACACACACACACACACACACACACACACACGCATACACACACCCATATACAAACACTTACACACATATAACAATAGAAGATCTCAGTTAAACCATATGAGATGTTTCTTTTCTTGTTTTAAAGAGCAGTCTCTATGAATTTTAAAAGTGCCACAGCGCTTCTACGTATTTATAGCTTCCACCAGCCCCAGGTTTAACAAGCATCAGTAATGAAGTGTGAAGGAGGGTGACCTATGACATGCTGACATGTTGAGTACGAGGTGACAGATTGCACCTATAACTATAGCATTTATTCCTCATGTATTCATCTGGCTATTTTCTGTGGCCTGACCGATATTCTAAGCTGTGGTCTTATTAAAACATAAAACGCTAATTGAAAGTTTGTTTACACATAAATGAGTCTGTAGAGTCTTGGCAGTTTACCTGGCATCTTCATTGTTTTGAACATGAGAATCGTATTTTTGGAACGCTTAATTCTTGTGCCCATTTATAACCTGTTTGTAAGCAAGTGGTTCAGGATTAGAGTTCAGCCAATGGCAATGTCACCTGAAACTACTTGATTGGAGAGTCATTCACACAGCATACAGGTAATTGTAGTATAGTGGAGGAACTCACAGTCATAATACTATATCAGATTTGGAGATTTGGAGTTTGTTCTCAACAAAGGGTCCAAAATCCTCCAGCTGGCATTGTGTTTGCCCATACAGGCAAATCTACTATATACTGGAGGCCAACAATGAACTATTAATATACTGTAGTTTAAGCATATAATATAGTTTAAACATATCATTAAACATGTACATAATGATATTATATATTGTGACATGTTAATATATACAAATAATTGAATCATATAATGTGTTATAGTTGGTATTCTATATTCTCTTTGTAGTCAATAAAAATATTATTGTGATAATCTCTTGCACTGGAATTTAGAGGGAAAATGAGAATGACTGTTTCATTTTATTGGGGAAAATTGTAAACTACTTGAAAGCTGACTTCTCTGTATTCCTAGTTGGTTTCAGTTCCTGTTCATTTCAGACTGCAGTTACTTCCATTTAACGTTTATTGAGAAGGCTATGTAAGAGTCTGTAATTACGACTCAATGCTGCCATCTAGGGCCAGAAACTGGCATTACATGTCAGTGACTGATCGTGATAAGTTTAAGCAGTGCATCACGGTATGAGTTAGGCACTGGGTTCCGTAACACCAGTATAATATAATGTACATGTATCTGTAACTCTGCATTATAACGTGTTAAATTTTATCGTCTGCCATATTATTACAGTCATATTTCATGAAGAATAAATGTCTTACTGTCGTGCCAGACTTCCCACAGGGTGGTGACCCTACAGTGTAGTGCTTCTCCTTTAATCGTTCAAAAGTTCAAAGCACCTGAAATAACATAACTATTCATGAAATATAACTGTAATACTGGTACACAGGGTGCTCGCTGGCTATTATAACTGTTGAAGTTGACATAAAACTCCACAGGGTGTTGATAAAAACATAGCAATACAACATTTTCTTTTGAACAGTACAGCTACTTATTAGACTAATTTATAAAGACACTGTTTGTCACCGACTCCATGTGCAATATATAACTGTCCAACTACACCAAACTCAATGTAAACCTTTGGGAAATACAGATGAATTTCACCCCCAGACAGTACTGACTGTATTGGAGTCTCTGAGGAGAAGTCATGGCAACCCACTGTTTTTACAAGGCTGTTGCTGCCCCCTCAGGCTATGGAATATAACATACTGGATTACTGCATTATATTTCAACTATTTATACTTGCAAAACAGCAAAAAGCTCAACAAAATAGATGTATGCATTTTTTTCCTTCTAGTTTTGTGGCCTTATGAAGGCTCATTTGTAAGAAATTGTGTGACCATTCCAATAGGCCAGTAGTCCAAGGTGTGTGACCTGGCGATTTTAATTATTGACGTCTACAGCTTGTGTCCTAAAGTCTGATGAGCAAAGAGACGATTAATCCCACAGAAAAATACTCCCCCTGTTTTTATCTGTTGGTGGAGATGTTACCTGAGCCGGAATGTTGCTGGACAAATTATGTAGGAGGTTTTTACTCACTTCTCCTCTGCTGAAATTTGGTTACCATAAATCTCTGACCGTGATCACAGGAGGGAGATTTTTGGGCCTTCTGTGAGTTTTGTCAGTGTCAGGACTGCAGCTTCTTAGCTGGGTTTTGTTTTTGTTTTCCCTGTCCATGTGCTTTTGTTTTTCCCTGTGTTCCAGGCCTGCCCTGCTCTCCACCCTGTCTCCGCCCACCTGGTTACCTGGCCGTCCCCACCTGCCTGCCTGCTCACCTGCATCCCATCTCCTCATCAGCCTCGCCCTATTTATTCCCTGCTTGTTTCTTGTCTTGTTGCCAGTTTGTCTCAGTTTTCTGTTTCGTACCAGCGTTTTCTCCAGTTAGTATTCTGCCTGCCTGCCTGCCTGCCTGCCTTGTTCCTGCCTGTTTTGTCCCGAGTTCGATTTTTGGATTTCGCTTTTGTGCCTTTGCTGTGTTATCCTGATTTTCGACTTCGCCTGTTTTTCGACTCTGCCAACTGGATTTTCCCTCTTTCGGCAATAAACATCGTTTGCCATCCTCCGCTGTCTGCGCCTGAGTCCCTGCCTGAGCCCCCCCGGCCTGACAGTCAGTCACTTAACCAGCATTGGTATATATATTTAGTTTCATGCTGTCATGTAATATTCCAAGCAGAATGATAGGAAAACATCTCGTAGATTAATCTACTCTCAGGCATTTGTATCAGTGATATGAGAATGAACATAACACAGCTTATAGGAACAGAGCTTTTGCTGCCAATATAGTCACATACTCTGATCACCTGAGGGCGCCAGAAGCTCAGATGCAGCTCTGAGATCCAAGGTAATGGATTTTCATCACAGTCAGTCAGGATTTAAGAAATCACTATTTTATTAAACAGATTAAACAGCTGCTTATTGCCCCCTTACTGCAGCCACCTTTGCAACCACTCAGGTAAAACCGAGACACACATCTCTCTTCAGCTGTGTCCTCTGCAGGTAAAAATACCTGTTCCCTTTGATCCAGCTTCCTACGACCCTGACTGCAGCGCACGCCATCTGAAAAATTAGTTATTATTTTTTTATTTTATCTAATAAAGTTGCAAAGTTGAGGGGAAGTATTCAAAGATTCTGGCGTACTGCATTCGTCATTTTTATTTTCTGTAAGCGTATACACATACACACACACACACACACACACACACACACACACACACACACACACACACACACACACACACACACACACACACACACACACACACACACACACACATACATGCATTCACTACAGACACTTTTTTCCTTTTTGTTTTTATTCATGAATGTGTTGTGTGAGTGCATTTTCGTTTAAAAACCTCAGGATAAGAAACTTTTTGTTATCATGAGAAGCCACACCCACTGGGTTTTAAAAGGTAGATCGTGAAGAGGGGGGCTGAAAAGGAAGCAAAGGCAGAAATGGGAAGGGTTTATGTTTTTGTGACTTTTTTTATCAATTTACCGTATTATGCCTATCTTACCAGTTTTACCCTTTCTCATTTATGGTAAGTGATGAAGATATGTGTTCAAATGTCACCACATTTGAGTTAATTGGAGGGGAGGTGTGTGTGTGTGTGTGTTTTTTCTGGATGCAGCAAGTTCACCATCCATGACTGCACTTTATTTGCTGACATCAACCACAAATCCTGCCACAAAGACTGCCATCTGTTTCATCTAGTTCTAGTCTAATTTGCATACTGAACTCTGAGGAGGGGAGCAAATGTTCATTTTTTATGTCCTTGCACCTCACAAAGCAGTTACGTGTATATTGGAAATTTGAAATTGAAGTCCTAGCCATACTAGTTTCCTCCTGACTGTAATGGAGCTCTCAGTCTTCAGAGAGTTAATCATTGAATTCCCTCTGTGTCCCATACATGTACATGTGAGATGAAGCAATGAAAGGGCATGACTGTAATATTATAAAAAAAATGGATCCCAGGCAAAAGGCATTCATCCGTGTCACAATTAAGGGCTTGTAATCTGCCTGTATGCGAAATGTCATGTCCGTGGGGAAATCTCGCAGATGTTGGGTAATAAAAAAAGTGTGGGTCATTGTCTGAGCCTGGTAGTTTGAGTTTTTTAACATGTAGTGAGATTTGAGCATCATGGGATTGATGTCTCACATTTTCACAGTTTCAAAGCAGTCTCTGCTTTCACCCTGTCAGGGTGAATACATGTAGATGTCCATCAACAGCCTCCAGGCCAATTACATGACCTGGTCAGGTTTAGTCAGGCCGCTGGAACAATGTAAATAGAATAGAATCACTAAATGCAACCCTTTATGATATGTTACAAAAGCGTGGGCAGATAGGAAGTAACAAGCCATAATTTTAAGCACGGCCAATGATTCAAATACATTAAAAGCGTGTGTCTTGTGTACCAACATTGGTGCTGATGCATTCATTTCAGTGGATGAAGAGAAGCTATTGAACACTGAGATAAGTCATTTACAGTCAGTTAGTCATTAGTGATCAGGCACACCTCTGGCCTTCTTTATTCTCACGCATCACAACCACAATGGCCTGCTGTATGCTTTTTTAGATAGCTTTATTTACTGTAAGCTTTTACTTAGATCATCTTATCATTGCACCCATCCTCACTATGCACTCTTTGACTAGGAAGAATAGGTTCCTAAATTATCGTAGCTAATTTATTGGTAAAATAAATCAAAGTGTAGCTAATCCAGTCATTTTTATTAAGCAGGAGAAAATCAGAGTTCATAGACAGCTGCTGATCATCTCCTGGGAGCAGCGTTTAATGTTGCGATAGATTGTGTCTTTGTCAAGGGGCACATTCTTCACACGAAACATTTATGAGTTTGCCAGTTCCTGCTGTTTTTGGTATTTTAAATGTAGCCTCTTTGTGTTAGCAATATTCAGTTTGCACCAGGGTCTCTTTTTGGTTGCATTAAAAAAAACATATTTGGATGCCCTCCAGCACAGAGCTCGGCATTTTAAACTTTTGTTTTGGAATGGCATATTGATAGCAGTTGCTTTCTGACTACAGTAAGAGGTCCATAGAACTGAGAGAGAGAGAGAGAGAGAGAGAGAGAGACAAAGAGCAAGTGAAACCAATTTTGATGATTTTATTACTTTCAATATATTTTAAGTGCTACTAAGAGGAAAATGAAACTATAATTAGCAAAAAAATAATAATAAAGGGGTGCCAACTAAATGTGTTACCAATTTCCTAAACATTAGCTCTCACTTAATTTTACTGGCATTGTGGGCTTTGTCTTTTTTTTTCAAATGTTATACAATATATTAAATATTTTCCTCCTGTAAACCACATTTTCATAGTCAGCTGGTACTGACAGCTGCCTGCTGTTATGCAGTTATAAATTAGGTCTTCCATTTCAAGCTGGTACAGTGGAAAAAAACATTGATGGGCAGGGAAAACATGCATGTGAACATATGTTTTAAATTGGACTGGGAGGCAGGAAGCAGCTGACATGCAAACCTGTGCTTCTGTAGGATTGTAATGATGGAGCAGAGGGTGTTTTACCCTGGAGAAATCAAGGCAGTGGAACACAGTGAAAACACAAGGAACATGACAAAACTTCAAAGGTGCACCTTTTAGTCTAGCTGCAGCCTTTGTAACCATTTTACACAGGTGTTTGTGCTTTATTTTTAATGCAGGTGGCAAAGTGCAGGCCTTCCCTGTCATCTCATCATATCACTGCTACAATGAAGAAGCATAAATCATAATGTAAACAACAGTAGCAACCACAATGAAACTGTCATAGTGGTAAAAAAAGCTATGTAACTACAATAGCCATTCAGTTGTCACTGACATTTCAAAATCACTGACATCACTTTCACAGATACAGTGCAGTGGTGCAAAGTCACATGCTGCCTGGTGTCCTGAGG
The DNA here is from genome assembly GCA_019176425.1 of Megalops atlanticus. Taxonomy (NCBI): domain Eukaryota; kingdom Metazoa; phylum Chordata; class Actinopteri; order Elopiformes; family Megalopidae; genus Megalops; species Megalops atlanticus. Next base: position 31,720,076 of record CM032882.1, read on the forward strand.
GAACAGCACTCCCGGCTGAGTCTGTGCTCTGCTGACTCTGAGAAGACCTTTAAACTGCAAAGCGCTGCTGTTTGACAGGACAGGGAAAGGCTGCAACCTACCACTCAGTCAGCTCTTTCCTGTAAACAGATTGGAAACGATTGGCTGGAACTACATTGTAAATTGCAAGGAATTATTATTTGATTGTAATGGCTGTGAAAGTTATTGGTGCTTTGCGCTAAGTAACCAGGTACCTTTGTTTTATTTGTTTTTACATATAATCGCAATTGCAACTGCAAGCTGTGCGTGGAAACAGAAGAGGAATGTTTAAAGTAATACAATAAATGACTTCACACTGATAGCGCCCTTGCCGTATCTGGTAGCGGTGTTACCAAGGCAGCGACAGTCACACGCTGTGTTGACCTTCACGGTGACCTTCGATAATGACGCCGGGGTGCGGAACAGAGAGTCAGCACGCGGTACAGCGCGGCGGCCGACAGCTGACTGCTGTTTGCACGCGCCACAGCGTTCAGAAGGAGGCTCTCCTGTGAAACGGGGCGGATGATGACAGACAGGCCCTAAACCCCACGCTCAGTGGCGGGCGCGAGGTCGCGCCCCTCTGCCAGGGAACCTGAATAACGCAGGCAGGGCACCTGCTGGGCACGGCGTGGGCAGGGGGCCTCCGTCAGAGGCTGGTAATTTGGGCTTGTGTCAAAGCGTAGCTGTTTGGAGGGGGGCGTCAGGGGGGCGGCGGGGTGGGGACAGGAGTGACAGGGCCCGATGCTGTTTTCCCTCATCCAGCAGGGACGTCTCCGCTTGAGGCCTCCGCGCGCTGACAATTCAATCTGCAGTCCTGGGGAGAGAGGCACTTCGGCTGCGTCTGGAGATGATTGAGGCCATGCACTATAAATCTTTCCTGTAGCTGCTGACAGATGATTCCCTCAGCGTGTCCTCTGTTATGAGGGAGGCGGCTAAGCGGCCGGCCAATAAAGGCCATCTCGGGCTCCTTCTCTCCCAACGGTTTGGGGGGGTGCATTAAAGGAGTGACAGGTTTCACTGGGGCCCCCTGCACTTTGGGGTTGTCTCCTCCCCGCAGATGTCTTCTGTGGCTGTCACAAGCTGACTCTTCAGTGTACTACACTGTGTGTGTGTGTGTGTGTGTGTGTGTGTGAGCATGTGTGTGTGTATGTGTGTGTATGTGTGTGTGTGTGCGTGTGTGAGCGTGTGTGTGTGTGTTTGTGTGCGTGTGTGAGCATGTGTGTGTGAGCATGTGTGTGTGTGTGAGCATGTGTGTGTGTGTGTGTGTGTGTGTGTGTATGTGTGTGTGTGTGTGTGTGTGTGTGTGTGTGTGTGTGAGCATGTGTGTGTGTGTGTGTGTGTGTGTGTGTGTGTGTGCGCATGCATGTATGTGTGTGTATGTGTATGTGTATGTGGATGAGAGAGTTTGAGTGAAGGGGGCTTACATTTTATTTTTGTCCCTCTGACCATTAAACCATTTAAAAGTAGAAAAGAATGTTGTCTGATCCATAGTGTGCACACATATTTAAAAGAGAGAGTGCTCAAAAACAATGGAGCAAATTTGAAAGTCTATATTTGTGTGAGTGTGTGTGTGTCTATGAGTGTACGTTCTCTAAATCTAGAGGAAGAAAAAACTGGCCCATTATGTTTTTTTTTTTTTCATAAATAACTGCTGCACAGTTGTAGGGGGAGCTACAGTAAGTGCGTAGTAATGCATTATGAAAACAGGAAGTGCACCCAGAGGAATTTATATATTGGGAAAGTGAGATAAAGTGGTTTCTCTCTGACAGGAATGAAGAAGTACCAGAGCATGTTACTGGAAAGGCCCCAGACCGGTTCCCGTAAGCGTCAGTTCCACATGTTACACAGACAAAAGGCAGAGACCATATTTAGCTCTCAGCCGGAAGTGTAAGAATACAGCGATTGTGTTTGAACTGCAGCCTGAGTACTAACCTAACTGTCAACATCATTGAACTCAAGGACGTCAGTTCAAGGAAGCGGTGAGGGCCCCCCGGTTCAATGGCTGAGCGGTTGCACAATAGGTTATGTTCAGTTCAACCGCGCACGACAGCTGTACCAGTTGTGGGGGCGCACTGTTTAACTCTGAAAGTTCACCTCTATCACATCCAGAGGTGCTCTGGAACTAGCCAGCGTGGGTCTTTAGGTAAGCTGTTGGCATGTGTGAGAAACAGTGGCCTCACACCTCCCTGACTGCCAGTGGAAGTCTCAGCTCCTGTTTATCACTCAGCGCCCTGCAGGGGGAGCTATAAGATAATGCAACGACTTGTAAGAGTCCACCCCAGGGTCGCACTGCAGCCTGGCGTAGTTGCTGTACTGCGTCCATCCTGCACCAACACTCTCTCCCTCACTCACCCCACACCAGCTGAGCACTACGGCACTCAGTGTACCTTGCCCTCCTGTAGTAATTCCTCCCCCCCGCAAACATGTGATAAAGTGGCACTCCTGCCCTTCAGACGGCATTCCTTACTGGTTAGGGCTTATCTCGCATTCCACCGGCTCCACATTGTTATTGATGCCTGTGTTTGTTATGACTGAGTCACATGATTTCCTGAATGTGACTCTGCGGGTCTTTCCCTGCATCGTTCTGAAGGTCTGTGAAGGTCACCCGTAAGCACTGTAGCAGTGGGTGAGGAGGGCGCTGCGGGGTGTTTAATTGGGGGGAAAAAAGGGGGTGAGGACATTGCTGGCTGATGAGAAAAAAGGGTCAGGGATGGATACCTCAGCCCAGCTCCTTTACATAGTGTCCGAGGGAAGTGGTATTGCCTGTGAGTGTAACCACAGATAACACGCAATTTTTCCCCTTGCACCACACTATTGCATTGCTTACACAAACTTAGAATTATTTCCTGAACACTCAATCCAGGCACATTTGTCATAGGGGTCGTGTCCCTGAACATTATGTCTTATTCTCATCATTCCTAGAAGTGTTGTTGTAGTTTTGAGATGAGATGGTTACTTAATAAGTGGTGGGGCTGTTAGTTCTGCAATAATGGTTTTCCCAGTTTTTTTCCTTGGCTGTGGCTCGCCGGTCAACAGTCAACAGTTGTTTTCGCTGTGTTCCATTTGAGTGTTCCATGCTGTAATGAGTGTTTTCACTCGCGTCATGGTGTTTTTGCTGGCGCAATCCCGTGGAACAAGGTGTTGTATTAGAGCGAGTGGAACGCGGGCCGTCTGCGTCATTGACTCTTGCATGTGAGTGCTGATTCGTTCAGATAATATCAACAAGCCGCTAAAAACACGCCGGGATGTTACATTACATGACATTATTGGCATTTAGAAAGACGATCTTATCCAGAGCGACTTACATGACTTACACAGTTTAGCCATGTTATCCAATTATACAGCTGGATATTTACTGAGGCAATTATGGGTTAAGTACCTTTCCCAATGGTAGAGCAGCAGAGCCCCAACAGATAATTGAACCAGCAACCTTTCGGTTATGAGCCCTGCTCCTTACCACTATGCTACACTGCTGCCCCTTTTTCATTTTCTTTTCTACATGAAACACAGGAGTCTCTGACGTCTAAATCTGTTTTTTTCTCTCCTCTCATTGCTACGAGAGGATAGCCACTGAGTGCATCATAGCTCTCTGAGAGCCATTGATTGGACTCAAGTGTGTTTGCTCAAGGGCCTCCTCACTCCCTCTGCGTGTGTGTGTACGTGTGTGTGCGTGTGTGTGTGTGTTTGTGTGTGTGTGTGCATGTGTGGGTGTGTGGGTGTGTATCTCTGTGTGTGCACATGCGTGTAGAACCAGTACATGGCTATCAGGTAGCCTCTCTCACCAAGGCAGAGAGAGAAGCACTGAGGTTCAGCATCTGCCTATCACGTGGCACCTACAGTGAGGTTAGACACTCGCAGTGCTAGCATATAAATAACTCCACAGTGCCAGGTACTGTACAGCTGCAATATAGCACTGTGTTCTCATTTGCTCTGTCCTCCTTCCCAGTGACACTGGATGTAGGTCTGTGTTCAAGGTATTCTGTCTATATTGAATGCCCTCTGCATGCTCCCTCCTGAAAGGTGTTACAATTATCCATTGTATTCCATTTTAACTGCATATGTGCAAAAATCCAATTTAAGAAAATGTGCTTGATGGGAAGTTTTTGGATTTTGGAGGTGGTGGTCCTGACAGTGTATGACCTCAGGGATGTGACACCGTAGTTGGGCGATCCCGGGTGGGCGTGTTTGCCCAGGGCTGGGGGGTGTTGGGTAAACCGAGCGCTGCCTTCACTGCGTGCGGAGGACCAAACGTCTCATGATAAAACCCGTCCCTCCTCTCCTGTATTACACTCGCACCGAGCCATTGCTACTTGCCAGCTCACGCTCAGCAAATCAGAATACGGCGGGCTGCGTATGGCCACCCCCCCACCCCCTAACGTTAGAGTTAATGTTTCGTGAACGTTAGCGCCGCGCCGGCCTGGGCCAGCGTTGCTTCACGCACGGGTGGATTTTAGTGCTTCCGTTCGACCGTGCCGGTCTGGAGATCCGCCGCTCCACTAAAAGGCAGGGAGCAGTTAAATGAGGTTACCACTCCGCTATCAGACTGTAGTAAATGGTTTCCAAGGTAACGGCGGAGTTTGGCTGGCTGCCAGACCCTGCAGTGCCCGGTGCCACCGCACAGAAGCCAAAGCCTCAGTACTGTCTGCGAAGCCTTGCTAAAACACACACCGCGTGCGTGTTTGCACCAGAACACACGCCGGCACACCGAAAAGACACTCCCGCAAACCCCCTCTGTTGAGACAGCAGAGGGTATGTCAGAAGTGGCGTGTTCAGGAGCGCCAGTCTCTGAGTGTTTCGTGAGAGCGTGTGGGTGGGTGTGATGCCAGGACTTGGGAGTGTGGGTGGGAGTGCCATGGGGGGCAGAATGGGCACAGCGCCCGTGACGTCAGGCTCTCGGGATAAATCCGCGGCCCCTCGCAGTCTTATGATCATCCCCATTCATAAAATAACACATTCTCCTCCACGTTTAACTGTACGCACGCTTCAAATCCGTGTCCCCTTTTCACACAGCAATCTAAGGTAATAGTTCCGTTTTGTTAAAGCAGACTTTTAATACACCTTTTACACACGGACTGAGCGATTTCGTGCGGCGAAAGAGGTGGTTTGTGAATGGAGCTCTCCACGAGATCCAAAGATTTACAGCCTGCTTCCCTGCAACTGGCATTTAATATTCCAGACATTAGCAAAATCTGCGTACGGGCAATTTATCACTTTGTGGTGTGTGGGTGCAGGAAATACTGAAGGTGTGAGATGAATGCTCTGTATCTCTGAACTTGCAGTGGGAGCAGCGGGGATTAGCATGGCGGGGGTCCCTGGATTCATCAGAGTTTTAGACCACGACATCACCCCACAACAATGCCTACCCGACAGTGCAAACCCCCCTCGTGTGTCTGAACGTGGTCCTCTGCACCATTATTCAACCGGAGGCTGCAGTTCCCTGCTCTGCCCACAGGTGGAGCTGCAGAGCGAGCCCCCCGGTCTCCCTGGGTTGTCAGCTGACAAGCCTCACAGGGCACACAGCCTCAGAATCAGGCCCGGCATCATTATAAAACCATTCACTTTCCATAGATTAGTCATAGAATTTGTGACTAAGGGACTAAGTGCCAACTGCCAACCTGTTCCGGCTGTGAAGGGTGATGTGTGTGTGTGTGTGTGTGCGTGTGTGTGTGTGTGTGTGTGTGTGTGTGTGTGTGTGTGTGTGTGTGTGTAGAGGGGGGGTGATCAGCGTGAATAACCCTGAAAAATCCGGCAAAGGCTTCCGCCATTTCATCAATGCTTTGTGAATGTAAAATACCAGCAGATTTTTTTTTTTCTCCCACCACATCACTCAGTCCTGCCGACAGGCTCAGAAGCCTGTTCCTTCTGTACGCCTCTCACAAAAACAGTCGCGGGGACTGTGTGTTCTCCCAGGAAGGGGGGGTTGGGGAAGGGGGGGCTCGCCACTCTGCCCGTAGCCCTGTTCAAAGGGCGGGAGGCAAGAGCAGGCATGGAAGCTCAGAGCAGCGTGGCCGCACGTTCTACCCAGCATGCTCTCCGACACCGGCCCACCGAGCCCTGCTCCGGCGCCCAGCCGAAAAGCTGCAGGCCTACGATTTTGCCCGTCTCAGATTCTCCACTGCAACAACAACACGTATGCAATTCATGAAAATTACAAAAATGTCCCCCAGGGTTGAAGACAGACTGAATTAAGAATGAGACTGGAATAACTAATAAATTAAAGGTGTAAGCATTAATCATAAAATGAATGTTAGTCAAAGATTTAAGATGTTTAATATATTCTGGAAGGCATAAGTGCTGAATATTTTGTATTTCTCCCCATGTCGACCTAGACATTCACCTGTCGCTGCCATTACCACAATTCACCCTGATTGTCCCAAAGAGCAGAAGATGTTCAAAAGTCTCACTTGGATGACAGTCGTCCGTCACCCATCGCGGATCCTCTATAGCCTAGCGTGCCTCACCACGTGCGTCCGAACTCCTCAGTCTGACCCCGATTCCCTCCGTCCCGTCCCGAGACCCTCTCCGGGAGCTCCTCGTCAGCGGTAATTGTTTCTGACTGGCGTTTTCTCTCAATGAGTGCGAGTGCGGGACCCTGAGGGGTCCTGCTGGCCAATGGGGCCATGGGAAGAGGCCCTCGCAGACCCGGCCCCTCTGCCGGGGGGCCCCCGTGTCTTTCATCTCCTCAGAGCTGCTGGAATCCCAGCCGTGGAATGCTGTCGGCCGCGGAGTTCCGCCCACCCATCGGGCATTCCAGCCGGGCATTGTGGGTGGGATTCAATGGGGTCAGAGCCAAGGAAATGAACTAGGAAGTTTTCACAAGAGTTTAGCTTCTATTTACGATCGTCTCTTTAAACCACTCAAAGGGGCCCTCCCCTGCCAATGTGGATCTGTTTCAGCGGAGCAAAGTCTGTGACAGTCTTTTAAAAGCACATAAAGAAGAAATAGAGGTCTCTTGTCCCTGTTTATTGCACAAATGCCAGGCTGTCTCTGTCCATAGTGTCATCAAAAGCAAGAGATCCATAGTAAAATATAGTTGCAAACCTTATTAATCAAAACATTAAAAAAAAAAAAAAAAAACATTTTATTCCGAATGCCAATTTTGGATTAATCCCCAATATGAACTTATGTTTGTTTGGTGAGAGGGGAAAAAAAACACAATTCCCAGGGTGAATCGGATTTCGGCTTGCCATGTGAAATTTGGCCTTGCACCCATGGTCACTGGGACAGCGGAAACCGGACTGCCACCCTCTGAATGTCTATCCGGCCTCACAGGCCCAGACATGGGCAGAGTTATTGCTGCCAGTGACCTCTGGGCTCAGTAAAGGCATGAAAAGGCCGGACCGGAGGGGGGGAGAGAGAACAGGGGAAGCCGAAACTGGCTGGTGCCGCCTCAGACCGAACTCACCGTGAAAGGAGCTGCGTGCAGCATGCCAGCAAAGCTGCAACTATTCACTCCAGGAACCATTGTAGTGGATCCAAACCGAGCGAGTTCTCATACACACAAAGGGACCGGTAGAACAGAGGGGAGGAGGGGAGGAGGGGGGGGGGGGGGCATCAAAATCAGATCAGGTTTTAAATGCCTGCTTCAACCTTTTAGAATTCCGGGCTGACACAGTCATTGATAAGTGTATTGTTATATGAAGCGTATTATGAAAATGGCATGGAAATTTTCATGGTTTCACATGTGCCATGTAACAATAGCATGCCATAGCATGTTTCATATATCAAAAGGAGAAATATAAAGTCATATCAATTCAGTAATGCTGTGATGATATACAAAGGACACTAAACTAGGACACTAATAAATACTGGCAAAAAAATAACTAAAAGACACAAACCAAGACATGTTGCCATTATATATAATATATATAATAATAATAATAATATATAACATTAATTATACAAAGACATTTTGATCTAAATACTTATGTTTAAATGCTTGAAATTTCTTTCTGAGACATTGTGAAGTTGATGTCTATTGAGACATTGTGAAGTTGATGGCTATTTCTTTCCAAAAATATATTTTTAAATAACATTTTTTGCTATTTTGAATAATCTAAAATATAAGATATTTAATAGTTTATGACACTTTTTTGGTCACTGCATATTTCCATTTGTGTTAATTCATAGTTTCATTGGCTTTACTATTATTGTAAAATGTGGAAAATAGTAAAAATAAAGAAAGAAAAGTGTGTCCAAACTTTTGACTGGCACTGTATATTGTGATCAGTATCATAAGCAGGTAGGCATATTTGAAAATGATGGTGTTAATGCTGAAGCTTGTACAATTCTGTGTCTTTCAGTGGTCATTTTTTTTTCTCCAAACTGCAACTCCTATTGAGGCCTAAAAAGCATGTTTTTTTATGATAGGGCCATGGCTGTAATTGCTCATTGTAGCTCAGTAAATGTGTTTGTGTTTTGTATTTTTTTTTACCCCGTGTCTCTGTTTTATGTTTCATGCGCTGTGTGGGATTATCTCAGGTGAGTAACTTGTGCACATGAGTAGGCTTTTTGCTGATGCGTGTATCCTGAGCATGCTGTTGATATGGATGATTAGCGCGGTGGTTTGTGAACATTAACGCTCCTCTCTCTCCGAGTGCGCTCTCCCCCGCCGGAAAAACAAAGCTATCGTCTTTCCTCAAAAACAACAGGGTCTTATCAGCTGCTTGCCAATTCTGCCAGCAGAAAGTCCAAATTGAATAAACAACACTACGGACAGATTGCCCCATTTAGGCTTTTCCTAGAAATAGCGAGGCCGGTTCAAAATAGACCCTCCTGGAGCTTGGTCCTGTTTGCTCTGTGTCTTCCGGCCTGGACGCATTAGCGACTCTTATTGAATCAGCTCCATTAGAGGTCTGAAATGGGAAGGGCTTTGAGCAACCCTGCATATGGTGCTCCGCACACATCTCTAGCAACAAGGATCTGATTGTTTAGGTACCAAAATATTCCCCATCGGACGTATTTATGACGTTTTTGTGCGTTTCCTCTTACTGCGAGCAACTGCCATTGAGAGAGACGGGGACACATTTCTCTGTTGTAGAGCTCAGTGTTCACCATCAATGGGGTAATGAATCAAAGAGGAGGGAGCTAAAAACTCTGGTCTGGCTTCCTCTGTGTGTGTGTGGTGAGGTTTGTGTACGTTGACCTTGGAGAGGTGGAACCCTCTCGGCGTCTGAGCGCCTCAGTCACGCCGATAAAGCTCTTTCACCGGGACACACGGGGGAGCGGTGTGGGACACGCGGGAGGCTCAGGAGAGGAGCGGTGGCCCTGACCTTTCCCTGAAGAGCCGCTGTGTGGCTGGAATGGCCGCCCGACGGAGGATCCCGTCGCCTGGGAGAGCGGGGGGAGGGGCGGGGAGAGGGGACGGTTCTCACAGCTCTCGCTCTCTCTCTCTCTCTCTCTCTCTCTCTGTCTCTCTCCTGACAGGATTCCCGCCACTTCGGCCCCCCAATCCTGTTTCACGGCCGCTGGGTCTGAATGCGGGACCCTGCTGGGGGGTGGCGCTAGGCTGCTGGACAGTGAATGGTCGCGTTCAGCCCCTGGGACGCGGGTGCGAGCGGTTCACAGAGGACCCGATCCATGGGGGGGGTGAGGGCGGGAGATTTTCCCTTTCTCTTAAAGTGGGTCAGGTGCTCAGACATGTGAGAGACAGAAAGAGAGGGAAAGAGAGAGAGAGAGTGAGCGGTCAGAGAGAAAAAACGGCCACAGTGTGGTGTGGATGCTAGTGAGCCGTGAGTCCAGGAACAGTTTTATTATTTTTTTATCGGGGCGACCGCTCTCTCTAGCATGTTATGCAACGACACTATGACCCGAGGAACAGAACACTGTGTGCCTGCTTCCTCTCGGCTGGGTTTCCGAACACTTTTAATGCTATTTAAAGTCTTTTCTGGAATACAGAACGCCGTGCCTTCACCTACCGGAAATTCGCATGATCTATTATTCATTCTTACGGCCGTACAATATTCCTTTTGGTCTTCCGCGCTCTGCTGCTCTGAACGCTCCAAAGAGAGATATCCACGTCACAGAAGCTTAGCTCAATTAATGTCTGAAATTTGGAAATAATGTATGAAACCAAAAGACTTCATCTACTCAGGTTTATAGTTTAACACCCTCATAGGCACTGCGTGCAGGCTTAGAGTCTTTCAGCATGTGGGGCCAGGTGTACCACAGCCTGGTTTCCAAGCTCACATCACCGCTGCCTGGTTTCCAACCTGCTAGCTTGCCTACTCTCTTTCCCCAGGAGAAATATCAGTGAGTCCTTCAATATGCATTACAGTGTTAAGTCCTGCACTGTGTAGACATCATGTCTACTGTGAATCACTTTGGGTCAGAGGTCATCTGATTTTAACCCCCCCCCCCCCTTATTCTTGCAGGCCCTCCATCAGAGAGCCAACAGAGAATAAATTCTGTTAACAATACAAATGCACCAATGTTCTGTTGTATTACCCTTGCAAAGGTGCTGGCCGATGTACCCCACAATAAAACAAACCAGAACCAGCCATGCTAGAGCCATAGCAAATTACAAACCGCTAAGATCATTCCTGACTGCTATACACCAATTTTACATCCTTCTGATTAGACAGGAGAGGCTCATTAACCAATAGCTTGACAAAACACATGGACCTTACATTCCATTCCTCACATGGACAAAATTAACCAGACTGAAGATGAAGCTGATTGAATGAGCCTGTGTATTGATTAAGCTGCAGATTGGAATAAAAACAAGGATTATTGTCACAAAGACACAAACATTCACCTCATACATTTATAAACATGACAAAATATTGACAAGTATTTTTAATATTGGAACAGTTTTTTGGGGGGTGCAGTTACAGTTTAAGACAAGTGAGGGCCCTTCCTTCACGGTCCCTGACAAATTAACACATACAGAAGTTCCGTTTCATGTGACTAGCTCATGTCTCAGCAACTGTAGGTCCTCTGTAATTCTGCTGAACAGGTAAAACATCTGTGGGCCCTTTATCTGTGACGTGCTTTTGTTTCTTGCAGCGGCAGAAGCGGAGGTACCAGCTGTAAAAGGGCATCACCTTTAGGACAGGGCCGGACTGTGCCACAGGTGACTCCTCTCACACCTTCCACTGAACTGCCAGTGACTCCTGGGTTGGGGTTGATGCAGAACAAGATGGGGAACAGCTGGGCGGGGGGGCTATCCAAAGCCAGCAGAGGTGCAAAACAGAGCGATGCCGGATGAATCAGCGAAACGACTGAAAACCCGCAACGTCCACGGAGCTCAGCGACTGCTCTGCTGAGAACCCCGCTCTCCTGCAGCATCTGTGCACTCACACCCCGACAGGCGCCAGCTGTGTGGGTCCACAATTTGCGCCCGCTGAATATTAAAAGAAGAACATCTGTTTGACGAGAGACGGACTGCCCCTCAGCATCTGGAAGCTTCCTCTGCGGTGTGGCGCTGCGCCCAGGCCGGGCTGGGGAGGTCCCCTCCAGGGGGACACTCAGGGCCTCTGCGCTTTGGTGCCCCCCCCCAACGGCGTCAGAGAAACGCGGGAGGGAGAAAGGTCACTCCGGGTCAGTGATCACTGAACCGGTCACCTTCAGTCCCGAACAATGGGCATCTGAAGTGCTTTAACCCGCAGCGATCATGCCGTGGCCCCGGTTTGTGGTGACATTAATCGCCTATTTGAGCCGCATGTGTCAGGGGCCCCTGGCTCCCGAACAATGGGAGGAGTCTGAATGAGGGCAATAAGGAAAAAGTCAACCGATGGCTCTGAGCTGAAATAGTAGCCGTGGCAGTGATGGTCCTGCTTAGTAAATCCCCACTTTCAGAGTGTACCACAGCACTGTAAAAAGGATATCTATGAGTATGTAATTACACAGAGGCATTTTTACATTTATTGTACAGTACCAGTCAAATGTTTGGACACACTTTTCTTTGGTTACTTTTACTATTTCCCACATTTAGGATAAAACTATGAAAAAACACAAATGGAATTATGCATTGACCAAAAAAGTGTTAAAAACAAATCAAAACTATTTTATATTTTACATTCTTCAAAATAGCCAAAAATATCTGCATAGGCATCAACTTCAATATTTGTCTAAGAAACTAATTTCAAGCATTTAAGCATAGGTCTTTAGATCAAAATGTCTTTGAATGCTTTGAATCTTAATAATGTGTGTCCAATCTGGTACTGTATTGAAAGACGCATTTAAGAAAAATTGATGATGGACTTAATAATCACTTATAGGACCCAGTAGTCACTATTACTACCCACTATTACCTTGTGGGTAGCCATCAGCACAAGGCACACATTACTTTAACAGCAGTTCATGGCATGTGGTATGCTTAATTACAGTACAATGCATTTGCTGTTCCTAATTTTCATAGCTGATACAAACTACTCTGCTGAGTGCATTCATTTTATTTTAACCAGACACTACTTTCCAAATTTGTTGTCCTCTAAGTCCACAATGCATGTAAAATACATTCAAAATCTCAATCACAAATTTGCAACAATTTTGAGAGACAGTGCAGTATGTTGCCAGGAATATAAAACATATTTTGCCCCTGCATCATGGCTAAATTTTTATTATGTACAACTAAAATGCAACATGGAATCAATGTCCTAAGTGTGGTAGGGGGACGGAGTGGAGTTGGGCAAATTAAGGAGTGATTGGTGCTCCCGGACCTGGACTTGAATGAGGTACAGATGACTAATAAGTCCTACAAGTGATAATTTTTTAAGCCCACCATCAACTTTTCTTGCATGCATCTTTCATACACAATAAATGTAAAAATGTTTCCATGTACTCATACATGTCTTTTGTAGTAGTGCGCTTTGAAGAAGACCAATGATAAGCATTCAGTATGTTTACCTTGTTTGCCTGTCATTGTGTTTTTTCCAAGGTGTATGTCGTCTTCTCTGCATGTTTTGGTAGGCCAAATGCTAGACTGTTAAAGTAATTGACAGTAGGCTACCACAAACACATTTGCCTATTATATTAATCATAGAAACTAATGTGTTAAAAATCCTGTTTAATCAGCAGGTTTTCTGGTTATTATGCAAACACAGATATGAACAGCATCATTATTAACTTGTTTTTTATTGGATACTGTACATACAGTGATTACATTCAAATTACATGAGTGGGGCCAGGACGCACCATGGGTGTGAAGGGCTTTTCAAAGATTGTGTGTGTGTGTGTGTGTTAAAGGATGTATATAGGCCCCCCCCTTCCACCTTCCTTCCAACACCAGTGTACACATACATTAGTCAGAATTTATGAATATTCATGCACTGGTTAGTAAATAAATATGTATGGAGACATATGGTTTTCACAGGTGTGTGTGTGTGTGTGTGTGTGTGTGTGTGTGTGTGTGTGTGTGTGTGTGTGTGTGTGTGTGTGTGTGTGTCTGCGGTGACATGCGTCAATGCGTGTGTGTGTGTCCGTGGCATGCGTGCATGTGTAGGAGTGCTCTCATGTGTCTACAGCTCAGGTGCATACTAATAGTCTTCCTTAGTGGCAATTTAGTAAGCTGAGCTCTAATTCTTCATTCATCTTCTGGTCTTGCGGTAATTCTCTTGTGGTAATGAGCAGGGGGAAGGGGCTATTATGGAAATGGAGCTGTGTGTGTTCACTCCAATGGGTAGGAGGAGTTTGGGTGGGGGAGGGGGGCCCCCGCTTCCTCTGAATAGACTTCACTGAGGAATCTCTCCTTTCATCTCTCACTCCACACCGTGTCAGCGTCGTCTAAAAAACAGTGGTTAAAAGAAAACAATCCATTATCCGCCCTGAAGTAAACGCACTCGAGGAGTTCAAAGGGTTGCTGGTTCCCATTCTGCCGTTGTGTGCGAGTTAAAACCCCTGCTTTCACACACAATGCTGCGTTTGGGTTAGGAGCGTCGAGCTGATGAGGCTGGTTCACATACCGACCTGACAGCCACCATACAGTGACCCTCATGCCACTGAACGCTGATGCTCTTAACACTCCTCGTGTTACAGGACATGGGTTCAAACGTGGTCGCATGCAACACACAATAGCTGTTACAAACGTACACAAACACACACAAACAAACTGACATCTCGGGTTACTGAAAACACTGACCACTTTCCACCTGTTACTGAACGCTTGCACACTGAACACGTATCGACGCAGTGGGCACACATGGCTGAACATCGTTTCACAGAAACAGATGGGAGTAATGCCGGAAGCTGCTGAACACAGCGACACACTGAACGTTCACCTTGTTAAAGAGCACCTATACGCTGATCAGGAGCCCTCTGTTAATGAGGGCTGACTCACGGAAGAAGGAGTGACTCACTGAACAAACACTTCCTGTCCTTCAAGGTGATGCATCATATAAATGAGTCATTTTATCCAACACCGGAATATCGATCACACACTGCACTGCTAGCAAAAACAGACAGACCTAACAGATGACGGCACACTGAACACACACCACCTGTCACCAGTGGTGGGGGTATAATATTATTATCAGTACTATTGTCAATAACTCTGCAACCTAATGTAGGTTTTTAATAGTATGATTTTATTGCGGCTGTATGTATGCAATAAACATGTTAACTGAATGTTAAACACTCCATACTGTAGGGATTGTGCCATGTGCTGTTTCCCCCTGAATTGACCAAAAGGCCTCAGAATAACCAGTGTCCTGATTGTTTCAATTCAATGTTAAGGAGTATTATCATTAAACATGTTTTATGCTAATTGGGTATATGCCCCTGTGTGTCGTTTGTATCGACAGTACAGACTTGTTAATATACCAGCATAAAACACACAAGGAAACACAGGAGAACTATAAAAATGGATAACGCACAGCCTACATTTTATATCTGCTCATATAACCAGCATTTCAAATTAATTGAAAAAGACAGCAAACATATCAAAGTGTATTCAATTTGTTCTTGTTGCTCAGATATTAAATTCCAGCTGGTTATCAAAATAGCAAATAAATCAGAGCAAAGAAAAGAACTTTAATGTCATGGGATATCCTTCACAAAATAAAAAGCGTCATTGCTCAGGGTCCTTTTCAATGTACACCTGAAACAAATGTACTTGAAATTGAATGGGCAGGAACTAGAACAACATTAGCCTGAAATTAGTATTATTGGTAAATATTTGATTTTGTTTTTTATTTTGCTGCTGCTCGCTGTTTTTTTTCTCATCAAGAACTGGTTCAGTGCTGTTCACTGTGGGGATTTGACACAGTAAAACAGGCAGTTTACAATGTAACTATTTGCCTGAATATGCTGAAACAACCTTTGCTGATATACCAGCATGCCACAATTAGTTGTAGCTTAATTTATCACAGAATGTTACTGATACACTATACATGCACACAGCTTATGTAACTGAACACAGATTACTCTGTACACACATATGTTACTGAACACTTACCAGCCATATACACACATGCCCCGTGTTTCTAAATACTGACACACTGCACTTACCCTCGCATTCTGTAACTAAACACTGACAGGTTGTATACACACACACCCTGTATTACTGAATGCTGACAAACAGCACTTACCCACACATTCTGTAACTGAACACTGACAGGTTGTATACACACATGCCCTGTATTACTGAATGCTGACACACATTCTATTCCTGAACACTAATGGACAGTACAAGCACATGCTTCTCGCTACCAAACACTTGAGCCGCACACACATGCATCTCACCTTGACAATGGTGCCCCTTGTTCCTTGTGTGTCACCCTCAGAGGACGTTGATGGGTTGGATGTATGAGAGAGTGTAGGAGGGCCAAATTCGGCTTCCTCGAAGAGAGCACGTGTCTGCCTGAAGGGCTCTGTGGGAGATAAGAACACAAAACAACGGCGACCTTAAACAGGCCCGTCCAGATCTGTGTGTGAGATCAGCTTTTGTGCCGTCGCAACTCAGCTGTGCGGTACCTACTCCCTCAGGACAATCACATGCAAGCGGACAACGCACGCGCATGCACCCAACACAAATCAATCCATTCTTACGCCCCGCCACGGTCAGGCATGGAGGCAGAGGCGCATGACTAACATATGGAACTACGTCAGCAGAAACCGATGCTCCTGCATGTGCTCATGGTGGTTTGATTTTAGCTCACGGGCTGACGAGGTCTCGTGGCTCGGAGTGGTCTGAGAGCAAACCCTGTGGATCAGTGCAAGTGCAGAGCATGAGCAAAGTTTGTGGCTGCCTCTGTGGGTGGGGCAGACAGCTTGCAGCATCCCCCCCGGAGTACTCCAGAGCTTAGGGCAGCTCTTTGGTGGCCATGCTTGAACACGGTCCACTCTGCAGATCACAACACATTGATACACTTATGGTGGTGTTACTAAGGACCGCACCAGATCCTTGCATATAAACTAGGCAAGGCTATCCCACAATCGGGGTGACTTGCAGTTAAGGAAACAGAAGCGCTCTCGCCAGTATGCTCTGCAGATGACACTGAATTGAAATCAGGGCCCTGTCGCAATGCAGTGGGCCCAAAAAGTGATTAAGCACACTGTCCAGTGCACAGATATATGCTGTTTTTCAGCAGCAGTGCTGGTAGCACCACAGCATGACCGTACCCCAACTGCGGTCAGAAAAGAGACCTGAGCAGCAGAAATGAAATCCCTGCCAGACAGGTTAAGGAGCAGGATTCATAACCCAAAGGCTGTTGGGTCACCTCCTGGGTTGGGCACTGCTGTTGTACCCTTGAGTACCTAACCTGAACTCCCAGGTTAAATATCCAGCTGTAAAAATGTAGAACATATAAAAATTGTAAGCCATGTAAGCTGGTGTAAGAGCACCTGCAAATCCAACGCAATGTATGAAGCCAAAAATGTTGCAACACGCTTCCAATTCAAATATTGTAAGTTTAATTTCCAGGTGGGGCAAGATATGTACACTGAATTGCCAGAGTAAATATCTACCTGCGTAAATGGATGATAAAATATATGATGTAAATTATGCAAATTGTTCTGGGTAAGGGAGAGAATGACTGGGGCAAAAAAAGGGCACAGACACTGGACCTTGAGCTGGGCGTCAGGTGTGCTAATGTGAATGAGGGCATCACCTGTGTGCTAGAGATATTGAAATCCTTTGAGGATGGAGACTGTGTTCTGATGCTGGAGTATTGGATTGGCTGGTATAGCTGTAGTAAACAGGTATGGGTTGACACTCACAATGATCCTGGATATGCATAAACCCAGTCCCTAAATGCCATTTTGTGTGAGAGAATATTTCTGTGTCATCCTGTAGCAGGAGTTCCCTGGCAGTGTTCCTCCTGTCCTGTCATTTCTGAGCTGTCACTGACAAATGCACATCATGACATGATCGATTCCTTGACCTCTGACCCCTGTGAATGACACTGAAATAAAATGAGCTCGGCTGTGGCATACTCCCTCCTCTCTCAACACCTGCTGATCTTAAAGTGCTTGCATGCCCACCTTGCTCCACCTGGTCACTTACACACCTGTCCACCTGTCTCACAACACCTTGACTTGTTCACAATGTACTCCTGTTCTTCCACACCTGGTCATTTTTTAAATCTTCCTAGAAAGCTGCAGTCGAACAGAGAGACCATTACACTGGGACAGGCTTTGGGAAATCAAACCAAGCTTCGGCAAATTAATGTCGCTCTGTGCTTGTAATTGAGTCACAGCAGGTGACTTACTGTATTAATGGGCTCTTCAGAGAAGTAACAAAAGCATTGTTTTTTCCTTCCAGGCGATAAATCTGTCGTCCTCTCCAGGTGGAAACCAAAGGAAGAACAAAAGCGCTTTCACCAACCTCACCTGGTCTGCCGTTAATTGAATTAGGAATTACGCCTGCTAATTAAAGCGGGTGTCAGATGGAGCAAAGTGCAGGTGATATACAGCGGAGCGGGGTCTGAGCGTAACAGGGGGTCACAGCAGAGTACACATTAACCCTCATCAGCAGGACTGCACTGTTTAATTACCCACCAATCCTGTGCCCCCAGCTGCCCCTGCTCTAACACAGAGGAAACCAGGGAGGGAGTGGTGAGCATTAGTGTATTCACACTGAGCTGGAGGTGTGTATTTGCTCTAATACATACGCGGGATGCTTGTAAGTTGTATGTTCCAGGACAGACCTGAGAGCGTGAGTGAGCTCATTAAATTGAAATAAGGGGTTTACATTTACATTTGCATTTGTTCATTTTGCAGATGCTTTTATCCAAAGCGATTCACAAGTGAGGCAGAGTACAACACAAGGAAAAAAGCATTTACACTTCATTACATTACGATTCACATTTCAGCTTACATTTTGATTGTTTCTCCTAAAACCTGTATGCTGGTGGTGACAGTTACTCCTTGGAGCTGATATTGCGTGCTGCGTGCAGCAACATGATCAGCACTTGGCAAAGACATCCTAAGCATTTGTGGTTGCAGGTTTTTAATGTTTGTTTTTTAGACCAGGGATGCGAGACATCGGGACACGCTCCCGGCGCGAGGTTAACATGAGGCTGTGTCATGTCACGTAATGTGGGGGCAATCCGCGCAGGTGCGAGTGGAGCTGCGTTTCCGTGGAAACGGTGGGGGATGCACGCCGCTGCTGCTGCCGCCGCGGCGCTGTTTGCTCTGCCGTGCCGTCCGATAACCAAATAAGGACGCCGGTGCCTCCCCCCACCCTTGTTTATAATCAGCGGCCAGGTCCAGGTTGTAATTGCGAAGCCGTCGGGATTCCGGGAAGAGCGAGCCGGACGGGGTGAGCTCGGGATTCTCAGAATCCTCCATCACCCCATTATATGCAAGGAGAGGGAGAAAAAAAAAACAGCCGGGTCTGTAAAATAAACAGAATCGCCACAACAGCTCTTCCATAGCAGTGCTTTGATTATCGCACGCATGGCAATTAGCCTAAGGAGGGGAAAAAATGAAAAAAACCCCACTGACACAGCTGCGATGCCGAGCTGACCGGCTGATTGGAGGTGGTGTGCCCGGGGCTCGGTCCCTCTCAGACCCGGGGGAAATGTCATTCCCTGATCACCAGATCACTCCATGCAGGGGGGATGGGGGGGGGATCACAGGATCCATGGAGCGGGTCCAGCGCCCCTCGCGTGATCTTATCAGAGCCGTCTGGGACGCACGCGTGCCGCCCTGGCCAATTCCGCTCGTTCCCCGCATTCTTTCGTCGCATTCCTCGGGCCGCGGGGTGGGGGGGGGGGGCGCAGGGCCGGGGGGGCCGGGGGTCTTCTGCCTGCGTCGCTCCCGGGCTCCAGCGAGCGGTCCTCAGCGCTAGCATTCGAGTCCCCCCCCCGCTTCAGCAGAAGGTCAGGATCGGCGTCAGGGCTGGCCTGCGGCCTCCTCTTTTTCGACCTTATAAGGCTCCCCACCCTTCCCACCGGTCTTGGCTTCCACGAGGGGGTAAAAACAACACTGCGTTATGCAGTTCGCACATCATCACCGCTAAATGTCAGCATTTTTTTGAGGTATTCTGCGGCCATGACAACAAGCTTTTATTTAGATCAATAAAGGGCTCTGCGTTGGAGGGAAACTTTTGCAGCTCTTATCTTGTCCTGTCATATGGGGAAATAATAATATATAGATCACCATCTCTCAGTACTGCATAGAGGCAGTCTCTCTGTTCTCTTTTCTGCCCCTCCTGACGGCTTCCACAAAGGCCTTGTGGATCAGGGATATAATAGCACTTTGAAGGTTCTCTCAGCGCTGCGTTTATTTATTGGCTGTTTCAAAGCACCATTAAAATCGCAATTAACATTTTATCTCCCTTTAATCCGCAAAATAAAAATTTCAGCACACAAAGGCCTCTCTGTAGGGGGTACATATTCTGCTTGGAAGTGCTTGTTACACAGAACTTTATACCGAATTTATCCTCAGCGATTTACTGCGGGCTATGGAGGTTCCAATAAAACACGAGAGAAAACATTTGCTGTTCTGGAGATGAGGGTGGTTCAGCTCGGCTTTGACAGCCGCGCGCTAAACAAAGGGGCTGTTGAAGTGTGAAGACGGGATTATGGGAGGGGTGTGGCTGTGCAAAATGCTGTGTCTGAACACACTGGATTTTGTGCGGTGCCAGATGTGTGACGCACTGCCGGGTCTGTGTGATGAGCTGCTTGCGTTGTCCTCCGCCCAAATCCACCCTATGCTACATCACATAATCCCCACTGTCACACTCATGTGGACAGCATACGCCTCATCCACGCAGTTAGCACCACTGCATGAACTCAGATGTGTAGCTGTGGTGTCGCCTTTTGTGATATGCCTGATTTTATCCCTCTTTTCTGGGGGGGTGACATTCACCTTGAACAACCCCAAGACTGTACCTTGATACACTGTGTGTGTGTGTGTGTGTGTGTGTGTGTGTGTGTGTGTGTGTGTGTGCATATGAGCGTGTGTCTGCATGTGTGTGTGTGTGTGTGTGTGTGTGTGTGTGTGTGCATATGAGCTTCTGTGTGTCTTTTCTATGCGTGCATGCATTTGTGCGTGTAGCTGTGTGTGTGAATACGCCCGAGCACCACCCAGTTCATTAACACAGACAGAGCAGTCTCAGGGAGTCTTCAGCCCAGAGGCTCAGACCCACACAACCTCCATAATGATCAAGACGACAGAGCTGGAGGAGTCTGCCATCTCTCCCGAATACACCCTACCAAACGAGACAGCCTTCTTTAGAGGTACAGAGCCATGGGGGAGAGACAGCACCGGAGCGGTGCTGCGCTTTCATCACTCAGGAACGCGAGTGGGAGCTTGGCCCACCCTGCAGCCTCACTGAGAGTGCAGAGCGCAGCACAGGGCTGGAGAGCGGAGCCGGGCTGAGGTGTCAGCAGGTACTCTGCTCACCGTGGGGGGATGGGCGCTCCGCTTCGGAGGTGAACGCCATGCCGGTTCAGGTGCGGGGGTCGGGGGAGGGGCCCAGCTTCCCTGCCTGGTTGATCACCGCTGTGCCAGGTTCGATTTTCTGAGCACGCCGGCGGGGTGACAGGCTCAGCTTCACGGAGCGTGAGCAGCTATAGGCGTGTGCCATGACAGCGGGGGTATCAGTTCCTGCCATAAGCCCCTCCGGGCAGAACGGGTTCGTTCCGACCGGCTGTCGAAGATTACCTGACATTTTTTTTTTTGCTCCTGCCCCACTACAAAGGGGTCTTAAAAATTATTTCCACAGTGTATCCATTAATACTTTATCCCCTGCTGTGTTAATGTTCTTTTTTTCTTTTTTTTTTGCTTAGCTGTTTACCTTGAGAATCCCAGCGGGGAGAGAATTAAATTATACTGACATGTGTCCTCTCTCTCTCCTTCACCTCTCTCTCTCTCTGCCCCCATTCACCTCTCCTCCCCTCCCCCCACATCTGCCGGCTTCAGTCAGCCTGCTGACACAGAGCAGGTGTATGTCATGTGATTAGCAGCTCCGCATTAATGCGAGCTCCCCGGCTTAGCGCCGGCCTCGCGTGTCTGAATAAATGATGTCGCTAAACTCACAGAAATGAGCGGCTGTCAAAAATGCTTAACGAGGCAACAAGGAAACCCCTACCATTGATGGTAGGGAAGGGCTGCGGTATTATGCCACCTCCCCGGCAGGGAGTGATGGGGGGATCGGAGACCCGCAAAACCCGGAGCGGATCTGGCTCCCCGGCCCCTGTCTTCCAAAGCCACGAGGTGCCCCGGATCCGGGTGGAGTCGATCCGGTCCGGGGGAGAGCGGCTGCCGTTACCGCCGGGATGCGGTGCGTCTCCCTCCGATGAGAGCCAAGCCGAGTGAAACAGGAGCTAGCTGGGGGTACAGTGAACAGCTGTCCGTAGTTAGGTCATGTTACCCAAGGAGAGCATAACCGCACATAACTGGGTGAGGTGTATCATATCTGCCTGCCTATTTTTAAAATTCTGCGGGAAGCTCGACGTTCTGCCGGTCCCCTCACGGTTACAGGACCCGCGGCGCACTAATGGGAATGAGAGGTCTTTTTGCGTAATGGAATCATGTTTGGCCGGTAGATAGAGTGAGGGATTGGATTGGTTTCTGTTCAGCAGTTCTGATCAGAATGCGAGCGCGGTCCGGGTGGGGGGAGGGAGGGAGGGAGGGGTTCCCTCGCCGCCGCCGCTGCTGTAGGGATGCCCACCTCTGCCTCTGCTGCAGCGCTCCCTCACAGCTGGTCACATGACCAGCTGTGAGGTGGGTCTCTGTGATGGAGGGGCTGGGCACCTGCAGTGGAGAGGATATGTGTATGTGTGTATGTGCGTGTGGGTTTGTGCATGTGTGTGTGTGTGCGTGTGTGTGTGAGTGTGTGAGTGTGTGCGTGTGTCCGTGTGTGTGTGTGAGTGTGAGTGTGTGTGTGTGCATGTGCGTGCATGTGCGTGTGTGTGTGTGCGTGCGTGCGTTTGTCCGTATGTGTGTGTGTGAGTGTGTGTGTGTGTGTGCATATGTGTGTGTGTGCATATGTGTGTGTGTGTGCGTGTGCGTGTGCATGTGTGTGTGTGTGTGTGTGCATCTCAGTGATGTGGAGAGGCTCATGCGGCACTCTGCACTCCCTGTAATAGACGGAGGCTGCAGTGGCTCTCTGAGGACAGGCGACAATAACAGCCGGCTGCCTGCGTGCTGCCCCCTCCACACACACTCACACACACATACACCCCCCCCAGACCGTGCAGGTTAATGCACCTCACCACTCCGATCATGGAAAACACAGTGGCTCACCGGCTCCGTTTCCTGTTTTTCTCTCCCTTTTTTTTGCACTCTAGTGTCCTTTCAAAGGTCATCGATCAAGCCTGGAGTGAGAGGCTCTCGGCGGCGTCTCCGCCAGCCGTACGTGCTCGCCCAGAGCTTTCGGCCTCCGCAGAATCGCCCTTCTGCGCCCCTCCCCTCATCCTCAATCCCGATGCCCGCCGGTGCACGGCGGAGAGGTTCGGGTTTGAAGTGAGAGGCGGCGGGGGTAAGCGGCAGGGGGGTGGGAGGTGAGCGGTGGGGGGGTGGGGGGTAGCTCTCAGGGACTCCCTGCTCTCTCCCCTCCACCCCCTGCTGTCAGCCTGGCAGTAAATAACCCTCAATAAACGCAGCGGGCGTGCAGAGCTGCGTTTTTCAGATGAAAAAAGGGCCAGCTTGTGTGCGGGAGCCACGTGGTAGCTGTCTGCCGCCGTGCACCGCACAAAAAACAGAACTGTTTCCACGATCACAACCTTTACCTGAAAAATGATTTGGACACTGTTTTCATTTTACTGTAGTAATGTTCCCTTCATGAATGCTCACCTGAACAGCCAGCTAATGAAGCAAGGATAACAGCGTTTGTTGATGTTGTTCCTTGGTTTTGAAATAAAGATTGGAGTGAGGGATGGTCCCTTTCTCTTCTGGATATTAGTATTTTCTCTTGTATTCACAACAGTTTAACAGGGCTAGCTTGCTGTTAGGATTAATGATTTGTCGGGAGGTGAGTGGAAACAAACTTGAGTCACTGTTCGGAACAGACTGATGAAGTGTGTCTGAATTTTTCCCAGCATGCATCAGTCAGAGTATCAGGACATGCGGTGACTGCTTGGCTCTGTATTTGGCAGTATTTAACCATACGCATACCTATTATTTCTCTGTCACTATCTTGAGAGGGATGAAAAGGGAACATTAAAGAGCACATTGTTTCCTCTGACAGAGAAATCTCACTGTCCCATTGTGCCGCCGTGTTCTCATAAATGGTCATTAAATCATAGCTAATTGAAAAATTTGCCTCAAACTAAAGCTGTTTAACTCCTATTCTCAGCGTGTCTAGCAGCCTGCTGTGGCTATTGCCTCTGGCTCTGTGTTGTGAACGGCGCACTTCCTGAAAGCCCTTTTCAGCACTACTGAACCTGCTCCGGAGCTCGAAGTGAGGTGCTCCTCTGATGCACAGGCCTGATTACGACTATTTTCTACACTACAATTCCCATGGTGCACCAGGAGCTGAATGCCATTGGAGGATAGGTGCATCCTCCTGACACTGGCTTACCCATTGGCGTCCAAGTGAGTCCCATGGTACAGACAGCAGAAAAATGAGGGGACCCTTGGAAGCCTACACACCTCTATCTCTGGCCGAATGGAGGCAATTTCTTCCACTAATTAGAGATGTCAGTCATTTTTTGGCAATTGACAAGAAGCAGGCCATGAGGTTCAGCCTACGCTGGAAACAAGAACTTACTATGTGAGCCACTCAGGAGCTTGAAGGTGTCCTCTTGACTGACTTCTTTAGATCGCTGCTAAGGCTGAAAAAGACTCGCAAAGACCATCTTGAGCCCTTTTAATCCAACTGCTTAGAGGACATGAGACGATAGTAAAGAAGAGGTGGTAGTATTGTGTCTAAGAATATTTACTTATGACTTTGTGCCTGGTATCACTTAGCATTTAATGCCTATTCAGATGAATATGTCTGTAGAAATTGCCTTATGATGTCTGCTTGATCACGTGTGAATTTTAGGATGCAGCATATATTCCTCATCTCTTATGCAAACTAAAAGAGGCTGCTGCTGATCTTACTACTGGCTGTTTAACAATGTAAATTAATCAGAAAGGAAAGTAATAAAGTATAAAAAATAAAGGAAAGGCAGTATAAGCATGTCATCTTCATGTAAAAACAGCAGCTAATTACATTGTTTTGTCTTAGTGACTGGGACATAGAAAGTCCCATGAGAGACTTTCCCTGTGTCAGGAATGGAACACAGCTGGTTTGGAACACCTAAATGGGTATGTTGACTATCCTTGTACATTTTTGCATTGCTTCTATTTTTTTTTATAATTTTGACTGTAAACCCAAAAAACCATATCACTGATTTAAACATTATCTGTCATTTCATGTGTTGATTTTGTTTCTTAACCACAATCTGTTATTGCAAATTATTAATTACATTATTCATTTGTTCTTGCTGTCCAGCAAATTACACATTTTAACCTGTGTCAGTTAAAGTCAGGGTTATGTGCAAGGGGGTATCCCTGTTCATCTTTGGTCTTGAACCCCTGTCCCAGCTTAAACCAGCAACCAGCTTGCCATTATAACATAATAAGGAGCTACCACCCTTAAGTGAATCTGCAGCTATTTTTAGCGGAAGCTTTTACCATTTGAAGAGATTAAGTTTCAAATGTCAAATTCTCTAAAAATCAGGGAGCTAGCTAAATGCATTACAACTACAATGGCAATTTACCATCACTCCAAGATGTGATGGTTATTGTTCTTCCCTGCTGTGAGGATGAGATGTGGGACTAAAAAAAGGCACCACGGTAATTTTCTACACTTGAATAAATGCCTTGGATCATTAGTATCCTTTTACCTGAATAGCTCATTGACCTCACCTACTTTTAATGGGTACAGTGTTTAATTCCTCATTTCGGTCTCCGTAGAACATTTCTGAAAGTCTTACTTTTCTGCCAGAGGTTGATGCCTTCGTATTGGGAATTCCAGCGGAGGCCTTTTCATGTATCTGGAGATAATCAGCGAATTCCAGCCTCGATCTGCCTCTGTGCAACCGCGTCTCATGAGAGCGAACACGGGAGAGGAGGGGGAGGATGGGAGTAGGCAGAGGTCAGGCTGTGATTGGGTTCTTATTATCTTTCCAGAAACAAATTAAGATAATTACCTAACTGCTCGGTGAAGAGGGAACAGCTTGACCTTGGGCAGTTAAAGATTGGGGTCGGGGGGTCAAGGGTCAGAGGTCATGGTTAGTGACCCAGAACGTGGCCACGGCTCTCTCCCAGAATTCCTCTCTGACCGGACATCAGTACTACAGGCATGCGGACTTTAGAGATGGTTAACTAGGTCATCCAGTCGGGCACCAAGGGTGCCAAAGGAGGCCCACACAATGTCAGGAAAATGTACAGGGGTCAGAGGACCCTGCGATGGAAGCATGCAGAAGAGGGGTTTGTCTTTGTCACTTTCACACAAAATTCGCTGACGCTGATATTATTGTCATTCCTCCTTTAACAGGTGAATGAACTGATCCCACGAGCAACACCGTGTAGTAGGCCTGTGTGTTGATTGCAGCCTTTAGTTGACTACTTTGTTTGGCTTCAGTTTGCCTCAGGTGGTACTGTAAATCTGTAGATATCTACAAATTATTTATCTGTAGACTTCTACAGATTAATCACATTCTGAACCAACAGCTTCCTGTATGCAGTCCTATGAAACATTACATTTTCAGTTTCCTTCTGTTCAGTCAGCGTGGTATCATATCCACAGCATGGCTGGTTTTATAGTCTCGTTAGGTGTGGAGTAAGCTTGAGCTTCCAGAACATTGACTTATATAAAAACAAATTATAGAATTCGTATTATAATTCATATTATTTTATGAACAATTGTATATGAATACACAATATGCAACCTTTTAAGTAACAAAATTATATATTACAAGAAAAATGAAACATGGCTCAATTTTTATCTGCAATAACACTACTGTATCTCCTGTAACTATAACTACTATGACAAAGATCAAAGCTTTCGTTAATTAATCCACACGATTGATCCACAGGCCTCCACTATAGGTTGTTCATGCAAATATAGTTGACACAGTTAATACAGTGATTAGCATGCTTGTGCTCCTGCTTGTACAAAAATGAGATGGGGATTGTTAACTTTCTTTGCCACTGGCCTTACACAGAGGGGAGACTGTTCAAATGCAGAACAATCAATATGAATGATGAACAAGTTTAAAATAATCTCAAGAGACACCTGCGTCATTGGCTCCTTCTCCCCAGAACCAGCCCTATCTGCGTCACTACCCCTCCCCTCCTTTCCGCTCGGGAACGGCCTGGACTTTTCTAGTGTGATGCAGGCAGGTTTTGTAACTGCTCCCGTGGCTGTTCCGCCCGGCACTCCCCCTCCTTCCTCTCTATTCAGAGGCAGGGCGTCGGGCTGTTCCGCGCCGGCCGCCTCCCCCCTCCGCCGCAGCCCCAGCATCAGCATCACGCGCTCTGACGATAGCATCTCGCGCTGCCTCCGTCCTCCGCGCCTCGCCATCCCTCTCTCTCTCCCAGCCAGAGGGGCTGCTGCTGCCGCCTCTCTCCGCCTGCCTTCATTCATCTCCACTCCGTAGTAGTGTCTCTCTCTCTCTCTCTTTTTTTTTTTTTTTTTTTTGCTGCGCTTGTTGTGACGAGCTGTCAGCCTGGAGCATCCCTGAAATACGAGCGGGTGTGGCGCAGTCACAGGAAGCCTTGTCGTCACACTCAAAAAGCCAGCGGGGGGGGGGGTGAGGCTCCACGCTGTAGGGATTTGCGTTGCGTTCCATCCACCCCCTCCTCTTGCGTGTTTGCGGCAGCGTGCGCACTCCACGGCTGCCGCCAGCTTTACGTTTCTCTTTTTTTTTTTAAAATCTCGCCGATGATGCATCAGGGTGTTTTTAGGTCAGATTTGCCTTTTATGGTCATAGAAGCAGATTCGCTGCCTCGATTGTTTCCCTATACAGAAAACTCAGCTTCTCCAGAGGTCGTCGGTGGTTTAGGCTGAGATATACTACCCTCCTTTGTATCCAAAGCACACGTTGCTCCCTTCGGTTTTTGCCATCTTTTGATTTTCTCCTCGGGGGGGGGCTCATGTCCGTGGAGCTGCAGCGTGAGAGGAAAGCATGTGATCTGAGGGCTGGAGGGATGTCCCCTCGGGGCGGGGGTGGGGGGAGCGGACAGGAAGTGGACCACTCTCCGAATGCCTCCTTAGGCACGGGTGTTCCATCTGAGCACAAAGCCGGACCCGACTGTGTTGCGGTGGTTTTCTCTGGATCTAGCTGCCCTCTTATATAACAATACATTACATTACATGACATTACATGGCATTCATTTAGCAGACGCTCTTATCCGGAGGGACTTGCAGCACAAAAGAACAGAAGTGTATCCATTCAAGTTGAATGAGCAGCAGTGTCAGACCAAGTTAACAACACTCCCAGACCAGTGAGTGTGAGCACGACACTATTCAAGCCTTACCACAAGTTAACTTGGTCAACTTGACTAGACAACCTTAGACACTAAGGGAAGCCAAGTACACACAATACCATACATCGCAGGCACTAGATCACAGAATCTGTAAGACGTTACTAGAGCATGCTTATAAACGGTTTGAACGCTGTGATGTTCAGTGTTTGCCGGGGCCTTACGCCATATAAGGTCACGCTCGTGCCGTCCGTGCTACGCACTGTGTGTTGCACGCTGCTCCTAGTGACAGAGCAGCCACGCTGATCCCTGCAGAATCGTGTGATCAATTTGTCAGGGCAAGGGTAGAACAAGGAGTGAGGGTTGTAGCGGTGGTGTGGGGGGAGGGGGTCAGTATTAATAACAGAGGATGTTCAGATGCTCTCTCATGACTTGAGTGATGTTGGGGTTTTCGAGAGCCTTCCGGCCATTTGTGTGAATGCATAATGAAGCAGCTATAGTGAAAGCTTCCTGTAGCATCTCCGGGAGGGGGCAGGGTTTGGGGGGTTGGGGAGAGAGGGTCCCGTGAGGCATTAAAGGGAAAGAGTGGCATTCTGCGCTGTCCTCAGGCTCTCAGCTAAAGGTCACAATACGCCCAGGATGCTGTCGAACAGGCATGTGCATGTACGGCACACATCAAGGTTAATAGGCGGTTAGACTATCTCTGTCACATTGAAGAGCCATCACAGGTACGGTTGCTCTGGAGGAGTAGAGATGATGGCCATACCCAGGGAGGACATGTGACTGACAATGCATTACCATGGGTCTGCAGAGGAAATCAAATCAATCATGCTGTCTTTGCAGTCCGGTAGGTGTAAGGAGCAGGGCTTCTAACCTAAAGGTCGTTGGTTCCATTCCCAGTCATTGCTGTTGTAGCCCTTTCAAGCGTAGCTCCACAGATCCAATGAAGTAGATGCATGTGTTTCATTTAATGAAGGGAAATGAATCTTCGGTCATTATGTACGATTATTTCAGGTGTACACAAATGATCTTCTGGACAATGATGTGATCTTGCCAAATCTTATTCAGACAATTCCATTCAACAAGAGTCATGTCACGCCAGTATAGCAGGGGCTTCAAGTGGTGAAATAAAAAGCATAGATGAAGGCATAAAGTGGAGGGAAAAGCAGAAAGAATGGGAAGTTGTAAAGAGCAGGACTTCTAACCTAAAGGTCACTGGTTCCATTCCCAGCCACTGCTGTTGTTGCCTTCACCCAAATTGCTTCAGTAAATGTCCAGCTGTATACATGGGTGACGTGTAAAAATTGCAAGCTATGTTGCATCTGCTAAGAAAAACGCAATGTCCGTGGAATATAGGATCTTGCACAAGGGAATGCACTAGCCTTAGATAGCAGCAGAGACTGTCTAAGGGCACATTGAATAAGCTACTCATTCAAATGCGATGACATAAATCTTGTAAGGTTTTGTTTTTCATTCTGACATCCATAGAGAGGGGCAGGAACGTCAGGTCTCTGTGATGCAATGCTGTTGAGCAACACATGCAGCTAGTGAGACCTGAAGTCTTGTGTCACAGGCAAACTGGTGCATGATGGGAGTATGGTGTTGAAGGTGCAGCATGTGTCACTGTCTGCTTCTGTCATGTTTGAAGTCTTTTTCAAAGAGTTTTCCACGCGTCCTTGGATTTTTTTTTTCAACAACACAGCACCTGCACAGCAAAACTGCTACTGTGGCTGTCTTTGAACTCGGGCGGCACTCTGGATATTGACGTTTTGGGTGAAGTAAAACAAAACAGCGATCATTACCGGAATAACAGCCCTGAGGGCAGTTTCATCTCGGCCTCTCTGTCACTGTCCTTTGAAAAGAATCTGCCTCATCTCTACTGCTACAATAAACCAATGGTCTTTCGAGGAAAATATGCTTTAAAACAGAATTTTGAATCTG
Organism: Megalops atlanticus; assembly: GCA_019176425.1. Classification (NCBI taxonomy): domain Eukaryota; kingdom Metazoa; phylum Chordata; class Actinopteri; order Elopiformes; family Megalopidae; genus Megalops; species Megalops atlanticus. The sequence continues at coordinate 31,749,842 of CM032882.1, forward strand.
AATTTAATTCTGTCCCCCTTGGGCCAATCTCCTAACCCCTGTCAGCAGCTTTGGCTAAAACCACACCCATCATGATCCAAAAGCTCAGCAGCTCTACCACTAAAGGAATAAATGCCACCGAGAGGGTGCCTGTCTCATCACAACATATTCATCATATCTTCAACATGTTTTAATTTCCCATTCTTTCTGCTTTCCCCTCACCTTTATGCTTTCATCTACGCTTTTTACTTCACCAGTTGAAGCCCGTGCTATCCAGGCGTGAAAATATTATTGTTGCATGGAATTCTCTGAATAAAGTTTGGCAAGATCACGTTGTTGTCCAGAAGATCATTTGTTAACACCTGAAATAATCTTATGTAATGACCATAGATTTTATTAATTAAATGAAATTAAGCAGATGAGTTTATTTTTATTGGATCCATGGAGGTATGCAAGGCTTTACAGGGTGAAATGGCTGTTCATAAAGGATGCATAAACAGGGAAAGGAGCCCGATGTTAGAGTGAGAGATTTTTTTCCCCTCAACTTTCACCCCTAACAAGCAGTGATGGGGTGTGTGACACTACATGAATTAAAGCGCCGTGGCATACGATGCACACAGCCATCTACTGCTCCATAGAAATTTTATAAGCCTGTTAAAAATCAATTTTATGGTCACTCTCTCCCTCCCCCGACAGTCTTTGTGTTCCGGGCTATTAACAATGAAGCATTGGAGAAACAGGGGAGGAGGTGTGGGTGGAACTGTGGAGGTGAGATCTTTCGCACTTACAGGTCAGAGTGGTTGAGCGATGGGCGTGTGGTGTGTGTGTGTGTGTGTGTGTGTGTGTTTTAGGTTACACTGTCCTTAGCTAAGATTTCAGCTTCTCTTTGAGTGGGTCACCTGAGAATAGAATGTATAAAAAAGTGTGGATAATATGTGTTGGTCGTTACATTGGCCTTGGCCCAGAGTTTAGTTTCTCTCTGAGTGAGTCCCCTGAGAGTATACTGTATGAAAGGTGTGGATGTGTGTACAGGTCGTTACACTGGCCTTGGCTCAGATTTCAGTTTCTTTCTGAGTTGATCACGTGGGAGTAGGCTGTGTGAAAGATGTGGATGTATGTACTTGTTGTTACACTGCCCATGGCTCACAGATTTCAAGGTTGACTTCCTACCTCCCCATCTTCCCACCTACCGTGCTGTACTTACCTGTCACTCCAGACTGGGAGCCACATTCCTGATGCCTCTCCATGCCGAACTGTGTGGCACATGGGACTGTATTCACCTGATGTAGTGCGGCAAGAGGCGGTGAAACCCAGGGACCTACGAATGCACAGTGCCTAAATGGCACCGTGGATAGCTTTCCACGGTGCGGTTTCCATGGTTATCGTGTAATTCATCCAAATGGACAGGAAATGGAACACACTTGCTATGTTGCAAATCAGAAGGAATATATGGGGAGGGTACTCCCTTATTGAAGCTTTCAAGGAGAGAGCTGATGTGCTCACAGGGTCATGTGACCACCAGCCCCCCTCCTCCTCCTCCCCCCCAATCTCGCCCAGGCCAGCAGCTGGCTGAGGGTCTCCGCCTCATCTGTCACGACTCGTGGGTTTAAATGCCTTTCAGCTGTTCTGTGATAATGGACGTTTTCCCCAGAGCAGGGTTTCTGTCCCACCAGTGAGCCGAGGACAGCAATGTCATCAAACGGCCGTCCTTTGAAGTTTTGGCTCGAGCAAGCACGTTGGGAGGACCTTCGGCGTGTGTATTGCCCCCTCAAACAGGCCTGTATGAGAGGTCCCAACCCCTACATTGTGCCCGTGTCTGAAAAGGCGACTGTGCTTTACCTCCTCAGGTTACAGCGTTATACAACTGAGCAATGCTACTCTCAAAGCTTCGCCGTTCCTTTGTTATTTTCCCCCGCTCTAACAGGGAGGATAGAGTGACACGCGTGCGGCGGGCGCCGAAGACAAAAGGGGGCGAGCGGGGGGATTAGGCCACTCCTGGACGGCTGGGCAACCAGGCAGCGGGGGACCTGGCACCACCGCGGCCTTCCACCAGCCACGCCCAGGTTCAGACCCGTCAGCGGAGCCTTGCACATTTCTCCAATGGAATCAGCACGACCAATGGCTCCAGTATCTACGACGATTGCCAGAGCCATTCTGATTCACAGCCCAGGGGCGCTAGATGAATTGATGCATTAATTCCGATGCATTAGATCCGAGCAGATCGGGCACCCAGAGGTCTGGCCGTCAGGCATCAGGAGATGCTGACCTTCCGAGATATTGACAGAAATTGCAGTTTAAATATTCTTCATTTTATGTATTCTTAAGAATGTTACAGAAGTGGTTTTGACAGTTTTTTTTAATTGTTTGTGCTGGCAGCTTTAGGATAGTACAGATGCCTGATGTGCATAATGGGCAGATATCCAGACATGTGCATCCAGCTGCTGCTGCTGCTGCTGCATCTCCACAGGAAGCTTCTCAAGGGCATTTCAGTCCTTTCTTAATCTGTGCATTTGAAAAGGATACTTATTCAGGAAGCATTAGTATTGATTATGTGGTTTCATAGTGATTAATTACATGGAATACCCATGAGAGAGCGTAACGTGACTTACATATCCCGGAGTTGGTCAATCCATGTGATACTCATCAAATACATGACCGCTGCCTCTTCCTGTTCACCGGCTGCTCTGTGCATCTCCGAGACGCTGCTGCAGCCTGTCCCAAAGGTGGACCCCTGACCCGCCCCCTAACCCCCCCGCCCCCACTACAGGAAGCTGCCTGATGCTGCTGTGCACAGAGGACTCTGGCAGACCCAAATGATTCATAACCGGTTCACTGTTACAAACGGGCCTTGAAAAAGCTTTCTGTGATACATAGCTTCGCAGCGATAATGATCTCCACAGGCGCGTGCCACGTCTGTGCTCCGTTGCACGGGATACGGGATCTTGCCGGCAGCATCGCCTCGGGCTGCAGGCAAACAATGCGGCAAACTCCCCGCTGCCTCGTGTCCCGGACATGGCCCACTGCCCCACTGCAGATCCCTGTAGCCAAACAGTGCCATTGTGCTCGCCGCTGCTGTAGCTCCTTATCACTAACTATGGTCCTGGTGCTCCTACATCTGGTCCTACAGTGGCATCAATTTCTGTCCTGATATTCCTTATAGCTAACCATTGTCTTATGAGTAATATGCTGATGCTCCTGGCTAAAAATAATTGTGGTGATCCTATAACTACCTAGTGCTTTGGTGCTCCCCACAGCTAATAATGCCCTTGTGTTATTTATTACTAGTTTGCTATTCCTAGTTATCCTTACATCCGCCCTTGTTCCAAATGATGCTCTGATGCTCTCCATTGATAAGTACTGCCCTACACCGGGCAACAGCTTTCTACCAATCTATAGGCAATAAATCCTAGTGTTCTTTATTGCATACGATATTAGAGTGCTTTCATACACACTTCAGCTTTTGTTTCATGTACCTGAGTAAAAGCTGCTTTATGCTTCAAATCTGCATTTGAAGATGAATGCGTACGTGGACATGGCAGTGACCTTTGCCAGCTGAAGACCCCTCATGTTTATTGGATTTTCACAGGGTAGTATGTGGCCGTATGTACCAACCGCCAAAACGGTTAGTGTCAGCCCATTGTTCCTATTGGTTAATTTTTGTGTTCCAACCGTAACGATATTCATGTTGATAAATCATCGAACATGGTGACCTTGGGGTTGACTGAGTAGCCTTTTGCATTGTTACAAAATCTGGGAGGTGCACCACAGTCGGCATGACCCCCCCAATGCGACCGTGTGTCAGTCACAATTACATCATGTTGTTCATATGACAGTTACAGTCATGCTGACCACAAGCATAAATCAACCCTAATGCCCGCAGTTGTTCCAGTGTTTGTAGTGTTTGTCTAACACAGTGTTTTCACAGCCAGAGGAAAGACTCTACCAATCCATACCCACAGTTTCACTCAGAGCAGCATGCATGGCCCTTGTGTATTACAGAGTATTACAAGTTTAATGTTCAGTCTGTAAGAGTTGCAAAAAAAGTTGCAATGCAATTGCCCCTGACAGCGTCTTTGATGGTTTGTTCTTCAATTTTTGATCAAAAGAGGGCTCCTCAGCAGACATGGAAGCATGCTCTGATACGCATCCTTTCCAGATCCAGCAGAGAGGTCGCCTGGCCTTTACAGCAATGATAAGTATGCTGTTAATGTGTTTAAACCTGACCGTCTGGGCGCCATGTATTTGTATGCGGATCGCAATGCAGCTAATGTGATTGTTCAGTATGGCCTACTGTGTGGTAGCTGAGTAAGGATTGAAAGACGTGCCTAATAAAGCAGACTGTGTTATAGAAACACATGCTTTCACCACTTGCTCTGTCATGTGAAGGAGTATATCCTGTGTGTGTGTGTGTGTGTGTGTGTGTGTGTGTGTGTGTTTGTCTGTGTGTGTGTGCATATGTATGTGGTATGAGGTGGACAGGGCCATATTTAGCAGTAAAAACCTTGAAGAAACTGGAATCTAAACTATTTTAACTGCGCGGGAGACCTTAGAGCGTCTTCCTGTCTGTTACGCTTTTACACATTTCTCTGGTACATACATGCTCCCAACTGCTAAATGTATGAAACATTTTATTAAACATTTGTTAAACCTAAGAAATGTTTGATAAGTGTATGTAATTTCTTTAAATGTATGAAATATGTCTGTAAATAGTTGATTAATCCAATTAATATTAAATAAATGAAATAAATCATAAATAAATCACAAATTTTAAATATTCATTTTGAGTAATTTCTAGACAGAATATTTAATGTCTGGAGTTATAATTTAAAATCTCGTAAATGTGGAAAAAATGCAATTGCTGTGGTTATATATGGAATTATGTTATATTTCACTAAAGGAATATAGTTGTAAGTGCAGTTTATGTTGCAATTGGCACCCTGTACTTTAGCAATAGGTCACCTATGCCCAAGACAATCTGGAGGTGTCGTTATGATAGTGTATCCCAGATCTTAGTACACGAGAGTATGCTAGTGCAGATCTCAGGTTAGACAATAAGAAGTAATAGAGTTCTTCCTGTAAAATGCCACTGCCAGTAGCTAGATACAGTAGTTGACAGTGCAGTTTTACCCATATAATACCCATAATTCATGTCAGAAAATGTGCAAACATTTACCTCCCTGTGCTGTCAACATCAGTCAGTGCAATATATTTATTACAATCTCTCCAAAAGTGGTAATAACAAGATCACAAGCATCAGGATATCTTACTCCATTTTAAACCAGCAAAAGCACAAATTGGATAGGTGCCCCTCTTCACTTATTTACAAACAAACATTACATAGGCAGGCATAGGCACTACGAGAAAAGTCACAGATTTTCCAGGGTCAGCAGGACTTGAGAGAGACTGGATCAGTTGAAACGCAAACCGCCATATTGGGTTGCAGTGGAACGACCCACATAGAGTTAATGCAGGTCAGTAACTGGAAACTAGGCTTATAGCGCTAATCTATAGTTAAGAGTTCTCTGACAACATCTTTTATTTTTTTTTTTAACCAGCATAGTCAATATTTCCATTTGTTGTTTTTTTTTAAACACGGAAAACTAGTTGTTTATCAGCAGTGGGTTTCCCCTCACCATTGTTGCTTCCTGTGGGAATTTACGGAAAGTGACTCCCCTCGAGCAACAATGACTGTCCCTTGTAAAAGCAGTTCCAGAGAAGCCTTGTGACGAGCCCTTCCTCAGGATGGGTCACCAGCCCGTGGGCCGCGCCGTGCGCTGGCACTTCCTGTCCTCCGGAACACAGGGGAGCAGAGGAGGAAGCGTGCACAACAAGGGCCCGGCTGGCAGGAGCGTCCCGCGCTCTGACCGGTCGTCCTGCCCCCCCAACCCCCCCGAGGCTTATGTAATGGGCAGCGGCGGGACCAGGAAGTGAGGCGCTTGTTTTCCCCTGCATTCTTTGGAGATGAGCCCCGGCGACCGGGTCAACAAGCCATTGTCAGCGCGCTTCGAAAACAAGCTCATCGCTTCCTGTTCGCCAGGCTGCCGCTGGGAAGTCAATGGTGTGAGGCCGGTGTAGTAAACATCCACACATGTGTGTACTTAATGTCACTAACGTCCACCCCACAGACACCGCCATATTTACGCCATCTTAATTGTATTCAGTCTATACGCCAGACTCATTACCCTGCCATACCCTCTCAGTGTTTATTGTAACATCCAAATCGGGGGTCTGACAGGTGTTTATGCAAGGGGCCAGGTAAAGTTCCCTGCTGTCCAGTACTCCATCCAGGTGCACTTATCACAGTGAAAGAAACGGACACTCTTTGTTATATAATACTGTATTACGTAGTAAACGTGGATTTTTTTTTCCATTGTTCACTCTGTTTGACTTCCCCTGCCTCTGTGTCCCTCACTGCCTTTTGTCCTCATCTTTCTCCCAGTGCACTCAGTGCTCCCCTGTCGGAGGTATTGTTTTGAGGCGGGAGCAGCACCTGTGTAACTCAATGCAGTGATATCTGTTAACTGACCCCCCCACCCATCCACCCCCCGCCCCCCACCCCCTTCCCCCGGAGCTCTGAAACATAAGCTGACAAGCTCATAATGGAGCCAAAGGGGAAAGTGAGCAGCGCACTATTTTTAGCGGCCTTTGGCAGGCGGTCAGAGCAGGAGCGGCTCTATATATAGAGATGGGGAGGGCAGCTGCGGGCACGGCGTGGAGACGAGCTGGCTGCCTCTGCTCAGGGCTGGGACGCTCCCCCCACCCAGTCTGCCGCGCTGCTGCCGCCCTCAACCCCCCCACCCAGCGTGGGCATTCCCGGGCACCGTGTCCCAGGGCCGTGTCCCCCCAATCACAGTGTCCAGGTTTCACTGGCCACATCACCACACCTCACTGCACCGCCCACATCAAAGAGCAAGAAACACTGCAGAGAGCAACGCCTTCGGCTGCTACGCTCTTGACCCGAGAGTCATAGGTGCGCATCCCTTGTGGTCAATCAGATCAAGGCTCATAAACTGTGCTCGTAAAATCAGAGTGTAAACATGTACGATGTATAAAACTGGGTCACAAGGGCTGAGTGTGTCTGCTTAGCAACGCGCTTCATAAACTGTACAGTGGACATGAGTCACACGTTTAGATGTTGCCAGATTCACTGTTTTCCAAAGCCGTAGCATCTCTGGTGACAGGCACCACCACGGGCTGGTATCTTTATGGTGTTTATCATGCCGGGGAGTGCTGGAAGTGCGTACGTGATGAACGACGCTGTATGCTGTGCGCGTTACCTCGCGTGTGGCTGTAGTCTCCCTCTGTGAACTTAGCGAGCTGCGTCGCGGCCTATATACAGTGACCTACATAAACCGCTCGCTCTCGAGCAGGAATTGGATAATGATTCGGCGGAGGGCCGCTGCCGGGTGGCCTGGTTTGCTGGTTTCAGCCTGCCCGAGCGCAGATGAGAGGTTTTTTTTTTTGGGAGGGGGTGCGGCTGGAGGTTTTACAGCTGTGAGACTCGCTGCTTGGAAGACGGGCCTCGGCCGCGGGGCCAGTTTGAGTCGGCTGTTACCCCAAGAACAGCGCTGTCATCTGCTCTTTCAGGTGTTCCACATCCTCGGCGGTAAAGAGGAACAGATGACGCACTGTTCTCTCCATCCTTTAATCAAGGCGTTCGCATTGGGGCCACTCTTTACCTGCTGTACCCTTCCATAAACTGAGATTCCCCCCCGTCTCCCCCACTGCTGTGCTGCTTCTGGGGTGAACGTGGCAGGGCCTGAGGGTGCAGGAAACAGGCCTCCTAACACGGCTTCCATACCAAAGAGGAAGCCATCTTTGCTGGGCATTAAAGAGATAAAGTCACATGTGTCTTCCACACCCATACCCAACTGTCACCACACAATACACTCCCTTTTGAGTGATCACCCGGCTTGTTGTGATTTCTGTCATTTCACCTGCCAATGTCTTATTGGTTTAGGCATCCATCTGTAGTGTCAGGGACCTACCCACGATTCCACCCCTGAAATCACTTCCTGGACACAGTTCTGGTAAGGACACATAACGTGACAGTCACAGCTCTCACGAACGAATGTTCCCAGGCAAATTTTGGTCTGAAGGGTGCGTGTGGGTGCATTTATGTATCAGTTTGTCATTTATCAGATCATCTTATCCAGAATGGCTGACAAAGAGCAAATAAAAAGTGCATCTAACAAAGTGGCATTAAAGACTGTATGTACAAGACAGCATACATAAACATATAGTAAAACTACACACTGCTCAAAAGGGACCAGTTTATGCCTGGGAAAGGGAGTTAAGGTGTCATCTGTGACAGACGATGGCCAGTGACCACTAATGGAAGTTCATTCCACCAGGCCATAGGTGTCCTGAAGCTGCAGAACAGAGTGACCTCTTCAGTGTGCAGGGTGTGGTGACGGATCGAGACAGGGGGAAGCTCTTCCCTGGAAGACTCCTGGAAGACTGACACCATCTTTTTGAAAGGGGCGCAAGCTGTTACCAGTAGCCACGTGAGGGATATCAGGAGGGGTAAGATGTATGAGAATTTGGGGAGATTGTGGACCAGCCCAGCAGCAGCATTCTGAACATGCCTGAAGGTTTTAACTGCACATGCAGAGACACCGGTGTGTCAGGGCCCCGCAGTAATGCTCAGCTGACATTGCATAGATACATGTTGATTGCAGTGTGTCTTGTGAAAGTGAGATCTGCTCTAAGTAAGTGGTGTTTCTGGAGCAGGCAGGATGTCCACAATGCCATCCTCTGTCCTTCCTCTATTGTTCTATCATTCTTTCAGGGAGCTTTAGTCTGCCTTGTACAGTAATTGGGGTTGCCAGATATTCTGAGCGTACAGTTTCCTCCCTTCAGCTGACACATTCTAGGTGTGCAGTACGATGCTTTGGGTCAGCAATCTTACACCCCAGGCCTTGCCGCATGGTTCACCAGCCCAGATGAGGAAAAAACCTCTGACCCAGAAATAAACCTGATCTGGAGCGTGCTAGCGATCATATATCTACTCCACGGCAGATAAGAGTCTCCCAGCATTAAGAGGGCCACAGGTCAGACCTTTAGCCTGCAGATGAGCTCCTGGGTGCCCCGCCCTGTGCACCACAGGCTGGGCTGTCTTCCCCTGCTGTCTCCAGCCGAGCCTTGGGCTGTGGCCCCTGCAGATAGCATGAATTATTCAGCGCCCGATGCAGAAATGAATTTTTCAGCAGAGAGCCAGTGAATGACAGGAAAACGCATATCAAATAGCACGGGCTGCACAGAGCTGTCTGGACAAGTGTTGGCCGTGTTCGGAAGGTCTCTTCCTCTCACCTACACACCGATGAATTATGAATTATAATTACTGTGAGCGCTGTAGTTTTAGCACATAACCTGTTCTATGTTTGTACATAACCTGCAGTTTCAGCCCACGTTCAGTCTGCCATAGCTGCATCCTGAATTTACTGTATGTTACGCACTGTGAAGCCCGCTCAAAAGCTATGAAACGCAACCACAGACAGATATCATCATTCAGGGAGGAAAACCCTGCTATACTTCACTGTAAATTTTTAATAGGAACCTACTTTGTTTTCTTGTCAAGTGTGTTGGTCTCTTTCTAATAATCTGATCGAGTTACCCTGGACAGGAGATGAAAGGGACCAGCAAATGTAATACACAGCGCGCTGTAAGGAAAGTACATATCAGGCAAGTTACAGATGATGAATTTATTCAGCAAAGGAACGTTGCTGGCCGGCTACCTCCGCCCCTGATATTGTAAGTGCCTGGGGGATTCAAAAGAGTGTGTGCGGATGATTTTTCAAAGACAGAAACATAACATCTTTGACGAAAAAGGGAGGAAGATATGGCAGAAACATGAAATCAGACCGCGCCGTCCGCGATATATCCGCGGCGTATCTGAGAGATGGACCGGAGAGTCGTGCCATCTCGGCATGCAGGCACCTGCACGCGGTAGATAAGGACAGCCGGCGTGCCGTGATTCCCCTCCTCTCTCCGCCCGGTACCTGGCAGCAGTGGGGGGATCCCTGCCCCCGCCTCTCTCTGCAGCCTGCAGCGGGTGCACGAGCAGGAGCAGCTGTGTCCAGATTGCTAATTTTCCCCCTGCCCGGGCAGAGAGCCGAGCCTCTCAGAGCCGAGCGCGGATGCAACCCGCGCTCGCGTGCACACGCACGTACGCACACGCACATGCACACGCACATGCACACGCACGACTGAGTGCCAATTTGGAGACTGGCACGCACGCGATCCGAGATGCACGCTGGCGTGCACACAAAGAGCCGCTTAAACATGCACACACACCCACATGCACACAAAAAATCCGCACGCAGACACACACACACATGCGCTCACATGAATACACACCTATGAACACACAAGCACATACAGTCTCACAAGCACATGCAGACTCACTCTCACACACCCACACAAACACACACACACACGTACACACACACACACACACACACACACACACACACACACACACACACACACACACACACACACACACACACACACACACATATGGCCTCTGCCACAGTGCCTTGCCCTGCTCCAGTGGAGCCCATCCTCAGAGCACTTGGTATTCAGCGATCACGCTCTGTCAGCACGCAGGGCTGGCCCTCATTGCCTATGCTCTCGGTTATGGTACTTGAATGAAATTAGCAGGGTGGAGAGCCCTGCAAAGCTGTCAATGACTGAGTGTCTCACAGGGAGCAGGGGGAGGATACTGGGGTGCAAGACTGATGGCACGTTGTGGGTCCCCCTCCTACTGCACGTGTCCATGCATATACATGTATACACACACACATACACATGCGCACACACACACACGTACACACACACATACACACACACAAGCATATGCATACACATGTATACACACATGCACATACACACGCGCACATGCACACACACATGCACACACATAAATTCTTTATATAGGTCCACATTAAAAACAATACACACAAAGAGGCCCAAATTTTCAGATGTTGATGTCAGTACATTTAAATAACCTAGTGACTATAAATGCAAACACACACAAACACACACTCATATGCATGTATCCGCATGTATAAATACACACGCAAACACATACATGCACACATGTATGACTTACACACAAGCACACAGACACATACATATACATACACATGTACAAACCAACTAGATCTCATACATACATACGCCCACACGCATGTACGCGCATACACACACATGTATAAATGCACACGCACAGGCATGCGTGTTGCTGAGCTCTTTGGCGTCGGTGACTGCAGGGCTCTGAGACGGGTCCCATGCTGGGTGTGCTTAGGGAGGACTTGCTCCTCTCTTTACTGTACGTCTATTCCTGACACACACATTTGAGTGTGCGGCTCTCTGTGGTTTGGTCGGGGTGTGCTAAGTGGATTAAGAATGGGACAGTATGTCTAGAGGGAGGGGCAGAGAGGGGGGAGGGGTGGAAGGAGGCGGGGGATGGGGGATGGGGGAGAGGTGGGGGAGGGGAGAGCAGCTGTTCTTCAGACATAATTGCCTCAATTAGCTTGTGGAGCTGCTACCTCGTGAGCGTTTGCCACGTTGTCATGGAGACCGCACCAAGCCTACTCCCTCGGGGGCTGGTGTCTGATCGCTTCATCCCATGCTGAGGGCCTGGGTGGGAGGGGCGGGGGGTGGATTTGGGTGTGTGAGTGTGAGTGTGTGTGTGTTTGAGGAGGGTCGGGGGTTGTGTTGTAGTGGTGGGGGTCAGGGAGTGGGCTTGACCTCCTCTTCACGGCGGTGTTTTGGAGACGCTCTCTCCTCTCTCCCGGCGGAGGAGGAGGAGGAGGGCGGGAGCGCTCTCTGTCAGACCTGGCGAGTCCCGGTGAGTGATGAGGCTCCGCCAGACGGCAGCTGCAGTGCGGTGGGCGGGCGGGACTCCACGCAAGACACGGCTGCCGGGGGCGCGGCGCTCGGGGCAGTGGCCGGGTTTTCAGACCTGTTGTCGTTGCTTCTCTCGCAGATACCCGGAGGACATATAAGCTGAGCTTTGCGCTCCCTGTGTCCATAAGGCATCGCAATTCTGCCGGCCCCGGGGCTCGCGGGCGGAGCCGGTGATTTATTGGCGACCCGTTCGGTGGCAGTAAAGATATTTGGCCACCAGAAGCTGGAAGTGCTGAGTGTGCAGAAAGGAGTCTTTCAGAGAGACTGTGTCAGAGGCCTTTCACCAAAGCCAGGACGCAAGGACGTGATTTACGACCTCTGGCTTTGACAGCTCCGGTCTGAGTTATTCGGGTTTAATACCCTGTGTCTGCAGAGCTTGGCTTGGTCCGAGCGGGGTGTGGGGGGTGAGGTTGGGGCTAGGGTTGGTCCGGGGGCGAGTGAGGGGTCGGTCCACAGCCGCGTCGGGGTGGAGGAAAGCTGGCCCTGCGTATGTCATTGCGAGGAGATGGATGTGTGACAGGTGGCGTAATGTGAGGTAGAGCTGGAGGAGTGGTGGCAACCCGTGGCACAAGTGGAGGGGACCGCGTGGGGGGTGAGGGTTGGGGTTTGGGGGAGGGGGGGGTGCAGGGGGTGCGGCCCAGTTGAGCGGCTCCCCGCCTTCAGATGGTCACAGAGGGGCCCCCAATAACCAGCCCTAATTAGCGATCTGGCTCATCCACCCGCACCCCTGCCTGGGCTCTCCAGATGGCAGACTCAGGTGTGTCTGAGCTGGCCCTCACTGCGGCTCACCAGCATGTCCCCAGATCGCCCGGGGATTACAGTTTAGGACAGAACATCTGCAATCCTCAACAGCGAATATTAAATCCGCTCCTCCCCCCCCGCCCCCAAACGATGCAGGAATGGCAGGGGGGAGGGAGGGGGGGGGGCCAGACTGGGGCATGGTTCATTGAGTTCACTCTATATGACATTATATTACCCCTTCTCATTCCAACAAACACAGCAATATGTCTTCTGCCGTAAGGTCCACTTTGCACAATGACAGCCTGAGAGCACAGAATTTGGATTAAAATGGAAAACATTATTCCGTTTTTTGTTTTTTTTTTTTTGCAATACGTTCATAATTGAAATTGAATCATTTGAAACATATAACAGTTATATCAACTGACGCGGGATTTGGTTACTTTTCTGGGGTTCCCGTTCGTATCGGATGACTTGCACCCCGTGTTGTAAGACCCATTAGCGAATTACAGTAAGGGGCTTTTGTCATGGTTCCACCACACACAATGCACTGTGCGTATAATCTCCGTAATCACTCCGCCACTTGGTATCCTGGTTTATCTTGTACCAAACCATTTGAACGGATGCCACAATTTGTGTGTGCTGATCAGTGCAGATTTTGGGAAATTAAATATTTATATTGGGTCATGTGAGAGATGCGGCTCTTTATAGTTTAGCTCACGACATCGTTTGAGAACCTCACAGATTGGCAGATGTCTCATGAGCTGAGAGTATTTCTTCACATTTCTAAATATCCTTGAAATAGCCTTTTTGTAGCCATGATGCCAGCCATTTATTTTACTGAATTTGAATGTAAAAGAATGAGAAATACAATGCAGATTGAGTCTAAGTGGATTGAATGAAGACAAAACAGGCAGAACTAGACTACATAAAAATAAGACCTGCACGATTCTCCTCTGAAGCTTTTGTAGTTCTTTACTGGCAGATTTATGCAAACAGTGACATTAACAAAACTAAGAAGTATAAAAACTGTTAGATTTACTGTGATTGAGTTTGGATTGGATTGGAATGTGAACACTGAAATCAGTTTAGATAAATTAGCAGAAGTCAACAATATCGAAACAAGGGCAGTTTATCAAATTACTGGGTAATGAGAGAAATTTGAAAGTCTTTGAAAGATTGTATTTCCACAACTGTGTCAATCTGGACAAAGATAACAGCAGAATTAAGCATCACGGCCGCATACTGCTACACTGTCATTCACAGGTGAGATTTGCCTGCGGAAGAACTTTATCTTATTTATTGTCATTTATTTTCTGAATCTATACTCATTAGCAATCACCAAAAGGTGACAGGTTTAACATTGCAACTGTGATTTCAGTTCCTTAGGTCCTGCTTCAGTGACTCAGTTGCATGATTGACCTCACTGGTGACAGTGCTATTAAAATATGTTTGAAAAGATTTGACCAAGAGGATCTGGTAATCAGCGCTCATACACAGTGAAGAGATCCGATGCTGTAGCTGCAGTAGGAGCATATTGTAAGGATGGTAAAATTCCAATGTGAGTGTGTGAGCTCCTCCTAAATCTTGTTCCCTAACCATCCCTTTGGGTAGGGAAAGGTGGAGTGGTTTGATAATGGAACCAAACCAGTGTTAAATCTTAACACTCCTCATCTTAGTGTGCTTCCCATACTCTCCTTCAAACACCAACCTCCTTATTTTTTCTCTTAAGAAATAAAGTGCAACGTCTCCCACAACTAGTGCCGATTAGTGTTAAGTGGAAGCTACAGCTTCTGTGTTAATGAGAGGCAAATTACTCTAACAGATGCTACTGTTAAATGGTTAAATGCCACAAATCACTGATTCACCCTTGCTTAAGCGCAGAACAAAAGTGTGAACCGAGAACAGTCAGTTCTGTGCCGTCTAGTGCCCACGGTAAACATGGCAACCAGAGATGTTGTAGCTCGTCCAGTGATGGCTGGTCAACTGCAAACAGAGGAGGCAGAGAATTAACCTCTACTTGGTAATTAGTCTGAACCAGTTTTTAATTGTTTTGCATGACTAACAAGCATACCAATTTATTTAAAAAAAAACTTACCCATTAGGAGACAGTTCCTTGTTATATGATTGCATCTATTGTGGTGGCTCTGCCTTGGCACTTCAAATGAAATCATTGCAGTTGTAACGGGGAAAAAAATTGTTTTAAGATAAAAATATATTCTCCACCCTTGTGGATAATTAAAATGAACTAATGTAATGCACTCTTTTAATTAAAATTATGTTCAAAGCGCACAAAGGAAATGTCACATTAGGCACTCAGAAGTAAAACGGAATGGGATTCTAATAGGTAATGTAATTTTTTTTAATCACACAAAAAACCATTACAAGTTTAAAGGGGTGTTTTTTTTGCCTAAACCTGTTTCTTCAGGCACTCCCCGGCCACCCCTGTTCCCATTCCATCCGTGAGAAAGCTGGTGACCTTCAAAGACACGCCCCAGTAAAACATGAGTATGTATTCATGTGTGCCACTGCCAATTAAGGCTGGTATGGGCGTGGCCAGGGCCCTAACAATGACATTGTACGGATAACAGGGCCTCCCTCATACAGCCGACCTGAACCTGAACCCCCCTAACTGGTATCTCTTAATGTTTTTAATTGGGGGATAAACGGTGGTCTTTCCCACTGTAGGACATAGAATACAATAGTACTCAAATTTCCCCCCATCTATTCAGTTAATTATCCTCCTCATAATGCGCTGTGCACCCATTAATATTTCAAATTCATACAAACCATCAGTCCTCACATGTACCCCAACCCCCATCTCCTACATCCACCCCAACCCCCCATTGCTTTCTCCTACACCTCAACCCCCATCTTTTCCACTCATTCTCCCACACTCAACTACCCCCCATCTCTCTCTTTCTTACCAGGCCTCCAAACCAAAACTCATCTCAAACAGTAATTTTACCATGCGGGTGATTGGCATGGTTTGCATCTTTCCAGCATCAAACAAACACTGGCAGTTTTGCGGTGAGTCTGTTCATGACAGGAAATTGGCAAGCAATGAGACAGAGATCAAACCAAGCTGTGCTACCGCATACCGCGGAGAAAGTGGCATGTTGGCAATTGGGGGGGTTGGAAGGCACCATTGGATAATGGAATTTTTTACCCATTGCCATGGAAAGCACAAACACAGTGACGACGACAGCAATCATTCTCACATTAGGACCGTCCATGTCTCTCACGCTTCTGCCCTAACCCTACTTTATTTCTCTCTCTCCCTCCAGACCTGTCCTGCTGTCTCTCCACATCTCTGAGCAGGTCAGTGGCATCTACACAGATAGGCATATCAGCGTTTCATGTCCACACAGGGATTTCGGTGTATTGTTTCCCTGGCTTTACGCTGGAGACACTCTCATCATTTCCTTAATGCATTCTCACTGTTTGGTTAATTGATGGACTTGAGCTCGGCTTATTTATATTCCCCAAAACTAATCACATTAAACTACAGCTCCCGTCTTCCCTTCCCCCCCTATCGTTTGATAAATGTCTACCCCTCTCTTTTTCGATTCCCCCTCCTAGGTTTTAATTGGACTTTTCAGTTAACGTTTAGCAGAGCAATCTTAATAATGACCAAAGCAGCTGGCACGCTCGTTTTAATACACCGGGTGGCGTACCGATGGACGCTGCAGGTGTGGGCTTCATCAAATAACTATTCGTCATCTTTTGAGAATAACAAGCCGGTGCATTAACGTGAACAGGAGGTCGTGGTCTTCGGCATCAGTAGAGTGGAGTCAGGCCCCTCTGGGAAACAGAGCAGGTGGTCTGAAAAATGTGGAAAAAAAAGCTGACAGAATGTTATTCAGTTTATATTTCTCCAGGATAAGGAACAGGATCTGGAAGATATCTCGATCTCTCCTATCTAATCTCATCCAGATTCAACGCCATTTCAAATAACCCTTTTGAATTATAAAGAAAAAATATATGTTAGTGCTCACAGATGTCAGCCACTACATTACTGTGTTAACATATATGTATGTTCTGTAGGTACATTTATTGGTAAAGGGACCCTAAACTTGACCAGGCACCCATAAAATGCACACAGGCACACCTGTACTCCAGAGTGTAGCCCTACATTGCATCATTATACAAGGCTCCCATACTAATTTGCTGTGGTTTGGCTGTGGCAGGTGACAGCGCCCATGTGGGAGTGGGCCGAGGCCGGCCCTGATCGGGAGTTACACGGGCGTGGCTGGGGTGTGTAAGGAGAGAGGGAGGGGCTGGCGGGTGGAGCCGCCCGGATGGTGCCCACACCAGAGCCCCCCCGGGGCGGCTGAGCACCGTGCCGAGCTCACCCCCCCCCCCCGCTTCAAAGGCAAGCTGTCTCCACACGGCCCCCTCCCCCTCTCCGCCCCGGGGCGTTCTCGCCTGTGTCGCTTTCCCTCCTGTCGGTTCACATCTCACCCTCTCTGCCTGAAAAGAGCAGCCTCCCCTGCTCCGGCAGCTCCCGGGCGGTGCGCGGACACGCCGGTCCCCGGTCCCTGGATCCGCCGTTACGTTTGAGCCTCGTGCCAACCTGCCTCCGGGTCTGCATGTGTTCAGATACGCAGAGGCGCCAGATTGCAGTTCTCTCCCTACACCTGCACACATCCACGCAGATGCTGTGGATCTCTCTCTGACCCCCAGGAGTTCAACAACTACCTGTCACCGGAATTAGTCACCCCTGTTTGCCTGAACGCTCCTCGCCTCCTCTGGGTCCCTGATGACTGATTGGGAGAGATAAGGGTGAAGAAGAAGGGTTTTTTCTGATACGTTGATTATTGTGCGCTGTCCCTTTTAACAAAATAAATAACTAAACACATAAATAACAAGGCTAAGGAGAAGAGGAGGTTAAAAAATCCCCTTCAGGCACAGTGAGGGAGAGGCATTACATATGGAGATATGGTCCCATGGGGAACGTCAAAGCCCTGCTGTCTGGCCCTAGGCTGGCTGTTTGACTCCCGCTTGAAGTACTGCTCAGCTGAAATCCTTTAGTCCACGGATAAGATAATTTATTGGAAGATCAATCTCTTTTGTATATCCATCACTGGAGCCCACAGCAGAGCTGATGTTCTGATCACACGCTCGCTCTCAGGCTTTGGGGAGCCTAAAGGCAGGGTTTGATGTTTTCCAGCAGGTGTGTTTTTTTTTTTTTTTTTTGGTGCCTGCCTGGGAGCTGGCGTGCCGTCTCCCTGACGGCAGCGGGCAGGCAGGCTGACAGCCTCCTGGTGGGTTCCTGGAGAGCATCCGTCACCCGAGGCCCGATGCAGAGAGAGAGAGAGAGAGAGAGAGAGAGAGAGAGAGAGAGAGCTCCCAGCCGTCACGCTCCCGCTTCCCGGCAATGCTTCTGCCGTTGCTAGGCTACCAGGTAAAGCCGTGTTCTCGCGGAGAGCCCCCCTGCTATGGCGTGGCGGTGTGATTGGTTTAAGAGCCCCGCTCTCTTGGCCTCACCCGAGCACAAATTCACAGGGGGGGAGAAGCGAGCTTGTCCGGGCATGCACGGGAACACAGGGAAGGAGGGAGGGAGCGCGAAACTGCTTGCCAGCCTTTGAAGTCTTGGCCCACGTGATATCTGGTAGACTAACTGGGGAGGGGGGCAGGCCTGCTTATCCAGCACGTGATCCAGAGCATATCACCGCTAAACGGGAAGACCCAGGCGGGCACCCACCATGGGACCTGCATCTACCAGCGGCTTTCAGATAAACTTAACTCAAACACACGTTCTCTCGTATACCACATGTGCCACCATATATTATGCATAGGCGAGGAAAGGGGCTTTGATCTCCGGGGGGTGCAGATGGCATCGGGTCATAATCTGCAGCGAATCAGAGGGACGACTCCCCCTGAATTTTAATTCGAGCTTTGATTCGGTCTCCCGGGGAAACAAAGGCAAACTCAATCCGCAGGCAGCCCGATGGTTAATTTAACCCCTGAGAGCGGGTTCCACTCCCAGCGCAAAACCTGCAGCCCACTGATAAGGGTACGCGGACGGAGAGGGGCCCGGGTATCCGCACCGGGCGGGGTCAGCGTGAACGGGGAGCCGCCGCCCATTTCCGGAGGACGAGGCAGGACGAGACGCCGGGAGGAACGGGGGCACCTCTGACGCCGGGACCGGGGAGCGCGGCCGATCGGGCCGCTGATGTAACACGCTATTTATTCTCCATCGCAGCTCGGGAGAATGACGAACGAGACGTCTCCTCATCCTCCCACGCCTGCCCACGCGCTCCCACGCACTCAACCGGGAGCGCAGGCTGACACACAGACGCACAGAGATGCCTGAAAGCACAGCCGAACCCCATGAATGCAGAGCTAGCCTTGGTGCTGAACGACTGGCTTCGGCCTGGCAGAGAAGAGCACGTTTAGCTCTTACGATTCCCAGAACGTCTGTGCAAAATGTTTGATGTCACTGGCTCATGACATCAGCGTGGTGGATACACACACACACACACACACACACACACACACACACACACACACACGCACACACGAGCGCATGCGCACACACGCATACAAACACACGCATGCGTGCACATAAACCCACGCAAACAAATGCGCTCTGTCTTCACTCAAAAATATGATCAACAGAGTATATACCATCACACTACATTTCTGCTCAACAATATATTATTTCATACTGCATTATTCAAACGCACACATACAATCACAGATGGCGTACTGCATATGGCATTTTTCTCATACCACCCGAGCGGTACTGTCCTCAAACTACCCCCGACCCTGCCTGCACTCAATCGCTTTTGTGAAATGGTAGGTTCGAGTCATTTTAAATCAACTTCCCAACAGGCTCAAATCTTATTACAGGATTGCTTGCCTCAGATGAGAAATTCTGCTGGAAAAAAGTGTACCATATTCAGCTATAATATCATTACTTCAGATCAGATCGAATCAGAAACAATGTCAAAGAAAGCTAAAGGAATGATCTCATGCCATATGTGGGGATTTTCGTCTGGGATGCTATGTCAGATGGTCTCCGATTTCTCTGGTAAGAATGGATTGGATGTATGCAGGCTTCAGGATTAACATCATCTTATAGATTAATTCATTATCAATCCATTTAGATGGAGGACAAATACTTCTTTATTTGTTAACTGTACAATGAAGATTGTTTTTTTATTGTTCCCTAGATATATATTTTTTATTTTCTTTAATACATTTCGCAGATTATTTGGGAATGGAAAAGCTTATTGACTGTCAATGGTTATATACCATTAAAATGGTCTGGATGACTGGTTATCCTCAGGTTCTGCACCGTAGGGGAGGGGCAGGATTTGGAGGGCTTAGTCTGCCCAGAGCAATCGTCACGCCCACCCATGCCCTGCCCGGCTTCATTTTAAAAATGGTAACTGGTGTTTAATCTTTGAAACAAAAGAAAATGAAAACTTGACGTCACAGAAACGTAAATCAATAACCACATCTCAGAAACGTAAATCAAAAACACACAAATGATTCAAAATGGCTATATAACCACATATACTTTAACATTCAAAAAGTGTGTATTTTGTGTAAAGCAGCCATTTATGGTTAGCTAAAGGCATTAATATTACCTACCTCTTTAACAAGCTAGATACCTATAGCAAATTAAGTAGATAGCTGTAGCTAAACAGGTCATCATAAGCTACTTATTGGCCTCATATTCAGCCAAATTTGTGTAAGTCAATGTAGCTCAAAAGAGTTTGGCAAGCTCACAGGGTTTCCAGGTTTCTGTGACTGCTAAAATTTTGTCTACACATGAGTGTTTTGCTAACCACTGACATGACATATATAACCAAACTAGCCAAACATAAGCATGTGACAGGTTTTAACCAGCTTCAATTCCCACTCAGCACAAAGAGGACAAATCATAGCAGGAGGGAGAGTAACCCTTAGAGCCACAAGTCACAAAATACAATGCCTCTATTATTTATGTAAACCACGTATATAATTATTGATATTATATTTATTTAAACTTTATTTAACCACGCAGATCCATCAAGATGAGGCATGTCTTTTACAATCGTGGCACCCACAAAGTTTACAGCATTTGCAGAGTATACAAAAATACAACAATCAGCACAAAAGTCACATACACAAGTCACAATATAAATTAAAAATCAGCAGTCAACTGCAAGACACAATTGGCATACAACCACAGATATTCAATGGTAACACAACTTGACAACATGAATCATTTCTCAAAAACATGTGCACTTCACCTGCAATATGTTTTCCCTTGTAATTTTAAAACTAAGCCACGGAATGAAGGTATCCTGTTTTAACATGCAAATTGCTCCATGACCATGGGAAAGTGTATTTTCTCAAGCTCAACTCTGTCTCTTGGAGCAATAAAAATAATAAAGGATTGTAATTCAAAATATCAGTATTTATATAATGCATTATCTAGCCTTCATGTTTTTAAGGAGGGATAACAAGGCATCTGGTATAGACAGTGATGAGTATAGGTTATTCTTGCATAAGGTGAAAAACTTGATTTATCGGAAATAAAACCTTAATCTTAAATTTTAATTTCATATCAAGACTGTTTGCAGCTTAAAACTCAAATCAGTATCATTATCTAGCCACACTCTGAGGTATTTATAACTTAATTTTTAAATGTTCAATAGAATTATTATCAAGAGTAAAAGGCTGGGAATTGATAATAGACTTAGATTTTGAGTGGATGTCAGTCATCAGTTTAATTTGTTTTCACTATTTAAAATAAGTCTCAGTTTAAACAGATTTAACTGTACAGTGTTCAAAGCTGTCTGGACAGTGCTTAAAGCACATTCACTGTCACTGGAGTAAATAACAGTATCATCTGTGTACTAGATCTTTTAAATATATAACAAAGGAGCAGACCAAACATTTAGCCTTGAGGAATCCCATTAGGTATTTCTAATATACTACACCTACTTTACATTGGTAATGCACATGTAATTGCTACAGAAAAGACTATGTTATTGTAACAGTACAACACAATTGTTGTTTATTCTACTGATACTGACTTCGGTTAGTCTAGTCTATAGATACTTATGATTATGACAAAATGACCAAATATAAATTTATGTTTTAATGTCTTAGAAGAATATATGTGTTATCCAAGGTCTTCCTCCATCTGTAGATGTTTCTGCATCTTGACTGATTTATGCGGGATATCATTCAGTTTTTTTTTTTTTCAGGGAACTATATGTTGATTCCTACTTCCCTACTCCTCATTAAGATGGGCTGAACTTCAAAGCATTGTGAAGGTTAGTGAAGGTTAGAAGGTTGGTTAAGACACAAATCATACTGAAGTCTTCTTGTTTCTGTCAGCTTAGATACCGATAGAAAGAGTTTTATGTGGGTGAACAAAAATATAATACATAAAAAAAGCTGGAGTGACTTGGATCCCGAAAGGTGCTTGGTATTTTTTGCAGTCTTCACAACATAAATTAGCTGAATGTCCCAATGAATTTGAATTTCTTCATTTTATATTATGAACTGGCAAACCCAGATGTGATCCAGGTATTCGTAAGCTGAAGATGTGTAATTGAAAGGTATAATTGAAATTTAAACACGTGGTGTAACAGCTGGGGGGGATCATAAAGTAAACACCAAATAGCCCTCAATTGCCACGCGTTATGAAAACTGGCAAATAAATGAAGGCTTTATCGGTGTCCCTAGGGGAGGAATGCGGCGAGAGGCAACGTGAGGCCCATCCCCGCACCGGTAATCAGCTACACAGCGTTACGCCCCAGAATTTCAATCAGCCGCACTCGCCCCACACCCCCTCCCCACACGCACACACACACACACACACACACACACACACACACACACACACACACACACACACACACACACACACACTCGGCACAGAGGACAGCGCATGAAGGAGCCTTCACTCACACCGTCCAGGGCTTTTCCTCAGAGCTGCGCTGCCTTGTCTCTCACTCATCCCCTGCTCTAATTCGCGGCTGTTACTGTGACAGGCTTGGGCAGAATCAAACTGTGACCCCCCCGCAGATCAGGGGCTCTGTCACCATGCTGAAATGAGCAGGTGACAGCCGGGCAGGCAGGTGGGTGGATGAGATGCGGGTGAGGGCGGCGGGGCGTTAGGTGGGTGGGTGGGCGTGTGGGTGAGCGGGGGGGAGGGCGTTAATTTGCCAGCCCCGCCGCGTGGGAAACGCCGCTCAGAGCGACGGTGTCAGGGCGTGATTTAGGGCCTCCTGTGGTAACGCGGCGGGGAGAGTGATAAATGAAAGCTGGCCGTGATGATGGACAGGTCGCGGGACCGCGCCTCTCGCCATGACGGAGAGCCCAGATTGTCTGGCCCCCGGTGACAACGCCATCCGTCTTACTGAGGTGCGCACCAAGGCGTCCGCGAGGAAGACTGCGTTCATTTGAATGGCTGAATGAAACGGCAGGACAATTTTTCCGCAGAGGGTATCAGATATTGCGGTATATTTCATCCAGTGACATGATGCTGGTAGGTGGAAAAAAGGCTGCTAGAAGGTGGGTAGCTACTATGTGTCAGAAGCAGCACTCCCCTCAGATCTACAGCAGGGGTGGTGTGCCGGTTCTGGAAGCCAGCTCATGACCAGATCATGACCAGGTGGCAGATTCAAAAGCCAAGTGAGGCACTGTGGTTGTGCCCTCATTTAAGACGCTTAACTTTAATTGCTTCAGGACATATACAGCTGAATAAAATAATAATATGAATATGTATTGTGTCTTTGTTTCTTATATGAAAGGTGATTTATATATATCCCTCACTGTGGAATTAATTCATGTGAACTCATACGGTGGTTCTATATGATCCCTGTTTGAAATCTATATAATACCCTGCTTTCTGAACACATCAACACACAAGAAAAAAAACATTGCTGTGTGCTTTTAGCTGAAAATCAAGTGTCTAGTTTATTAAAGTGGGCTTCTTAAATGTGGTTCCACAGCAAAATTCTTGCGAGAGGAGAATATTTCAATATATGATGAATTCAGATTTCTAAGCTTGTGAATGTCAAACTTCCAAGCTGCTTTTTCAATTATGAAAAATTGTACCTGTCTTATATGTAATCTTTTGTTCTTTATATGTTCATATGTACTTAAGAGGCATAAATAAAGCAATACCTTACCAGTGAGGATGTCTGCATCCTAAAATAATACAATTGAAATAAACATTTAAATGTTTAAAAATGCAGGTGGGGTATGAATTGGTGCTCTGGTGCTATTTCCCAAACCACACATCTACTTTCATTTTTGCAAAGCACTGGAATTGGAAGTCAGAGGATAGCAAAAGTGGCCCATTGCATGAAAAATGCCCATCTGTGTATGCCAGAATTGGCGTGGCCTCGGTGCATGCGGTGAGGAAACAGCAGAGAGGGGACTGTGACACAGAGCTGACCCCGGAGGACAGAGCCAGCTCAGCCCTCTGACCTTTGACCCCTGGCATCTCTGAGATTTCTACCTGTGTCCTGCCATGCACCTCCAGCAGCCTGCCACAGAAGCCCTCTCCTCCTCAGGCCTCTCTCCAGCTCTGTACGCAGGTACTCCCGCATTGCGAGCGGATACAACATCCTCACCGGTCCCTCGAGGGCTGGGATCCCAGCGGTAAGCCAGGGCACGGAGGGACAGGGCTGAATCAGGCAAGCTGAGGTTGCTTAGGGTGGGTGAAGGATTAGTGTTTCTAACTGGAGTGAGCCGCGGTCTATTTGATAAGATTGGCCTTGGCTAGGGGGGTGGAGGTGTCCCGTTTAAGGGGAGAGTTTTTGGATATGGACTGGATGTTCTGGCTGGCACGATGGGTCTGGCTGGGGGATCACTGGCTCGGCGAGGTGCGGGGCCAAGTGAGCCGCAAATCAGCTCACCCCAATGTTTTATTAATGGGGGTGTAAAATGGGAGATTAATGAGATTAGCATATCAGTTCAAGACAGTTCGAGGCAGTCAGACACGAGGAGGTTTGTCTGATTTTATCTGTTCGGGTGCCATGCACATCTTTTTATGTTGTGTGTGTGTGTGTGTGTGTGTGTGTTTTGTTTTTTGAGAGTGGGTGGTGGTGGCTTAGATGGGATGATTAGCATAGATACATGAATGATAAAGTGGAGAAGGGTGTGTGTGTGTGTGTGTGTGTGTGTGTGTGTGTGTGTGTGTTTGTTTTTTTTTTTTGGATTGGGGGTGGTGGTTTAGGTGGGATAATTAACATTGACACATGAATGAGAAGGTGGGGGAGGTTGTGTGTGTGTGCGTGTGTGTCGTGCTGGGAGATGGGCATGTGGATCTATGGGGGGTTTCTGTGTGAATGTCACTCCCGCATTGGGGGCTAGGTTTGAGTAGCAGTGACAGCTGATGCCTCGAGAGAAGGGTTAGCCCCGCCTCCATAAGGGCAATTAACGAGTAAAAAACCAACTTTGCAGCATCAGTGACTCTGTGGATGTGTCGGCTGAGAGCATCGCATGTGAGGTTTCCGCCCTCTTCATTTAGACTGTCAATAAATCACTTAACCAATTCTCTCTGACAGTGTATTTGTGTGTGTGTGTGTGTGTGTGTGTGTGCGTGTGTGTGTGTGTGTGTGTGTGTGTGTGTATGTTTGTGTTTGTGCGTGTGCGTGTGCGTGTGAGTGCACATGTGTGTGTATGCACAGCCACATGCGACCTTGCATTTAATGGCGCATGCAAATTTGCAAGTATTTGTTTATGTCATCATTTCCCAGTATTATGGGCTGTACTCGGTGTCTTGCTGTCTGTAAGCCAACTCACAGACAGAAAGCACAGTGCATATAAAAGCTGGCTCTGGCACTACTGCTGGATGACGGTACATAATGTACAAGCGCAGACCACACCTGAACATAATCTCATTGCAACAATTACCATCGGCTTAATCTATTTAAATCCTGTGACTATTTCTACAGCGCTTCTGCAGCCTGTATCTGTTCAGTGCGGTGGTTTGAGCCAGACTGTTGAAAGCTTATCCAGTTAACACCGCACGCTCGCCCCTAAACTCCCACTGAACCGTCCCACACGGCCCGCAGTCCGATCTGTTCCCCACACCGCCGCTCACCGAGAGGGGGACAGGTTAAATAAACGCCAGAGCCGAATTACCTGCCGCAGCGTCGCCTGTCACGAGCACAGGTGGGACACAGATCACTTCAGTCAGTGGAGCCAGAACACTTTGTCGGGGGAGGCACGAACAAAAATGCCGGTTTGAACATTGAAACTGGGTTGAGACCACACAGGCAATCAGGTGCTCAGTGGAACAGAATGATGCTATTATTTGGTAGGGTTGCACTGTGTGGCGAAAACCAGTTAGCGTGTTCAGGTGTTGGAATTCTGACTGGCGCGTCTGTAACTGAGCCGCATGCTTAATTGCGACAGAGTGCTGCTAACCCCCCACGAGGGTTTGAGTCCCGTGCTTAAAGCATTCTGACAGAGGGGAAACCGAGACTCCACTGACAGCAGCATTTGTGAGATTAGCTGCATGTAAGAGAAAAAAAAAGCATCACACTGTAATGAAAGCTCTGATTATAATCTTTTAAGCACAACGAAACCGTACTCAACGTATACTTTCTGCCAAGCAGCACAGGCAGGGCAGAAAAACCAGGAAATGCATTCAGACACACAGCCAAGACCCTGCTTGGATTACAGGCTTTAAATAACATTCAGAAACAATCATTTATGACCGGCCGACCGTAATGCTGTGTTCGGATTTCGTCCCTTGTTCCATTAGATGACGGATACGTTTTGCAACCTATGAATAGTTGCAGCAGGGCTGTACTGTAAACATTTTACATCTGCTCAAGAGGCACTTGACAGAAGACAGGCCCGTCCAGCTGCCTCTCCCCTCCCCAGGACGGGGCTCAGAGCTCGGAGCCCTCGACTTTCGAGGAAATGAAGGGAGCACGGCGCTTCCACTGGAATTAGGGGGAGGAGGAGGAGAGGAGGAGGAGGTGGCGGCG